>BSEG01000011.1:12332500-12932500 GCA_036245055.1 Diospyros kaki | reverse complement strand
TCCTTACTTGATGTTCCTTCATGTATATATGCTTCCCTTGATGTTTTCTTGCATTTAGAGTGGTTTTTGAGGCAAAATAGGAGCCAGTTTTAGAAAAAAAACGATTTTGGGGCAAATAGTTACTGTTCACATTTTTTTACTTGCTCCGATTGGGCTGATTTTTGGTGTCCAAAGAAATGGTTGTGTGAGGAATCAATATCACTGCTATGCAGTGAGGAGACCCTTTTTTGGCCAAATTCAAACGTTTAGACCACTTTTTGGGCCATTTTGTGTTTCTCAGTGGCTGATTTTGTGAGGTTTTCAGTGTTTTTAGGTCCCTCAGTGTTTTTGTGTTGAAATTTTGTGAAAAAGTGCATAAAAAATCATATTAGGGCTTCTTGATTGATAGATTTTATGTGCCCTACGTTTTTGCATTTTTTGTGTGCATAGGCCAGTTTGTGTGCTGTTCTTTGTGAGTCATTTTGAGCATGTTTTTGTGTTGATCTTTAGTGCATGACCAGATCCTCTAAGGACATACCAATTGACCTAGACCTTGAAATAGAAAGGACCCTTAGGAAGCAAAGGAGGGCTAGAGAGTTAGAGCTTCGGATAGCTGATAATCCTCCTGCCTCTTCTGCCATTGCATCTGATACTCCTTCTGTTGCATCTGATATTCCTTCTGTTTCTATACCTATCCCTGACTTAAACACAATGGAGGGTAATGGGAATGGAAAGAATGGAAATAATGTAAATCATGGTCATTTGGATGGTAGAACCATTAGAGAATTGGCTGCCCCTGATGTGCACTATCAGTCTTTATGCATTCAATATCCCCAATTGGATGCAACCTTTGAATTGAAATCTGGGCTAATCCATTTGCTTCCCAAGTTTCATGGCCTTGCAAGTGAAGATCCGCACAAGCACCTCAAAGAATTCCATGTTGTCTGCTCCACAATGAGGCCACAAGGAGTTGATGAGGAACAGATAAAACTTAGGGCCTTTCCATTTTCATTGGATGGAGCTGCAAAGGATTGGTTATACTACCTACCACCTGCTGCCATCACAAGTTGGGATGGGCTAAAAAGGATCTTTTTGGAGAAGTTCTTTCCAGCATCTCGAATAGCCGCCATTCGGAAAGAAATTTGTGGCATAAGGCAGAATCATGGGGAGACATTACATGAGTATTGGGAACGATTCAAGAAGCTCTGTTCTAGTTATCCACACCATCAAATCAGTGACCAGCTGCTGGTCCAATACTTCTATGAAGGTCTTATTCCAATGGATAGGTATTTGGTGGATGCAGCTAGTGGAGGAGCCTTCTCTGAAAAGACACCAGCAGCTGCTCAAGAGCTAATTTCCAAGATGACACAAAATGCCCAACAGTTTGGTACCAGATCAGCCACTCCCATGAGGCAGGCCAATGAGATTGGTGTTGCTGCCATCAATGACCAATAGAGGATAGAGAACAAACTGGAGGAATTGGCCTCCATGGTCAGACAGCTAGCCCTTGATAAAGGACAGTCCCAATCTCAGCAGGTATGTGGTATTTGTTCATTATCTTCCCATGTTACTGACCAATGTCCTCAATTGCAGGAGAATACAGAAGCTTGTGCTGGCATTTTTCCAGGAAGACCCTTCTAGCCACAACAACACAGATATGATCCATATGCTGCCACCTATAATCCAGGGTGGAGAGATCATCCCAACTTGAGGTATGGAGGTCCTTCTAACCAGCCATTCCAGCCACATCATCAGTAACCTCAGCAGCACAGATTCAATGCATAAAGACCAAGTCAACCAATGCAACAACCACAACCAGCCCCTAAATCCGAATCAAGCTTGGAAGATATCATGAAGCAGCTTGTTGCCAACAATCTCCAGTTTCAGCAAAGGACCGACACTGCCATACAAAATTTAGAGACACAGATTGGACAGCTTGCAACCAACATCAGTGAGCTACGGAGTCAAGGTTCGGGTCAGTTGCCTTCACAGCCAGTTTCAAATCCAAGGGGCAATGTAAGTGCTATCGTTCTTCGCAGTGGTAAGGAGTTGAGCAACCCACCCTCTCCACAACCAGAATTTGGGCAGCAACAAGATAGCCAAAAAGAAGATCAGCCTCCTCCCATTCAAAAGGACAAGCAGCCCACCACCATTGATCAAGATAAAGGAGAGACTTCCTACAGCCATCCACTGCCATTTCCTCACCGAGCCACTCAAAATAAAAAGAGAGCAGAAGCTGAGTTGGACAATGAGATCATGGAGACTTTCAAAAAAGTTGAGGTGAACATACCACTCTTGGAGGCCATCAGACAGATTCCCAAGTATGCCAAGTTTCTCAAAGACTTGTGCACCCACAAAAGGAAACTGAAAGGAAATGAAAAAATCAACTTGGGAAGAAATGTGTCAGCATTGATTCAACCTGCCATGCCTCAGAAATGCAAAGATCCAGGGACTTTCACCATTCCTTGCACTATTGGAAATTTACAATTTCATAATGCTATGTTAGATTTAGGAGCCTCTATTAATGTGATGCCTAAATCTGTGTATTCTTCTTTGCAGGCAGGTGTAGGTATATTGACATCTACAGGAGTGGTGGTCCAGTTGGCAAATAGGAGCACAGCATACCCTGAGGGAGTATTAGAGGATGTGTTAGTGAAGGTAAAGGATTTCATATTCCCTGCTGACTTCTATGTTTTGAATATGGAGGATGATCACACACCCGGACACGCACCACTCATTCTAGGTAGACCCTTCTTGAAAACTGCAAGGACAATAATTAATGTGCATGAGGGTACTTTATCTATGGAGTTTGCTGGTAACACCATTCAATTCAATATCATTGATGCCATGAAATATCCCTTAGAAGATCATTCTGCCTTGCATGTTAACTTTATTGACTTAATGGTGGAGAAAGCATGTGTTGAGTTGTATGATCTTGAGTCTGAATTCCCCACCATCCATAATTTTCCTGATGATATGCATTGCCTTCAGTGTCATGATGGACCCAGTAAGTGTAGTATTTGTTCTGAAATAGATGAATTTTTGAGTATTGTTGAAAGTGCACCTTCTCATACTATATGTGATTCTCATGTGCCTCCCATAGAGGAAGTTTCTGTTATTGAGAATGTATTGCAGGTAGGTGGCAACATAAGCAGACTGGTGCCTTCAATTCAACAGCCACCCACCTTGGAGTGTAAGCCCCTGCCCAAGAATCTGAAGTGTGCCTACTTGGCGGATGGAGACAAGCTACCCGTGATCATCGCCAACAACCTTCAACCTGACCAAGAGGAGAAGTTGCTGAATCTGTTGAAGCAACATAAGAGAGCCATAGGTTGGTCACTTGCAGACATTCCCGGTATATCCCCTTCCTTATGCATGCACATGATTCATTTAGAGGAAGGAGCTCGACCAGTGAGACAACCCCAAAGGAGACTTAATCCCACCATTCTAGATGTGGTCAAGACAGAGGTAAGTAAACTACTTTCAGCTGGCATTATTTATCCTATCTCTGATAGCAAGTGGGTGAGTCCAGTGCAGGTAGTTCCAAAGAAGACAGGATTCACAGTGGTAGCCAATGAGAAGAATGAGCTAGTGCCCATGCGAGTGCAGAACAGCTGGAGAGTCTACATTGACTATAGGAGGCTCAACCAAGCTACCAGGAAGGATCATTTCCCACTCCCATTCATTGATCAGATGCTAGAGAGGTTAGCTGGAAAGTCCCATTACTGCTTTCTTGATGGTTTTTCTGGTTATTTTCAGATTTGTATAGCACCGGAGGATCAGGAGAAGACCACCTTCACCTGCCCCTTTGGCACTTTTGCATACCGGAGGATGCCATTTGGTCTATGTAATGCCCCAGGTACATTCCAGCGATGCATGGTGAGTATATTTTCAGATTTACTTGAGCATTGCATGGAAGTTTTCATGGATGATTTTTCTGTTTATGGGACCTCCTTTGATGAGTGTCTAATCAGTTTGGGTAGAGTCCTAGAGAGATGTGTTGAGAAGAATCTTGTCCTAAATTTTGAAAAATGTCATTTCATGGTTGAACAGGGGATTGTTTTGGGTCATGTTGTGTCCAAGAAGGGTATAGAGGTTGATAAGTCCAAGGTCGATACCATTTCTTCTTTGCCTTACCCCGCGTCTGTGCGGGAGATACGTTCTTTCCTTGGACATGCAGGATTCTACAGGAGATTCATCCAGGACTTCAGCAAGATTGCCCTTCCAATGTCCAACCTGCTTCAGAAGGATGTGGAATTCAAATTTGATGAGTCTTGCAAGATGGCCTTTGAGGAGCTCAAGAGGCGCTTGACTTCTCCACCCATCATTCAGCCACCCAATTGGGACTTGCCATTCGAGCTCATGTGTGATGCTTCCAATTATGCAGTTGGTGCCGTCCTTTCACAACGAGTGGAGAAGAAGTCACATGTCATTGCTTATGCCTCGCGCACTCTGGACAACGCCCAAGCAAACTACACCACTACTGAAAAGGAGCTTCTTGCCATTGTGTTTGCTTTAGATAAATTTTGCTCTTATCTCCTGGGTTCTAATGTTGTTGTGTTTTCTGATCATGCAGCTCTAAAATATCTCTTGAAGAAGCACGATGCCAAACCCAGGTTGATACGGTGGATGCTCCTACTTCAAGAGTTCAATGTTGAGATCAAAGATAAGAGTGGAGCTGAGAATCTTGTGGCTGATCATTTGAGCAGGCTTCCTTCCTCTTCAGATGCCACTACCATGGACTGTCAGCCTATCAAAGATGACTTCCCAGATGAGTTACTCTATCACTTGCATGGTACTGAGCCCTGGTATGCTGACATTGTTAATTTTCTAGCTGCATCTGATATCCCTGCCCATCTTAAGAGAGATCAACTAAGTAAATTTAAAAGTCAGGCCAAGTACTATGTATGGGATGATCCATATCTATGGCGCATGTGTAGTGACCAAGTCCTTAGGAGATGTGTGCCCGATATTGAGTTTGCTTCAGTCTTGCATTTCTGTCATGCACTTGCATGTGGTGGTCACTTTGGTCCTCAACGCACAGCTAGAAAGGTCCTAGACTCAGGTTTATATTGGCCATCCCTTTTTCGAGATGCTCATACATTTTGTAAGAATTGCACACGTTGCCAGCACACAGGATCAATATCACGTAGGAATGAAATGCCTCAGCAACCCTTACTATTTTGTGAGATCTTTGATGTTTGGGGCATTGATTTCATGGGTCCTTTTCCTGTCTCCTTTGGTTTTCTGTACATTCTTTTGGCTGTGGATTATGTTTCAAAATGGGTGGAAGCTAAAGCCACCAGGACTGATGATTCTTCTGTGGTTGCAGATTTTGTTAGATCTCATATTTTCTACAGGTTTGGCATTCCAAAGGCCATCATCAGTGATCAAGGATCCCACTTCTGCAACAGAACGATGCAATCCATGCTCCGAAAGTATGGAGTCTTACATAAAGTGGCGACGCCCTACCATCCACAGACCAATGGGCAGGCTGAGGTTTCAAACAGAGAGATCAAGCACATTTTAGAGAAAACAGTCCAGCCCAACAGGAAAGACTGGAGCAAAAGGTTGGAAGATGCACTTTGGGCCTACCGCACGGCCTACAAGACTCCTATTGGCATGTCCCCATATCGATTGGTCTTTGGAAAATCATGTCATCTGCCGGTAGAGATCGAGCATAAAGCCTATTGGGCGGTAAAGCAATGCAACATGGATATGACAGAGGCTGGTTCCCAACGAAAGCTTCAATTGCAAGAGCTTGAGGAATTGAGATTGGAAGCATACGAGAACTCCAGAGTTTACAAGGAAAAAACTAAGGCTGCTCATGACAAATTGATTAACAAGAAAGAGTTTGAAGTTGGCAAGAAAGTCCTCCTATACAACTCCCGTCTCAAACTAATGCCAGGTAAGTTGCGTTCTCGTTGGATTGGTCCTTTTGTGGTTACTCATGTTTTTCCTTATGGTGCAGTTGAGCTTATGGATGAGTCAACCACAAGGCGATTCACAATCAACGGACAGCGGCTTAAGCCATTCTACGAGAGCTTTCAGGGGCATACTATGGAGGAGCTGCATCTCCTCAACGCCGCCTACAATTGACAAAAATCAGGCTGTTCCTCTCTCCCTATTTTGTTTTTTATTATTTACTTGTCCTATACCTGATTCTTGCTGCATGCTTACATTGAGGACAATGTAATGTTTAAGTGTAGGGGGAGGAGTTTTAGAAAAGTTAAAAAAAATAATAATAATAATAATAAAAAAAATAAAATAATAAAATAAAAAATATATATATATAAAAAAAAAAAATTTTGCAAAATGGGCATATTGAGTTTGAAAGAATTTAGCATGATTAGAAAGTTGATCTTATCTTTTTGGGCTTTCAAGTAAATTGGAAATGAGTTTGGCTTGGTGAGTTGATTGAGGTAGTCTTTGTGGGAATATTTGTGCATGTTCTTGTCCTTTCTTATGCTATGCCTACATCCACTGAATTATGGGTATCACTCCAGAGCTTGTTTTGAATCTTTATTGAAGCTATCAATGCTCATGCATGTGAAAAGATGATTAAGGCATTCTTTCATTTTACTCGTCATACCTAAAAAAAAAAAAAAAAAGGTGATCTTTTCCCTTCTTTAGGTTGAAGAACATTTATTGCATCCCTTGATAAAAAAAAAAAATTAAGCAAGTCCTTTGGAATCAAAAGAAAAAAAAAAGAAAAAAGAAAAAAAATAGATAGAAAGGCCAAAGGCCAAGGTGAGATGGAGCGTAAAACGCACTCACCAAGGTGGGATGGAGCGTAAAACGCACCCACCATGCGAAAAAAAAAGGGTTCTATTTTCTGCTTGCTTAATAGTTCTTCATTGATCTTGGGATTGTCTTGAATGTTTTCTTTCTTCCTAAAGCTTACCTATCCCTTTCACCTTACCATGTTTGAGCCATGGATAAAAGTCCTTTTGATTTGCATGCATAAAGCACTGAGAGTGGAGATTTAGAAGATGAGCATATCTGGTAGTGGAATTATGATTGGGTGGATTTGGGCATAGCATTTGAGGAACTTGAAAGCATGTTCTTATTCTATGAGGGTCTGCTTATTTTGACTCACCTTGCCAAGTGAAATTGCCATGCTACTTGTTTGTTTGGGAAGTGTAAGAAAGATGATCTTTGAAGTGTTGAATTCCTATAAAACTTGCCATGCCTCTCATTTTGCATTCTTTGCATCCTTTTTATTTGAAAGAGTGAATGTTAGTGTTTAGTGTTTTTCCCAGGAGTGCAAAAGTCCAAGTGTGGGGGAATTTGATAGAGCACATATTTTCATACTATTTAGCCCTCATATTTAGTCCTTTCTGCACATTAGTTGTGTTATTTCATTCATCTTGATTTCATTTCATTTTATTTTATAGGAATTGGGCTTCACACTATTTTATTTTATTTTGTCAGGTTTAAGGCTATGGGAGCATGAGATGGGGCATGAGACATCTTGATGGCAATGAGATATCTTGGAAATTGGAGATAGAGAAGCAAGGGCAAGTTTGGCAGATTTGACCTTCTGCACTTCTTTCAGTATTTTGGCCGAGATAAAATTCCAGAATGAAGATGATGTCTTCATAGATATTGTAGGAGACTTCTTGAGATTTCTTGAATGGTATGGTTTGTCCAAATCCGAGTTCGTTTGGGCCTTCAAACAGCGCTTCAAAGTCGGGACCAGAAAGCAGGGTTAAATTAGTAAACCTACATTGAATGCTGATTCTTTAAAAGGCCATATCTTGGGCGTCCAATATCCAAATCAAGCGATTAAAAATCCCAAATTCATCTACTATTCCTGATATACAATTTTTATGAAGAGGCCAAAGCCCAGAACGCGCGTTAACCTATCCGAAATCGGTCGTCAAGTCGTAGTAACCTAGGGTTTCCTCCTAAAACTCTATTTAAGCACCTTAAGAGACCATTAAAGAGAGATTCGAGGAAGGACGTGAACAGTAGCCGATTTTTCTCTTCTGTCCATTGTTCTTGTCAAGATGGAGGGCTAAGGATTCTGTAATCAAGTTGCAACACCATCCTTGTTCCCGGTTTGAGTCTTGGATTTAATGGAAATATGTTTGTTTTAGTTTTAACTTTGTTGTTTTCTTGTTTCCGTTCTCTCTTAAATATGTGTATGTGTTGATACCGGTTGGATGAATGCATGCATTGTCTTTGTTTGAGAATCCAAGGTTTTTGTGCTCGGTTGAGGCTTTAACTGGAATCAAGAACAACCTGTTTGGATGGTATTCTAATCAGTCTCGAATCTGTGCAATAAGGGGAATCAAAATTGATAGATTGAACTAAGAGGTTTCTTAAATCTGTTTATTGGTTTTCTTCCAAATCTTTGGCGGTTGTTAAAGGATTTTTCTGATTTTCGATTTGAGGGTTAAAACTAAACAAATGGTTTATTGAGAAGGCAATGAAAACTGGGATAGAAGGATTGGTTTGCAACTGATTGCATCTTGATTTATTGTGTTCTTATTCATCTTGTCTTCTGTTTTTTATCAAAAACTTCCCCCCCGTTTAGCCTTGTTTTGACAGATCCGTTTGAGGTTCGTTGGGAGACGACTTAGGGTTGCACCTCTATTGCAAATCCGTATCATCACACTATCTAATCTATTGGTGTTCGACAGCACCGATCACCCACCATTCATTGCAAGCCCTTACCTCAGCACCTCAAGTATGCATTCTTGGAGAAAGATGAGAAGCTGCCAGTCATCATTACAAACAACTTGCAGCCTGACCAAGAGAGAAAGTTACTGGACGTGCTGAAAAAGAATAAGAAAGCAATTAGGTGGACTTTAGCGGACATAACTGGAATCAGCCCATTTGTTTGCATGCACCGTATTTTATTGGAGGAAAGAGCAAAACCAGCAAGGCAGCCTCAAAGAAGACTTAACCCAACCATCCTTGATGTGGTAAAACAGGAGGTAAGTAAATTACTTGCAGCCGGTATTATTTACCCTATTTTTTTACAGCAAGTGGGTGAGTCTCGTGCAGGTTGTTCCAAAAAAGACGGGCATCACGGTGGTTCCAAATGAGCAGAATGAGCTTATCCCCATGAGAGTGCAGAACAGCTGGAGAGTCTGCATTGATTATAGAAAGCTGAACCAAGCAACCAGAAAGGATCATTTTCCACTCCCATTCATTGATCAGATGTTGGAGAGATTGGCTGGTAAGTCACACTATTGTTTCCTTGATGGTTTTTCTGGATACTTTTAGATTTGCATAGCCCCAGAGGATCAAGAGAAGACCACCTTCACCTGCCCCTTCAGCACATTCGCTTATAGAAGAATGCCTTTCGGTCTATGTAATGCTCCAGGTACCTTTCAGCGATGCATGGTAAGTATATTTTCAGATTTTCTAGAGCATTACATGGAAGTATTCATGGATGATTTTTCAGTTTATGGCACTTCTTTTGATGATTGCTTGGTTAGCTTGGGTAGAGTCCTAGAGAGATGCATTGAAAAGAACCTTGTTTTAAATTTTGAAAAATGTCATTTCATGGTAGAACAAGGAATTGTTTTAGGGCATGTTCTGTCTAAGAAGGGTATAGAAGTGGATCGGTCTAAGGTTGATGTTATTGCTTCATTGCCTTACCCCACCTCTGTGAAGGAGGTGCGTTCTTTCCTTGGCCATACAGGATTTTACAGGAGGTTCATCAAGGATTTCAGCAAGATCGCGCTTCCATTTTCCCACCTTCTCCAGAAAGAAGTGACCTTCCACTTTGATGAGCAGTGCAAGCGGGCATTTGAGGAACTGAAGAGTCGATTGATTTCTCCACCTATCATATAGCCACCCGACTGGGAGTTGCCCTTCGAGTTGATGTGCCACGCCTCCAACTTTGCAGTGGGTGCCGTACTTTGCCAGTGTGTGGAGAAGAAATCCCATGTCATAGCCTACGCTTCGCGTACATTGGATGCGGCACAGACTAATTATACCACTACGGAAAAGGAGCTCTTGTCTATTGTTTTTGCATTGGATAAATTTAGATCATGTTTACTTGGTTCTAAAGTTATTGTCTTTTCTGACCATGCAGCTCTTAGGTACCTCTTGAAGAAGCCTGATGCCAAACCTCGTTTGATAAGGTGGATGCTCTTGCTCCAAGAATTTGACATTGAGATCAAGGATAAAAGTAGAGTAGAGAACTTGGTAGCCGACCACCTCAGTCGCATTCCTTCCACCTCAGATCCATCTGTCATGGACTCCCAGCCTATCAAGGATGATTTCCCAGATGAGTTATTATACCACATTCATGGTGCTGAGCCCTGGTATGCTGATTTGGTAAATTATTTAGTTGCTTCTGAATTACCTGCATATTTTAAGAAGGAACAGCTAAATAAATTTAAGAGTCAGGCTCGGTATTATGTGTGGGATGATCCCTATCTATGGCGCATGTGTAGTGACCAGGTCATCAGGAGATGTGTGCCTAACCATGAATTTGCATCTGTCTTAAATTTTTGTCACACACTTGCATGTGGTGGTCACTTTGGTCCCCAACGTACAGCTAGGAAAGTCCTAGATTCTGGATTATATTGGCCTTCACTCTTTAAGGATTCATATGAGTTCTGTAAGAATTGCACACGTTGCCAACACACAGGCACTATATCACGTAGGAATGAAATGCCTCAAAAACCCTTATTGTTTTGTGAAATCTTTGATGTTTGGGACATTGACTTCATGGGTCCATTTCCTGTGTCATTTGGTTATGTGTACATTCTGTTAGCTGTGGATTATGTTTCTAAGTGGGTGGAAGCTAAAGCCACCAGGACTGATGATGCTTCTGTGGTTGTAGATTTTGTTCGCTCTCACATCTTTTGCAGGTTTGGCATGCCCAGGGCCATCATCAGCGACCAAGGATCCCACTTTTGTAATAGAAAGATGGACACCCTACTTCGTAAGTATGGGGTAATACACAAAGTGGCGACTCCTTATCATCCACAGACTAATGGGCAAGCTGAAGTGTCAAATAGGGAGATCAAGCAGATTTTGGAGAAGACTGTCCAACCCAATAGGAAAGACTGGAGCATGAGATTAGAAGATGCACTATGGGCCTACCGCACTGCCTACAAAACCCCCATCGGCATGTCCCCTTACAGGTTGGTTTTTGGAAAAGCGTGTCACTTGCCGGTGGAAGTGGAGCATAAGGCATATTGGGCGGTGAAGCAATGCAATATGGACATCAGTCAAGCGGGGTCCCAAAGAAAGCTCCAACTTCAAGAGCTTGAGGAGATTAGGATGGACGCATATGAGAACTCACGCATCTACAAGGAGAAGACCAAGGCTGTGCATGACAAGCTTATTGTGAGGAAGACATTCGAAGTTGGCCAGAAAGTTCTGCTATACAATTCTCGTCTCAAGTTGATGCCCGGTAAGTTACGTTCCCGTTGGACTAGTCCTTTCATAGTTATTCATGTTTTTCCCTTTGGTGCAGTTGTAATCAAGGACGAGTCCAATGCAAAGCAATTCACAGTGAACGGGCAGCGACTTAAACCATTCTACGAGAGCTTTCAGGAGCATATTGTGGAGGAGCTGCATCTCCTCAACGCCGCCTACAATTGACAAAATCAAGCTGTTTCTCTCTCCCTAATCTTTTACATTTACTTGTCCTATTCTTGATTGGAATTGCATGTTTACATTGAGGGCAATGTAAAGTTTAAGTGTGGGGGGGCAACATTCTTATTTTAGCAGCATTTTCTTTATCATTTCATATTTCTTTTTCCTTGGGTCTAGTTGAGTCTGTTTTGTGTGGAAATGCAAGTTAAGCAATTAAGTCTAAAAGAACCCAGCATGATTAGAACTTCAATCTTATCCTCCTTGATTTCAAGTGGCTTGGCAATGAGTTTGATTTGATAGATTGATTGGGTAGTCTACAGCCGTGAGGATTTTGAGCCTATTGTTTTTCTTATGTGTGCATTCACCTATCATGATCTCCACTCTAGAACTTGTTTTGATTCTTGGTCGAGGCTATATTTGTTCATGCATGACTCAAACATGATTAAGGCATTCTTTCTCGTCCCCATTTGGCCATTTTGTTATTCAAAAAAAAAAAAATCAATCAATCAATCAATATCCCTTTCGCTTGCCACTTAGAGCCATCATTCTTACCCTTCATTTTCATACACCTTTTTGGACCTTCCAACCTTAGGAAGAGGAATATTAAGTGCATTCTAGAGAGAGAGATTGAATTCATCAAGCAAGTCATAAGGCCAAAGGCCATTTGCATCCATGAAAAAGAAAAGAAAAAGAAAAGCAAGCAAATGATAGAATGGTGAGAAGGAGCGTAAAACGCACTCACCTCCTCTTTCAAAAAAAAAAAAAAAATTGATGAAAAAAAGAAGAAAGCAAAGTTGAGACGGAGCGTAAAACGCACTCAACTGAATAAAGATGCAATGTTTTTCATAATGCTTGGAAATTCTATCTCTTGATTTTGGAGTTGCATGAAATATTTTCTCGACCTAAGGCATGTTTTCCTTCATTGTTGTCTTTCCATTTCTTTCTTCCCCACATTACAACCCTGAATAAGTCCTTTTGATTTGTGGCATGCATGTGACATGGATAGTAGAGATTGAGAAGATAAACAAGCTTATGGTAGTGGAATTGTGATTGGGTGAATTTGAGCGAAACAGTCACCACCACCTCTTGAGAGATTTTTTAGCATACACTTGTCTTGTGAGAGGCTTCTACTTTTGATTTGTCTTATTGAATGAATTGCCATGTCACTTGTTTTCTTGGAAGTAGAGGGAAGATGATCTTTGAATGATGAATTCTTGAAGACTTACCTTGCATCTGATTTGTGTTTTTCCACATTTTTATTTTTGAGTCATAGAGTCTAGTGTTTTGCCCAAGAGTGCAAAAGTCTAAGTATGGGGGAATTGATAGCATGCATATTTATGCTATATTTTGGCATTTCACCTTAATCTTATTACACCATTTGAAGTAATTTTTGCTGATCTTTCATTATTTCTATCTTATTATACTTCAAATCCTCCTTACACTATTTTCTTTCTTATTTCTATGGATCCAAGCTTGCATAGCTTTAGGGAACATTGGATGGGCTAGAGAAGCAGCTGGAAAGGACTTGAAGTGGCAGATTTGGGCTGTATTTGGGCTGCTCAATTCTACTATTTTGGGCTCACTTATCTCAATATCTGTTGGGCTAGGCTAGGCCCAACCCTTGATCTTCCTTTCTTGGCTATGTATTTAAGGCCTCTTAGCACTTATTTCCAGACATTAGTGAGAGGAGAAAAGAGAGGAGATTCTAGCCGTTTTTCTTGTTATTAGCACTTATATGTTTTCTTCATTTTTTTGTCTCCATTTTTGTCTTCCTTGCCGCAATGAAAGGCTAAAGCTATTGTAATTGGTTGTGTATCTTGAACCCATGTGGAATCTGAGTCCCGGATGAGCTACAAAAACCTGGTTTGTTTGTTTTAATCTTATTCATTTCCATTTGGTTTAGTTTGAGCAGAGTTTTGAATGCATGGAGTTCATGGCAGGTTTGTGTGAGTTGCATGGATTCATTTTCTGTTAAATGCTTAAGAGAACAGAATGTTGTAGCCGGTTGGTATAACATCTCGGAAATGAATATAATGTGCTTTAATGGTTGTTCTTGCATAGCTTCGGATGGGTTGAATAGAGAGTGAATGGTTGCATTTTGTTTATAAGAGATTTCTATACTCATTTTCTTGTTCCAATCATTCTAATCCTTGGACGGTTGTTGGGAATGCTTTGAGTTTGATATCCAGAGATTATAACATCAAACAAACCAAGATCTATAGGTTGGACAAGGAAGATTTCACAAAGGGGACAAATACACAACTGGTTGCATTTCACTTACTGATTTTCATCTACATCTATCCTTTTTTTTTCTTCTGTTTGTTACTTAACTTTCTGTCAAACCCCCCTCCCCCCACAAACAAACTGTTGTGTTGCTTATATTGGTTCTCATTGTTGGTAGAAGAAGATAAGGCTCCTTGTGAGAGACGACCTAGGGTGCACTTTGCTGCAAACTAGAGAAGATAGATAATATAATTCTGGAGTGGTTCGACAGCTGCTCGGCCAGACGCCTACCAGTTTCTCGGGGAGGACTAAAAAGGAGCAAAAAAATGGGTGCAACACGAGGGCTTCCCAGGGGTTCACCCATCCTAGTACTGCTCTCGCCCAAGCACGCTTAACTTCGGAGTTCTGATGGGATCCGGCGCTTTAGTGCTGGTATGATCGCACCCGCACACTAAGCTTGCCATTATTCATTTACAGCCTCGTCTAGGAGCCGCGTACTGCTCCCATACCACTTCCACGGGGAGGGGCGACCGGTCGGAATCGGTAAGAAGCCAGAAGCGGAAGTCGCCGGCCAGTTTGGAGGCGATGTACGTTTTTTTTTTTAAGATCTGCACGCTGCGAAGAGTCAGAGCTGGAGGCGGTTGTAAATCTCTAACGAATTTGTCTCTTAAATGAGCTCTGCGGACGTTAAGAAACCGTAAATCGCAAAAATCGTAGTGAACGTTCTACCCCAACAATCCTGAACAAAAGGAAACTTCGAGGAAAATACGGTTACGCCGACGCCTACCGGTTTCTCAGGGAGGACTAAAAAGGAGCAAAAAAGGGGTGCAACACGAGGGCTTCCCAGGGGGTCACCCATCCTAGTACTGCTCTCGCCTAAGCACGCTTAACTTCGAAGTGCGGATGGGATCCAGTGCATTAGTGCTGGTATGATCGCACCCGCATACTAAGCTTGCCTTTATGCATTTATGGCCTCGTCTAGGAGCCGCGAACTGCTCCCATACCACTTCCACGAGGAGGGGCGACCGGTCGGAATCGATAAGAAGCCAGAAGCAGAAGTCGTCGGCCAGTTCAGAGGCGATATACGTTTTTTTTTTTTAAGATCTGCACGCTACGAAGAGTCGGAGCCGGAGGCAGTTGTAAATCTCTAACGATTTTTGCTCTTAAATAAGGTGTGGGGACAGTAAGAAACCGTAAATCTCGAAAATCGTAGCAAACGTTCAACCCCAACAGTCCTGAACAAAAGAAAACTTCGGGGAATATGGTTACGCCGACGCCTACCAGTTTCTCGGGGAGGACTAAAAAGGAGCAAAAAAAGGGGTGCAACACGAGGACTTTCTAGGGGGTCACCCATCCTAGTACTGCTCTCACCCAAGCACGCTTAACTTCGGAGTTCTGATGTGATCCGGTGCATTAGTGTTGGTATGATCGCACCCGCACACTAAGCTTGCCTTTATTCATTTATTGCCTCGTCTAGGAGCCGCAGACTGCTCCCATACCAGTTCCACAAGGAGGGGCGACCGCTCGGAATCGGTAAGAAGCCAGAAGCGGAGGTCGCCGGCCAGTTCGGAGGCGATGCACATTTTTCTTTTAAGATCTGGACGCTGCGAAGAGTCGGAGCTGGAGGCGGTTGTAAATCTGTAACGATTTTTTCTCTTAAATGAGCTCTGGGTACGTTAAGAAACCGTAAATCGCGAAAATCGTAACGAACGTTCCACCCCAACAATCCTAAACAAAAGGAAACTTTAAGGAATATGGTTACGCTGACGCCTACCAGTTTCTCGGGGAGGACTAAAAAGGACCAAAGAAAGGGGTGCAACATGAGGGCTTCCCAGGGGTTCACCCATCCTAGTACTGCTCTCGCCCAAGCACGCTTAACTTCGGAGTTCTGATGGGATCCGGTGCTTTAGTGCTGGTATGATCGCACCCACACACTAAGCTTGCCTTTATTCATTTACAGCCTCGTCTAGGAGCCGCGTACCGCTCCCATACCACTTCCACGGGGAGGGGCGACCAGTCGGAATCGGTAAGAAGCCAGAAGCGGAAGTCGCCGGCCAGTTTGGAGGCGATGTACGTTTTTTTTTTTAAGATCTGCACGCTGCGAAGAGTCAGAGCTGGAGGCGGTTGTAAATCTCTAACGATTTTTGCTCTTAAATGAGCTCTGCGGACGTTAAGAAACCGTAAATCGCAAAAATCGTAGCGAACGTTCTACCCCAACAATCCTGAACAAAAGGAAACTTCGGGGAAAATACGGTTACGCCGACGCCTACAGGTTTCTCGGGGAGGACTAAAAAGGAGCAAAAAAGGGGTGCAACATGAGGGCTTCCCAGGGGGTCACCCATCCTAGTACTGCTTGTAACACCCCGTATTTTTATCACCGGTCGTGTCACTATGCTGGGTCCCAATATAAATGCATAAATGCATAAATTCCCTTTTTTTTGCCGGTACATATTTAAAACCTTGAGCACCGAATTCCAAACAAAACCTCCCAGCATATCATAAAATTTGCGAAAGCGATGAATCGAAACCTGATATGGTACACAACTGATTCCCTTAATTAAATCACGAATATCCGTACCATAATACATCTTCAAATACCTCAATACATAAAGACTCGTCATCAGGAGGTAACAACTAAATACCTCACTTACACATCGAGCCATACTTACATTTAACACGACAATCCTCAACAGAATATAGCTACAGCATGCTACAAACAACAGCAGATAAACTTAATCTTCAGCTATCTTCTTTCCCTTAAAGCTGCCTGCCAAACCTGGAACGTTTGAATATTCCAGGGGCATAACCCAATTAGAAGATGAACCTTCTAGTGAGAAACTCCAAAAACAGTTTATATCAATGCATGAACAGTTATAAAACGTGTGAGAAAATAACGAGAACTACTACGAAGTGTCTCGTGAACATGGACGCCTCCAACGAGAGCTTTCTCAATGGCGCACGCATAGCTCCTCTCGGGAGATCCCTAACCATGCCACCCTGACCCAACCTCATAGAACTCATGCAAGCACCACACCTGCTGTCCCTTAGGCTCACGGTATTCCCCACGAGAGCTTTCTTGATGGCGCACGCATAGCGCCTCTCGGGAGATCTCCGACCTTTTACCTTTGGGCAACAACAAATAGGTACAACAGTATGGCCACACAGATTTTATAAATGCAACAGTTGAAAACCCATGGCATATATTTTTCCAAGGAAATACAATTCGAATATGCAACACGATTTCCCGTAAAAGAACAACCAGAGTTTGCAAAACCATTTCATGCAGTATAATTCTCACATAAGAGAACAAAATAGGTTTGTAGTATATGAGTCTCACATAAACCAAGTTGTCACACAAAACTAGATTTGTAAGTCACAGCACTCACAAAACCATTTAATGCAGGTAGAGCTACTCACATATCAAATCCTTTGCATGAACAAATCCAGTTTTGGAGTTGAACTACTCACCTTTGCCACAGGACCAAGGCACCTCGAAAAGCATGCACCACCTCGATATGCGCACAAGTCCTCGATTCTCACGCACTACCTCCTTTCTCGTACACTATCTCTAATCTCGTGCACTACCAAGACTTTCGAACACTATACATGATGATCATGCATTGCCTCGATTCTCGTGCATCACCTTGATTCTCGTGCCACACCTTAAAATTCGCACAAATTACTTCACCTCGAGCACAACAACGTCATAGACCATATTTATTCTAAGAACTTCAAAAGGAAATTTCAGAACTTACCCCAAAGTATCGTTTACACGCAAAACGAGGCTAACTGATACAGAAACCGAGAAACTGAAAAGCAAAATACCAAATCTTTTTGCACAGCACCCCTCAACTTATTTTTCTCGATTTTTCTATATTTTTTTCAGAATGTTTGAGCAAGCCACGCACCCCCACACTCTCTGCCACGCGCCTGCGCGTGTGAAGCAGCGCGTGTGACGCACGCTCGTCGTCTTCTCCGGCGAGCACTTCGTCGGACGGTGACCGGAATCCTTACCCGATCACACCTCGATGAAGCCCACTCCAAGTCAATCACAGGGGCACCTCTTTAGCTTCCAAAGGACCACCGGAGCACAGTCAACCGGCCGATTGAAGCTTCGGCCAAACGGTCCGCCTCCCAACTCTGGTGAGCCTCGAAACCCATCCAAACCAACACGAAAATGCTTCATTTTCTCCAGAAAGCTTCTAGACCTCATGGGCTTCAAAAGCCCCTTAATCTCGAGCCTCAATTTGTTCGATTTCGGGCGTAATTTGAAGCTAAAATTTTCCAAACATTCGGCCAAACCCTATCACGAAACCCGACTATTTATAGCCAAAATTGGACCTCGAAACGCTCGGGGATGGCCGACCCAGTGCCTTAAACATCTCCCCAAGCCCTCGGATGACCCAAAACCATCGACTAACGACCTCGAATGGCCGATTTACAAGTCGGCCATTGCCGCAACAAACCGACCAAGATCCGGTCGGATTCTTCGAAAATCCGGCCACCCTCGAGCTCGCCAACGACCAAGGCTTGGTGCCTCGAGCTCTCTAGACCAATACCTCGAACTCCCCATGGTCGAAAACCCCCTGTCGGCGACCGGCCGAGGCTGTCGGCCATGGAAGCTTTGTATTTTTGCAAAATTACGATTTTGCCCCTCCAGCTTTGAGTAATTGCATTTCAGCCCCTGCCATTTTCTAACATTGCCACTAGGACCCTCATGTCCTAAAATCATTCTTTCCTTCTTGGAAAATTCTTCAAAATTTCCATTTCGACCTCCCTCCGGCCAATTCGGCAAACTTTAAGAAATTACACTTTGGCCCGAATTTTTGTTTCGGCCTTAAATCTATCTGTTTCTTCCGAAAACCACTTACGGGTTGTTCGTTACGAAAAACTGAAGCTCCCTCAAGCTTCCGTTGACTTCCCGAAAGACACCTACGACATTTCGGTATTTCAGCCCAAATCCAGGCTGCATTTTAGCTGTACCGAAAACCGTTCCCAGTCAAATTTCTTTCATCCCCATAAATCATATCTTGGGCTACTTGATAATGCCACATAATTTTCCTTAAGCATCTAGGCTCCAGAGCACACCCGGCAGTCGATTCAGCGACTTACTGCCCCTCTCAAGCCCATTTTTCGGTATTTTAAGTCCATTTAAAATACGTGGCAACCTTACGAAAATATGGGGTATTACACTGCTCTCGCCTAAGCACGCTTAACTTCGGAGTTCGGATGGGATCCAGTGCATTAGTGCTGGTATGATCGCACCCGCATACTAAGCTTGCCTTTATTCATTTATGGCCTCGTCTAGGAGCCGCGGACCGCTCCCATACCACTTCCACGAGGAGGGACGACTGCTCGGAATCGGTAAGAAGCCAGAAGCGGAAGTCGCCGGCCAGTTCGGAGGCGATGTACATTTTTTTCTTTAAGATCTGCACGCTGCGAAGAGTCGGAACTGGAGGTGATTGTAAATCTCTAATAATTTTTGCTCTTAAATGAGCTCTGGGGACGTTAAGAAACCGTAAATCTCGAAAATCGTAGCGAACGTTCAACCCCAACAGTCCTGAACAAAAGGAAAGTTCGGGGAATACGGTTATGCCGACGCCTACCGGTTTCTCAGGGACGACTAAAAAGGAGCAAAAAAAGGGTGCAACGCGAGGACTTCCTAAGGGGTCACCCATCCTAGTACTGCTCTCGCCAAAGCACGCTTAACTTCGGAGTTCTGATGGGATCCGGTGCATTAGTGCTGGTGTGATTGCACCCGCACACTGAGCTTGCCTTTATTCATTTATGGCCTCGTCTAGGAGCCACAGACCACTCCATAACACTTCACGAGGTGGGGCGACCCCTCGGAATCGGTAAGAAGCCAGAAGCGGAAGTCATCGGCTAGTTCGAAGGCGATGTACATTTTTTTTTTAAGATCTGCACGCTGCGAGGAGTCGGAGCCGGAGGCGATTCTAAATCTCTAACGATTTTTGCTCTTAAATGAGCTGTGGGGACGTTAAGAAACCGTAAATCTCGAAAATCATAGCGAACGTTCAACCCCAACAGTCCTGAACAAAAGGAAACTTCGGGGAATACGGTTACGCCCACACCTACCAGTTTCTCGCAGAGGACTAAAAAGAAGCAAAAAAAGGGGTGCAACATGAGGACTTTCCAGGGGGTCGCCCATCCTACTACTGCTCTCGCCCAAGCACGCTTAACTTCGGAGTTCGGATGGGATCCGGTGCATTAGTGCTGGTACGATTGCACCCGCACACTAAACTTGCCTTGATTCATTTGTGGCCTCGTCTAGGAGCCGCGGACCGCTCCCATACCACTTCCACGAGGAGGGGCGACCGCTCGGAATCGATAAGAAGCTAGAAGCGGAAGTCGCCGGCCAGTTCGGAGGCGATGTACATTTTTTTTGTTTTAAGATTTGCACGCTGCGAAGAGTCAGAGCCAGAGGCGGTTGTAAATCTCTAACGATTTTTGCTCTTAAATGAGCTCTGGGGACGTTAAAAAACTGTAAATCGCAAAAATCGTAGCCAACGTTCAACCCCAAGAGTCCTGAACAAAAGGAAAGTTGCCTTTATTCATTAGTGCCGGTATGAACGCACACGTACACTAAGCTTGCCTTTATTCATTTATGGCCTCGTCTAGGAGCCGCGGACCACTCTCTTACCACTTCCACGAGGAGGGGCGACTGCTCGAAATCGGTAAGAGGCCAGAAGCGAAAGTCGCCGGCCAGATCGAAGGCGATGTACATTTTTTTTTTAAGATCTGCACGCTGCGAAGAGTCGGAGCCAGAGGCGGCTGCAAATCTCTAATGATTTTTTCTCTTAAATTAGCCCTGGGGACGTTAAGAAATCGTAAATCGCAAAAATCGTAGCGAACGTTCAACCCCAACAGTCCTGAACAAAAGGAAACTTCGGGGAATACGGTTACGCCGATGCCTACCGGTCTCTCAGGGAGGACTAAAAAGGAGCAAAAAAAGGGGTGCAACACGAGGACTTCCTAGGGGGTCACCCATCCTAGTACTGCTCTCGCCTACGCACGCTTAACTTCGGAGTTCTGATGGGATCCGGTGCATTAGTGCTGGTATGATTGCACCCTCACATTAAGCTTGCCTTTATTCATTTATGGCCTGGTTTAGGAGTCGCGGACCGCTCCCATACCACTTCCACGAGGAAGGCAACCACTCGAAATCGGAAAGAAGCCAGAAGCGAAAGTTGCTTGCCAGTTCGGAGGCGATGTACGTTTTTTTTTTAAGATCTGCACGCTGCGAAGAGTCGGAGCCGGAGGCGGCTATAAATCTCTAACGATTTTTTCCCTTAAATGAGCTCTGGGGACGTTAAGAAACCATAAAACGTGAAAATCGTAGTGAAAGTTCAACCCCAATAGTCCTGAATAAAGGAAACTTCGGGGAATACGGTTACGCCGACGCCTACCGGTTTCTCGGGGAGGACTAAAAAGGAGCAAAAAAAGGGGTGCAACACGAGGACATCCCAGGGGGTCACCCATCCTAGTACTACTCTTGCCCAAGCATGCTTAACTTCATGGTTCTGATGGGATCCAGTGCATTAGTGCTGGTATGATCGCACCCGCACACTAAGCTTGCTTTTATTCATTTATGGCCTCGTCTAGGAGCCGCGGACCGCTCCCATACCACTTCCACGAGGAGCAACGATCGCTTGAAATTGTTAAGAAGCCAGAAGCGGAAGTCGCAGGACAATTCAGACGCGATGTACTTTTTTTAAGATCTGCACGCTGCGAAGAGTCGGAGCCGGAGGCGGCTGTAAATCTCTAACGATTTTTGCTCTTAAATGAGCTCTGGGGACGTTAAGAAACCGTAAATCGCAAAAATCGTAGCGAACGTTCAACCCAAACAGTTCCTAACAAAAGGAAACTTCGGGGAATACGGTTACGCCGACGCCTACCGGTTTCTCGGGGAGGACTAAAAAGGAGCAAAAAACGGGGTGCAACACGAGGACTTCCCAAGGGGTCACCCATCCTAGAATTACTCTCGCCCAAGCACACTTAACTTCGGAGTTCTGATGGGATCCAGTGCATTAGTGCTGGTATGATCGCACCCGCACACTAATCTTGCCTTTATTCATTTATGGCCTCGTCAAGGAGCCGCGGACCGCTCCCGTACCTCTTCCACGAGGAGGGGCGACTGCTCAGAATCGGTAAGAAGCCAGAAGCGGAAGTCGCCGGCCATTTGGATGGCGATGTACGTTTTTTTTTTAAGATCTACACGCTTCAAAGAGTCGGAGCCGGAGGTGGCTGTAAATCTCTAACGATTTTTGCTCTTTAATGAGCTCTGGGACGTTAAGAAACCGTAAATCGCGAAAATCGTAGCGAACGTTCAACCCCAACAGTCCTGAACAAAAGGAAACTTCGGGGAATACAGTTACACCAACACCTGCTAGCTTCTCGGGGAGGACTAAAAAGGAGCAAAAAAAGGGGTGCAACACGAGAACTTCCTTGGGGTCACCCATCCTAATACAGCTCTCGCCCAAGCACGCTTAACTTCGGGGTTCTGATGGGATCCAGTGTATTAGTGCTGGTATGATCGCACCCGCACACTAAGCTTGCCTTTATTCATTTATGGCCTTGTCTAAGAGCCGCGGACCGCACCTATACCACTTCCACGAGGAGGAGCGACCGCTCGGAATTGGAAAGAAGCCAGAAGCGGAAGTCGCCGGCCAATTCGGAGGCGATGTACTTTTTTTTTAAGATCTGCACCCTGCGAAGAGTCAGAGCCGGAGGCGGCTATAAATCTCTAATGATTTTTGCTCTTAAATGAGCTCTGGGGACGTTAAGAAACCGTAAATCATGAAAATCGTAGCGAACGTTCAACCCCAACAGTCCTGAACAAAAGCAAACTTCGGGGAATACGGTTACGCCGACGCCTACCGGTATCTCGGGGAGGACTAAAAAGGAGCAAAAAAAGGGGTGCAACACGAGGACTTCCCAGGGGGTCACCCATCTCAGTACTTCTCTCGTCCAAGCACGCTTAACTTCGGAGTTCTGATGGGATCCGGTGTATTAGTGCTGGTATGATCGCACCCGCACACTAAGCTTTCCTTTATTCATTTATGACCTCGTCTAGGAGCCGCGGACCGCTCCCATACCACTTCCACGAGGAGGGGCGACCGATCGAAATCAGTAAGAAGCCAGAAGCGGAAGTCGCCGGCCAGTTCGGAGGCGATGTAAGTCTTTTTTTTAAGATATGCACACTGTGAAGAGTCGAAGCTGGAGGCGACTGTAAATCTCTAACGATTTTTGCTCTTAAATGAGCTCTGGGGACGGTAAGAAACCGTAAATCGCAAAAATCGTAGCGAACGTTCGGCCCCAATAGTATAGAACAAATGGAAACTTCGGGGAATACGGTTACGCTGACGCCTACCGGTTTCTCGAGGAGGACTAAAAAGGAGCAAAAACAGAGGTGCAACACGAGGACTTCCCAGGGGGTCACCCATCCTAGTACAGCTCTGACCCAAGCATGCTTAACTATGGAGTTCTGATGGGATCCGGTGAATTAGTGCTGGTATGATCGCACCCGCACACTAAGCCCTCCTTTATTCATTTATGGACTCGTCTCGGAGCCACGGACCGCTCGCATACCACTTCCACGAGGAGGGGCGACCGCATGAAATCGGTAAGAAGCCAGAAGCGAAAGTCGCCGGCCAGTTCTGAGGCGATGTATGTTTTTTTTTTAAGATTTGCACGCTGCGAAGAGTCGGAGCCGGAGGCGGCTGTAAATCTCTAACGATTGTGGCTCTTAAATGAGCTCTAGGGACGTTAAGAAACCGAAAATCGCGAAAATCGTAGCGAACGTTCAACCCCAACAGTCCTGAATAAAAGGAAACTTCGGGGAATACGGTTACGCCGACGCCTACCGGTTTCTCGGGGAGGACTAAAAAGGAGCAAAAAAAGGGGTTCAACACGAGTACTTCCCAGGGGGTCACCCATCCTAGTACTGCTCTCGCCCAAGTACGCTTAACTTCGGAGTTCTGTTGGGATCCAGTGCATTCGTGCTGGTACGATGGCACCCGCACACTAAGCTTGTGACACCCCCCCTCTTCTAAAGCTGCCGGAGAGGAGGTGCTACGGAAAGTAAAATATAAAACTAACTAATAACTGAAATCTGATACCAATATAAACAACTCAATCAACTGAAATAAAACTCTGAGTCAACAATAACTGAAACAATAAACTACCTCTAAGGAAAAATCCCTCAACTAAAACATAAGTCAAACTTAAACTGATAAGACACTAAAACTAACAACTCCCAGACATCTTTAGTCTTGTGCGGCTCCACGTACACACACTACTGGACACTGCTGCTAGGCCCCACCTCTGGTACTCCCCCGCTAGGACCTGGAATGGTGAAGAGTATAAGGTGAGCTACAAAGCTCAGCAAGTAAATAAACTAGAAAGAATAACTGAAGCTGAATTGAAGAATATCGATACTGATGAATACTTACTGAACTTGTACTGAGTGAAACACTATCTGCTTGCATTTAAAAATGTAATGCACATAAATTGTAAGATAAATGCAGGTATGCAACTTTGGCACATAGGCCCACATAACTGTAAAACATACCTGGCTAATCTGAACCTGCAACATAAAAACTGTAAGCACATAGAGTGGGTAGTATAGTATACCCCTAGCTCCCTGGTCGACATCAGGCGAGCATCTCATAACTGAGATATAACTTACTGATACTAGTGGGATCCCCGCGGACAAGCCGCCTAGCGCGCATAATGTAATGCTCACATAAATGCTAGCACACGAAATGTAGTGCTCCATATAAGGTCATGCTCAATGCTCATACACTATGTATGCACGTCATCTCACAAAAATAATGCTGAACATGTCAGAATAAATGCTAAACATGTTATACGATCTTTACTAGGTTTATTGAGATACAAAGATCCTAAAATTTCTGAGTATAGGCATGGCATATTGGATTTTATCATATCTTGGCATAAAATTCAATATTTAATTAATTAAATATTTAAATTAAATTTGAGACTTGCCTCAAGAATTTATTAGAAGTCATCTGGGCGCTATGGGATGTTATTCGGATGATTGAGAAAGTTTAAGGAGCAATTCGAATGAAATAGTAGCTTATTCGAATGAAAAAGAATGAACTACAGCAAGTTCATTCGAATGGAGGAAGACTCATTCGAATGGACAGAGACTCATTCGAATGAAAAAGAACTCATTCGAATGACAGAGACTCATTTGAATGAAAAAGGACTCATTCGAATGATAGCTGCTATATAACAAAGGCTATACGGATCTAATCAAGGACTCGTTCGAATGACTCTCAAATTCATTCGAATCAATTTTGGAATTTTCTAACTTTTGAACTGGCAAAATCCGACTCATTCGAATGCAACAGTAACCTTATTCGAATGAATTTGTGGGTTACTCACAGATCATTCGAATGACAAAGAGGCTCATTCGAATGCTAGACTATACAAAGCAACAGCTTACTCACAACTTCAAGGACTCATTCGAATGACAAGGAAACTCATTCGAATGACAAACCAAAAACACATACGAATGATACGATAACACATGACTCATTCGAATGACTAAGAACTCATTCGAATGACTGGCACAATATAAGGGAAAAACTTACGATAACACTGGAAACTCATTCGGATACCATTGAACTCATTCGAATGACAAAGAGGCTCATTCGAATGACTGGAAACTTATACAAAACGAAGCTTACGATAACAGAGACCATATCTTGAATCAAAACTTAGCATCACTACACCATTTCAAAAGAAATCTTGGGAGAACAATCCCAATCGATATAAAATAATATCAAGATGTATTAAATCAACAGTTTATGAAAGAAAACGCTGAAAAGAATTGTTCATAGCTTATCATATCTCACTGGTCATGGATATATCGCATGAATCTATATACATATTCTTGAACATACCATCTGATTAAACTAGGAGCCCAAATCAATTAGTCTTGATATTCTGAGATCACTACTAATATGATTGAAGATCATATTTAAAAGATTCACGATCAAGAATCACATGTTATCTCCTTCATGCACTCACTGTTCTACGTATATACATATACATATACATACTGAAACTGATATGAATATGAACGCAATGAAGAACTGATCAACTGAGAATGAACGATCTTGAATCTGTAATGGAAGGAATTACAGATAGGATACTTGCCTTATGATCTCTTTAATCGACTCAATGATCTCACGAGAGCCTCCTATGTACGCACTGCTACTGCCAGACCTCTCCTTCTTCTTCTCTTATGCGATCTCTAATTCCTCACGGCGTGAACAAAACAACCAAAACCCTATGCCAATATATACTTAATGGAGAGGCCCTCAAAAGCCCATTATCAATCTCCTATTGAAACTTGGAGACTTCTAAGCCCAAGCCTTCTCGTTAATGGACTCCTAATCCCATAATAACTCTTATTTAAACAATTAAACTCTAATCATAAATTGCTAATTGACCTTCAAGTCCTTGCATTTAATTTCCCATAATATAAAAAGAATTAAATGCTATTTAAAAGCTATTTCCTCAACTAAAAATATTCTAAATTGCCACATTAAAATTAAATGGCTAATTCTCTTAATTAATTACTACTATAATTAATTAACTAATTCCAATAAATACTAGGCCCTCTAACGGGTCGTTACAATTTCTCCCCTCCTTAAAAGAATTTGGTCCTCCAAATTCGTACCTGATTACTCGAACAATGAGGGGTAAAGACGCCTCATTTCTTCTTCTAATTCCCACGTTGCCTCTTCTGACGAGTGTCGCTGCCATTGCACTTTCACAAGAGGAATTGTTCGATTCCTCAAAGTCTTCTCTTTACGCTCTAGAATATTGATAGGCATTTCTTCATAAGATACGTCTTCTCTAACTTCAAGAGCCTGGAAATCAATCACATGCTGCGGATCTGGAACATACTTCCTCAACATCGAAACATGGAACACATTGTGAACATGGGACAACTGAGGTGGCAAAGCTAACTCATATGCCAAAGTCCCTATCCGCCTTAGAATCTCAAATGGACCAATGTAACGAGGACTAAGCTTCCCTGTTACGCCAAATCTTCGCACACCCTTAATAGGCATGACTCTTAACCAAACATGGTCGCCCATCTCAAACTCAAGGTCTCGTCGTCGCTTGTCTGCATAGCTCTTCTGTCTGTCTTGTGCTGTCTTCATTCTTGCTTTGATCGCTCGGATCTTTTCTGTCGTCTGCTCCACAATTTCAGGACCTAATAAAGCCCTATCTCTAATTTCTTCCCAACATATCGGCGATCGACATGGTCGCCCATATAAAGCCTCGTATGGTGACATTCCAATACTTGAATGGAAACTATTATTGTAGGCAAATTCCACCAAAGGTAGGTGCTCATCCCAACTACCTTGGAAATCTAGAACACACGCTCTCAACATATCCTCGAGAGTTATGATCGTCCTCTCTGACTGACCATCTGTCTGCGGATGAAATGCCGTACTAAACTTCAACTGAGATCCCAATGCCTCATGCAAAGCTCCCCAAAAATGAGAAGTAAAACGAGGATCTCGATCTGATACAATGCTGGATGGGACACCGTGCAACTTCACGATCTCCTCAATATAAATTCGGGCAAATCTGTTCAATGGATAAGTCTTCTTAATAGGTAGAAAATGGGCTGATTTAGTCAATCGATCAACAATCACCCATATAGCATCATAGCCCCTAGTAGTCCTGGGTAAACCCATCACAAAATCCATAGCTATATTATCCCACTTCCACTCCGAAATAGGTAATGGAAGTAATAAACCTGCGGGTTTCTGATGTTATGCTTTAACTTGTTGGCATATTGAACACTGTGAAACATAATTGGCTACATCTTTCTTCATACCACTCCACCAATACTGACGCTTTAGGTCGTGGTACATCTTCGTAACACCTGGATGGATAGTATAACGACTCCTGTGTGCTTCATTTAAAATCTCTTGCTTAAGATGTCCATCATCCGGTATACAAATGCGTCCCTGAAACAAGAGAATACCATCACTCCGTAGAGTATATCCCAAAGGAGAAAATTTCTCGATATCTGCCAAAATTCGAGCCAACTTTTCATCTTTTGATTGCTGGTTCTTGATTAAATCAAATAACTCGGGTTGTACCCTCATATAAGCGCAACTCATCACTGTACTATCCTCTGGGGCTGAGATAGATAGAGAACTCAATTGCTCCAATAACTTCCATTCTTGAACCATCATTGTAGCCATAGAAGCTCCTCGCCGACTCAAAGCATCGGCTACTACATTGGCCTTTCCTGGGTGGTATAGAATCTCACAATCGAAATCTTTAAATAACTCGACCCAACGTCTCTGCCTCATGTTTAATTCTTTCTGGGATAGAAGATAGTGTAAACTCTTATGATCTGTATAAATTTCAACTTTCTCACCATATAAATAGTGTCGCCATATTTTCAATGCAAATACTACCGCTGCCAACTCTAAATCATGAGTGGGGTAGTTCACTTCGTGTTTCTTCAATTGCCTTGAGGCATAAGCATTAACTCGACCCTCTTGCATCAATACGCAACCCAAACCTGAATGGGATGCATCGCTGTAAATGGAGTATTTCTCTCCACTTCTTGGAATGGCTAAAACTGGTGCAGTAGTTAACTTTAGCTTCAACTCTTGGAAGGCATGTTCACACGTGTCATTCCATTCAAACTTCTCTCCTTTTCTTGTTAGCTTAGTCATAGGGGAAGATAAACGAGCAAATCCCTCAATGAATCGCCTATAATAGCCTGCAAGTCCTAGAAAACTTCGTATCTCTGTCACTGTCGTCGACCTCGGCCATTCCATAACTGCTCTAGTCTTGGCTGGATCCACTGAAATTCCATTTCCAGAAACCACATGGCCTAGAAATCCAATCTGAGTAAGCCAAAACTCACACTTGCTGAACTTGGCGTATAGTTGCTCCTCTTTAAGCCTCTGCAAAACTAGTGTAAGATGCTCCGTATGCTCCTCTACATTGGTGAGTATACCAGAATATCGTCAATGAAGACAATAATGAATCGATCTAGGTACTCACGTAGAACTCGATTCATTAAATCCATGAAAACGGCTGGGGCATTCGTCAACCCAAACGGCATTACCACGAACTCGTAGTGTCCATAGCGAGTCTTGAAAGCAGTCTTCTGAATATCCTCATCTCTAACTCGCACTTGATGGTATCCTGATCTCAAATCTATCTTCGAGAATACCTCAGCTCCTCTCAACTGATCTAACAAGTCATCCACTCGAGGTAAGGGATACTTATTCTTCACTGTTACCTGGTTCAATTGGCGATAGTCAATACATAACCTCAAAGATCCATCTTTCTTTCTCACGAACAATACTGGTGCACCCCACGGGGATGAACTAGGTCGGATATAACCCTTCTCCATTAGTTCTTCTAATTGGGCCTTCAATTCCTTTAGCTCATTAGGTGCCATCCGATAAGGAGCCTTAGAGATAGGCTGTGTACCAGGTAGTAACTCAATAGTAAACTCCGATCCTCTCCGAGAAGGTAATCCTGGTAGCTCATCAGGGAAAACTTCTTGGAAGTCTCGTACTACTGGTACCTCTGATAACTTTGTCTTGCTTCCCTCGTCCGTGGTTACAAAGGCTAAATAAGCTTCACATCCATCACACATCATCTTCTCGACTTTCATCACTGAGATCATAGGAATCGTAGCCATAGGCTTAACTCCTCTATAAATAAGAACCGGTTGTTGGGGTAATTCGAAGTCAATAATCTTTCGCCGACAATCGACTCTTGCATAATGCCGTGATAACCAATCCATGCCAAGGATCAAATCGAAATCCTTAACGTCGAGAATTACCAAATCTCCCACCAGCTTTTTATCATGAACCTCGATCTCACAATTCTCAAACAGTTCCCTAGCTATCATAATCTTATCTCCTGGCGTAGACACAATCAAGTGATATGGCAAAGAAATCCGGGAATGGGGAACATAACATGCTGTGCGTAGTGCAATAAAAGAATGTGTGGAACCAGTATCAAATAATGCACGCACATCATGACCATATAAGGATAAAATACCTTGGATAGTCCCGTCGCCCTGCTCTGCCTCAGCTGTGGTAAGAGCATAAACTCTACCCTGCACCTGTCTATTTGCGGGCTATGGATGCTGAGCTACTGGTACTGCGGGTATAGGTGCTCCTGGCCCTCTAGCTACTGGTGGCCTCTGATTCGCCTGTTGGCCTCTATTCTAGGGTGGTTGGGTACACCTGTTAGCCGTATGTCCTGTTTGTCTGCACCTATAACAAGTCACCTCCGGTGCAGGGAGCGCTGCTTGATTCCTCGGGCAATCTTTCTTCCTATGTCCTTCTTGTCCACACTTGTAACATACATTCTTTCCAGCTAGGCACGATCCCCCGTGCTTCCTCCCACACTGACCACACTGTGGGTTATTCTCTGTCTTATTCCCTTGTCCAGCTGTCCACTTCCTCTTCTTATTATTGTTGGACGATCCTTGAGATGTACCTGTGCCCTTCTTGGCTGCTTGTGTTGCTCTCCACTCGTTGCGATCACGCTCGATAGTATACGCTCGCTGGACTACTGTGGCATAATCCATGCTCAGAGCTCCTCCAAAAGCATGTCGGATGTCTGCACGCAATCCTCTCTGGAACTTGGCTGCCTTCCTTGCTTCAGTGGACACTAATTCCGGAGCATATCGAGACAAGGATGTAAACTCTGCCTCGTATTGAGCCACCGTGTTAGTACCTTGCACCAACTCAACGAACTCATAGACTTTCTGTTCCTTGACCCATGCTGGGCAATAAGCGTCATTGAACACCTGTTGAAACTCGACCCATGTGGGCTCTCGGTTGCCAAACCTCTGACGAGTAGTCTCCCACCATCTCTCGGCGTCGCCTCTGAACATGAACGTGCTAAGTCGCACCCGTCGATCATCCACACAACCGATAGATCGAAGATGCTTCTCTATCGATAGCATCCAGTTCTCTGTCGCTGCTGCATCTGTACCTCCATGGAATGTCGGTGGACGAAACGCCATGAAGTCCTTCAATAATTGACTCCCAGTGTCTGCCGCTACAACTGGAGCTGTTGGGGCGTCTAGCGGATCTCTTCCATTGCCTTCTGCTTCTTGTGGTACTTGTGGTTGTCTCGCCTGATTCGTCACAAGAGTATCGACTACCCTCATCAAACCTGCCAACATGCCTCGCATCTCGGCCATACCCTGTCGTAAGTCACTACCAGACTCCCCTGGTGAACCTGGTGTAGGAACTGGCACCTCGTCTGGCGTAGTAGCAGCCTGACTGCGGGTAAAGGGTCGTCCTCTTCTATCACTCATCTTCCTGCATCACCACTTAGGGTTAGAATACTATAAATTGAGCCACTTATCTAACTAACAGACACAAGTCCTAACTCTACCCAACATTCTATGTGTGTACGGGAGACTTCACAAAAAAAAACACCGCTCTGATACCAATACTGTAACACCCCCCCTCTTCTAGAGCTGCCGGAGAGGAGGTGCTACGGAAAGTAAAATATAAAACTAACTAATAACTGAAATCTGATACCAATATAAACAACTCAATCAACTGAAATAAAACTCTGAGTCAACAATAACTGAAACAATAAACTACCTCTAAGGAAAAATCCCTCAACTAAAACATAAGTCAAACTTAAACTGATAAGACACTAAAACTAACAACTCCCAGACATCTTTAGTCTTGTGCGGCTCCACGTACACACACTACTGGACACTGCTGCTAGGCCCCACCTCTGGTACTCCCCCGCTAGGACCTGGAATGGTGAAGAGTACAAGGTGAGCTACAAAGCTCAGCAAGTAAATAAACTAGAAAGAATAACTGAAGCTGAATCGAAGAATATCGATACTGATGAATACTTACTGAACTTGTACTGAGTGAAACACTATCTGCTTGCATTTAAAAATGTAATGCACATAAATTGTAAGATAAATGCAGGTATGCAACTTTGGCACATAGGCCCACATAACTGTAAAACATACCTGGCTAATCTGAACCTGCAACATAAAAACTGTAAGCACATAGAGTGGGTAGTATAGTATACCCCTAGCTCCCTGGTCGACATCAGACGAGCATCTCATAACTGAGATATAACTTACTGATACTAGTGGGATCCCCGCGGACAAGCCGCCTGGCGCGCATAATGTAATGCTCACATAAATGCTAGCACACAAAATGTAGTGCTCCATATAAGGTCATGCTCAATGCTCATACACTATGTATGCACGTCATCTCACAAAAATAATGCTGAACATGTCAGAATAAATGCTAAAAATGTTATACGATCTTTACTAGGTTTATTGAGATACAAAGATCCTAAAATTTCTGAGTATAGGCATGGCATATTGGATTTTATCATATCTTGGCATAAAATTCAATATTTAATTAATTAAATATTTAAATTAAATTTGAGACTTGCCTCAAGAATTTATTAGAAGTCATCTGGGCGCTATGGGATGTTATTCGGATGATTGAGAAAGTTTAAGGAGCAATTCGAATGAAATAATAGCTTATTCGAATGAAAAAGAATGAACTACAGCAAGTTCATTCGAATGGAGGAAGACTCATTCGAATGGACAGAGACTCATTCGAATGAAAAAGAACTCATTCGAATGACAGAGACTCATTCGAATGAAAAAGGACTCATTCGAATGATAGCTGCTATATAACAAAGGCTATACAGATCTAATCAAGGACTCATTCGAATGACTCTCAAATTCATTCGAATCAATTTTGGAATTTTCTAACTTTTGAACTGGCAAAATGCAACAGTAACCTTATTCGAATGAATTTGTGGGTTACTCACGGATCATTCGAATGACAAAGAGGCTCATTCGAATGCTAGACTATACAAAGCAACAGCTTACTCACAACTTCAAGGACTCATTCGAATGACAAGGAAACTCATTCGAATGACAAACCAAAAACACATACAAATGATACGATAACACATGACTCATTCGAATGACTAAGAACTCATTCGAATGACTGGCACAATATAAGGGAAAAACTTACGATAACACTGGAAACTCATTCGGATACCATTGAACTCATTCGAATGACAAAGAGGCTCATTCGAATGACTGGAAACTTATACAAAACGAAGCTTACGATAACAGAGACCATATCTTGAATCAAAACTTAGCATCACTACACCATTTCAAAAGAAATCTTGGGAGAACAATCCCAATCGATATAAAATAATATCAAGATGTATTAAATCAACAGTTTATGAAAGAAAATGCTGAAAAGAATTGTTCATAGCTTATCATATCTCACTGGTCATGGATATATCGCATGAATCTATATACATATTCTTGAACATACCATCTGATTAAACTAGGAGCCCAAATCAATTAGTCTTGATATTCTGAGATCACTACTAATATGATTGAAGATCATATTTAAAAGATTCACGATCAAGAATCACATGTTATCTCCTTCATGCACTCACTGTTCTACGTATATACATATACATATACATACTGAAACTGATATGAATATGAACGCAATGAAGAACTGATCAACTGAGAATGAACGATCTTGAATCTGTAATGGAAGGAATTACAGATAGGATACTTGCCTTATGATCTCTTTAATCGACTCAATGATCTCACGAGAGCCTCCTATGTACGCACTGCTACTGCCAGACCTCTCCTTCTTCTTCTCTTATGCGATCTCTAATTCCTCACGGCGTGAACAAAACAACCAAAACCCTATGCCAATATATACTTAATGGAGAGGCCCTCAAAAGCCCATTATCAATCTCCTATTGAAACTTGGAGACTTCTAAGCCCAAGCCTTCTCGTTAATGGACTCCTAATCCCATAATAACTCTTATTTAAACAATTAAACTCTAATCATAAATTGCTAATTGACCTTCAAGTCCTTGCATTTAATTTCCCATAATATAAAAAGAATTAAATGCTATTTAAAAGCTATTTCCTCAACTAAAAATATTCTAAATTGCCACATTAAAATTAAATGGCTAATTCTCTTAATTAATTACTACTATAATTAATTAACTAATTCCAATAAATACTAGGCCCTCTAACGTGTCGTTACAAAGCTTCCCTTTATTCATTTATGGCTCGTCTAAGAGTCGCGGACCGCTCCCATACCTATTCCACGATGAGGTGAGACCGCTCGGAATCGGGAAGAAACCAGAAGCAGAAGTCGCCGGCCAGTTCGGAGGCGATGTACGTTTTTTTTTAAGATCTGGACGCTGCGAAGATTCGGAGTCAGTGGCAGCGGTAAATCTCTAACGATTTTTGCTCTTAAATGAGCTCTGGGTCGTTAAGAAACCGTAAATCGCGAAAATCGTAGCGAACGTTCAACCCCAACAGTCCTGAACAAAAGGAAACTTCGGGGAATACGGTTACGCCGACGCCTACCGGTTTCTCGGGGAGGACTAAAGAGGAGCAAAAAAAGGGGTTCAACACGAGTACTTCCCAGGGGGTCACCCATCCAAGTACTGCTCTCGCGCAAGCATGCTTAACTTCGGAGTTCTGATGGGATCCGGTGCATTAGTGCTGGTATGATCGCACACGTACACTAAACTTTCCTTTATTCATTTATGGCCTCGTCTAGGAGCCGCGGACCACTCTCTTACCACTTCCACGCAGAGGGGCGACTGCTCGAAATCGGTAAGAGGCCAGAAGCGGAAGTCGCCGGCCAGTTCGAAGGCGATGTACGTTTTTTTTTTATGATCTACACGCTGCGAAGAGTCGGAGCCGGAGGCGGCTGCAAATCTCTAATGATTTTTTCTCTTAAATGAGCCCTGGGGACATTAAGAAATCGAAAATCGCGAAAATCGTAGCGGACGTTCAACCCCAACAGTCCTGAACAAAAGGAAACTTCGGGGAATACGGTTACGCCGACGCCTACCGGTCTCTCGGGGAGGACTAAAAAGGAGCAAAAAAAGGGGTGCAACATGAGGACTTCCCAGGGGGTCACCCATCCTAGTACTGCTCTCGCCCAAGCACGCTTAACTTCAGAGTTCTGATGGGATCTGGTGCATTAGTGCTGGTATAATCGCACCCTCACACTAAGCTTGCCTTTATTCATTTATGGCCTCGTCTAGGAGTCGCGGACCGCTCCCATACCACTTCCACGAGGAGGGGAAACCGCTCGAAATCGCTAAGAAGCTAGAAGCGGAAGTTGCTTGCCAGTTCGGAGGCGATGTACGTTTTTTTTTTAAGATCTGCACGCTGCGAAGAGTCGGAGTCGGAGGCGGCTGTAAATCTCTAACGATTTTTGCTCTTAAATGAGCTCTGGGGACGTTAAGAAACCGTAAATCGCGAAAATCGTAGCGAACGTTCAACCCCAACTGTTCCTAGAAAAAGGAAACTTCGAGGAATACGGTTACGCTGACGCCTACCGGTTTCTCGGGGAGGACTAAAAAGGAGTAAAAAACAGGGTGCAACACGAGGACTTCCCAAGGGGTCACCCATCCGAGAATTACTCTCGCCCAAGCACGCTTAACTTCGGAGTTCTGATGGGATCCAGTGCATTAGTGCTGGTATGATCGCACCCGCACACTAATCTTGCCTTTATTCATTTATGGCCTCGTCTAGGAGCCGCGGACCATTCCCGTACCTCTTCCACGAGGAGGGGCGACCGCTCAGAATCGATAAGAAGCCAGAAGAGGAAGTCGCTGGCCATTTCGGTGGCGATGTACGTTTTTTTTTAAGATCTACACGCTTCAAAGAGTTGGAGCCGGAGGCGGCTGTAAATCTCTAACGATTTTGCTCTTAAATGAGCTATGGGACGTTAAGAAACCGTAAATCGCGAAAATCGTAGCGAACGTTCAACCCCAACAGTCCTAAACAAAAGGAAACTTCGGGGAATACGGTTACACCGACACCTGCTAGCCTCTCGGGGAGGACTAAAAAGGAGCAAAAAAAGGGGTGCAACACGAGAACTTCCTTGGGGGTCACCCATCCTAGTACAGCTCTCGCCCAAGCACGCTTAACTTCGGAGTTCTGATGGGATCCAGTGCATTAGTGCTAGTATGATCGCACCCGCACACTAAGCTTGCCTTTATTCATTTATGGCCTCGTCTAGGAGCCGCGGACCGCTCCCATACCACTTCCACGAGGAGGGGCGACCGCTCGGAATCGGTAAGAAGCCAGAAGTGGAAGTCGCCGGCCAGTTCGGAGGCGATGTACGTTTTTTTTTTAAGATCTGCACGGTGCGAAGAGTCGGAGCCAGAGGCGGCTGTAAATCTCTAACGATTTTTGCCCTTAAATGAGCTCTAGGGACGTTAAGAAACCGTAAAACGCAAAAATCGTAGTAAACGTTCAACCCCAATAGTCCTTAATAAAGGAAACTTCGGGGAATACGGTTACGCCGACGCCTGCCGGTTTCTCGGGGAAGACTAAAAAGGAGCAAAAAAAGGGGTGCAACATGAGGACTTCCCAGGGGGTCACCCATCCTAGTACTGCTCTCACCCAAGCACGCTTAACTTCGGGGTTCTGATGGGATCTGGTGCATTAGTGCTGGTATGATCGCACCCGCACACTAAGCTTGCCTTTATTCATTTATGGCCTTGTCTAGGAGCTGCGGACCGCTCCTATACAACTTCCACGAGGAGGAGCGACCGCTCGGAATTGGTAAGAAGCCAGAAGCGGAAGTCGCCGGCCAATTCTGAGGCGATTTACTTTTTTTTTAAGAGCTGCACCCTGCGAAGTGTCAGAGCCGGAGGCGGTTGTAAATCTCTAAGGATTTTTGCTCTTAAATGAGCTCTGGGGACGTTAAGAAACCGTAAATCATGAAAATCGTAGCGAACGTTCAACCCCAAATGTCCTGAACAAAAGGAAACTTCGGGGAATACGGTTACGCCGACGCCTACCGGTATCTCAGGGAGGACTAAAAAGGAGCAAAAAAAGGGGTGCAACACGAGGACTTCCCAGGGGGTCACCCATCCTAGTACTGCTCTCGCCCAAGAACGCTTAACTTCGGAGTTCTGATGGGATCCGGTGCATTAGTGCTGGTATGATCGCACCCGCACACTAAGCCTGCCTTTTTTCATTTATGGCCTCGTCTAGGAGTCGCGGACCGTTCCCATACCACTTCCACGAGGAGGGGCAACTGCTCGAAATCGGTTAGAAGCCAAAAGCGGAAGTTGCTTGCCAGTTCGGAGGCGATGTACGTTTTTTTTTTAAGATCTGCACGCTTTGAAGAGTCGGAGCCGGAGGCGGCTGTAAATCTCTAACGATTTTTGCCCTTAAATGAGCTCTGGGGACGTTAAGAAACCATAAGACGTGAAAATCGTAGTGAAAGTTCAACCCCAATAGTCCTGAATAAAGGAAACTTCAGGAAATACGGCTACACCGACGCCTACCGGTTTCTCGGGGAGGACTAAAAAGGAGCAAAAAATGGGGTGCAACACGAGGACTTCCCAAGGGGTCACCCATCCTAGAATTACTCTCGCCCAAGCACGCTTAACTTCGGAGTTCTGATGGGATCCGGTGCATTAGTGCTGGTATGATCGCACCCGCACACTAATCTTGCCTTTATTCATTTATGGCCTCGTCTAGGAGCCGCGGACTGCTCTCGTACCTCTTCCACGAGGAGGGGTGATCGGGGCTGTCGAACACCGATAGATTAGATAAATGATGATTTGGATTTGCAATAGGGGTGCAACCCAAAGTCGTCTCCCAACGAACCTCAACCGGATCTGTCAAAACAAGGCTAAACGGGGGGGAAAGTTTTTGATGAAAAACAGAAAATAAGATACTAAGAACACAATAAATCGAGATGCAATCAGTTGCAAACCAACCTTCTTTCCCATTTTTCATCGCCTTCTCAATGAACAATTTGTTTAGTTTTAATCCCCAAATCAAAAATCAGGAAAATTCTTTAACAACCGCCAAAGATTGGGAAGAAAACCAATAACAGATTTTAGATTCGAGACTGATTGAAATACCATCCAAACAGGTTGTTCTTTCTTCCAGTTAAAGCCTCAACCGAGCACAAAAACCTTGGATTCTCAAACAAAGACAATGCATGCATTCATCCAACCGGTATCAACACATACACAGATTTAAGAGAGAACGGAAACAAGAGAACAACAAAGTTAAAACTAAAAAAAATAGATTTCCATTAAAACCAAAGACTCAAACCGGGAACAAGGATGGTATTGCAACTGATTACAGAATCCTTAGCCTTCCATCTTGACAAGAACAATGGAGAGAAGAGAAGAAAAATTGGCTACTGTTCACGCCCTCCAAAAGAATGCCTCTCTAATGGCCTCTTAAGGTGCTTAAGTAGAGCTTAAGGAGGAAACCCTAGGTTACTGCAACTTCATGGACGATTTCGGATAGGTTAACGTGCGTTCTGGGCTTCGGCCTCTTCATAAGAATTGTATATCAGGAAGAGTAGATTAATTTGGGCTTTTGAATCACTTGATTTGGATATGGGACGCCCAAGATATGGCCTTTTAAAGAATCAGTATCTGTGCAGCTTTCCTAATTCGACTCAACTTCCTAGCCCCGACTTTGAAGCGCTGTTTGAAGGCCCAAACGAGCTCGGATTTGGACAAACCATACCATTCCAGAAAGCCCAAGAAGTCATCTACAGTATCTCTGAAGATATAATCTTCATTCTGAAATTTTATCTTGGCAAAAATACTGAAGGAAGTGCAGGAGGTCAAATCTGCTAAAATTGCCCTTACTTCTCTATCTCCAATTTCCAAGAAATCTCATTGCCATCAAGATGTCTCATGCCTCATCTCATGCTCCCATATCCCTAAACCTGGCAAAATAAAATAAAATAGTGTGAAGCACAATTCCTATAAAATAAAATGAAATAAAATCAAGATGAATAAAATGACACAACTAATGTGCAAAAAGACTAAATATGAGGGCTAAATAATATGAAAATATGTGCTCTATCAAGGGGCGACCGCTCAGAATAGGTATGAAGCCAGAAGTGGAAGTCACCGGCCATTTCGGTGGCGATGTACATTTTTTTTTTAAGATTTGCACGCTTCAAAGAGTCAGAGCCGAAGGCGGCTATAAATCTCTAACGATTTTTGCTCTTAAATGAGCTCTGGGACGTTAAGAAACCGTAAATCGTGAAAATCGTAGCGAACGTTCAACCCCAATAGTCCTGAACAAAAGGAAACTTCAGGGATTACGGTTACACCGACACCTACTAGCCTCTCGGGGAGGACAAAAAAGGAGCAAAAAAAGGGGTGCAACACGAGAACTTCCTTGGGGGTCACCCATCCTAGTACAGCTCTCGCCCAAGCACGCTTAACTTCGGAGTTCTGATGGGATCCGGTGCATTAGTGCTGGTATGATCGCACCCGCACACTAAGCTTGCCTTTATTCATTTATGGCCTCGTCTAGGAGCCGCGGACCGCTCCCATACCACTTCCACGAGGAGGGGCGACCGCTCGGAATCGGTAAGACGCCAGAAGTGGAAGTCGCCGGCCAGTTCAGAGGCGATGTACGTTTTTTTTTTAAGATCTGCACGCTGGGAAGTGTAATACCCGGTATTAAATAATAAGAGAATTTTTTAGGATATGGGTCAAAACGGTATTTAAGCAAAGTTTCGGGCCTAAGTGCAATATTCGAAACTTAAAACGAAAGATAAATGACTAAGTTAAGATGATCCAATTGAGGAAAAATGGCACAATTAGATGATATTTGATAAAATTATGGATTTTCAAAGGTTTGAAGTCAAAAGCACGCAATTAGGAGAGTTCGGGCAAAAGTGCAGTTTTTGCAAAATGTCAGTGGGAGGTCGAATCGACGAATTTTTCAAAAATTCCAAAAGGAAATGGAAAATATGGAACTAGAGGGTCATCGTGAAAGTGTTGGATAGTTCAAGGGTGTTTAGAAATAAGAGAAAATGCAATTAAAAAGTGACGAGGGGCTAAAATGCAATTTTTGCAAACTTCTTGGGTGTGAAACCGACCGGCCGCCTATGGCCGCCGGCAGCCGCATCTGGAGGCGTCGGGAAGGTCGCCTGGAGGTTGCTAGAGTAGCTTCAGGTGATGATGAAGCTATTAAGGCTTGCTATTGGCCGGAAATAGCCTCGAAGCGATCGGATTTCATGGCGGAAGTGACCGCCGATTCGGCCGAAATTTTTAAGGTCCAAATCTCATGATTTAGTGCTATTTGATCTATTTAGAAGCTAGATTTAGGGATAAGGAGATAATATCAAGCAAGATTTGGTGTTTTTTGGCTTCGAAAACGGGTATAAATAGCCAACCATGGCTGAGGGTTTCAAAAGGAATCGAGGAAAATTAAGGGCGTTCGGGCTTGAATCAAGGCACAAGGTTAGAGGGCTTTTGTTCTTAGTATTCTAAGGATCAATTCTGGAAATTTTGGGAGTGTTTTGTGTAGAGTTGGAGGGGTTTCGAAGCTTGGCCGGAAAATCGAAAAATCTGCCGCCGCGACCTGCAACTGCCATTTAAGGCATTTTTCGGTGATGTTTTCGGGCAATTGAGGGTACCACTGAGATCGCCTCATCGAGATCTTCAAGACCCCATAGTTGGTTTAGCCAAAGGAAGTCGTCGGAGTCGGAGAAGAAGGCCGGAGAAGACGACCTGTGCGGCGGCGCGTGAATCCCACTCGCAGGGCTACGGGGTGGCGCGTGAGGGCGCGTGAGGTAGGTTTTTTGAGTGTTTTTAATTTCAGAATTTTGGTTGAATTATTTTAGGAATTATCATGGAATAAAATTTTGAAAAAAATGATGTTTGGTATTTTTAATGAATTTTCAAAGGTATAGATGTTTAAAAATTAAATAAAAATAGAGAAAATTATGGAAAAAATAGAATGTTGATTCCAAAGGTATTAAATGATGAAATAGGAGTCAATTGGGTCATTGGAAGAGGATTTACACAATTTTTGAGGTGTGACACGTTTTTCGAGGTGAAATCTAGACTTTTTCGAATTGAGGTGAGTGGCTTGATTCTAGCTTATCCTTGTCTTGAAAGTGTTTTTAAAGTGCTTTGGTGAGTTCTAGTGAGTAATTTTACCCTCCTAGACTTAGCTTAGTTAACAAGGTCTATTACTTTCGTTCGTTGTATCGATATTCACTACATTGCATTAACTATTTATTTTTAAAATGTTGGTGCATGGCGTGTAAATTTTCATATCACGAGGAGTCATGCTTAATTGCATTTTTGGGTCTGTGTGGGGCGATTGTGGGGTCTACTTGAGATTGGGATAATGCTAATCTAGGTGAACGGGTGTCACACTGGGGTACTCGAGGGAATAATGTTAAACCAGGTGAACGGGTGTCACAACGGTGCACCCGAGGGATTAACATTGGACCAGGTGAACGTATGCCACAGTGAGGCATTCGAGGGATTAAGCATGTCAAGGTGATATCTCGAGTTAGACGTGTCTTGCATTTGTCGTATAGTATGCCATGCTCGTATGTCTTTCATGCATTATATAACTGCTTCTTACCTTCACTTAGATGGTTTATCATCTAACATGGGTTATGCCCTTGGAACATTCAACGTTCCAGTCAGGGATAGCAGCGAGGTCGAGGACACGACTGAGGAGCCAGTGGTGTATGTTTGATAGTTGTTGGTGTTACGTTATTTTGGAAACATTAATGTTATATATATACCGCTTGATGATATTGTAATAATTAGTATTGGTATTGTATTCATATGGTGGTATGGGAACAATTCGAGTGTAACACGTGGTAGGCCACGTCATTTTGATTAATTAAGTATTCCGCTGTGTTTATATTGTCTCGTTCGGTTGAGATTATGTTATTATTAACTAAACGAGTAAGACTGGAACTCTCGGGGATTTCATCTGCATGTGAAGATTGTGCTCACAGGCGCCGCGAGTATCGGACTTGGTGAAAATGAAGAAAAAAAAAAAACCCCGGGAATTTCCTTATAGTAACACGCCAGTATAAGGGCGGGGTGTTACAATTGGTATCAGAGCCCTAGGTTAAAATCCTAGGATGGTTAGGCTAGGTTATTGAACTTAGCACGGTTAGATTTGTTAACTTAGAATAGGAACATGGATTTTAGGTAACATATGAAAACTTTAGGAAACACTTGTTTGAGGTTTTTGAGAAAATCTTTGTGTAATGTTAGTAGAAAATGGTGGACCAAGTATTGCTGTCACACTGGGAAAATAGGATCGAAGCTCGAGGAAACCCGCAGGATGAGGACATGAATGTATTTCTACTTGCAATGGAAGAGATCATAGATGATGTGCCCCCTAGCTATCGACAGTTGGTAGATTTATCAGAGTTTCAGATTGGCTTCCTTATTGATCAGTTTGAGGGAGAATGGAAAACTTTTGCACAGTGGTTGTGGCAAGACTGGGAGGATGACACTCTACGTGAATTTTGTGCAAGAATGAGGAACGAGCATCAAGACCTACTTGGAGACGTTATGGATGAGGAGGAACAAGCAGAGATTGCTGCAAACCTCGCAAATGAGGTCATAGATATTAGCTCTGACGAGGAATCAGATGAGGAGACTCAGGAAGTCCAAGATGACGACGAAGGACCCCCGGTGGCATCCGACAGTGATGGGATCACAAAGAGTCCTGGATCTGGAGGCCAAAAACTACTGAGCAAGGCTGAAGAAGTGACTGAAGAAAGAAGGGATATGTAGATATAAAATATAATAAGATGTTATGTTTATTTCTTTTCAGTAGTATTAAGTTGTTCTGTTTATGGGATAATATAAAGAAATAAAACTGTTCCTTTGTATAGAAACAATTTTGTCTTGTGTATAATTCATTTCCGTGATTCACTTCAGATGGTGAATACACGAAGACTTCGAAATGCAGCCCATGCTGAAAATGGGAGAAGAGAAGAAAATAATCCTGAAGATATGGGTGATCACAGGAATCACTCAGGAGGAAATCGAAGATATGTTGGAGAATCAAGCTCCAGTGAAGACCAGTTTGAGCGAATGGAGCGATTTTTGAAAAATATGCTGACATACGTGAGTCGAGAGGAGCCTACTCGGCACACGACCACAGCTTTGGAGCGATATCGACATTTAAGACCCCCTGTGTTCAAAGGAAGGACTGGCGATGATCCTTTCGCAGCCGAGTATTGGCTAGAGCAGACCGAGAAACTACTACAACATCTCCAATGTAGTGAAGAGGAAAAGGTGAGGTGTGCAACCTACACGCTGGAGGAGGAAGCAGGCCGGTGGTGGCAGTCTACCGAACGTTCATTAATAAGGTCTCAACAGGAACGTGAAGCTGAGAACGAGGATGCACCAATGTATACTTGGGCGGTATTCAAGGAAGAGTTTAACGCCAAGTACTTTTCTAAGAGTTGGAAGGAAGAAAGAATCTGGGAATTTATGAGGCTTAAGCAGATGGATGAGATGACTGTGAATCAATATGATAATCGGTTCATTCAACTGATTAAGTACGTGCCCATGTACGAGACTGACGAGAGTCAGAAGGCACAAAAGTTTGTTTCGGGATTACAAGGACATCTCCAGCAAGTTCTGAGTGGATGGGACATTGAAACTTACAAAGAAGCATTACACCGAGCGTTGACCATTGAGAGAAATCTGACACGAGCCAAGATCATCAAGACAGAGGAAGGAAGTAAAAGTGGTAAATCAAGCAGTCCGACGACTCAATCAAGGGATGACGGGAAATGCCCTCGATGTAGGAGAAAACACCCTGGGAAAAGGTGTGTCTTGAGGTGCTATGGATGCGGTGAAGAAGGTCACATCGGGAGAAACTGCCCAAAGATCAAAGCAACACCCCAGGTTGGGTATCAGGGAAAGGTGGTGTGTTACAGTTGTGGTCAACCGGGGCATATCTCGCGCGATTGCTCAAAAAGACAAAAGACGGAACCACCGAGTGGAAGTACACAAAATGTTCGTCCAGGCCGAGTGTACAATCTGACTTGTGAGGACGCTGAGGCCGATCCTGCAGTTATTGAAGGTACACTGTTCTTCTCGAATATTCCAGTTCATGCTTTAATAGATCCAGGTGCTACGCATTCATTCGTGTCGCATGCATCAGTAGAAAGTTTACAATTAGAACCTAGGGAATTGGGTTATCAAATGGTAATAGCCACTCCTATGGGTTCAACTTTAAGAATTGCGGTAGGGTGCCGCGAGTGTATTTTTAGTATGGGATCAGGAAATTTCAAGATTGATTTAGTGGTGTTAGACATTCAAGATTTCGACATAATTATCGGAATGGATTTCCTATCACTTCATGAGGCTAAAATAGATTGTAAGGGTAAGACCGTAAGCATACCCAAGCTTAACGGAGAATGGACTGTGTTCCAGGGTCGAAGTAAGAAGATTAAGAAAGAAAATGGCATGACTTTGCATACGCTGCAGTCAGCCAAACCCGAATCAGGAAAGAAATGTCTCGAGTTGGAGTCAGTAAGGGTCGTGAATGAGTATCCTGAGGTATTTCCTGAGGAATTACCAGGATTACCTCCTCAAAGAGAAATTGAATTTTCGATAGATCTTGTACCAAGTACACAGCCAATATCCATACCTCCATACAAGATGGCCCCTGCTGAGATGAAGGAATTGAAGGAGCAATTACAAGACTTGACCGACAAAGGATTTATCAGACCAAGTGTGTCGCCCTGGGGAGCCCCGATATTGTTCGTGAAAAAGAAAGATGGTACCTTACGTATGTGTACCGACTACCGACAGTTAAACAAGGTAACCATAAAGAATAAGTACCCTTTGCCTAGGATTGAGGAATTGTTTGACCAACTTCAAGGAGCCAGAGTATTTTCTAAGATAGATCTTCGGTCAGGGTACTATCAAATGAAGATCAAACCGGAAGATGTACCCAAGACTGCATTTCGGTCACGTATGGTCACTACGAGTATCTAGTGATGCCGTTTGGATTGACCAATGCACCTGCTGCATTTATGGATTTAATGAACTGAACTTTTAGGCCTTACCTGGACAAGTTCGTGATAGTGTTCATAGATGACATTTTGATATACTCTTTAAGTGAGATTGATCATGAAGAACATTTAAGGATAGTCTTGCAGACTTTAAAGGACCATAAGCTGTACGCCAAGTTCTCGAAGTGTGAATTTTGGCTTACTCAAGTGGCATTTCTTGGGCATATAATTTCTGCAGAAGGTATAGCTGTCGATCCAGCAAAGATAGAAGCAGTTCAAAAGTGGCAAGCACCTAAGACCATTGGGGAAATCCGAAGTTTTCTTGGACTAGCAGGGTACTACAGAAGATTTGTAGAAGGATTTTCAAAGATATCTGCTCCACTTACTCGATTGACGCAGAAAGAAGTGAAATTTGAAAGGAGTGATAAATGTGAGCAAAGTTTTCAAGAACTTAAGGCACGATTGACTACGGCACTGATTTTAGCAATGCCGACTGAGTCAGGAAAGTTTGTGGTGTATAGTGATGCTTCTGGGATAGGGTTGGGGTGTGTCTTAATGCAAGATGAGAAAGTAATTGCTTACGGATCTCGGCAATTGAAAAGACACGAGCAGAACTATCCAACACATGACTTGGAATTAGCAGCTATCATATATGCTTTGAAGTTGTGGAGACATTATCTCTACGGGGTACAATTTGAGATTTTTACGGATCATAAGAGTTTGAAGTACATATTTTCTTAGAAGGAGTTAAACATGAGACAAAGAAGATGGATGGAGTATTTAAAAGATTACGATTGTATCATTTCCTATCATCCAGGGAAAGCTAACATAGTTGCAGACACTCTTAGCCGAAGAAGTTCCGAGATTGTGGCTAACATGATGATTGAAGAATTTAGCCACCTAACAGTAGGTGTTAAGCCTAAACCAATCAAGGGATATTTGGCAAATCTGACAATTCAACCTGATGTGGTAAATCAAATCAGATTAGCTTTTCAAACAAACACAAGAAGAAGTCAGTGGATAGACGAGAACGATCAAGTTAAGGCACCTGAATTTAGTTACCGTGATGGTATACTTCGATTTCAGAGAAGAACCTACGTACCAAGGGATCAAGATCTAAGACAAGTTATCTTGGGAGAAGCTCATCGGGCAAGATACACAATACATCCAGGATCCACAAAGATGTATAAGGATCTTAGGGAAATTTATTGGTGGCCAGGAATGAAAAAGGACGTGGCACGGTACGTGGCCCAATGCGATACCTGTCAACGTATCAAAATTGAGCATCAGCGACTGGGAGGGAAGCTACAACCATTGGATATTCCCGAGTGGAAATGGGATCACGTCACTATGGATTTTGTGACCAATTTACCTCGAAGTCCCAAAGGAAACGATGCTATTTGGGTAATAGTGGATCGACTAACCAAGTCGGCACATTTCTTGCCTATTAAGATAGGGCAACCAACTCATGCTTTGGCTCAGTTGTACATTGAGGAAATAGTACGATTACATGGAATACCTGCAAGTATAGTGTCAGATCGAGACCCACGATTTACGTCAAGATTTTGGGAAAGTTTCCACAAGTGTATGGGAACACAATTGAAGCTTACTACAGCTTATCACCCTCAGACTGACAGACAGTCCGAGCAAACAATTCAGACGCTCGAAGACATGTTGAGGGCATGCATTTTGGAATTATCAGGAAGTTGGGAGAAACATCTACCGTTGGTAGAATTTGCCTACAACAACGGGCACCACAACAGCATTGGAATGGCCCCTTACAAGGCATTATATGGGCGAAAATGCAGAACACCACTCTGCTGGGTAGAAACTGGAGAAGTCGGATTAATTGGACCAGAGATTGTTCAGACTACTACCGAGAAGATTAAGCAAATACAGGAGAAAATGAGGACAAGTCAAAGTCGTCAGAAATCGTACGCTGATCGACGAAGGCGAAACCTGAAATTTTTGGTCGGTGACAAGGTCTACTTGAAAGTCTCTCCATTTAAGTCCGTAATTCGAGGAAAAAGGAAAGGGAAATTAAGCCCAAGATACATAGGACCCTATGAAATTCTGGAGAAAATTGGACTAGTGGCTTACAGATTAGCTTTTCCTGTGGCATTATTAAACATCCACAACGTGTTTCATGTATCCTAACTACGGAAACATGAGCCAGACCCTACGCAGGTACTTCAGAATGAGACCATTGAGATACGAAATGATCTAACGTACCCTGAGGAACCCGTTCGAATCCTAGACTAAAGGGATCAAGTCTTAAGGAACAAAATTATTCCCTTAGTAAAGGTACTATGAGGCAATCATGACGAAGAAGAGGCAACTTGGGAACGCGAAGAAGAGATGAAGATTTCTTATCCGCATTTATTTTGATATTGTAAGTTAGTAATTTCGAGGACGAAATTTCTTTTTAGAGGGGGAGGATGTAATACCCGGTATTAAATAATAAGAGAATTTTTGAGGATATGGGCCAAAACGGTATTTAAGCAAAGTTTCGGGCCTAAGTGCAATATTCGAAACTTAAAACGAAAGACAAATGACTAAGTTAAGATGATCCAATTGAGGAAAAATGGCACAATTAGATGATATTTGATAAAATTAGGGATTTTCAAAGGTTTGAAGTCAAAAGCACGCAATTAGGAGAGTTCGGGCAAAAGTGCAGTTTTTACAAAATGTCAGTGGGAGGTCGAATCGACGAATTTTTCAAAAATTCCAAAAGGAAATGGAAAATATGGAACTAGAGGGTCATCGTGAAAGTGTTGGATAGTTCAAGGGTGTTTAGAAATAAGAGAAAATGCAATTAAAAAGTGACTAGGGGCTAAAATGCAATTTTTGCAAACTTCTTGGGTGTGAAACTGACCGGCCGCCTATGGCCGCCGACAGCCGCCTCTGGAGGCGTCGGGAAGGTCGCCTGGAGGTTGCTAGAGTAGCTTCAGGTGATGATGAAGCTGTTAAGGCTTGCTATTGGCCGGAAACAGCCTCGAAGCGATCGGATTTCATGGCGGAAGTGACCGCCGATTCGGCCAAAATTTTTAAGGTCCAAATCTCATGATTTAGTGCTATTTGATCTATTTCGAAGCTAGATTTAGGGATAGGGAGATAAGATCAAGCAAGATTTGGTGTTTTTTGGCTTCGAAAACGGGTATAAATAGCCAACCATGGCCGAGGGTTTCAAAAGGAATCGAGGAAAATTAAGGGCGTTCGGGCTTGAATCGAGGCACAAGGTTAGAGGGCTTTTGTTCTTAGTATTCTAAGGATCAATTCTGGAAATTTTGGGAGTGTTTCGTGTAGAGTTGGAGGGGTTTCGAAGCTTGGCCGGAAAATCGAAAAATCCGCCGCCGCGACCTGCAACTGCCATTTAAGGCGTTTTTCGATGATGTTTTCGGGCAATTGAGGGTACCACTGAGATCGCCTCATCGAGATCTTCAAGGCCCCATAGTTGGTTTAGCCAAAGGAAGTCGCCGGAGTCGGAGAAGAAGGCCAGAGAAGACGACCTGTGCGGCGGCGCGTGAATCCCACTCGCAGGGCTACGGGGTGGCGCGTGAGGGCGCGTGAGGTAGGTTTTTTGAGTGTTTTTAATTTCAGAATTTTGGTTGAATTATTTTAGGAATTATCATGGAATAAAATTTTGAAAAAAATGATGTTTGGTATTTTTAATGAATTTCCGAAGGTATAGATGTTTAAAAATTAAATAAAAATAGAGAAAATTATGGAAAAAATAGAATGTTGATTCCAAAGGTATTAAATGATGAAATAGGAGTCAATTGGGTCATTGGAAGAGGATTTACACAATTTTCGAGGTGTGGCACGTTTTTCGAGGTGAAATCTAGACTTTTTCGAATTGAGGTGAGTGGCTTGATTCTAGCTTATCCTTGTCTTGAAAGTGTTTTTAAAGTGCTTTGGTGAGTTCTAGTGAGTAATTTTACCCTCCTAGACTTAGCTTAGTTAACAAGGTCTATTACTTTCGTTCGTTGTATCGATATTCACTACATTGCATTAACTATTTATTTTTAAAATGTTGGTGCATGGCGTGTAAATTTTCATATCACGAGGAGTCATGCTTAATTGCATTTTTGGGTCTGTGTGGGGCGATTGTGGGGTCTACTTGAGATTGGGATAATGCTAATCTAGGTGAACGGGTGTCACACTGGGGTACTCGAGGGAATAATGTTAAACTAGGTGAACGGGTGTCACGACGGTGCACCCGAGGGATTAACATTGGACCAGGTGAACGTGTGCCACAGTGAGGCATTCGAGGGATTAAGCATGTCAAGGTGATATCTCGAGTTAGACGTGTCTTGCATTTGTCGTATAGTATGCCATGCTCGTATGTCTTTCATGCATTGTATAACTGCTTCTTACCTTCACTTAAATGGTTTATCATCTAACATGGGTTATGCCCCTGGAACATTCAACGTTCCAGTCAAGGATAGCAGCGAGGTCGAGGACACGACTGAGGAGCCAGTGGTGTATGTTTGATAGTTGTTGGTGTTACGTTATTTTGGAAACATTAATGTTATATATATACTGCTTGATGATATTGTAATAATTAGTATTGGTAATGTATTCATATGGTGGTATGGGAACAATTCGAGTGTAACACGTGGTAGGCCACGTCATTTTGATTAATTAAGTATTCCGTTGTGTTTATATTGTCTCGTTCGGTTGAGATTATGTTATTATTAAATAAACGAGTAAGACTGGAACTCTCGGGGATTTCATCTGCATGTGAAGATTGTGCTCACAGGCGTCGCGAGTATCGGACTTGGTGAAAATGAAGAAAAAAAAAAAACCTCGGGAATTTCCTTATAGTAACACGCCTGTATAAGGGCGGGGTGTTACAGGAAGAGTCGGAGTCGGAGGCGGCTGTAAATATCTAACGATTTTTGCCCTTAAATGAGCTCTCGGAACGTTAAGAAACCGTAAAATGCGAAAATCGTAGTGAACGTTCAACCCCAATAGTCCTGAATAAAGGAAACTTCGGGGAATACGGTTATGCCGACGCCTGCCAGTTTCTCGGGGAGGACTAAAAAGGAGCAAAAAAGGGGTGCCACACGAGGACTTTCCAGGGGGTCACCCATCCTATTACTGCTCTTGCCCAAGCACGCTTAACTTCGGGGTTCTGATGGGATCTGGTGCATTAGTACTGGTATGATCGCACCCACACACTAAGCTTGCCTTTATTCATTTATGGCCTCGTCTAGGAGCCGCGGACCGCTCCCATACCATTTCCATGAAGAGGGGCGACCGTTCGGAATCGGTAAGAAGCTAGAAGTGGAAGTCGCTGGCCAGTTCGGAGGCGATGTACGTTTTTTTTTAAGATCTGCACGCTGCGAAGAGTCGGAGCTGGAGGCGGCTGTAAATCTCTAACAATTTTTGCTCTTAAATGAGCTCTGGGGACGTTAAGAAACCGTAAGAATTCACCAAGAACTGATAGCCTTATCACCAAGAACACAAAACAGACAAAACACTCAAACAAGGAGTCGGTCCTTTATGTTTTTAGAAGAAAAAGCACAAAACACAAAACACTCAAACACATAAAACAGACAAAACACAAAACACTCAAACACTCAAATAAGAAAACAAAACAAACCTAAAATAGGGTCGGTCCACTATGTTTTCAGAAGAAAAACTTGGCTCCCCTGCAACGGTGCCAAAATTCTGATCGAGCAGCTGTCGAACCACTCCAGAATTAAATATAAATGTATCTCTAATTTGCAGCAAAGTGCACCCTAGGTCGTCTCTCACAAGGAGCCTTATCTTCTCCTACCAACAATAAGAACCAATATAAGCAAAACAACATTTTGTTTAGGGGGGTGGTTTTGACAGAAATCTAAATAACAAAACAGAAGAAAAAGGATAGATGTAGATGAAAATCAGTAAATGAAATGCAACCGGTTTTTTATTTGTCCCCTTTGTGAAATCTTCCTTGTCCAACCTATAGATCTTGGTTTGTTAGATGTTATAATCTCTGGATATCAAACTCAAAGCATCCCCAACAACCGTCTAAGGATTAGAATGATTGGAACAGCAAAATGAATATAGAAATCTCTTATAAACAGAATGCAACCATTCACTCTCTATTCAACCCATCCGGAGCTATGCAAGAACAACAATTCAAGCACATTATATTCATTTCCGAGATGTTATATCAACCGGCTACAACACTCTGTTCTCTTAAGCATTTAACAGAAAATGAATCCATGCAAACTCACACAAACCTGTCATGAACTCCATGCATTCAAAACTCTGCTCAAACTAAACCAAATGGAAATGAATCAAAATTAAAACAAACAAACCAGGTTTTTGTAGCTCATCCGGGACTCAGATTCCACATGGGTTCAAGATACACAACCAGTTACAATAGCTCTAGCCTTTCATTTCAGCAAGGAAGACAAAAATGGAGACAAAAAAATGGGTGGGACGATCCCTATCTGTGGCGCATGTGTAGTGACCAGGTCATCAGGAGATGTGTGCCTAACCATGAGTTTGCATCTGTCTTAAATTTTTGTCACACACTTGCATATGGTGGTCACTTTGGTCCCCAACGTACAGCTAGGAAAGTCCTAGATTCTAGATTATATTGGCCTTCACTCTTTAAGGATTCGTATGAGTTCTGTAAGAATTGCACACGTTGCCAACACACAGGCACTATATCACGTAGGAATGAAATGCCTCAAAAACCCTTATTGTTTTGTGAAATCTTTGATGTTTGGGGCATTGACTTCATGGGTCCATTTCCTGTGTCATTTGGTTATGTGTACATTCTGTTAGCTGTGGATTATGTTTCTAAGTGGGTGGAAGCTAAAGCCACCAAGACTGATGATGCTTCTGTGGTTGCAGATTTTTTTCGTTCTCACATCTTTTGCAGGTTTGGCATGCCCAGGGCCATCATCAGCGACCAAGGATCCCACTTTTGCAATAGAAAGATGGACACCCTACTTCGTAAGTATGGGGTAATACACAAAGTGGCGACTCCTTATCATCCACAGACTAATGGGCAAGTTGAAGTCTCAAATAGGAAGATCAAGCAGATTTTGGAGAAGACTGTCCAGCCCAATAGGAAAGACTGGAGCATGAGATTAGAAGATGCGCTATGGGCCTACCGCACTGCCTACAAAACCCCCATCGGCATGTCCCCCTACAGGTTGGTTTTTGGAAAAGCGTGTCACTTGTCGGTGGAAGTGGAGCATAAGGCATATTGGGCTGTGAAGCAATGCAATATGGACATCAGTCAAGCGGGGTCCCAAAGAAAGCTCCAACTTCAAGAGCTTGAGGAGATTAGGATGGACGCATATGAGAACTCACGCATCTACAAGGAGAAGACCAAGGTTGTGCATGACAAGCTTATTGTGAGGAAGACATTCGAAGTTGGCCAGAAAGTTCTGCTATACAATTCCCGTCTCAAGTTGATGCCCAGTAAGTTACGTTCCCGTTGGACTGGTCCTTTCATAGTTATTCATGTTTTTCCCTTTGGTGCAGTTGCAATCAAGGACGAGTCCAATGCAAAGCAATTCACAGTGAACGGGCAGCGGCTTAAGCCATTCTACAAGAGCTTTTAGGAGTATATTGTGGAGGAGCTGCATCTCCTCAACGCCACCTCCATTTGATACATCAGGCTGTTTCTCTCTCCCTAATATTTTACATTTACTTGTCCTAATCTTGATTGGAATTGCATGTTTACATTGAGGGCAATGTAAAGTCTAAGTGTGGGGGGGTAGCATTCTTATTTTAGCGGCATTTTCTTTATCATTTCATATTTCTTTTTCCTTGGGTCTAGTTGAGTCTGTTTTGTGTGGAAATGCAAGTTAAGCATTTAAGTCTAAAAGAACCTAGCATGATTAGAACTTCAATCTTATCTTCCTTGATTTCAAGTGACTTGGCAATGAGTTTGATTTGATAGATTGATTGGGTAGTCTACAGCCGTGAGGATTTTGAGCCTATTGTTTTTCTTGTGTATGAAGGACCATCACGAGGATCAAAGCATGCAACAGAAGCGTTTTTGTTTAAAATAACAACTATCCTCGGATTGACCCAACAAGGCAAATGTATTAAATAATACATGAGTTATATCGAGCTACCCCGGGGACCAAAAGACAAATTATTCATGGCTACTAAAATGACCAAAATATCCCTGCTACCCAATAGCTATATTTTGTCATTCTAAGTGTTCCAACTATCACCATATGGTAACACTGACCCCACGAATAATTTTGCATGTGCAATGTCTTTGATCTACTAGTGTAATGACGAAAATACCCCTCTGCGTAACACCCATCATTTAGAAAGGAATAATGTACTAACACCTCTCTAAATGATTTCTACCATCCTTAGATCACTAGTCCAATAATCCGTGACTATTCGAATGTACTTGCTTATCACTGGGAGCTACCCAGAAGCACACACTCTTAAGTCACGTTCCCAGGGCTCTGGATTATTTGATTATTCTTGGACAATCACAAGGGGGTGAATCACAGAAACTATCTTGTATTAGTCTGTCTTAGCTAATTAGAAACCATACTCCCAACTCACAAGGTTATTGATCTTTGATAGACCTCACCTACAGTGAATCTAAGAATATAGCTCTAGGTTCACTAGACCACCAACTAATACTCAAGTATTAGAGTACTCGTCCACGTAGTAGCAGTGATAGACTAGCTCTATGATAATTAGTACTTTGTCATTAGCTTCTATCACAGGTCCACTCTACGCATTCCAAATGCGCTTGTACAATTAGAGTAAACGGACTATTTACTGGCTAAGGCAAGCCATCCTCCATTAGGATCTATTGAACAATGATCTTATCATGATAGAATGCCTAGTTCTATCAAAAGATCAAGAGTAATATTTTTCTTGCTTATTAAGTACCCATGATTCATGCCTAACTGTGAAGAACGACCCATCACATGAATCACTTACTTAATAGCATGGACACTTTTCCAACAATTAAATGCAAATAATATATGTGCAATAAACTGACTAAAAGAAACATCATTACCATAAATTAAATAAAACGTGTCTTTAGGGCATACATTTCCAACAGTGTGTGCATTCACCTATCATGATCTCCACTCTAGAACTTGTTTTGATTCTTGGTTGAGGCTATATTTGTTCATGCATGACTCAAACATGATTAAGGCATTCTTTCTTGTCCCCATTTGGCCATTTTGTTATTCAAAAAAAAAAAAAAAAAATCAATCAATCCCTTTCGCTTGCCACTTAGAGCCATCATTCTTACCCTTCATTTTCATACACCTTTTTGGACCTTCCAACCTTAGGAAGAGGAATATTAAGTGCATTCTAAAGAGAGAGATTGAATTCATCAAAGGCCAAAGGCCATTTGCATCCATGAAAAAGAAAAAGAAAAAGAAAAGCAAGCAAAGGATAGAATGATGAGAAGGAGCGTAAAACGCACTCATCTCCTCTTTCAAAAAAAAAAAAAAGGAATTGATGAGAAAAAGAAGAAAGCAAAGTTGAGACGGAGCGTAAAACACACTCAACTGAATAAAGATGCAATGTTTTTCATAATGCTTGGAAATTCTATCTCTTGATCTTGGAGTTGCATGAAATATTTTCTTGACCTAAGGCATGTTTTCCTTCATTGTTGTCTTTCCATTTCTTTCTTCCCCACATTACAACCCTGAATAAGTCCTTTTGATTTGTGGCATGCATGTGACATGGATAGTGGAGATTGAGAAGATAAACAAGCTTATGGTAGTAGAATTGTGATTGGGTGAATTTGAGCGAAACAGTCACCAGCACCTCTTGAGAGATTTTTGAGCATACACTTGTCCTGTGAGAGGCTTCTACTTTTGATTTGTCTTATTGAATGAATTGCCATGTCACTTGTTCTCTTGGAAGTAGAGGAAAGATGATCTTTGAATGATTAATTCTTGAAGACTTACCTTGCATTTGATTTGTGTTTTTCCACATTTTTATTTTTGAGTCATAGAGTCTAGTGTTTTGCCCAGGAGTGCAAAAGTCTAAGTATGGGGGAATTGATAGCATGCATATTTATGCTATATTTTGGCATTTCACCTCAATCTTATTACACCATTTGAAGTAATTATTGCGGATCTTTCATTGTTTCTATTTTATTATACTTCAAATCCTCCTTACACTATTTTCTTTCTTATTTCTATGGATCCAAGCTTGCATAGCTTTAGGGAATATTGGATGGGCTAGAGAAGTAGCTGGAAAGGACTTGAAGTAGCAGATTTGGGCTGCATTTGGGCTGCTCAATTCTACTGTTTTGGGCTCACTTATCTCAATATCTGTTGGGCTAGGCTAGGCCCAACCCTAGATCTTCCTTTCTTGGCCATGTATTTAAGGCCTCTTAGCACTTATTTCCAGACATATTGGGAGGAGAAAAGAGAGAAGATTCTGGCCATTTTTCTAGTTGTTAGCATCTTTCTGTTTTATTCATTTTTTTGTCTCCATTTTTGTCTTCCTTGCTGAAATGAAAGGCTAGAGCTATTGTAACTGGTTGTGTATCTTGAACCCATGTGGAATCTGAGTCCCGAATGAGCTACAAAAACCTGGTTTGTTTGTTTTAATTTTATTCATTTCCATTTGGTTTAGTTTGAGCAGAGTTTTGAATGCATGGAGTTCATGGCAGGTTTGTGTGAGTTTGCATGGATTCATTTTCTGTTAAATGCTTAAGAGAACAGAGTGTTGTAGCCGGTTGGTATAACATCTCGGAAATGAATATAATGTGCTTGAATGGTTGTTCTTGGATAGCTCCGGATGGGTTGAATAGAGAGTGAATGGTTGCATTCTGTTTATAAGAGATTTCTATATTCATTTTGCTGTTCCAATCATTCTAATCCTTAGACGGTTGTTGGGGATGCTTTGAGTTTGATGTCTAGAGATTATAACATCTAACAAACCAAGATCTATAGGTTGGACAAGGAAGATTTCACAAAGGGGACAAATAAAAAACCGGTTGCATTTCATTTACTGATTTTCATCTATATCTATCCTTTTTCTTCTGTCTTGTTATTTAGATTTCTGTCAAAACCACCCCCCCTAAACAAACTGTTGTTTTGCTTATATTGGTTCTCATTGTTGGTAGGAGAAGATAAGGCTCCTTGTGAGAGACGACCTAGGGTGCACTTTGCTGCAAACTAGAGATACATTTATATTTAATTTTGGAGTGGTTCGACAGCTGCTCGATCAAGGCGACTGTAAATCTCTAACGATTTTTGCTCTTAAATGAGCTCTGGGGACGTTAAGAAACCGTAAATCGCGAAAATCGTAGCGAACATTCAACCCCAACAGTCCTGAACAGAAGGAAACTTCGGGGAATACGGTTACGCCGACGCCTGCCGGTTTCTCGGGGAGGACTAAAAAGGAGAAAAAAAAAGGGGTGCAACACGAGGACTTCCAGGGGATCAGCCATCCTATTACTGCTCTCGCCCAAGCACGCTTAACTTCAGTGTTCTGATGGGACCTGCTGCATTAGTGCTGGTATGATCGCACCCGCACACTAAGCTTGCCTTTAATAATTAATGGCCTCATCTAGGAGCCGCGGACCGCTCCCGTACCTCTTCCACGAGGAGGGGCGACCGCTCGGAATCGGTAAGAAGCCAGAAGCGGAAGTCGCTGGCCATTCCGGTGGCGATGTACATTTTTTTTTTCAGATCTGCACGCTGCGAAGAGTCAGAGCCGGAGGCGGCTGTAAATCTCTAACGATTTTTGCTCTTAAATGAGCACTGGGGATGTTAAGAAACCGTAAATCACGAAAATCGTAGCGAACGTTCAACCCCAACAGTCTGAACAAAAGAAAACTTCGGGGAATACGGTTACGCCGACGCTTACCGGTTTCTCGGGGAGGACTAAAAACGAGCAAAAAAAGAGGTGCAACACGAGGACTTCCCAGGGGGTCACCCATCCTAGTACTGCTCTCGCCCAAGCACGCTTAACTTCGGAGTTCTGATGGGATCCGGTGCATTAGTGCTGGTATGATCGCACCCGCACACTAAGCTCTCCTTTATTCATTTATGGCCTCGTCTAGGAGCCGCGGACTGCTCCCATCCCACTTCCACGAGGAGGGGCGACCGCTCGGAATCAGTAAGAAGCCAGAACCAGAAGTCGTCGGCCAGTTTGGAGGCGATGTACATTTTTTTTTTTAAGATCTGCACGCTGCGAAGAGTCGGAGCCGGAGGCGGCTGTAAATCTCTAACAATTTTTGCTCTTAAATGAGCTCTGGGGACGTTAAGAAACCGTAAATCGCAAAAATCGTAGCGAACGTTCAACCCCAACAGTCCTGAACAAAAGGAAACTTTGGAGAATACGGTTACACCGACGCCTACCGGTTTCTCGGGGAGGACTAAAAAGGAGCAAAAAAAGGGGTGCAACACGAGGACACCCCAGGGGGTCACCGATCTTTGTACTTCTCTCGCCTAAGCACGGTTAACTTCAGGGTTCTGATAGGATCCAGTGCATTAGTGCTGGTATGATCGCACCCGCACACTAAGCTTGCCTTTATTCATTTATGGCCTCGTCTAGGAGCCGCGAACCGCTCCCATACCACTTCCACGAGGACGGGCGACCGCTAGGAATCGGTAAGAAGCCAGAAGTGGAAGTCGCCGGCCAGTTCGGAGGCGATGTACATTTTTTTTTAAGATCTGCACGCTGCGAAGAGTCGGAGCCGGAGACGACTGTAAATCTCTAACGATTTTTGCTCTTAAATGAGCTCTAGGGACGTTAAGAAACTGTAAATCGCGAAAGTAGTAGCGAACGTTCAACCCCAACAGTCCCTAAAAAAAGGAAACTTCGGGGGATACGGTTACCTCGACGCCTACCGGTTTCTCGGGAAGGACTAAAAGGGAGCAAAAAAAGGGGTGCAATACGAGGACTTCCCAGGGAGTCACCCGTCCTAGTACTGCTCTCGCCCAAGCACGCTTAACTTCGGAGTTCTGATGGGATCTGGTGCATTAGTACTGGTATGATCGCACCTGCACACTAAGCTTGCTGTTATTAATTTATGGCCTCGTTTAGGAGCCGTAGACCGCTCCCATACCACTTCCATGAGGAGGGGCGACCACTCGGAATCGGTAAGAAGCCAGAAGCGGAAGTCGCCAGCCTGTTTGGAGGCGATGTACGTTTTTTTTCAAGATCTGCACGCTGCGAAGAGTCGGAGCCGGAGGTGGCTGTAGATCTCTAACGATTTTTGCTCTTAAATGAGCTCTAGGGACGTTAAAAAACCGTAAATTGCGAAAATCTTAGCGAATGTTCAACCCCAACAGTCCTGAACAAAAGGAAACTTCGGAGAATACGGTTACGCCGACGCCTACCGGTTTCTCAGGGAGAACTAAAGAGGAGCAAAAAAAGGGGTGCAACACGAGGACTTCCCAGGGGGTCACCCATCCTAGTACTGCTCTCGCCCAAGCACGCTTAACTTCGGAGTTCTGATGGGATCCGGTGCGTTAGTGCTGGTATGATCGCACCCGCACACTAATCTTGCCTTTATTCATTTATGGTCTCGTCTAGGAGCTGCGGACCGCTCCCATACCATTTCCACGAGGAGGGGCGACCGCTCGGAATCGGTAAGAAGCCAGAAGCGGAAGTCGCTGGCCAATTCGGAGGCGATGTACGTTTTTTTTTAAGATCTGCACGCTGCGAAGATTCGGAGCCGGAGGCGGCTGTAAATCTCTAACGATTTTTTCTCTTAAATGAGCTCTGGGGACGTTAAGAAACCGTAAATCGCGAAAATCTTAGCGAACGTTCGACCCCAACAGTCCTGAACAAAAGGAAACTTCGGAGAATACGGTTACGCCGACGCCTACCGGTTTCTCGGGGAGAACTAAAGAGGAGCAAAAAAAGGGGTGCAACACGAGGACTTCCCAGGGGGTCACCCATCCTAGTATTGCTCTCGCCCAAGCACGCTTAACTTCGGAGTTTTGATGGGATCCGGAGCATTAGTGCTGGTATGATTGCACCCACACACTAAGCTTGTCTTTATTCATTTATGGCCTCGTTTAGGAGCCACGGACCGCTCCCATACCACTTCCACGAGGAGGGGCAACCGCTTGGAATCGGTCAGAAGCAAGAAGCGGAAGTCGTCGGCCAATTCGGAGGTGATGAACATTTTTTTTTTAAGATCTGCACGCTGCGAAGAGTCAGAGCCGGAGGCGGCAGTAAATCTCTAACGATTTTTGCTCTTAAATGAGCTCTGGGGACGTTAAGAAACCGTAAATCGCGAAAATCGTAGCGAACGTTCAACCCCAACAGTCCTGAACAAAAGGAAACTTCGGGGAATATAGTTACGTCGACGCCTACCAGTTTCTCGGGGAGGACTAAAAAGGAGCAAAAAAGGAGGTGCAACACGAGGACTTCCCAGGGGTCACCCATCCAAGTACTGCTCTCGCCCAAGCACGCTTAACTTCGGAGTTCTGATGGGATCCGGTGCATTAGTGCTGGTATGATCGCACCCGCACACTAATCTTGCCTTTATTCATTTATGGCCTCGTTTAGGAGCCGCGGACCGCTCCCATACCCCTTCCACGAGGAGTGGCGACCGCTGGGAATCGGTAAGAAGCCAGAAGCGGAAGTCACCGGCCAGTTCCGAGCGGGTGTACGTTTTTTTTTTAAGATCTGTACGCTGCAAAGAGTCAGAGCCGGAGGCAGCTGTAAATCTCTAATGATTTTTCCTATTAAATGAGCTCTGGGGACGTTAAGAAACCGTAAATCGCGAAAATCGTATCAAACGTTCAACCCCAACAGTCCTGAACAAAAGGAAACTTCGGGGAATACGGTTACGCCGACGCCTATTGGTTTCCCAGCGAGGACAAAAGAGTAGCAAAGAAAAGGGTGCAACACGTGGACTTCCCAGGGGGTCACCCATCCTAGTACTGCTCTTGCCCAAGAACGCTTAACTTCGGAGTTCTTATGAAATCCTGTGCACTAGTGCTGGAATGATCGCACCCGCACACTAAGCTTGCCTTTATTCATTTATGGCCTCGTCCAGGAGACGTGGACCGCTCCCATACCACTTCCACGAGGAGGGGCGACCGCTCGGAATCAGTAAGAACCCAGAAGCGGAAGTCGCCGGCCAGTTCGAAGGCGATGCACGTTTTTTTTTAAGATCTGCACGCTGCGAAGAGTAAGAGTCGGAGGCGGCTGTAAATCTCTAACGATTTTTGCCCTTAAATGAGCTCTAGGGACATTAAGAAACCGTAAAACGCGAAAATCGTAGTGAACGTTCAACCCCAATAGTCCTGATTAAAGGAAACTTCGGGGAATACTGTTATACCGACGCCTATCGGTTTCTCTGGGAGGGCCAAAAAGGTGCAAAAAAAGGGGTGCAACACGAGGACTTCCCAGGGGGTCACCCATCCTAGTATTTCTCTCGCCCAAGCATGCTTAACTTCGGAGTTCTGTTGGGATCTGGTGCATTAGTGCCAGTATGACCGCACCCGCACACTAAGCTTGCCTTTATTCATTTATGGCCTCGTTTAGGAGCCGCGAACCGCTCCCATACCACTTCCACGAGGAGGGGCGACCGCTCAGAATCGGTAAGAAGCCAGAAGCGGAAGTCGCCGGCCAATTCGGGGGTGATGTACATTTTTTTTTAAAGAAATGTACGCTGCGAAGAGTCAGAGCCGGAGGCGGCTGAAAATCTCTAACGATTTTTTCTCTTAAATGAGCTCTGGGGACGTTAAGAAACCATAAATCGCGAAAATCGTAACAAACGTTCAACCCCAACAGTCCTGAACAAAAGGAAACTTCAGAGAATACGGTTACGCCGACGCCTACCGGTTTCTCGGGGAGGAATAAAGAGGAGCAAAAAACGGGGTGCAACACGAGGACTTCCCAGGGGGTCACCCATCCTAGTACTGCTCTCGCCCAAGCACGCTTAACTTCGGAGTTCTGATGGGATCCGGTGCATTAGTGCTGGTATGATCGCACCCGCACACTAATCTTGCCTTTATTCATTTATGGCCTCATCCAGGAGCCGCGGACCGCTTCCATACCACTTCCACAGGGAGTGACGACCGCTCGGAATCGGTAAGAAGCCAGAAGCAGAAGTCGCCGGCCAGTTCAGAGGCAGTGTACGTTTTTTTGTTAAGATCTGCACGCTGCGAAGAGTCGGAGCCGGAGGCGGCTGTAAATCTCTAACGATTTTTGCTCTTAAATGAGCTCTGGGGAAGTTAAGAAACCGTAAATTGCGAAAATCGTAGCAAACGTTCAACCCCAACAGTCCTGAACAAAAGGAAACTTCGGGGAATACGGTTACGCTGACGCCTACCGGTTTCTCGGCGAGGACTAAAAAGTAGCAAAAAAATGGGTGCAACACGAGGACTTCCCAGGGGGTCACCCATCCTAGTCCTGCTCTCGCCCAAGCATGCTTAACTTCGGAGTTCTGATGTGATTCTGTGCATTAGTGCTGGTATGATCGCACCCGCACACTAAGATTGCCTTTATTCATTTATGGCCTCGTCTAGGAGCCGCGGACCGCTCCCATACCACTTCCACAAGGAGGGGCGACCGCTCGGAATCGGTATGAAGCCAGAAACGGAAGTCGCCAGCAAGTTCGGAGGCGATGTACGTTTTTTTTTAAGATCTGCACGATGCGAAGAGTCGAAGCCGGAGGCGGCTGTAAATCTCTAATGATTTTTGCTCTTAAATGAGCTCTGGGGACGTTAAGAAACCGTAAATCGCAAAAATCGTAGGAAACGTTCAACCCCAATAGTCCTGAACAAGAGAAAACTTCGGAGAATACGGTTACGCCGGCACCTACCGATTTCTCGGGGAGGACTAAAGAGGAGCAAAAAAAGGGGTGCAACACGAGGACTTCCCAAGGGGTCACCCATCCTAGTACTACTCTTGCCCAAGCACGCTTAACTTCGGAGTTCTGATGGGATCCGGTGCATTAGTGCTGGTATGATCGCACACGCACACTAATCTTGCCTTTATTCATTTATGGCCTCGTCTAGGAGCTGCGGGCCACTCCCATGCCACTTCCACGAAGAGGGGCGACCGCTCGGAATCGGTAAGAAGCCAGATGCGGAAGTCGCCGGCCAGTTCAGAGGCGATGTACGTTTTTTTTTAAGATCTGCACGCTGTGAAGAGTCGAAGCCGGAGGCGGCTGTAAATCTCTAACGATTTTTGCTGTTAAATGAGCTCTGGGAACGTTAAGAAACCGTAAATCTCGAAAATCATAGCGAACGTTCAACCCTAACAGTCCTGAACAAAAGGAAACTTCTGGGAATACGGTTACACCGACACTTCTAGTCTCTCGGGGAGGACTAAAAGGAGCAAAAAAAGGGGTGCAACACGAGGAGTTCCTTGGGGGTCACCCATACTGGTACAGCTCTCGCCCAAGCACACGCTTAACTTCGGAGTTCTGATGGGATCCGGTGCATTAGTGCTGGTATTATCGCACCCGCACACTAAGGTTGCCTTTATTTATTTATGGCCTCGTCCAGGAGCTGCGGACCGCTCCCATACCACTTCCACGAGGAGGGGCGACCGCTCGGAATCAGTAAGAACCCAGAAGCGGAAGTCGCCGGCCAGTTCGAAGGCGATGCACGTTTTTTTTTAAGATCTGCACGCTGCGAAGAGTCAGAATGGGAGGCGGCTGTAAATTTCTAACGATTATTGGCCTTAAATGAGCTCTAGGGACGTTAAGAAACCGTAAAACGTGAAAATCGTAGTGAACGTTCAACCCCAATAGTCCTGACTAAAGGAAACTTCGGGGAATACAGTTACGCCGACGCCTGTCGGTTTCTTGGTGAGGACTAAAAAGGAGAAAAAAGGGGTGCAACACGAGGGTCACCCATCGTAGAACTACTCTCACCCAAGCACGCTTAACTTCAGAGTTCTAATGGGATCCGGTGCATTAGTGCTGGTATGATTGCACCCGCACACTAAGCTTGCCTTTCTTCATTTATGGCCTCGTTTAGGAGTCGTGGACCGCTCCCATACCAATTCCACGAGGAGGGGCGACCGCCCGGAATCGGTAACAAGCCAGAAGCGGAAGTCACCGGCCAGTTCGGAGGCGATGTACGTTTTTTATTTAAGATCTGCACGCTGCGAAGAGTCAGAGCCGGACGCGGCTGTAAATCTCTCACGATTTTTGCTCTTAAATGAGCTCTGGGTGTTGGAAATGTATGCCCTAAAGACACGTTTTATTTAATTTATGGTAATGATGTTTCTTTTAGTCAGTTTATTGCACATATATCATTTGCATTTAATTGTTGGAAAAGTGTCCATGCTATTAAGTAAGTGATTCATGTGATGGGTCGTTCTTCACAGTTAGGCATGAATCATGGGTACTTAATAAGCAAGAAAAATATTACTCTTGATCTTTTGATAGAACTGGGCATTCTATCATGATAAGATCATTGTGCAATAGATCCTAATGGAGGATGGCTTGCCTTAGCCAGTAAACAGTCCGTTTACTCTTATTGTACAAGCGCATTTGGAATGCGTAGAGTGGACCTGTGATAGAAGCTAATGACAAAGTACTAATTATCATGGAGCTAGTCTATCACTGCTACTACGTGGACGAGTACTCTAATACTTGAGTATTAGTTGGTGGTCTAGTGAACCTAGAGCTATATTCTTAGATTCACTATAGGTAAGGTCTATCAAAGATCAGCAACCTTGTGAGTTGGGAGTGTGGTTTCTAATTATCTAAGACAGACTGATACAAGATAGTTTCTGTGATTCACCCCCTTGTGATTGTCCAAGAATAATCAAATAAACCAGGGCCCTGGGAACGTGACTTAAGAGTGTGTGCTTCTGGGTAGCTCCCAGTGATAAGCAAGTACATTCGAGTAGTCACGGATTATTGGACTAGTGATCTAAGGATGGTAGAAGTCATTTAGAGAGGTGTTAGTACATTATTCCTTTCTAAATGATGGGTGTTACACAGAGGGGCATTTTCGTCATTACACTAGTAGGTCAAAGACATCGCACATGCAAAATTATTCGTGGGGTCAGTGTTACCATATGGTGATAGTTGGAACACTTAGAATGACAAAATATAGCTACTAGGTAGCAGGGATATTTTGGTCATTTTAATAGCCATGAATAATTTGTCTTTTGGTCCCCGAGGTAGCTCGATATAACTCATGTATTTTTAATACATTTGGCCTATTGGGTGGATTACATGAGAGAGAATTATTTTATTCAGAATGGTCCATTGGGCTAGAATAAAATAATAAGTTCATTGGTTTTAATTAATTAATTGGGCTAACCCAATTAGAAAATTAATTAATTGGACTTGGCCCACTAGGGTTTGGCCCACTAGGGTTTTAACCCTAGGGTTCTCCCTATATATATTCTCTCTTTTGTTTGTTTTTTCACCTAAGTCGGTTTTTCTCTTCGTCACCAAGAGAGGCCACGAGTTTTAGAGTCATACCTTGGAAGATCAAGAGATCTGATGCGAAGGAGCCGACGAATCGCAGGACAGCCGTCATCTCCGCCACGCGAAGAAGCCGTCGCGCCTCCTCCTTCTATCACTCCATTCCGACCGGTAATCCGAAAGAAAAGTAAGTCTTCTAGATTCTTATCTATACGAGGATCGATTTTGTTTTAGAAATCGCTTCCGTTGCATGCTTTGATCCTCGTAAACGGTCCTTCACTGGGGACGTTAAGAAACCGTAAATCGCGAAAATCGTAGCGAACGTTCAACCCCAACAGTCCTGAACAAATGGAAACTTCAGGGAATACGATTACGCCGACGCCTACCGATTTCTTGGGGAGGACTAAAAAGGAGCAAAAAAAAGAGTGCAGCACGAGGACTTCCCAGGGGGTCACCCATCCTAGTACTGCTCTCGCCCAAGCACACTTAACTTCGGAGTTCTGATTGGATCCGGTGCATTAGTGCTAGTTTGATCGCACCCGCACACTAATGTTGCCTTTATTCATTTATGGCCTCGTCTAGGAGCCGCGGACCGCTCCCATACCACTTCCACGAGGAGTGGCAACCGCTCGGAATCAGTAAGAAGCCAAGAGCGGAAGTCACCGGCCAGTTCAGTGGCAGTGTACATTTTTTTTTTAAGATCTACACGCTGCGAAGAGTCGGAGCCGGAGGCGGCTGTAAATCTCTAACGATTTTTGCTCTTAAACGAGCTCTAGGGACGTTAAGAAACCGTAAATCGCGAAAATCGTAGAAAATGTTCAACCCCAACAGTCCTGGACAACAGAAAACTTCGGGGAATACGGTTACGCCGACGCATACCGGTTTCCCGGCGAGGACTAAAAAGTAGCAAAAAAAGGGGTGCAACACGAGGACTTCCTAAGGGGTCACCCATCCTAGTACTGCTCTCGCCCAAGCACGCTTAACTTCGTAGTTCTGATGGGATCCGGTGCATTAGTGCTGGTATGATTGCACCCACACACTAAGCTTGCCTTTATTCATGATTAGATTAGTATCTTTGACAATCAACATCTAAAATTAACTAAGCCTCCTTACTATTGAAATTATATCCTGAATATGCATGATTCACAGAGTCAAGAGGGATCTCTCTGGAAAGTAACTGGGGCTTCGATGGTGATGTGGGATATCAAAAGGGATGATGGCAATCAAAGAGTTCATAGGTCTCGGGAATTCTCTCATTGTGGCTAAGAAAGAATTTTTTTTTTTTTTAAGGTCCCAGACTTAGAGACAACCATTTATCTTAAATGGTAAAGTGGTCTTTTAACGTCAGATTCCCAGACGATTTTTTTTTTTTTTGAATAAACTAAAGCTGAGCCTTCAGAATAACTCCCGGGTCCTAATCAATAGACAAGAAAAGCCTTATGGACATGGCTTGGATGTAATCTGTTATGCAGAGTTTCAACAGGCTATGAATGGAGATTTGATCAAAAAGCAATAAGCTGTTTGGCTCAAGTGATAGGTGAATGATCCCTCTATGATGCTCTTTAAAACAATGCCATTCATTCAATTGATTTCAAGCTTAGAGTTAGTCAAGATTAGCTGTGATCACAAAGGACACTCAAAGCAAAATGTTGTTTTGAAGCCATTGAAAGACAAGAGAATCAACAAAATACTCTACTGCATGAATAAGTGTTGTCCTACTCAGAATAAAAAGTTATGAAGCTTCAACACTCACTTTGGTAACAAATCTCCACTTGAATTTAAGAGTTTAATTAATATGCTGATTATCATACTTGGTATGCCAACCCAACAAATGAACAAAAATGAAGCACTCCCAAGTAGCCATGGCCCTGGTTTTAAATCTCATACAGTTCTATTTTCACATACAAGATTACCATGTAATTAATCAGTTGTAAATTTGAAGCATCAAGCACAATAATTTGAAGCATAGAGTAAGCAAAGCGATTTCTATTGAAAATGAAAAACAGTTAAATTTTTTTTTTTTTTTAGTTCATAGTTAAAGAAATTAAACATGAAGAATCAAATCCTATGACTACTCAGTGGCATCATCAGAAGTGGAGTTCTCCTCAGTGGAGCTTCCAGAAGGAGTCTCTGATAAGGGCTCAGCAGGAGGAACAAAAGAAGAAGAAGGAATGGCGGAGTGAGGAGGAGCTGCATGCTCAGATTGGGGATGTGTAGGTGCACCTCCTTCCTCTCGCCATAAATCAATGGCCTCCTGCATGTAACTCTCAGCATCGTCCAACCTGTCTTTCAGTGTCTTCAGTGGTGGCTCCTCCACAGGTGTGCTCAGAAGCTGACCTATCTTCTTGTCCAATGCAGTGTGACGGTCGCTCATGGCCATTACTTCTGAATGGATGACTCTCTGCCTCACCTGAAGCTCCTCAAAGATAGCCTCCTGCTTCTCTTGGATCTTCTTCAGTGCTTGCTCCACTAAGGCTTCATGCCTTTCCTGCTTCTCTTGCATTTCCTTAACCAACTTGAACAAACTTCTAAGTGTAGGTTCTTCCTCTTGTCTTTCTACCTCATCCTCAAGCAGTGGTGGTTCCTGAGATGGCCCTTCCTGTGGTTCAACCTGCTTTCCTGACGCTTCTCCTTTTTCAGGTGTTGTTGCCTCAACCCTCTTCAACTGCCCACTGCTTCTGCGTGTAGATGTTGGGCTGATTCTTTCCATTGGCTTGATGACTTCAAAGGTTGTCTTTTCTTTTACCCCGTTCCTCAGCAAAAAGTAGGTAATCAGCCCTCCAAAGGGTAGTCCTCCACTCCCATGTGCATGCTTGGTTGCTAGGTCTATGGTATCAAAAATGTGCTTGGCCAAGTCTATGTGTACTCCCAGGATCATTTTTCCCATGAATATGGCTTGCTTAATTGAGACACTTCCAGTAAATGCATGGGGCATGAAATGTGAACAAAGAAGTCTATGCAGAATGATGCATTTTGGGGATAGGTTCTTCTTTGGAAGGGCAGGTCCTAGCCACACAACATCGTCCTTTTCTGTCAAAATTTTTGCTAGGTTTTCCTTCCCTAAATCCACACTTGCTTCTTTATGATCTCTTGGTGATGCCTCTCTTGGAATTTGAAAAGTTTCAGCAATATCAGAGGGTTTCAACTCTATTTTCACTTTCCTCACTTCAGTAACTAAGCACCTGTTTCCCGAGTCATCTCTATCACTGGTTACATTCGAGTAAAATTCCTTGACTAAGGGAACTATGGCTTTGTTTTGAAACTTGACCCAAATCTTCCATCCTTTGGCAGTGATTAATGGCAGTAAATCACATGGGGGTTCATCAAATCGCTCCAGCATGATTCCTCTCTCACACAGCACAGGTCTCTTTGCATATCTTTCACTATAATTCTGTTCAGCGGCTGGGCTAATGAACCTAACATTGGAGTATGGAGGGCTCAAGTCGATGGTTGGGATGGGAGCACTTTCCTTTCCTTTCTGCCTCTTCGATGCCCTAGAGCTTTCTCCTACAACTTTGGGGCGTTTTTGCTTTGGAGGCATGACTAAATAATGGTTGTTTGGTCTAGGGAGATGGATTGAGATTTTTGTCGAACAGTTGGTGTGCAAGACTCGGCTACTCCCTTTTCTTCTCCTATCAATCTCCCAACCAATTTTCTTTCCTTCTCATCAATCTCCTTCACTCCCTCTTTACAACAACTCCTTCATCCAACCAATCAAATCGGAATTTAAACAATGGGAAGGGTTGTTACCTCTCAGCTTTTCTCTTCTCAGAACATCCGAATGCGCCAAACCCTTATTCGAATGCTTGCAAAACGTCCTTCCTTGTACGTAACCGGCTCGATCTTCAGATGAATGTGATGGATGTGGAATGAGGGTAACACGATTTATAGGATGGGATCGGGTGGATGAATGAACGTTCGCGCCGATTAAGGAAGCATTTCGATCTTTAAACGGGGGCGACGATTCGAATTTCAGAAGCGGTTAAGAGACTTTCGGGAACGTCATTCAAATGATTCTAGGGTCATACGAATGATGGAGATGGATTTGAATGAACACTGGGCGATTCGGATGGCATCTCGGGTTTTAGGAGATCGGACAGCAGAGTATTCGAATGAAAATGGGAAGATTCGGATGTTCGCTGAGGGTTTTTAAAGGACTGGACGGTTCATTCGAATGAGATAAAATCCATTCGAATGAATTTTAAACAGTGACTTTGATTACTGAAGGAATTGAGCTACCCATTCGAATTCAACAGTAGTTTCATTCGGATTAATTTCTCGGCCATTCGAATGACTGTGCGTATCATTCGAATGTATTTGACAGCATGCTTCAATCAAAGGTAGAACAATCATTTGAATGCGGATAGCCTTATTCGAATGACTTTGAGTGAATTTTTTTTATTTTATTCTTTTTAATATTTTTTATATTTCATTATATATATTTTTTATTTTTTTTATTTTAAGCCAATTAGAACTATATTCGGATGCTGGGAATGAATTCGGATGTAATGTAAATCATTCGAATGAGATTGAGAGCATTCGAATGAAGGCTTCAAGATTTTTGAAGAAACAGCAGATTCATTCGAATGTATTTGGAAAGAGAGAAATTCATTCGAATTAATTTCAAACAGTAATCTTCATTTACAAAGGAATTTGGCCCCTTATTCGAATGCAACAGTGATTTCATTCGAATTAATTTAGCATATATTCGAATACAGCAGAGACTATTCGAATGATTTCATGTTTTTTTCATTAACAGCTCACAGGTCATTCGAATGATATACAACACATTCGAATGACTAACTTATCCGGATACAGAATTCGAATAACAGCAGAGTTTTTTTTTTTTTTTCAAAAACAAATCAAACAAACAACCACAGTTAAGCATGAATCAATTGTACCTCACCCCCCCAACTTGAATTATGTATTGTCTTTAAACACAATAACACATAAAAAAATAGAAATACCTGGATGGTGAAATACCCTTAGACACAGTAAGAAAGTTGAGTTTTAGGAGTACCTGGTGTCTTCAATGCAGAAAAGATCCATATGCTTACTTGGGTATTGCTAGTAGCCTTTATTGCACATGTGGATCTGTGGGCTTCCTTCAACATTTGAGTCAAGATAAAGAGTGAAAATAGTTCATGAAAGCAAAACAGTAAAATTTCTCCCTTTTTTTATTTATTATTATTATTATTTTTTTTATGTTACTAACCACTACCCAATGGGTGGATCTGTAAGATCCACGTTCTCTTCTTGTTCATTCAAAGACTCATAATAGGGTTTCAGACGTTGGCCATTCACTTTGAAAACCTGACCAGATTGAAGATTTTCAATATCAAATACACCATGAGATGAGATGGCACGAATTTTGAAGGGACCAGTCCATCTTGACTTGAGTTTACCAGGAAACAGATGGAGCCTTAAATCATAGAGTAACACATGTTGACCTATACAAAAGTTATTTCTGTTAATGTGCTGGTCATGCAATTTCTTCATGTGCATCTTAGAAGACTTGGCATTCTCATATGCCTCATTTCTAAGTTCCTCAAGCTCATTCAGCTGCAGCTTCCTCTTAAACCCTACCTCTTCTAAACTTCCATTCATCTTCCTGATGGCCCAGTAAGCTTTGTACTCAACCTCTACTGGCAGATGACATGGTTTTTCATAAACCAGTCGATAGGGAGACATGCCCAATATGGTTTTATATGCAGTCCTATATGCCCAAAGAGCATCTATTAACCTCAGAGACCAATCCTTTCGGTTGGAACTGACAGTTTTTTCTAAAATGCGCTTGATCTCCCTATTTGCCAATTCTGCCTGGCCATTAGTTTGAGGGTGGTATGGAGTTGACACTTTATGAACTACCCCATACTTTTTCATTAATTCTGCCACTGGCTTGTTACAGAAGTGAGAACCACCATCACTGATGATGGCACGAGGCATTCCAAACCTACTGAAAATGTTTTCTTTTAAGAATTTTACCACTATTCTGTGATCATTTGTCCTTGTTGGGATTGCCTCAACCCACTTGGAGACATAGTCTATAGCAAGCAGGATATACTCATGCCCAAGTGAGTTAACAAAAGGACCCATAAAGTCTATTCCCCAACAATCAAAAATTTCAAGAATTAAAATGGGCTGCAAGGGCATCATACCTCTTTTTGTCAAACTCCCTAACCTCTGGCATCTATCACATGCTAAGAAAAACTGGTGTACATCCCTAAACATGGTAAGCCAGTAAAATCCACTTTGTAAGATTTTTGCCATGTTTTTTCGGGTAGAGAAATGTCCTCCGCAAGCTAGGGTGTGACAGAAGTTCATTACACTGTGTTGCTCATGTTCTGGAATGCATCTTCGCACAATCTGATCAGCACAATATTTAAACAGATATGGTTCATCCCAAAAAAATGTCCTGACTTTGCTAAAAAACTTTTGTCTATCCAGCTTAGTCCAATGACCGGGAACTAAACCTACAGCCAAATAATTGGCTATATCAGCATACCAAGGGGCAGTAGTCAATGTACTCACATGAAGAAGATGTTCATCAGGAAAATTATCATGAATGGGACCCTCAGTAAGATTCTGACCTGGAATTCTAGACAGATGGTCAGCCACAACATTTTCTACTCCCTTTTTATCCTTAATTTCTATGTGAAACTCTTGGAGTAATAGAATCCACCTAATGAGGCGTGGTTTGGCATTTTGCTTGGTGAGCAGGTATTTCAAAGCAGCGTGATCTGTATAAACAATCACCTTTGACCCCACCAAGTATGACCTAAATTTGTCCAATGCAAATACCACGACCAACAATTCTTTCTCTGTGGTGGTGTAGTTTTTCTGGGCTTCATTCAAAGTTCTGCTGGCATAGTAAATGACATGGGGCTTCTTTTCTTTGCTCTGTCCTAGCACAACTCCTATGGCATGATCACTTGCATCACACATTAGCTCAAAAGGTAAAGTCCAGTCAGGAGGTTGTATGATTGGTGCAGTAACAAGTGCATGTTTCAGCTTCTCAAAGGCACTTCGACATTTTTGAGTCCACTCAAAAGGAACGTCCTGAGATAAAAGACAACACAAAGGTCTTGCTATTGTACTAAACGAGGCAATGAATCTCCTGTAAAAGCCAGCATGACCAAGAAAAGATCTAATATCCTTGACATTTCTGGGGGCTGGAAGCTTCTGAATGGCTTCAACTTTGGATTTGTCTACTTCTAGACCCCTGGATGAGACTATGTGTCCTAAGACGATGCCTTGGTTAACCATGAAGTGGCATTTTTCCCAGTTGAGCACAAGATGAGTCTCTTCACATCGAATCAAAACTTTCTCCAGATTCTTTAAGCACAAGTCAAAACTACTTCCATAGACAGAAAAGTCATCCATAAACATCTCTACAATATGCTCAGCCATTTCACTAAATATACTCATCATGCACCTTTGAAAGGTGGAAGGAGCATTACACAACCCAAATGGCATACGTTTATATGGAAATGTCCCAAAAGGGCACGTGAAGGTTGTCTTTTCTTGATCTTCCAGTGCTACATCAATCTGGTTATAACCTGAATATCCGTCCAAAAAGCAGTAGAATGCTTGCCCTGCTATCCTTTCAAGGTTTGATCTAGGAATGGAAGAGGGAAATGGTCCTTCCTGGTCATTGAATTGAGTTTTCTATAGTCTATACACACACGCCAACCTGTTTGAAGGCGGATTGGAATTAACTCATTCTTCTCATTTTTCACCACAGTGATTCCAGACCGTTTAGGAACAACTTGGATTGGGCTAACCCACCTTGAATCAGATATTGGGTAAATAATTCCTGCATCCAATAATTTGAGCACTTCTTTTCTAACCACTTCTTTCATATTGGCATTTAGCCTTCTCTGCATTTGCCTCACTGGCTTTGAATTTTCTTCTAAGAAGATCCTATGGGTGCAAATCAGAGGGCTGATTCCATGCAAGTCAGATATGGTCCATCCCAAAGCCTTTCTGTGTGCTCTTAGCACTTCTATCAACTGCACTTCTTGTTGGGTACTTAGACTAGAAGAAATGACTACTGGGTACGTCTCTCCTTCTCCTAAAAAGGCATACTTCAACTCATTTGGCAGTGGCTTCTTTTCAGGCATGGGCGGATGAGTCACAAAGGTTGGTGGTGTGAGCAATGGTTCTACAGGTTCTTGCTTAGGAATCCATTGAGCTATAGGCATCTCTCCTTCCTCACTGCTATCCTCCAAGTGATTACTTCCTTTCACTGTTTGAGTGACAAATTCCTTCTCAAAATACTCTTCAGACAGAGTTTGAATCAAGTCCACCTCTTCTATCTCACTTTCAGTGTTCTGTTGCTTGGAAATTCTAAAGATGTTCATCTCCACAGTCATGTTTCCAAACTATAGTTTCAAGACTCCATTTCTACAATTAATGATTGCATTGGAAGTTGCTAGAAATGGTCTCCCCAAAATCACAGGAACGGGTGGTTGTGGACCATGGTGGGGTTGTGTATCTAGAACTATAAAGTCTACTGGAAAGTAGAATTTATCCACCTGAACTAAGACATCTTCCACAATACCCCTAGGGACTTTAACAGACCTGTCTGCCAGTTACAGAGTGACTCTAGTAGGCTTAAGTTCTCCCAAACCCAACTGCTGATAGACACTATAAGGCAATAGGTTGACACTTGCCCCTAAATCTAAGAGCGCTTGGTCTACCTTCTGACTTCCTATTATGCACGAGATGGTTGGACAACCTGGGTCCTTGTATTTGGGGGGGGGGGTTTGAATTGCAAGATGGAACTTACTTGCTCAGTCAGGAAGGCTTTACCATGCACGTTCACTCTTCTCTTCACTGTGCCAAGATCTTTTAGGAATTTAGCATATGAGGGTGTTTGTTTGATCGCATCCAAGAGTGGAATATTGATCCTCACTTGTTTAAACACCTCATAGATATCAGCGTTTTGTTGTTCCCTTTTTGTAACACTCAATCTTTGAGGAAAAGGAGGTTTAGGATGATATTGGCTTTCTCTCTCAATGTCCTTACCTTTTCCTTCTTCTTTTTGTTTTTGCTTGTTTTTTTCTTTTTCATTGTTTTCATTTTTTTCTAAGGTTGGCTCCTGTTCTTCTGCTTTCTCTTTCTCATCAACAGTCTGGCTTATCCTAAGTTCACTTGGTTTTTCAATTACCTTTCCACTTCTTAGGATAGTCACAGATTGGACTTGTTCATGTGCATTTCTTTCACCACTAGAAGATTCCACCTGATTTGTTTGCCTAACTGGATTAGGGTTAGTTTGAGAAGGGAATCTTCCAGGTTCTCTCACACTTAGAGTTTGGGACAACTTTGTTATCTGACCCCTCATATCTTCCATCGCTCTGTTGGTTTGCTCTTGACTTTTTGCAAGTTGGGCAACTTGATTGTTGACACCTGTTTGGTTCTGCATAAATTGATGCAGGGTATCTTCTAATGATCTCTTATGCGGAGGTTGGTATGAATTGGAAGAAGAGCTTTGATTTTGATGGAAAGATTGTTGATGTGCAGGGAAGGAATTTTGAGGGTGATTTCCATGATCATGTCTCCATGACAGATTGGGGTGGTTCCTATTATTGGAGTAGTATGGATTGTAGTTTTGGTTGTTCCCGTAATAGGTCCCACCTTGATTTTGGTTCTGTCTTCCCTCAAAATTGTGTGAGTGGTTGGTATTAGATTGCCCATACAATACCTCCTTGAATGCAGGTAGAGTAGGGCATTCTTCGGTTGCATGGTCTATTGTTTCACACACTGCACATTTCACTTCCATTTATTTAACATATTGCTCTTTTTTGGGCTCCATATTTTCAACTTTTCTTGTCAAGGCAGTTAGCCTCGCATGCAAATCATCATTTTCACTCAACTGGTGCCTCCCTCTTGGTTGTAAATTCTCTCTTTGATCACTAGAAGAAGTTAAACCAACTTCCCAGTTTATGGTGTTTTCAGCCAATGTATCAAAGAAGTGGAATGCTTCTTCTGGAGTTTTGTCATAAAACTCTCCATTACACATTGTAGAAACTAACATTTTCAGTTGGAGAGTGAGTGAGTCATGGAAGAAGATGACTACTCTCCATTGCTCAAAGGCATGGTGTGGACAAGTATGGAGGAGATCTTTAAATCTTTCCCAGGCTTGAGCAAAGTTCTCATTCAACTTACAGGCGAAGTTCATGATTTGCCTTTGGAGAGTAGCAGTTCTATTAGCAGGGAAATATTTTTTTAGGAATGTTTCCTGCATCTCTCTCCAAGTCCCTATAGATCTAGGAGGAAGAGTACCCAACCACATTTTTGCTTTGTCTTTTAATGAGAATGGGAAAAGTTTTAACCTAATGACATCCTCGTTTGCAGTGTGGTCCATGCAAGTGCTGCAAACCTCCTCAAATTCCTTCATATGAGTGTATGGATTCTCAGAATCCATGCCATAGAATGTTGGCAACAATTGAATTGTGCCAGGTTTGAAGTTAAACCTATGGTGATTGACAGGAAGGATGATACACGAGGGTGTTGTCTGCCTAGGAGGGTGTAGATAATCCCTAAGAGGCCTAATTATCTCCTGATCAACAGGGTCATTTCCACCATTCTCATCACCATGTTCAGACATATTATCGTGTTGAGACATGAGCAAATATAACAATGAAAGTTCAAACAGGCAGAGAGTTATCAGAGAAGAGAAGTTAGAGAATAGGAACTAATAAACAGAAAAGAACTAGGGATAGTTATTTGGCTTACCTTAACCTCCCCGGCAACGGCGCCAAAATTTGCTGCTCCACTCACTCTGTATTTATTACTTTTTGTATTTTTCTTTTGCTATCTTAGCTGGTTTGGCAACTTTTTATGTTCACAATCAGAATGAGGTGATTAGACTCGCCAGTGCGCGAGTGTGATTGTAGGAGAAAACTTATTTGTTAATTTTTCCGGGCAAGACCGGGTCGACTCACAGGGAGATTACTCATGGAAGGAGATAACCACACCAGTTCTTTCAATAATGAAGTGAGATTTAGCTAAATGTATATGACTATATCTGGATATGGAGAGGTCTTGGGTCAAGACAGATACGGTGCCAAACCCAACTGATTTTTCATATAGCTTTCTGTAATGTAACTGACAGCTCAAGTGGCTTGAGTTTACAACCGTTAAATGCACTTCTGAGATGATAATAACTCTTGGTTCAAGCAACCTCCATACATGGCATGGAGATTCTACGTCAAGCAGCTATTATAAACCAGTGTATAAATAACGTTTTTATAAAATAATTGCTCGGGGCTTGGGTATGAGAACGTTTCCAGGTTAAGCAGCTCTGATACATGGCATGGGAACTCTAGTTTAGGCATACGAACCAATCCAAGCCTGAGATTTTCGTTAATAACATTTCTCAAACCACTTCTACTTTGGTTACTTTGTTATCTGAAGTTCTACTATATTGATTCATCAGTGGCTTTGGGCACCTTCTCTGCCTTAACCCAAGAATCGAGTTAGCCACACATCTTCATGGGAAGAGCACGACTAAAGCTATTCTCAACGGATGAATGCGAAATTTTGCAAGAAAAGAAAGTAAAACAGAATCAAATGTTAAGGATTGAACAAAACTAATACTGTATTGTTTACTGAAATGTATTACAAGCTAGATCAGAAATGAAAATGGACTTGTAAAAGCAAAATAAAGCTGAGAACTAACTAGAACAAGAAGAAGAACTGAAGTGCCATATGTTCTCAAACAAGAACTAATATATCGAGAGAGATCAGGCAACCCAGCAAAAGAGTCTCCTCACTTTCTACTGCTACTGTCTTTTTGTTTTTTTTCTAAGTAACTTCTGCTTTCTGCCCCCCTGATTCCAAAGAATGTCGACTCCATTTTAAGTTTACGGCTCATGGAGGTGGGGTCCATCAGTTCAGAAACTTGGTGGAATTTACCTTAGAGCCACCGCGTTTATTTGCGCGTGCCAGACCTTGCTTTGGATACTCATTCGAATGAGTCAGCAGAAACATTCGGATGAATCTTGAGGTTCTTTTGTTTTCTCAGACCATTCGAATGAATTGAAGTCCCATTCGAATTAATTTCTCAATTTACTGTTCCTTACACGGCGATTTCTTCAATCATTCGAATGAAACAGTAGTTTCATTCGAATCAATTTCCAATCTTTCACTTGAGTTCTTCACTGCATCCGAATGACATGGGAAGCATTCGAATCTTGAGTCATTAGTGCCGCTTCTTATTCGAATTACTCTGCCTCCATTCGAATGGAGTTTCTTTCTTCTGCTATTACATTCGAATGATCTAGGGTTTCATTCGGATATATCTTCATATCTTCTGAACGATATGCTTATTCGAATTTCTTCAAATTCTCAGCTCATTCGAATGGATTGGTTGCATTCGAATGCCTGAGAAGCTTCCATCTGCTTTGATCCTTATTCGAATATCTTCCGGTGATACGATTTAATAGCTTTGACTCTGTTAGAACACCTTCATCTCCTTGCTCTTCCTTCTTCTTTAAATCATGCCTTTGGAGCTTTGAGCCATATCTTTTGTCTCTTCTTCTTCTTTTGAGCTGCAATAAGCATTTCTGAAGATTTTAGCTTGATCAAATGGATTAGGGGGCAATAGAATATAACAATTTGTTGCATTTTTGAGCATCAATCACGCTGACGCCTACCAGTTTCTCGGGGAGGACTAAAAAGGAGCAAAAAAAAGGGTTCAACACGAGGACTTCCCAGGGGGTCACCCATCCTAGTACTGCTCTCGCCCAAGCACGCTTAACTTCGGAGTTCTGATGGGATCCAGTGCATTAGTGCTGGTATGATCGCACCCGCACACTAAGCTTACCTTTATTCATTTATGGCCTCATTTAAGAGCCGCGGACCGCTCCCATACCACTTCCACGAGGAGGGGCGACCGCTCAGAATCGGTAAGAAGCCAGAAGCGGAAGTCGCCGGCCAGTTCGGAGGTGATGTACGTTTTTCTTTTAAGATCTGCACACAGCGAAGAGTCGGAGGCAGAGGCGGCTGTAAATCTCTAACGATTTTTGCTCTTAAATGTGCTCCGGGGACGTTAAGAAATCGTAAATCGCGAAAATCGTAGCAAACGTTCAACCCCAACAGTCCTGAACAAAAGGAAACTTCGGAGAATACGGTTACGCCAACTCCTACCGGTTTCTCGGGGAAGACTAAAGAGGATAAAAAAAAGAGGTGCAACACGAGGACTTCCCAGGGGGTCACCCATCCTAGTACTGCTCTCGCCTAAGCATGCTTAACTTCGGAGTTCTGATGGGATCCGGCGCATTAGTGCTGGTATGATCGCACCCGCACACTAAGCTTGCCTTTATTCATTTATGGCCTCGTCTAGGAGCCGCGGACCGCTCCCATACCAATTCCACAAGGAGGGGCGACCGCTCGGAATCGGTAAGAGGCCAGAAGCGGAAGTCGTCGGCCAGTTCGAAGGCGATCTACGTTTTTTTTTAAGATCTACATGCTGCGAAGAGTCGGAGCCGGAGGCGGCTGTAAATCTCTAACGATTTTTACTCTTAAATGAGCTCTGGGGACGATAAGAAACCGTAAATTGCGAAAATTGTAGCAAACGTTCAACCCCAACAGTCTTGAACAAAAGGAAACTTCGGAGAATACGGTTACGCTGACGCCTATCGGTTTCTAGGGGACGACTAAAGAGGAGCAAAAAAAGGGGTGCAACACGAGGACTTCCCAGGGGGTCACCCATCCTAATACTGCTCTCGCCCAAGCACGCTTAACTTCGGAGTTCTGATGGGATCCGGTGCATTAGTGCTGGTATGATCGCACCCGCACACTAAGCTTACCTTTATTCATTTATGGCCTCGTTTAGGAACCGCGGACCGCTCCCATACCACTTCCACGAGGAGGGGCGACTGCTCAGAATCGGTAAGAAGCCAAAAGTGGAAGTCGCCGGCTAGATCGGAGGCGATGTACGATTTTTTTTTAAGATATGCATGCCGCGAAGAGTCGGAGCTGGAGGCGGCTGTAAATCTCTAACGATTTTTCCTCTTAAATGAGCTCTGGGGACATTAAGAAACCGTAAAACACGAAAATCGTAGCGAAAGTTCAACCCCAACAGTCCTGAACAAAAGGAAACTTCGGAGAAGACGGTTACACCGATGCCTACCGGTTTCTCGGGGAGGACTAAAGAGGAGCAAAGAAAGGGGTGCAACACGAGGACTTCCCGGGGTGTCACCCATCCTAGTACTGCTCTCGCCCAAGCACGCTTAACTTCGGAGTTCTGATGGGATCCGGTGCATTAGTGCTGGTATGATCGCACCCGCACACTAAGCTTGCCTTTATTCATTTATGGCCTCATTTATGAGCCACGGACCGCTCCCATACCACTTCCACGAGGAGGGGCGACCGCTCAGAATCGATAACAAGCCAGAAGCGGAAGTCGCCGGCCAGTTCGGAGGCGATGTACGTTTTTTTTTTAAGATATGCACGCTGCGAAGAGTCGGAGCCAGTGGCGGCTGTAAATCTCTAACGATTTTTGCTCTTAAATGAGCTCTAGGGACGTTAAGAAACCATAAAATGCGAAAATCGTAGCGAAAGTTCAACCCCAATAGTCCAGAACAAAAGGAAACTTCGGAGAAGACGGTTACACCGACGCCTACCGGTTTCTCGGGGAGGACTAAAGAGGAGCAAAGAACGGGGTGCAACCCGAGGACTTCCCAGGGGGTCACCCATCCTAGTACTGCTTTCGCACAAGCACGCTTAACTTCGGAGTTCTGATGGGATCCGGTGCATTAGTACTGCTATGATCGCACCCGCACACTAAGTTTGCCTTTATTCATTTATGGCCTCGTCAAGGAGCCGCGGACCGCTCCCATACCACTTCCATGAGGAGGGGGGACCACTCGGAATCGGTAAGAAGCCAGAGGCTGAAGTCGCCGGCCTGTTCGGAGGCGATGTACATTTTTTTTTTAAGATCTGCATGCTGCGAAGAGTCAGAGTTGGAGGTGGCTGTAAATCTCTAACTATTTTCGCTCTTAAATGAGCTCCGGGACGTTAAGAAACTGTATATCGCAAAAATCGTAGCGAACATTCAACCCCAACAGTCCTGAACAAAAGGAAACTTCGGAGGATACGGTTACGCCGACGCCTACCAGTTTCTCGGGGAGGACTAAAAAGGAGCAAAAAAAGGGGTGCAACACGCGGACTTCCTAGGGGGTCACCCATCCTAGTACTGCTCTCGCCAAGCACGCTTAACTTCGGAGCTCTGATGGGATCCGGTGCATTGGTGTTGGTATGATCGCACCCGCACACTAAGCTTGCCTTTATTAATTTATGGCCTCGTCTAGGAGCCTCAGACCGCTCCCATACCACTTCCACGAGGAAGGGCGACCGCTCGGAATCGGTAAGAAGCCAGAAGCGGAAGTCGCCGGCCAGTTCAGAGGCGATGTACGTTTTCTTTTTAAGATCTACACGCTGCGAAGAGCCGGAGTCGGAGGCGGCTGTAAGTCTCTATCGAGTTTTGGTCTTAAATGAGCTCTGGGGACGTTAAGAAACCATAAATCGCGAAAATTGTAGCGAACGTTCAACCAAACCGTCCTGAACAAAAGGAAACGTCGGGGAATACGGTTACCCTGACGGCTACCAGTTTCTCGGGGAGGACTAAAGAGGAGCAAAAAAAGGGGTGCAACACGAGGTCTTCCCAGGGGGTCACCCATCCTAGTACAGCTCTCGCCCAAGCACGCTTAACTTCGGAGCTCTGATGGGATCCGGTGCATTAGTGCTAGTATGATCTCACCCGCACACTAAGCTTGCCTTTATTCATTTATGGCCTCGTCTAGGAGCCACAGACCGCTCCCATCCCACTTCCACGAGGAGGGGCGACCGCTCGAAATCAGTAAGAAGCCAGAAGCGGAAGTCGCCGGCCAGTTCGGAGGCGATGTACATTTTTTTTTAAGATCTGCACGTTGCGAAGAGTCTGAACCGGAGGCGGCTGTAAGTCTCTAACGATTTTTGCTCTTAAATGAGCTCTGGGGACGTTAAGAAATAGTAAATTGCGAAAATTGTAGCGAACGTTCAACCAAACCGTCCTGAACAAAAGGAAACTTCGGGGAATACGGTTACTCTGACGGCTACCCGTTTCTCGGGGAGGACTAAAGAGGAGCAAAAAAAGGGGTGCAACATGAGGTCTTCCCAGGGGGTCACCCATCCTAGTACAACTCTCGCCCAAGCACGCTTAACTTCGGAGTTCTGATGGGATCCGGTGCATTAGTGCTGGTATGATATCACCCGCACACTAAGCTTGCCTTTATTCATTTATGGCCTCGTCTAGGAGCCGCGGACCGCTCCCATACCACTTCCACGAGGAGGGGCGACCGCTCGGAATCGGTAAGAAGCCAGATGCGGAAGTCGTCGGCCATTTTGGAGGCTATGTATGTTTTTTTTTTTAAGATCTGCACGCAACTAAGAGTCGGAGCCGGAGGCGGCTATAAATCTCTAACGATTTTTGCTCTTAAATGAGCTCTGGGGACGTTAAAAAACCATAAATCGCGAAAATCGTAACAAACGTTCAACCCCAACAGTCCTGAACAAAAGGAAACTTCGGGGAATACGGTTACGCCGACGCCTACCAGTTTCTCGGGGAGGACTAAAAGGGAGCAAAAAAAGGGTGCAACACGAGGACTTCCCAGGGGGTCACCCATCCTAGTACTGCTCTCGTCCAATCACGCTTAACTTCGGAGTTCTGATGGGATCCGGTGCATTAGTGCTAGTATGATCCAACCCGCACGCTAAGATTGCCTTTATTCATTTATGGCCTCGTTTAGGAGCCGTGGACCGCTCCCATACCACTTCCACGAGGAGGGGCGACCGCTCGGAATCGGTAAGAAGCCAGAAGCGGAAGTCGCCGGCCAGTTCGGAGGCAATGTACGTTTTTTTTTTTAAGATCTGCACGCTGTGAATAGTCGAAGCCGGAGGCGGCTGTAAATCTCTAACGATTTTTTCACTTAAATGAGCTCTGGGGACGATAAGAAACCGTAAATCGCAAAAATCGTAGCAAACGTTCAACCCCAACAGTCCTGAACAAAAGGAAACATCAGAGAATACGGTTACGCCAACACCTACTGGTTTCTCGGGGAGGACTAAAGAGGAGCAAAAAAAGGGTGCAACACGAGGACTTCCCAGGGGGTCACCCATCCTAGTACTGCTCTCGCCAAAGCACACATAACTTCGAAGTTCTTATAGGATCCGGTGCATTGGTGCTGGTATGATCGCACCCGCACACTAAGCTTGCCTTTATTCATTTATGGACTCGTTTAGCAGCCGCGGACCGCTCCCATACCACTTCCACGAGGAGGGGCGACCGCTCGGAATCGGTAAGAAGCCAGAGGCTGAAGTCGCCGGCCTGTTCGGAGGCGATGTACGGTTCTGTTTTTAGATCTGCACGCTGCAAAGAGTCGGAGCCGGAGACGGCTGTAAATCGCTAACGACTTTTACTCTTAAATGAGCTCTGGGGACGATAAGAAACCGTAAATCGCAAAAATCGTAGCAAACGTTCAACCCCAACAGTCCTGAACAAAAGGAAACATCGGAGAATACGGTTACTGTAATACCCTTGATGAGTCATGATATATTTTATCACTTAAGAGAATATTGGTATATGGAAAATTCCATAAATGCCCTTGAATTAATGAGAAGGCACATAATGTGTAGGATGCCTTATGAGGGTCAAAACGGTAATTTGGAGTTCCGTCTCATAGTAAGATAAATTATTTTGGAGAAATTATTTATATTAGAGAATTAATTTTTGAGAGAATTTAATTCTTGATTAAGTGTATGGATAATTAGGAAATTTAATTAGAAGCCAAGTATGGTTAGATTTGTGACACTTGGCAAAATCTTATGGAAGGAGATTTAAATTAAATTTCGGAATTAAGATTTATTTAATTTAGAGAATTTGGTGACACATGGCATGATCTTATGAATCAAGAGTGATATTTAAAATAAATGCAAAAGGAAATTAAATTAGTCTCTCAAACATTAATGAGAGCCATGATGGAGGGAATTAAAAGAAAATCTTAATTAAAAAGAAATGTGTCAAGCATTAATGGTGGAAAATAGTAAATTTAAATAAATGCTAAAGTAATTACATTATGTCTTTCAAGAGCCTTTAAAATTAAATCTAAAAGAAATTATTTAAGTCACCATTAAATGCTTGAAAAGTTGTGAATTTAATTAAACGCAAAAATTAGGAAATTAGTCAATCTTGGGAAATTAGTCATGATTTAATTATTTGGAAATGGGAGAATTATGGAAAATTGAGTTGATCCAAGGGATGAGATTTAATCTCCAAAGAAAGATCAATGGATGAGATTCAAGAAGACAAAGTCTCTTGGATTTGTGTTTTCTTTAAGTCTAGAGAAGAGTTCTCCTAAGATCAATGGCTAGGATTTAATTTGGGAAAAGCACAAGGATTGTGCTAGTGTTAAAGGTGGAGATTTAGTCTCTTGAAATAAGAAGAAATCAATGGCTAGGATATAATCTTGAGATTGGGCATGGATTAAGAAGAAGTTCTATAAATAGGGAGTGGGAAATTGGTTCAAAGCTTTTCCCCACATGTGAAGTGAAGGAAGCAAGAAGGAACCAAGGCAAAGAGAAAGAAGAGAAATTCTAGCAAAGGTAAGTCTAGTCCCTCTCTTGATATAGTTAAAAGCTTTCATATAAGAGATAAAAACAAAACTTCTTTATTGTTTGTTAGGGTGATTAAAGTCTAAGAGAGTCTTGGATTGTGGAAGTGTGAAGCTTCAAGGAAAACAAGGTAAGGGATAACCCCATGTGGAGGGGTTTTTGCTTGCATTTGTACATGTGTGAATGAGTTGCATGTAATGATTCTTTGCATGTTTTGTGCCCTAGTGGACCTATGGCCATAAGGAGGACTTGTGATGGGAGTGAGGGGTTGGTTGGTGCCTTAACCTAAGTGGTTATGAGGGCATGGAGAACTACCCTTGATATGCATTGCATTTGCATTACATGTTTATGTTCTCATACTACATTTACATTTGCATAGCACCCTTACTGAGCATTGGCTCATAAGGTCCTTTGACCTCTATTGTAGGTGGAGAATCTTCTAAGGGAAAGGGAATTTTGAAAGGTTGAAGGCATTGAAGCAAAGATGGAAGCATGTGTAGTAGTTTTTATGTATTTTGTTGTATTTGTTGTATTTATGTGTTAAATATGTAATGTATGCTAGATGTGGGTAAAAAGGGGTAAACTTGAGTGTTTTGGAAGCCCCTTGGTATGAAAAGGTGTTCTGGAAAATATGGTGTTGTTTAAAAAATATATATATATTTTTTTTATAAAAATAAAGAGGAGGCAGTGTGCTGGTGCCGTAGGCGCGCAGCAGGGCGCGCCTGGGCGCGGCCGGGTGCGGCCGCGCGCGCAGCCAGGCGGCCAGTGCGCGCGCGGCCCATGCGCGCGGCCGGGCGGCCGTGCGCGCGTGCGCCCGCGCGGCCAGCGCGCGCGGCCATGCGCGCGCGGCCCGCGCGCTGGGGGCGCGGCTGGTGCTGCTGCCCGCCCCCACCTTGCTGCTATGCCATTTTTTTTTATTTTAAATTTACTTTCTGTTTATTTAATTAATTCTGACATTTTATTAATTATGAAATAAAATGTGTTTTAAATAAACAAATAAAGGAGTATTTTAGCCTCTAAATTAATTATTAAATTAATATTAGTTTGAGGCAAATGTGGGATAAATTTCTATATTTTGGGAAATTAAATTATGGAGTATTTTCCTTCAATTTTAGAAAATGAATGAGAATGCCTTGATGTTGTATTTCAAAATTTATTTCCTAAGTGTTTGGAAAATTTGGTATTTTGAAATAATTAAAGGGAAAAGCAATGGAGATTTGATAAGGAAGTTTTATGAATTTTTCCAAAGAAATGTTAACCCAATAATTTTCTAAAGGAAATGAAGGTGAAATAAATGGGTTAATAGTTGGGGCAAAGAAATTATTATTTTCTTATAGTTAAGGCTTATGCCATAATTTGTATGAATTTAATGAGTGAGTTATTTCTTTCGATCCTGGGAAGCCATCATTTGCTCTTCATTAAGAGCTTGCGAAGGTGGCACTTCTCGAGGTTTTAGGTTTATTATTCGCGAGGTCGTTTAGTTATCTTCCCGAAACCTTGAGTGGAGTGAAGAGAGGGCGAAGTCTAGTTTCCCACCTAGGCCGTTTCTCTTCGAAACATAGCCATCTCTTCGTCTTTGCCCTAGCATGTGAATAATAGGTTGATTATTCGTGAGTAACACCCGTAGGTGGGAGCGGGGCGTTACAGTTACGCCGACACCTACTGGTTTCTCGGGGAGGACTAAAGAGGAGCAAAAAAAGGGTGCAACACGAGGACTTCCCAGGGGGTCACCCATCCTAGTACTGCTCTCGCCAAAGCACACATAACTTCGAAGTTCTTATAGGATCCGGTGCATTGGTGCTGGTATGATCGCACCAGCACACTAAGCTTGCCTTTATTCATTTATGGACTCGTTTAGCCGCCGCGGACCGCTCCCATACGACTTCCACGAGGAGGGGCGACCGCCAGAAGCTGAAGTCGCCGGCCAGTGTGGAGGCGATGTACGTTTTTTTTTTAAGATCTGCACGCTGCGAAGAGTCGGAGCCGGAGGTGGCTATAAATCTCTAACGATTTTTGCTCTTAAATGAGCTCTGGGGACGATAAGAAACCGTAAAATGCGAAAATCGTAGCAAACGGTCAACCCCAACAGTCCTGAACAAAAGGAAACTTTGGAGAATACGGTTACGCCGACACCTACCGGTTTCTCGGGGAGGACTAAAGAGGAGCAAAAAAAGGGGTGCAACACGAGGACTTCCCAGGGGGTCACCCATCCTAGTACTGCTCTTGCCCAAGCATGCTTAACTTCGGAGTTCTGATGGTATCCGGTGCATTAGTTTTGGTATGATCACACCCGCACACTAAGCTTGCCATTATTCATTTATGGCCTCGTCTACGAGCCGCGGACCACTCCCATACCACTTCCACGAGGAGGGGGGACAGCTCGGAATCGGTAAGAAGCGAGAAGCGGAAGTCGCCAGCTAATTCAGAGGTGATGTACGTTTTCTTTTGTAAGATCTGCGCGCTGCGAAGAGTCGGAGCCGGAGGCGGCTGTAAATCTCTAACAATTTTTGCTCTAAAATGTGCTTTGGGGACGTTAAGAAACCGTAAATCGCGAAAATCATAGCGAACGTTCAACCCCAACAGTCCTGAACAAAAGGAAACTCCGGGGAATACGGTTACGCCGACGCCTATCGGTTTCTCAGGGAGAACTAAAAAGGAGCGAAAAAAAGGGTGCAACACGAGAACTTCCCAGGGGGTCACCCATCCTAGTACTGCTCTCGCCCAAGCACGCTTAACTTCGGAGTTCTGATGGGATTCGGTGCATTAGTGCTGGTATGATCGCACCCGCACACAAAGCTTGCCTTTTTTCATTTATGGCCTTGTTTAGGAGTCGCGGACCGCTCCCATACCACTTCCACGAGGAGGGGCGACTGCTCAGAATCGGTAAGAAGCCAGAAGCAGAAGTCGCCGGCCAGTTTCGAGGCGATGTACATTTTTTTTTAAGATCTGCACGCAGCGAAGAATCGGAGCCGGAGGCGGCTGTAAATCTCTTACGATTTTATCTCTTAAATGAGCTCTGGGGACGTTAAAAAATCGTAAATCGCAAAAATCGTAGCAAAGGTTCCACCCCAACAGTCCTGAACAAAAGGAAACTTCGGGGAATACGGTTAAGCCGACGCCTACCGGTTTCTAGGGGAGGACTAAAAAGGAGCAAAAAAATCGGTGCAACACGAGTACTGCCCAGGTGGTCACCCATCCTAGTACTGCTCTCGCCCAAGCACGCTTAACTTCGGAGTTCTGATGGGATCCGGTGCATTAGTGCTGGTTTGATCGCACCCGCACGCTAAGATTGCCTTTATTCATTTAGGTCCTCGTTTAGGTGCCGTGGACCGCTCCCATACCACTTCCACGAGGAGGGGCGACCACTTGGAATCGGTAAGAAGCCAAAAGCGGAAGTCGCCGACCAGATCGGAGGCGATGTATGGTTCTGTTTTAAGATCAGCACGTTGCGAAGAGTCAGAGTCGGAGGGGACTGTAAATCTCTAACGATTTTTACTCTTAAATGAGCTCAGGGGCGTTAAGAAACCGTAAATCGCGAAAATCGTATCAAACGATCAACCCCAACAGTCCTGAACAAAAGGAAGCTTTGGAGAATACGGTTACGCCGACGCCTACCGGTTTCTAGGGGAGCACTAAAGAGGAGCAAAAAAAGGGGTGCAACACGAGGACTTCCCAGGGGGTCACCCATCCTAGTACTGCCCTCGCCCAACCACGCTTAACTTCGAAGTTCTGATGGGATCCGGTGCATTAGTGCTGGTATGATCGCACCCGCACACTAAGCTTGCCTTTATTCTTTTATGGCCTCGTTTAGGAGCCGCGGACCGCTCCCATACGACTTCCACGAGGAGGGGCGACCGCTCGGAATCGGTAAGAAGCCAGAAGCGGAAGTCGCCGGCCAGTTCGGAGGCGATTTACATTTTTTTTTTAAGATCTGCACGTTGCGAAGAGTCGGAGCCAGAGGCGGCTGTAAATCTCTAACGATTTTTGCACTTAAATGAGCTCCGGGGATGTTAAGAAACCGTAAATCGCGAAAATCGTAGCGAACGTTCAACCCCAACAGTCCTGAACAAAACGAAACTTTGGGGAATACGGTTACGCCGACGCCTACCGGTTTCTCGGGGAGGACTAAAAAGGAGCAAAAAAAAGGGTTCAACACGAGGACTTGCCAGGGGGTCACACATCCTAGTACTGTTCTCGCCCAAGCACGCTTAACTTCGGAGTTCTGATGGGATCCGGTGCATTAGTGCTGGTATGATCGCACACGCACACTAAGCTTGCCTTTATTCATTTATGGCCTCGTCTAGGAGCTGCGGACCGCTCCCGTACCACTTCCACGAGGAGGGGCGACCGCTCGGAATCGGTAAAAGGCCAGAAGCGAAAGTCGCCGGTCAGTTCGGAGGTGATGTACGTTTTTTTTTTAAGATCTGCACGCTGCGAAGAGTCAGAGCCGGAGGTGGCTGTAAATATCTAACGATTTTTCCTCTTAAATGAGCTCTGGGGACGATAAGAAACCGTAAATCGCGAAAATTGTAGCAAACGTTCAACCCCAACAGTCCTGAACAAAAGGAAACTTCGGAGAATACGGTTACGCCGACGCCTACCAGTTTCTCGAGGAGGACTAAAGAGGAGCAAAAAAAAGGTGCAACACGAGGACTTCCCAGGGGGTCACCATCCTAGTACTGCTCTCGCCCTAGCAAGCATAACTTCGGAGTTCTGATGGGATCCGGTGTAATACCCGGTATTACGTGGTATTGGAAATAAATAATTTTTGGATTATTTTGGCAGGACCTCGGGTGGTCCGGGAAGGCCAAGGGTTAATTTCGAGAAATTAATTAATAAAAATTATCGAATTAACGACCGGGAGTGCCTCGGGACTTGGATGTTCAGGGAAGAGAGCAAGAGATTGATGAGAGTCTCGAGATGAGGCAAATGACGCTAGTGGCGGTTCGACCGGGAATAATATTCAGAATAAATTCTGTATAAGCCTGAATGGGTGCCAATACCGAATGGTTGCAAGGGACCTCTGGGAAGTTGAGGGAATCTTAGGGGTGGTTCGGTTTTCTAAATAAGGCAACCCTTAAGTGTTTTTGTATCAAATAAAGGTCCCGTGTAGGCGCAGGGACGAGGTCGGTATTCCCAAGTAGCGGTCGGCTATTAATTTTTGATAAATCGAGATGTGGTGTGGCTTGATGATAATTTAATTAAGCTTTGGAGGGTTAAAGTGTTATTATTAAAAGCCTCAAGTGTAATTAAAATTTCTTAAGTAGGATTAATATGATTAATGGGGGTTAATATGTAATATATATATATATAATTTAAGTATTAAATATATATATATATATGTATGGCCGTGTGTGAGGAGGAAGCTTCCTTGAAGCTTCCTCACGTCTTGTCTCTGTAAATTGAAATGAGAGAGCTGAGCCGAGAGGGAGAGTGAGACGCAGAGGAGTTGCAAGAGAGAGAGCTCTCGGCCGAGTGAAGCATTGCGCGAGAGAGAGGAGCCGTCGAGGTGGACGATGGCAGGTCGTCATTGGCCGGTTGCAGCGACCATGGAAGGAGAAACCGAAGGCAGCGGCCATGGCTGCCGTTTGATGGCTGAATCAAAGAAACAGAGAGAGGGCTCGGGGGAGCTGAAGCCGAGGGAGTGAGGCCGAGAGCTTGCTCGAAGAGAGGAGAGACCGTGGCTGAGGCGGAGGCACGCGGTGGCGCACCAGGAGCTTCGAAAGCCGGCAATGGCGGCCGCGCACAGTGGCGGCTCTGCGCGTGTAGGGGGCGGCAATGGCTGGAGGCGCGGGAGGCTTCCGTGGTGGCTGCGTTGGGGGCTGATATGCGCGGCAGAGCTGGGCGACCATCGGTGGCGAGGCTAGGCAAGCGGTGGCTGGGCTGGTGCGCGGGCGTGGCTGCGCGAGGAAGAAGATGGCGAACAAGAGCTGGCCGAGCGCGGGAAGGAGAAGGAAGAAGATGCAAAGAAGAAATAAAATAAAAGAAAATAGAAAATGATGGAAATTCTGGAAAACAAGGGAAAATTGGAGAAAATTCCTGAAAAATTCCTGAAAAATGGGGGAAAGTTCTGGAAATTAAATCGGGGCTTGAGGAGTGTGTCGGAAGTTCGAAAATGGGATTTTGGGCGCAAATGGAAGCCCGTGAGGCAACGTCGATGTGGGCGCTTGCGAGTTTCTCTCCAGATTAGTCGAGGTAAAATTATTAAATTTCTTTCCAAGCATTAGCATGTTATTGGGATGCTGTGGCGATAATGTATTGTGATGTGTTGGTGGGTATAAACCCTGTGTTGGGGTTATTTGAAATTTTGTTAATGGATGGGTTTTTGCGGGGTAAGCAAAAGTGGGACATTGTTTAATGTCTGATGTAGGGTTGGTTTTGTGTGTTTGCCTCTAGGTTCGACCGGGAAGGCCGTGACCCTAGAGGAACTTGAGATTCAGGTTGGAATTCGTGCCGAGGCAGAGATGAGGTTTCGAGCCAGGTAAGGGACGGCCCCATGTGGAGGCGGCCTTGCAAGTTGGTAAATGTGTTTGATAATGATTTTATGTGCATTTGCATGTAGTGGTTATCTTGTGTGATGCAAGATCCAGTGGTTAACTTGTGTGATGCAAGACCTAGTGGACCTATGGCCATATGGAGGACTAGTGTGGTGGGGGTTGATAGGTTGATGCCTCAAACCTCAGTGGGTTGTGAGGATAAGCGGGCCTAGCCTCATTTGCATGCATTGGGCATACATGATCATCATTATATTCACATTTACATGCATTGCACCCTTACTGAGTCTTTATGACTCATGAGGTTTTACCTCATGTGTAGATATTGCAAGTCCAGAGGCAAGCAGAGATGGCGCCAGGAGGCTGTTGTGGCAATTAACTTTGTTGCCTGAGATGTGTTGTTGTGTGTTCCCTTGTAAAATTTTATACGTATTCATGTAATTGAGTGTAAGCGATATTGAGCACTAGATGTATTTAATTGATGTAATCATCATAGTATGATAAATGATTGTGAGATTGTTCCTTGGGTATGGCTTAGTTGGCCAAGATGAGTTTCAGACCAAGTAAAGATCAGCAAGGTACGTTCTCATAAATCCCCAATACTCAGCGAAGTGTTTGTATGCTAGCTTTGTGCCTGGGTCACCTCTGGCTTGCCATGGGGCGAGCTGAAGAGAGGTGAAGCCCACTCGGGTTTCGGGTGTCGTTCCGCTGTGTTTTCTTGATTGAGTTGGGACCGATTCCCGAGTGGAGCGAAGGGAAGGACGAAGCCTAGTTCCCACCTAGGGCGTTTCCTGTTGAAACATAGTCCAACCCTTTAGTCGTGGTTTGTCGGGTGAGTAATCAGATTGATTATTTACTGGTGACGCCCGTAAGTGGGAGCGGGTCGTTACATCCGGTGCATTAGTGCTGGTATGATCGCACCCACACACTAAGCTTGCCTTTATTCATTTATGGCCTCGTTTAGGAGCCGCGGACCACTCCCATACCACTTCCACGAGGAGGGGCAACTGCTCGGAATCTATAAGAAGCCAAAAGCGGAAGTCGCTGGCCAGTTCGGACGCGATGTACGGTTTTTTTTTAGGATCTGCACGTTGCGAAGAGTCGGAGCCGGAGGCGGTTGTAAGTCTCAAACGATTTTTGCTCTTAAATGAGCTCTGGGGACGTTAAGAAACCGTAAATCGCAAAAATCATAGCGAACGTTCAACCCCAACAGTCCAGAACAGAAGGATACTTCGGGGAATACGGATACGCCAACGCCTACCAGTTTCTCGGGGAGGACTAAAAAGGAGAAAAAAAAGGGGTGCAACACGAGGACTTCCCAGGGGGTCACCCATCCTAGTACTGCTCTCGCCCAAGCACACTTAACTTCGTAGTTCTGATGGGATCCGGTGCATTAGTGCTGGTATGATCGCACCCCCACACAAAACTTGCCTTTATTCATTTATGGCCTCGTCTAGGAGCCGCGGACTGCTCCCATACCACTTCCACGAGCAGGGGCGACCGCTCGGAATCGGTAAGAAGCCAGAAGCGGAAGTCGCCGGCCAGTTCGGAGGCGATGTACGTTTTCTTTTTAAGATCTGCATGCTGTGAAGAGTCAGAGCCGGAGGCGGCTGTAAATCTCTAATGATTTTTGCTCTTAAATGAGATCTGGGGATGTTAAGAAACTGTAAATCGCGAAAATCATAGCGAACGTTCAACCCCAACAGTCCTGAACAAAAGGAAACTTCGGGGAATACGGTTACGTCGACGGCTACCGATTTCTCGGGGAGGACTAAAGAGGAGCAAAAAAAGGGGTGCAACATGAGGACTTCCCAGGGGGTCACCCACCCTAGTACTGCTCTCGCCCAAGCACGCTTAACTTCGGAGTTCTGATGGGATCCGGTGCATTAGTGCTGGTATAATCTCACCCACACACTGAGCTTGCCTTTATTCATTTATGGCCTCGTCTAGGAGCCGTGGACTGCTCCCATACCACTCCCACGAGAAGGGGGGACCACTCGGAATCGGTAAGAAGCCAGAAGCGGAAGTCACCGGCCAGTTCATTGGTGATGTACATTTTTTTTTTAAGATCTGCACGCTGCGAAGAGTCAGAGCTGGAGGCGGCTGTAAATCTCTAACGATTTTTGCTCTTAAATGAGCTCCGGGACGTTAAGAAACCGTAAATCGCAAAAATCGTAGCAAACGTTCAACCCCAACAATCCTGAACAAAAGGAAACTTCGGAGAATACGGTTACGCCGACGCTTACCAGTTTCTCGGGGAGGACTAAAAAGCAGCAAAAAAAAGGGTGCAACACGGGGACTTCCTAGGGGGTCACCCATCCTAGTACTGCTCTCGCCAAGCACGCTTAACTTCGGAGTTCTGATGGGATCCGGTGCATTGGTGCTGGTATGATCGCACCCGCACACTAAGCTTGCCTTCATTCATTTATGGCCTCGTTTAGGAGTCGCGGACCGCTCCCATACCACTTCCGTGAGGAGGGGCGACCGCTCGGAATCAGTAAGAAGCCAGAAGCTGAAGTTGCTAGCCAGTTCGGAGGCGATGTACATTTTTTTTTTAAGATCTGCACGCAGCGAAGTGTCAGAGCCAGAGGTGGCTGTAAATCTCTAATGATTTTTGCTCTTAATGAGCTCTGGGGACGTTAAGAAATTGTAAATCGCAAAAATCGTAGCGAACGTTCAACCCCTACAGTCCTGAACAAAAGGAAACTTCGGAGAATACGGTTACGCCGACGCCTACCAGTTTCTCGGGGGGGACTAAAAAGGAGCAAAAAAAGGGGTGCAACATGCGGACTTCCTAGGGGGTCACCCATCCTAGTACTGCTCTCGCCAAGCACGCTTAACTTCGGAGTTCTGATGGGATCTGGTGCATTGGTGCTGGTATGATCGCACCCGCACACTAAGCTTGCCATTATTCATTTATGGCCTCGTTTAGGTGCCGCGGACCGCATCCATACCACTTCCACGAGGAGGGGTGACCGCACGGAATCAGTAAGAAGCCAAAAGCGGAACTCGCCGGCCAGTTCGGACGCGATGTACTATTTTTTTTTAAGATCTGCACGCTGCGAAGAGTCCGAGCCGGAGGTGGCTGTAAGTCTCTAACGATTTTTGCTCTTAAATGAGCTCTGGGGACGTTAAGAAATCGTAAATCGCGAAAATTGTAGCGAACGTTCAACCCCAACAGTCCTGAACAAAAGGATACTTCGGGCAATACGGTTACACCAACGCCTACCAGTTTCTCGGGGAGGACTAAAAAGGAGCAAAAAAAGGGGCGCAACACGAGGACCTCCCAGGGGGTCACCCATCCTAGTACTGTTCTTGCCCAAACACGCTTAACTTCGGAGTTCTGATGGTATGATCGCTCCCGAACACTAAGCTTGCCTTTATTCATTTATGGCCTCGTTTAGGAGCCGCGGACAGCTCCCATACCACTTCCACGAGGAGGGGTGACCGCTCGGAATCGGTAAGAAGCCAGAAGCGGAAGTCGCGGGCCAGTTTTGAGGCGATGTACATTTTTTTTTTAAGATCTGCACGCTGCGAAGAGTCAGAGGCGGAGGCGGCTGTAAATCTCTAACGATTTTTGCTCTTAAATGTGCTCTGGGGACGTTAAGAAACCGTAAATCGGGAACATCGTAGCAAACGTTCAACCCCAACAGTCCTGAACAAAAGGAAACTTCGGAGAATACGGTTACGCCTACGCCTACCGGTTTCTCGGGGAGGACTAAAGAGGAGCAAAAAAAAGGGTGCAACACGAGGACATCCCAGGGGGTCACCCATCCTAGTACTGCTCTCGCCCAAGCACGCTTAACTTCAAAGTTCTGATGGGATCCGGCGCATTAGTGCTGGTATGATCGCACCCGCACGCTAAGCTTGCCTTTATTCATTTATGGCCTCGTCTAGGAGCCGCAGACCGCTCCCATACCACTTCCACGAGGAGGGGCAACCACTCGGAATCGGTAAGAGGCCAGAAGCGGAAGTTGCCGGCCAGTTCGGAGGCGATGTACGTTTTTTTTTTAAGATCTGCACGCTGCGAAGAGTCAGAGCCGGAGGCGGCTATAAATCTCTAACGATTTTTACTCTTAAATGAGCTCTGGGCCGATAAGAAACCGTAAATCGCGAAAATCGTAGCAAACATTCAACCCCAACAATCCTGAACAAAAGGAAAGTTCGGAGAATATGGTTACGCCGACGCCTACAGGTTTCTCGGGGAGGACTAAAGAGGAGCAAAAAAATGGGTGCAACACGAGGACATCCCAGGGGGTCACCATCCTAGTACTGCTCTCGCCCAAGCACGATTAACTTCGGCGTTTTGATGGGATCCGGTGCATTAGTGCTGGTATGATCGCACCCACACACTAAACTTGCCTTTATTCATTTATGGCCTTGTTTAGGAGCCGCGGACCGCTCCCATACCACTTCCACGAGGAGGGGCAACTGCTCGGAATCTATAAGAAGCCAAAAGCGGAAGTCACCGGCCAGTTCGGAGGCGATGTACGGTTTTTTTTTAAGATCTGCACACTGCGAAGAGTCAGAGCCGGAGGCGGCTGTAAATCTCTAACGATTTTTGCTCTTAAATGAGCTCTGGGGACGTTAAGAAACCGTAAATCGCGAAAATTGTAATGAATGTTCAACCCCAACAGTCTTGAACAAAAGGATACTTCGCAGAATACGGTTACACCGACGCCTACCAGTTTCTCGGGGAGGACTAAAAAGGAGGAAAAAAAGCGGTGCAACACGCGGACTTCCTAGGGGGTCACCCATCCTAGTACTGCTCTCGCCAAGCACGCTTAACTTCGGAGTTCTGATGGGATCTAGAGCATTGGTGATGGTATGATCGCACCCGCACACTAAGCTTGCCTTTATTCATTTATGGCCTCGTTTAGGAGCCGCGGACCGCTCCCATACCACTTCCACGAGAAGGGGCGACCGCTCGGAATCGGTAAGAAGCCAGAAGCGGAAGTCGCTTGCCAGTTCGAAGGCAATGTACGTTTTCTTTTTAAGATCTGCACGCTGCGAAGAGTCGGAGCCGGAGGCGGCTGTAAATCTCTAATGATTTTTGCTCTTTAATGAGCTCTGGGGACGTTAAGAAACCGTAAATCGCAAAAATCGTAGCGAACGTTCAACCCCAACAGTCCTGAACAAAAGTATACTTCGGGGAAAACGGTTACGCCGACGGCTACCGGTTTCTCGGGGAGGACTAAAGAGGAGCAAAAAAAGGGGTGCAACATGAGGACTTCCCAGGGGGTCACCCATCCTAGTACTGCTCTCGCCCAAGCACGCTTAACTTCGGAGTTCTGATGGGATCCGGTGCATTAGTGCTGGTATGATCTCACCCGCGCACTGAGCTTGCCTTTACTCATTTGTGGCCTCGTCTAGGAGCCGCGGACCGCTGCCATACCACTTCGACGAGGAGGGGCGACCGCTTGAAATCGGTAAGAAGCCAGAAGCGAAAGTCGTCGGCCAGTTCGGAGGCGATGTACGTTTTCTTTTTAAGATCTGCACGCTGCAAAGAGTCGGAGCCGGAGGCGGCTGTAAATCTCTAATGATTTTTGCTCTTAAATGAGCTCTGGGGACGTTAAGAATCCGTAAATCGCGAAAATCGTAGCGAAGGTTCAACCCCAACAGTCCTGAACAAAACGAAACTTCGAGGAAAACGGTTACGCCGACGGCTACCGGTTTGTCGGGGAGGACTAAAGAGGAGCAAAAAAAAGGGTGCAACATGAGGACTTCCCAGGGGGTCACCCATCCTAGTACTGCTCTCACCCAAGCACGCTTAACTTTGGAGTTCTGATGGGATCCGGTGCATTAGTGCTGGTATGATCGCACCCGCCCACTGAGCTTGCCTTTATCCATTTATGGCCTCGTCTAGGAGCCGCGGACCGCTCCCATACCGCTTCCACGAGGAGCGACGACCGCCCGGAATCGGCAAGAAACCAGAAGCGGAAGTCGCCGGCCAGTTCGGAGGCGATGTTCGTTTTTTTTTTAAGATCTGCACGCTGCGAAGGGTCGGAGCCGGAGGTGGCGGTAAATCTCTAACGATTTTTGCTCTTAAATGAGCTCTGGCGACGTTAAGAAACCGTAAATCGCGAAAATCGTAGCAAACGTTCAACCCCAACAGTCCTGAACAAAAGGAAACTTCGGGGAATACGGTTACGCCAACGCCTACCAGTTTCTCGAGGAGGACTAAAAAGGAGCAAAAAAGGGGGTGCAACACAAGGACTTCCCAGGGGGTCACCCATCCTAGTACCGCTCTCGCCCAAGCACGCTTAACTTCGGAGTTCTGATGGGATCCAGTGCATTAATGCTGGTATGATTGAAGGACCGATTACGAGGAACAAAGCATGCAACGGAAGCGATTTAACCATTAAATCTATCCTCGTATTGATTTGAGTCTAGGAGACTTACTTTTTCTTCGGATTACGGGTCGGAATGGAGCGTTCGAAGGAGGAGGGGCGACAGCTTCTTCACGTTGTGGAGATGATGGCTGTCCTGCGATCCTTCGGCTCCTACGCATCAGATCTTTCGATCTTCTAAGATATGGCTCGAACTCGTGGCCTCTCTTTGGTGAACAAGAGAAAATCGAAAATCAGAGATTAGGGTTAATAACAACTAAAGAGAGAATATATATAGGGAGCATCCTAGGGTTAAAAACCCTAATGGGCCAAACCCTAGTGGGCCAAGTCCATTTTTAATTAATTCTCTAATTGGGTTAGCCCAATTAATTAATTAAATCCCAATGAACTATTAAATAATTCTCTCTCAATGTAATTTACCCAACAAGCCAAAATGTATTTAAAAAATACATGAGTTACATCGAGCTACCCTGGGGACCAAAAGACAAATTATTCATGGCTGCTAAAATGACCAAAATATCCCTGCTACCCAGTAGCTATATTTTGTCATTCTAAGTGTTCCAACTATCACCATATGGCAACACTGACCCCACGAATAATTTTGCATGTGCGATGTCTTTGACCTACTAGTGTAATAAAGAAAATACCCCTCTGTGTAACACCCATCATTTAGAAAGGAATAATGTACTAACACCTCTCTAAATGACTTCTACCATCCTTAGATCACTAGTCCAATAATCCGTGACTACTCGAATGTACTTGCTTATCACTGGGAGCTACCCAGAAGCACACACTCTTAAGTCACGTTCCCAGGGCCCTGGATTATTAGATTATTCTTGGACAATCACAAGGGGGTGAATCACAGAAACTATCTTGTATTAGTCTGTCTTAGCTAATTAGAAACCACACTCCCAACTCACAAGGTTGCTGATCTTTGATAGACCTCACCTATAGTGAATCTAAGAATATAGCTCTAGGTTCACTAGACCACCAACTAATACTCAAGTATTAGAGTACTCGTCCACGTAGTAGCAGTGATAGACTAGCTCCATGATAATCAGTACTTTGTCATTAGCTTCTATCACAGGTCCACTCTACGCATTCCAAATGCGCTTGTACAATTAGAGTAAACGGACTATTTACTGGCTAAGGCAAGCCATCCTCCATTAGGATCTATTGCACAATGATCTTATCATGATAAAATGCCCAGTTCTATCAAAAGATCAAGAGTAATATTTTTCTTGCATATTAAGTACCCATGATTCATGCCTAACTGTGAAGAACGACCCATCACATGAATCACTTACTTAATAGCATGGACACTTTTCCAACAGTTAAATGCAAATGATATATGTGCCATAAACAGACTAAAATAAAACATCATTACCATAAATTAAATAAAACGTGTCTTTAGGGCATACATTTCCAACAATGATCGCACCCGCACACTAAGCTTGCCTTTATTCATTTATGGCCTCGTCTAGGAGCCGCGGACCGCTCCCATACCACTTCGACGAGGAGGGGCGATCGCTTGGAATCGGTCAGAACCCAGAAGCGGAAGTCGCCGGCCAGTTCGGAGGCGATGTACGTTTTCTTTTTAAGATCTGCACGCTGCGAAGAGTCGAAGCCGGAGGCGGCTGTAAATCTCTAATGATTTTTGCTCTTAAATGAGATCTGGGGACGTTAAGAATCCGTAAATCGCAAAAATCGTAGCGAACGTTCAACCCCAACAGTCCTGAACAAAAGGAAACCTCGGGGAATAAGGTTACGCCGACGGCTACCGGTTTCTCGGGGAGGACTAAAGAGGAGCAAAAAAAGGGGTGCAACATGAGGACTTCCCAGGGGGTTACCCATCCTAGTACTGCTCTCGCCCAAGCACGCTTAAATTCGTAGTTCTGATGGGATCCGGTGCATTAGTGCTGATGTGATCTCACCCGCACACTGAGCTTGCCTTTATTCATTTATGGCCTCGTCTAGGAGCCGCGGACTGCTCCCATACCACTTCCATGAGGAGGGGGGACCACTCGAAATCGGTAAGAAGCCAGAAGCAGAAGTCGCCGGCCAGTTCGGAGGCGATGTACATTTTTTTTTTAAGATCTGCACGCTGCGAAGAGTCAGAGCTTGAGGTGGCTGTAAATCTCTAACGTTTTTCGCTCTTAAATGAGCTCTGGGACGTTAAGAAACCGTAAATCGCAAAAATCGTAGCAAACGTTCAACCCCAATAATCCTGAACAAAAGGAAACTTCAGAGAATACGGTTACACCGATGCCTACCAGTTTCTCGGGGAGGACTAAAACGGAGCAAAAATAGGGGTGCAACACACGGACTTCCTAGGGGGTCACCCATCCTAGTACAGCTCTCGCCAAGCACGCTTAACTTCGGAGTTCTGATGGGATCCGGTGCATTGGTGCTGGTATGATCGCACCCGCACACTAAGCTTGCCTTTATTCATTTATGGCCTCGTTTAGGAGCCACGGACCGCTCCCATACCTCTTCCACGAGGAGGGGCGCCCGCTCGAAATCGGTAAGAAGCCAGAAGCGGAAGTCGCCGGCTAGTTCGGAGGCGATGTACGTTTTCTTTTTAAGATCTGCACACTACGAAGAGTCGGAGCCGGAGGCGGCTGTAAATCTCTAATGATTTTTGCTCTTAAATGAGCTCTGGGGACGTTAAGAAACCGTAAATCACGAAAATCATAGCGAACGTTCAACCCCAACAGTCCTGAACAAAAGGAAACTTCGGGGAAAACGGTTACGCCGACGGCTACCGGTTTCTCGGGGAGGACTAAAGAGGAGCAAAAAAAAAGGTGCAACACGAGGACTTCCCAGGCGGTCACCCATCCTAGTACTGCTCTCGCCAAGCACGCTTAACTTCGGAGTTCTGATGGGATCCGGTGCATTAGTGCTGGTATGATCGCACCCGTACACTGACCTTGCCTTTATCCATTTATGGCCTCGTCTAGGAGCCGCGGACCGCTCCCATACCACTTCCACGAGGAGCGGCGACTGCGCGAAATCAGCAAGAAACCAGAAGCGAAAGTCGCCGGCCAGTTCGGAGGCGATGTACATTTTTTTTTAAGATCTGCACGCTGCGAAGGGTCGGAGCCGGAGGCGGCTGTAAATCTCTAACGATTTTTTCTCTTAAATGAGCTCTGGGGACGTTAAGAAACCGTAAATCGCAAAAATCGTAGTAAACGTTCAACCCCAACAGTCCTGAACAAAAGGAAACTTCAGGGAATACGGTTACATCGACGCCTACCGGTCTCTCGAGGAGGACTAAAAAGGAGCAAAAAAAGGAGTGCAACACGAGGACTTCCCAGGGGGTCAGCCATCCTAGTATTGCTCTCGCCCAAGCATGCTTAACTTCGGAGTTCTGATGGGATCCGGTGCATTAGTGCTGGTATGATCGCACCCGCACACTAAGCTTGCCTTTATTCATTTATGGCCTTGTCTAGGAGCCGCGGACCGCTCCCATACCATTTTCACGAGGAGGGGCGACCGCTCGGAATCGGTAAGAAACCAGAAGCGGAAGTCATCGGCTAGTTCGGAGGCGATGTACATTTTTTTTTTAAGATCTGCACGCTGCGAAGAGTCGGAGCCGGAGGCGGCTGTAAATCTCTAACGATTTTTGCTCTTAAATGAGCTCTGGGGACGTTAAGAAACCATAAATCGTGAAAATCGTAGTAAACGTTCAACCCCAACAGTCCTGAACAAAAGGAAACTTCGAGGAATACGGTTACGCCGACGCCTACCAGTTTCTCGGCGAGGACTAAAGAGGAGCAAAAAAAGGGGTGCAACACGAGGACTTCCCAAGGGGTCACCCATCCTAGTACTGCTCTCGCCCAAGCACGCTTAACTTCGGAGTTCTGATGGAATCCGGTGCATTAGTGCTGGTATGATCGAACCCACTGTAACACCCGGTGTAACTAGTGTTAAGAGAATAGGAAATGAAGTAAGAAGACTTCCAAAAATGCCCTTGAGAAGGTGATGGATCCTTGAGATTGAGAATGCCCTTGAGAAGGGTATTTTGATAATTTGGATAGAGAAATTCAATAAAAGGGTATTTTGATAAATCAAAAATAATTCCTATGTTGAATTAGGTGAGTAAGTGAATAAAAATCTCAATTTGGTAATTATGTGGAGATATATGGGATTAATAAATTCACAAAGATTATTTAGCAATTTTGGAGTGATTCCGTAAAGGAAATTAATTTTGGAAATAGGGAAAAATGTGGATATTAAATTATTTGAGGAGAATAATTATATTTTCCCTAAGTTAGTGAATTAATGTGGTAATGCCACATAGATGACCAAGATAAAGAATTGGAAGCCAAGTTTGTGTCTTAGAGTGACTGTAATACCCAGTATTACATGATATTGAAAAATAAATATTTTTTTATTATTTTGTAAGGACCTCAGGTGGTCCAGGAAGCCCAAGAGTTAATTTCGAGAAATTAATTAATAAAATTGTCGAATCAACGACCGAGAATGCCCCGGGACTTGGATGTCTAAGGAAGAGGGCAAGAGATTGATGAGCGTCTCGAGGCGAGGTTTATGACGCTAGAAGCAGTCTGATCGGGAATAATTTTCGGATTAAATTTTGTATAAACCTGAAAGGGGTGCCAGGACCGAATTGTCATAAGGACTTCCGGGAAACTGAAGGGACCCTAGGGGTGGTCCGATTTTGAGAATAAGGCAACCCTTAAGTGTTTTTGGGTGGAATAAAGATCTTGTGCAAGCACAGGGATAAGGTCAGAATAATCGTGTAGCGGTCGATTATTAATTTTTGTTAAATCGAGATTTGGTGTAGCTTAGTGGTGTAAATCAAAGTCTTGGGAGGGTCCAAGAGCAATTATCAAAAATCCCAAGTGTAATTAAATTTCCTTAATTGTGATTATGGAAAATTGGAGGGATTAATGAGTAATTTTAAGTGTATATATATATATGCTGGTGCGTGGGTGCTGCCTCCCATTTCAAATTTTTAAATCAAAACAGAGAGTTCGAGAGGGAGGAGCCGAGTGCAAGAAAGAGAGAGAGATTGCGAGAGATCGAGAGAGAGTAATACGCAAGAGAGAAAGAAGCAAGCGGAGGTACCCGGTGGTGATTGGCTAGCGTCTACGGTGGTGGCTGAAATGGCCAGCGGCCATGGCCGGCGCAGAGCGAAGCTGGAACAGCTGCAGTGGCTCGCGTGGAGGCACTCGACGTTAGCTAGAAGGCATCCGACGGGGGTTGCAGCGGTGCTAGAGGCCGTGGCAGCTGGCGAAGGTTGAACCAGCGGCAGCAATGGCGGTCGGCGTGCTGGAGTTGCAGCGGGCAGAGCTGCGCGCATGAAGCTGGTGGCTGGCTTTGGAGGCATCAGCAACTCGGATGATGGTGATCGACGATGGTCGCGGCGTCCAGCGGCAACGGGAAGTGCAGGCGATGGCTGAAGACAGCGCAGTGGCCGCGCGCTGGTGCTGCTTCGAGTGTTAGGCCGAGCTTGAGGTGGTGGCAGCTGTTGATGGAGGTGTTGTGCGCGATGGTTGGAGGCGCAAGAGGCCGGAGAAGGCAAGGCCAGTGGTGGCCAGCGGCGCGAGCAGGTGGCTGGGCTGGTGAGCAGGTGTGGCCGCGCGAGGTAGAAGATGATGAATAGTGCCACGCGGGAGGAGAAACAGGGAGGAAGAAGGAGAAATAGAAAAAGAAAAGAGAGAAAAGAAAAAAAAAAGAAAATAAAGAAATAATGGAGAAATTGGAGGAAAATGGTGGAAAATTTCAGAAAATTCTGGAAAAATTCCAGAAATTAATTCAGGGCTTGAGGAGCGTGTCACTAGCTCAAAAATGGGATTTTGGGCGTAAGTGGCGGCTCAGGAGCCAACGCCGGTGTGGGCATTTGATTGGTATTCTTCTCCAGAATTAATTAAGGTAAATTAATTTAATTATTTTCTTTATGTGAGATATTAAATGGTGTAGTATTTATTGAATTAAACCCTTGGGTTGGGGTTGTTGGGAAATTATAGATGGCTGGTTTATGCCGTGATTGGTTGTTTGGAGATAGTGTTAATGAATGATTTTGCGGTGTAAGCAAAAGCAAAGACATCGGTTAATGTCTGATGTATGGTTGGTTTTTGTGTGTTTGCCTCTAGGTTCGACCAGGAAGGCCGTGATCCTAGAGGAACTTGAGATTCAGGCTGGAGTTCGTGTCGAGGCAGAGATGAGGTTTCGAGCTAGGTAAGGAGTGGAGGTGGCCTTGCAAGTTGGTAAATATGTTTGATAATGTTTTTATGAAGCATTTGCATGTAGTGGTTATCTTGTGTGATGCAAGATCTAGTGGTTAACTTGTGTGATGCAAGATCTAGTGGTTAACTTGTGTGATGCAAGATCTAGTGGTTAACTTGTGTGATGTAAGATCTAATGGACCTATGGCCATAGGGAGGACTAGTGTGGTGGGGGCTGATAGGTTGATGCCTCAAACCTTAGTGGGTTGTGAGGATAAGTGGGCCTAGCCTCATTTGCATGCATGGGGCATACATAATCATCTTTATATTCATATTTACATGCATTGCACCCTTACTGAGTCTTTATGACTCATGAGGTTTTACCTCATGTGTAGATGTTGCAAGTCCAGAGGCAAGTAGGGATGGCGTCGGGAGGTTGTTGTGGCAATTAACTTTCTTGCTTGAGATGTGTTGTTGTGTATTCCCTTGTAACTTTTTATACGTATTCATGTAATTGAGTGTAAGTGATATTGAGCACTAGAAGTATTTAATTGTTGTAATCATCATAGTATGATAAATGATTATGAGATTGTTCTTTGGATATGGCTTAGTTGGCCAAGATGAGTTTCAGACCAAGTAAAGATCAGCAAGGTACGTTCTCATAAAACCCCAATACTCAGCGAAGTGTTTGTATGCTAGCTTTGTGCCTGGGTCACCTCTGGCTTGCTATGGGGCCAGCTGAAGAGAGGTGAAGCCCACTCGGGTTTCGGGTCTTGGTCCCCTGTGTTTTCTTGATTGAGTTGGGACCGATTCTCGAGTGGAGCGAAGGGAAGGACGAAGCCTAGTTCCCACCTAGGGCGTTTCCTGTTGAAACACAGTCCAACCCTTTAGTCGTGGTTTGTCGGGTGAGTAATCAGGTCGATTATTTACCGGTGACGCCCGTAAGTGGGAGCGGGTCGTTACAGTTTGGTATCAGAGCATGGCTAGTTATACGAGTGGAAAAGGCTAGCATGCTTGGGTGTTAAGTATGCTCGGTTAAGTAATTGATGTGAAGTGATTGCTAGAATTTTGAGTCAAGGATGTCTGTGATTGATTGAATGTAAGTCGAAATGTCTTAATTGCTGAGTTAGGGTCGAGAACAATTGATTTGAAATTTTGAGATTTCAATGTAAGGTTGGTCCGATAACCTTGAAAGTTAGTCATGTTGACTGAGGAACCTACGGGATTGGATCGAGTCATTGAGGCCTGCAATGGTTGAATGGTATGTTGGAATATTCCTGTTCTAGGGATGAGAAAATACCCTGGATTGAGATAATATACCTGTGAGAGGTATAAGGGTTTAGCAAACAAGAACCGAAAACCCAAGTGTGGGTGTCGGTGTTAAGGAAACTCGAATGAGGCATTTCGGGGATATGAAGTGTTTTAAGAATGGAAACTCCATGAGATTGAAGTGTTGAAGCTCGTGTGGGGACATGAAGCCGAAGCGTGACTAGTCCGGGAGGGGATTGGTGGAGCATCCCTATTTTAGGGATTTGTCGAGCATGTTCGAGGGGTTAGAGTTATCCCTTGGAAGTGGTGCAGTAAGGCTTGTGTGCTTGAGATAAAGTGAGCTAAAGTGGAGGTTAGCTCGGGGCTCAAGGAAATGAGTCGTCAGTGGGCTAGGAGGCGAGCCCTAGTAAAGGAGTAAGGTTAATTGCAGTGGGGCTCTATGGGGAGTGTGCATGTAATGCATCAGTATGTCATAGCCAGTGAAGGCATGGCGTAAGCAATATTCGAAAGGACTCTGAAGGGAGTCAGGATGCTAGATGTATGTGATGCAATGCGATCGTATTGTCATGATGATCCCGAAGGGGATGGGCCTAGGGTATGAATGGACCCTAGCAGGTATTTGTATGAGATGGAAATCCCAAGTGAGTCGAGCTGGAATCCAGATTTGGGATAAAGGAGTTGGGCATGCGTGGATATGCGCGTGAGAGCCATGGGATTGGAAGTCCTAGTTAGGAAAGGCCAAGTGACCGTTCATGTGAATGATGGATGAGGGGCCAATCGAAAATCTCAGAATGACACTTGGGGTCTGGTGGGACGCCTAAGGTCGGGAGATGAGAGGTGAATAGACCCTCATTATGATGCTTGGGGTCGGGATGACGCCTAAGGTCATGAGACCCTTGATGGGAGACGCGGAGGTCACCCAATGAAGGGTATGAACGGGTGTGTGTGGTCCGAGGGTGATGAATTGTGGCAACAGGACATCTGTGGACTATACGCACATAAGAAATGCCAACTTTGAATGCCAAGTGGGCAAAGGCATGGTGAGCAATGTGGAAGCCCCGAATTTTATAGTTCCCAGTCAAGGAAGCCCGAGCGAGGAGTGCAGGAAGGCCAAGCCGGGCGTAGTGACTAAATATGTTCATGAGTGTGCAAGGAGGCGAGAGGTCTCAATTTACCTGGAGGGTAACAGTGGGTACTCTATGGTTAGGGGTGCCGGAGCTTGAGGTAGGTTCAACGTGTCGGTTGTGGACTGAGAGATTATTGATAATCAAGCTTTAGGATGAGCTGGGTGGCGAATGAGTCATGATGGACTGGGATCCATTGTCGTGGAAAGTTGGAGCTTTCAAATGTTGAGTGAGAGCTGTGAGGTGTGACCTTGTGGGGTAAGATCGTGAGGTCTCAAGATGTGAAGTGGTTTGAGAGTCTCTTAAGCGATAAGAGATGTAGAGTCCTGAGGAGCAAGGCTCATAGTATGAGCTTGAGGTTATCAAGGTAAGGATAACTAAGTAAGATGGCTATGGTAAAACGATGGTTCCACCATCGTAGTTCGGGAAGGCTTTAAGTAGCCTTGATGCTAAGGGTGTAAGGCTCCATGTGACGGATCTAATGCTATGGATCGTGTGGCAGAGGACTAATGAGTTGGCTCGCGTTGAGGGCAAGTGGCCTATGGGCCTGAGCAATTTAGTGAACTGCAGGTGACGATCAGATGCTGAGGATGTGGAGCAACACCTTAGGAAATTGGTCAAGTGAGACCAAAAATCTTTCATGAGGGATAGGACATTTAAAGTAGTCCTAAGGAGGAATCGTGGAACGCGATAATGATCCGATAGGTTTGTCGTCGAGTAGGACGCCTGGTAGGAATAGTGGCTGCGAGCGTGGCAAGGTAGTCATGCCGAGTTCAATATCAGAGGTGTGACTGGAAGGTGAAAGTCACGATACGGGGTGTAAAGCAGATCAGACTGGGACCTGAGCCATGCTGTGGGAAACTGTTGTTGGGCCAGTGTAAGGGACAACACAGTAAAAATGATTTGGTGTTAACTCTCTGAAGCACAGGGCAACACGATGGGGAACTAGTGTTGGGCCAGTGTATGGGAGTGACACGTGATTGGGTGCCGACTCTCTAAAGCATAGGGCAACACGATGGGGAACCAGTGTTGGGCCAGTGTATGGGAGTGACACGTTGATGGTGACCAGGTGTTGGCGCGCCTAAAGCACAGGGCAACACAGTGATTATGCAGATGGTCAGGGACTGATAAGGGTGTGAAAGCTGTGGTCAGTTCTGTAACTCAGCTGCGAGTAATAAGCGGTATTGAGGCGGTATAGCATCTCGAGATGTTGAGAAAGAAACCCAGGGAAAGGAAACGGGTCTAGGGTGGGAATAACATTACCGTTGATGCCTATTGTTGACGGGTCTAATGCTACGGACCACTTGATGCAGACAGTTAGTCCACAGGAGGGACTGCAGCCCTCTACATGGAGTAACCCGTCTGTAGTGGAGACGATTAGATGCCGAAGACTTGGGTATGCCGTAGGTTATGCCTGGGTCAGACCTAAAATTCCATAAGGGTTGAAGTGTGGCGGTAATGCTTTTGGTGTCAAGGCAGCAAGAAGATTTGTGAATCTAGTTGGTGATATCTTGGTGTGGTAACAAGAGGTGTGGCAATGCTCCTTGCTAAAGGATGCTAATGCAGTTGGGGTTAAAATCGACCGAGACGATTATGGTAAATTGGAATGATGGACCTAGTGCGACCTTGCGATGATGTGGGAAAATGGGTTGATTGGTGGAGTCGGTAAATGGCTCCAGGATGTAAAGTAAGTGCTGTGGAGGGCGAGACTTATGAATTGGAAGCCAACCATGAGATGGGAATATTGAAGCGTATGAAGGCTTCGAGTAAGGGAATCTCAAATCTTATGATGTGAGTTGTGGTAGGCTGAACGCGTGGCTAAGGCATGGTTTGGAATCCGGGAAGGCTCGCAATTGCACAGTCTAGTGTTAGTCTTGATGTGTCGATGCGAAAATGAGGAAGTATCCTTATGTAGCACTGGATGGATTTCCGGTAGATGACACAGGATCAGTTGCCAGGTGGTAGCACCTGATGGCAATGATGGGAGCGTGAGGCTCAAGAACTGTGATAAAAAGCCTTGTTGATTTCCCATGTATGCCTTTAATGTAAAGGTTCAGCAGGTCCTGGGGGTTAGACTAGGCTGATTGTGTAAAAGAGATCTAATGTGATAAAAGACGGTTGGTCAGAGCAGAATTGTGCCGCTCAAAGGATTGTGACTTCGGAATGAGAGATATGAATGGTAGTTGAAATGTGTCCTGGGTAGAGTTAGAGATGTTCTCCCAGGAGAAGTTGAGCATGAGGTAACAACATGGGATAAACTTCCTAAGGCGCTACAACTCTATTAGGATGGATCACCCGGGAAAGCCAGTGTAATGGCAAGTGCCTAAGTAAGAAGATGAGTCCTACGACATCCAGTGGAAATGTGAATTCCACATGAGTGGTAGGAGTGATTTCCAGTGAGTGGAGTTTAACTCGAAGCGATAGTCGATGATTGCAAGAGTAGTGCCTGGAGTCTGGTTGTGTTGGTTATGAGCTGGGCGATCCGGCTAGAGCTAAGCGAGTTGGTTAGATGGAAGATGATGGCAAATTTAAAATATCGCCAATGGGTAAAGAGAGCTCGAAGGAAGAGCTTATGGGACGAGATTGGTTCCCAAGAATGGTGTGAGGTGATGAGATCACCTGATAGCTGTGAGTGATATAGCTAAGGGGATGCCTTGATATGTGGGCAATTGACGAGAATTAACCTTGTGTCTAAGGTTAATGGTTGTGAAAAGAAATCGGCTAGTGAAGTTGTTGTGGCATTAGAGCTAATGGGGTCGCTCATTGAGTGGTGTAAGCTGATTGAAGCAAGAGTTAGAAAAAAAAAAAGTTTGGGAGAAGCCAGAGTCTCTCTGGGAATTAGCTAGCAGCTATAAGTATAGCAAAGTGATATGAGGAAGGCGGCCTAAGAGTGGGGTCGTGCTGGTTGCGATGACCAATGAGATTCAAGGAGCAGCGAGTCTTGTGAGATGATATGGTGGTGTCATCATCGCCCTCCAGAAAAAGATGTTGTCAGGAAGGTCAAAGGTAACCATGATGCATGGTAGGACCTCGAAGCCGAGTGTGAATGGCCATAAAGGCTGGTGCCTGTGAAATTTGAGATGCAACGACCGTGGGGGAGAAATTCGTTGCTGTCATGTTGTTGTCCATGCCGAGGAGGACAAGAGGAACCATTATGCCTGGTTTAAATCAGGTGTCTATTGCGGGTTGAGAATGAACCTGATGTAGGATGGCTGAAAGTTCGTGCCTCAAGAGTAAAAGGCTTTGTTGAGAAATGGTGAGATTTGAAAAGTCCTAATGAAAGTGAAGCTGGGCGAGAAAAATTTGGTTAGAAGACCGCTACAAGAGTGGGGGTGTAACCATGATGGCTTGTTGTGGTGTGGACCAAAGGCATGAGTCATCCTACAGGTGCGATGCATAAGTGATTGTGCAGATGGTAATAAGCCAATCACTTGTGCCACGCACCGTGGGTGATGACGAGGGCTGATTAAAGGTTCCACGACCTTAAGCGCAATGGTAGGATCCTTGACTTACGGTAGGGTTTAATAGCCAAGGTAAGGCCTAGCATGGGGACATGATTGTAAAAGCTGTAATGGGGTGAAGAATTGAAGAGGGGTTGCTCAGTGAAGAGTTCCCTGGTATGGGTATGAGACCCTACTAGCATGTGATATCGGCTAGTAAGTATCCTTGTGTGCTTAATGCAAAGAACTCCTGGTTGGGAGAAGGTTGTGGCCTGAGCATAGTTAAGGTCGAGGTGAGATTGTAATGATGCGTGCCTCGCCAAGCTCGAGTTGGACTCGGGTAATGCACGTATGGTTGAAATGTGTACTTACCTGGCATGGTGTTAGGCACGTCGATTTTGCGTAATCGTATCGATAAATGAGGGTCAGCTGGTCAAGGTAGTAGATCATGTATGAAATGGTCGAAGTTGGCTATGTGGGCTAAATGGTTGCTTCCCATGTAGTGCTAGCATGATAAGTTGATCGATAATGAGAGGTTGCCATGAGGATCAACTCAAACTATGCATGCTTGTGATTAATGGCAGTATGCCATGGTGGCATGGGTGTCAGAGTGTCTTGTGAGCACTAGATGAGACATTGCGGTGGATGATCAGTGCTAAGACGTTGCTGGTTGGACCAGCGTAAAATCATGGCCATGTGTGATTGGCAGTGGGAAATGTTGTCATATGTGTCAGCGTAAAATCGTGGTAGACTGATCAACTATGCAATGTTAGTGAGAGTTTGTGTGATTGATGGAAAATGGGAAGTGGACAGCAAAGTGATGCTACGAGACAGAGAAAAAAATCCGTCTATAGATGAACAACATTGTAGTAAGCGAGACCAGCGACCAGAGATGCGGTTTGGCAGGAGGCCAAAGCGGTGTTCGATTGTTAAATGTCCTCGAGAGTTGGGGGACCAAAAGCCTAAGCTAGACCTCAAGGTAGGTGTAACTTGAGGTAAATGTGAGGAATGGATAGGCTATGAGATTTTCGAGCAAGAGAATTTGCCACGTATCCCGAGAACGTGATTGTCTTGGGCAGAAAAGTAAGGTAAAGTGAATTTCGAGGACGAAATTCTTTAAGGGGGGTGGAATGTAATACCCGGTATTACATGATATTGAAAAATAAATATTCTTTTATTATTTTGTAAGGACCTCGGGTGGTCCGGGAAGCCCAAGAGTTAATTTCGAGAAATTAATTAATAAAATCGTCGAATCAACGGCCGAGAATGCCCCGGGACTTGGAAGTCTAAGGAAGAGGGCAAGAGATTGATGAGCATCTCGAGGCGATATTTATGACGCTAGAAGCAGTCTGATCGGGAATAATTTTCGGATTAAATTTTGTATAAACCCAAAAGGGGTGCCAGGACCGAATTGTCATAAGGACTTCCGGGAAACTGAAGGGACCCTAGGGGCGGTCCGGTTTTGAGAATAAGGCAACCCTTAAGTGTTTTCGGGTGGAATAAAGGTCTTGTGCAAGCACAGGGATAAGGTTAGAATAATCGAGTAGCGGTCGATTATTAATTTTTGTTAAATCGAGATTTGGTGTAGCTTAGTGGTGTAAATCAAAGTCTTGGGAGGGTCCAAGAGCAATTATCAAAAATCCCAAGTGTAATTAAATTTCCTTAATTGTGATTATGGAAAATTGGAGGGATTAATGAGTAATTTTAAGTGTATATATATATATGCTGGTGCGTGGGTGTTGCCTCCCATTTCAAATTTTGAAATCAAAACAGAGAGTTCGGGAGAGAGGAGCCGAGTGCAAGAAAGAGAGAGAGATTGTGAGAGATCGAGAGAGAGCAATACACAAGAGAGAAAGAAGCAAGCGGAGGTACCCGGTAGTGATCGGCCAGCGTCTACGGTGGTGGCTGAAATGGCCAGCGGCCATGGCCGGCGCAGAGCGAAGCTGGAACAGCTGCAGTGGCTCGCGTGGAGGCACTCGACGTTGGCTAGAAGGCATCCGACGGGGGTTGCAGCGGTGCTAGAGGCCGTGGCAGCTGGCGAAGGTTGAACCAGCGGCAGCAATGGCGGTCGGCGTGCTGGAGTTGTAGCGGGCAGAGCTGCGCGCATGAAGCTGGTGGCTGGCTTTGGAGGCATCAGCAACTCGGATGATGGCGATCGACAATGGTCGCGGCTTCCAGCGGCAACAGGAAGTGCAGGCGATGGCTGAAGACAGCGCGGTGGCCGCGCGCTGGTGCTGCTTCGAGCGTTAGGCCGAGCTTGAGGTGGTGGCAGCTGTTGATGGCGGTGTTGTGCGCGATGGTTGGAGGCGCAGGAGGCCGGCGAAGGCAAGGCCAGTGGTGGCCAGCGGCGCGAGCAAGTGGCTGGGCTGGTGAGCAGGTGTGGCCGCGTGAGGTAGAAGATGATGAATAGTGCCGCGCAGGAGGAGAAACAGGGAGGAAGAAGGAGAAATAGAAAAAGAAAAGAGAGAAAAGAAAAAAAAAGGAAAATAAAGAAATAATGGAGAAATTGGAGGAAAATGGTGGAAAATTTTAGAAAATTCTGGAAAAATTTCAGAAATTAATTCAGGGCTTGAGGAGCGTGTCACTAGCTCAAAAATGGGATTTTGGGCGTAAGTGGCGGCTCGGGAGCCAACGCCGGTGTGGGCATTTGATTGGTATTCTTCTCCAGAATTAATTGAGGTAAATTAATTTAATTATTTTCTTTATGTGAGATATTAAATGGTGTAGTATTTATTGAATTAAACCCTTGGGTTGGGGTTGTTGGGAAATTATAGATGGCTGGTTTATGCCGTGATTGGTTGTTTGGAGATAGTGTTAATGAATGATTTTGCAGTGTAAGCAAAAGCAAAGACATCGGTTAATGTCTGATGTATGGTTGGTTTTTGTGTGTTTGCCTCTAGGTTCGACCAGGAAGACCGTGATCCTAGAGGAACTTGAGATTCAGGCTAGAGTTCGTGTCGAGGCAGAGATGAGGTTTCGAGCTAGGTAAGGGACGGCCCCATGTGGAGGTGGCCTTGCAAGTTGGTAAATATGTTTGATAATGTTTTTATGAAGCATTTGCATGTAGTGGTTATCTTGTGTGATGCAAGATCTAGTGGACCTATGGCCATAGGGAGGACTAGTGTGGTGGGGGCTGATAGGTTGATGCCTCAAACCTTAGTGGGTTGTGAGGATAAGTGGGCCTAGCCTCATTTGCATGCATAGGGCATACATAATCATCTTTATATTCATATTTACATGCATTGTACCCTTACTGAGTCTTTATGACTCATGAGGTTTTACCTCATGTGTAGATGTTGCAAGTCCAGAGGCAAGTAAGGATGGCGTCGGGAGGCTGTTGTGGCAATTAACTTTCTTGCCTGAGATGTGTTGTTGTGTATTCCCTTGTAACTTTTTATACGTATTCATGTAATTGAGTGTAAGTGATATTGAGCACTAGAAGTATTTAATTGTTGTAATCATCATAGTATGATAAATGATTGTGAGATTGTTCTTTGGATATGGCTTAGTTGGCCAAGATAAGTTTCAGACCAAGTAAAGATCAGCAAGGTACGTTCTCATAAAACCCCAATACTCAGCGAAGTGTTTGTATGCTAGCTTTGTGCCTGGGTCACCTCTGGCTTGCTATGGGGCTAGCTGAAGAGAGGTGAAGCCCACTCGGGTTTCGGGTCTTGGTCCGTTATGTTTTCTTGATTGAGTTGGGACCGATTCTCGAGTGGAGCGAAGGGAAGGACGAAGCCTAGTTCCCACCTAGGGCGTTTCCTGTTGAAACACAGTCCAACCCTTTAGTCGTGGTTTGTCGGGTGAGTAATCAGGTTGATTATTTACCGGTGACGCCCGTAAGTGGGAGCGGGTCGTTACAGTGACACTTGGCATAATCTTGGAAATTTGAAAGAAATTATAAATGTGGATTTATGAGTTGGAGAATGATTTAACTAAATGCAAAAAGAAAGGATATTAGTCTTTCAAGCATTTAATGAGAGGCATAATTATATGGATTAAAGTAAATCCAAAAGAAAATGGTAAATGGTCACCATTAATGCCTTGGAAAATATGGAGATTTTATTAAATGAGAAAGAATTTAATTATGTCTCTCAAGTGTGATGGTTATGAAAATAGTCCCATTAATTTAAATGGGAAAGAAATGAGAAATTGGGAGATGATGGCAAGGGACACATGGCATGATCTTGTGAATCAAGAATAAGCATTTAAAAGAAATTCAAATTGGAGAAATAATGGTCTTTCAAGCATTAAATGCAAGCCATGATGTGTTGCCTAAAAAGAAAATGGAAAATAAAAAGAAATTAGTCATCCATTAATGGTGTGAAAATGGAGAGAATTTCTTTAATGGAAAAAAGAAAGTTTTTATGTCTTTCAAGTGGTCTCTCATGTGATGGTGGAAAATAGTCTCATTAGTTTAAATGGGAAAGAAATTATAATTCAAAGGATGAGATTAATTCTTGAAATGGGAAAGGGATCCAATGGATGAGATTAATCAAGAAAGGAGCACATGGATTGTGCTTTTGTGTTTTCTCCAAGAGAGAAGTTTTGGTTATTAAAATGGATGGTGGAGATTTAATTCTCCCTTAAGCACATGGATTGTGCCTTTAATGAATGACTTGGATGCATTCTTGAAATATGAGAAATCTAGTATAAAAAGGCAAGTGTGGGAGACTTGTCTCCCTTTTGGCCATTTGTAGAAATGAAGAAGGAAGAAAAGAGAGAGAGAGAAAGAAGTCTCCATGGAAGGAAAAATGAAGATTATGAAGAAAGTCAAGGCAAGTATGCTTTCTTCTCTTTATTTATGTATGCTTGTATGCAAAAAAAATTAAATGGCTTGTTGGAATGCCATTTTAGATGGAAAGAAATGAAGATGGAAGCTCTCTTGAAATGAAGATTAAATATTCAAGAAGAGGTAAGGGATGGCCCCATGGGAGGGTGGCCTTGTAATGGGTTTTAAATATGTTTCATAAATGTATATGTTGCATTTGGCATGTTCTTTTATGTTCATGAGACTTATGGCCATAGGTTAGTTTGAGAATATGGTTGAAATGGTGGGTTGATGCCTCAACCTTGGAGGGTTGTGAGGGCAAAGAAACCTAGCCACATTTGCATGCATTTGGCATCATATAACTTGTTATGTTCATATTTATTTGGCATTGCACCCTTATTGAGCTTAATGGCTCATGAGGTTTTTATCCTCACATGTAGGTTGTGAAAGCATGGTAAAGTCAAGACAAAGTGGAATGGCATGTGGAAGAATGGAAATGGTGATTCAAGTGCATGTTATGGCTTATGGAAGCCTATCTTGTTATGTTTAATATATGAAATGTAATTTCATTTTTTTTTATAATGGCTTGTTGAAGCCCAAGACCATGTGTGTATGTTGTATTTTGGAATGTTTGTTTCCATTTAGAAAGTGAAGTATATTTAGTGGACTATGGCTTAAGGCATGTGGAAGCCTAAGTTTTGGTGAAGTCTTATTTTGGGAGTGTTGTGAAGCATCAAGAAGATTGTTTAAGCCTTATTTATGGATAAATAAAGGTAAATTTGAAGAAAAGTGAGGTATTTTGTTTGTGTTAAATTTTTGGAAAATTTTGGGTTTGGAAGCCCAAATAAAAATAAAAAAAAAGTTTTAGAGAAGTGAAAAAAAAAGGGCAGCAGAAGGTTGCCAGCAAGCAGCAGGCCGCGGGCGGCCGCGCGCGCGCGGGGAGGCCAGGCGGCCACGCCCGCAAGCGGGCAGGCGCAGAAGGCCAGGCGAGCGGGCAGGCGCGTGGGCGAGCGGCCGCGCGGCCAACGGCCAGCGGGGCCCCGTGCGGGCCCCGGGCGCGCCAGTGGGCCCCGCCGTCCATTTTTTTAAAAAAATTGGACTTTTTTGGGGGATTTTAGGGCCATTTCTTATTTGAATTTGGGCCCTAGATGAATTTTCAAAATAAAGGGATTTTTCGGGCATTTTGGAGATTAATGCCGAAATTTTGAAAAATTTGAAAATGATGAGTTTTCCTCCAAAATTGGTGATCCATCAATGGATTGGTTTAAATGGTGATTTATGGAGCCTGGTAAAAAAAAATTCTTGGTTGGAAAAGAATTAAATAAAATTGAGAAAATGGCGATTGGGCATCGGAATGAGATTTTCTCTTTAACCAACGCGGTGTGGTTTAAAGCCCAATTCTGCTAGTAAATCCTGGGGTTTAAGGGAAGGGAAGGACGAGCCTAGTTCCCACCTAGGGCGTTTCTTCTTGAAACATGGTCCGCCCTTCATCAAAGATCGGGCAGGTGGACAATTCGGGCAATTGTTCATGAGTAACACCCGTAAGTGGGAGCGGGGCGTTACAGATTGGTATCAGAGCATGGTTGGAGCATCAAGTGGAAGATGCTTGAAGAAATGTGGTCGAAGGTTGATATGAAGGCCTTGGAGGTAGGACCACAAGCGACCGAAGACCCTAGGGGTTGGGTCGAGACGTGGAGGTCTGTGGTGATGGAAATGGTGTGCTCGGATATTCCTGCTATGGGAATAAGGAAAATATCATGGCTTGAGATGATATTCCCTAAGAGATATAAGAGTCGAGCAAAGAAGATTCAAATGCCCAAGTGTGGGATTGGTGTCGAGAACCCGAATATAGAAATTTGAGAGTATATGAAGCGTTCTAAGGATGAGATTTCCTTGCGATTGAAGTGTTGAGGCTTGTGTGGGGACACAAAGCCGAGTCATGATAAGGATCATGATGGGACAAGGAGAGCCCGACGTATAGCTAATCCAAGAAGGGATTAGTGGACCAACCTATGTTGGGGAGATGTATAAGCTCGTATGAGGGAATGGAGTGGTTCCTGTAGAGGTGACGTGCTAAGGGTTGCGTGCTTAAACTAGGGTGAGCTGAGGTTGAAATTAGCTCGAGGCCCAAAGAAAGAAGTCGTCAACAGGTTGTGTGACGAGCTCCGGGAATGGAGCAAGATAAAGTTGCTTGTAGAGAGGCTCTAGGTGGAGCGAGCATGTGAAGCATATGCCAGTCATGGCCAGGGTAGGCATGACGTTGGTAGTTCATTGAAAGACTCCGAGGGGAGTCGGGTGTGAGTCATGCATGAGGGATGCATATGGTGCCATGCGATTGTATCGTTATGACGATCATGGAGGGGACGTGCCTAGGGTATGAGTGGACCCTAGTTGATTTCATGATGAAATGGGATATATCCTAAGAAAGGATAGGTATGTGGCAAATGGGCCCTAACGGGTGCTTGTGTGAGATGGAAATCCCAAGTGAGTCGAGTTGGAATCCAAAGGGATCCAGATTTGGGATAAAGGAGTTGGGCATGCGTAGATGTGCGCGTGGGAGCCATGGGATTGGAAGTCCTGGTTGAGAAAGGCCAAAGTAACCGTTCTTGTGAATGATGGATGAGGGGTTAATCTAAACTCTCATTGACACTTGGGGTCAGGCGGGACACCTAAGGTCGGGAGATGAGAGGTGAATAGACCCTCATTATGATACCTGGGGTCGAGATGACGCCTAAGGATACGAGACCCTTAAGGGGAGATGCGGAGGTCACCCAACGAAGGGTATGAGCGGTGTGGGCCGAGGGCAGTGAATTGTGGCAACAGGACATCCGTGGGCTATGCGCGCACAAGAAATGCCAACGTTGGATGCCATGTGGGCAGGGGCATAATGAGTAATGCGGAAGCCCAGGAATTTTAGTTCCAAGTCAAGGAAGCTTGAGCGAGGCATGCAAGAAGGCTAGGCCGAGCGTAGTGACTGAATGTGTTCATGAGTGTGCAAGGGGAGACGAGAGGTCTCAATTTACCTGGAGGGTAATGGTTGGTGCTCTATGGTTATGGGTGCCAGAGCCTAAGATGGGCATAGTATGTCGATTGCGGATTGCGAGATCTATGATAATCAAGCTCTAGGATGAGCTGGGTGGCGAATGAATCATGATGGATGGGGATCCATTGTCATGAAAAGTTGGAGCTTTCAAATGTTGAGTGAGAGTCGTGAGGTGTGATCTTGTGGGGTAAAATCATGAGGCCGCAAGAGGTGAAATGGGTTGAGAGTCTTGAAGTGGTAAGAGATGTGAAGTCATGAGGAGTAGGGCTTATGGTAGGAGCTTGAGGTTATCAAGGCAAGGATAACCAAGTAAGATGGCTTTGGTAAGATGGTGGTGGAACCATCGTAGCTCGGGAAGGCTTTAAGTAGCCTTGATGTTAAGGGTGCAAAGCTCGATGTAACGGATCTGATGCTATAGACCGTGTGGCAGAGGACTAATGAGTTGACTCGCGTTGAGGGCAAGTGGCCCATGGGCCTGAGCAATTTAGTGAACTGCAGGTGACGATCAGATGCCGAGGATGTGGAGCAGCACCTTAGGAAATTGGTCAGGTGAGACCGAAAATCTTCTGTGCGGGATATGACATTTAGAGTAGTCCTAAGGAGGAATCGTGGAACGCGATAGTGATCCGATAGATTTGTTGTCGAGTAGGACGCCTGGTAAGAATAGTGGCTGCGAGCGTGGCGAGGTAGTCATGCCGAGTTCGATAGTAGAGGTGTGACTTGAAGGTGAAAGTCACGATACGGGGTGCGAAACAGATCAGAGTGGGACCTGAGCCATGCTGTAGGAAACTGTTGTTGGGCTAGTGTAAGGGACGACACAGTAAAAATGATTTGGTGTTAACTCTCTGAAGCACAGGGTAACACGATGAGGAACCAGTGTTGGGCCAGTGTATGGGAGTGACACGTGATTGGGTGTTGACTCTCTGAAGCACAGGGCAACACGATGGGGAACCAATGTTGGGCCAGTGTATGGGAGTGACACGATGATGGTGACCATGTGTTGGCGCGCCTAAAGCACAGGGCAACACAGTGACTATGCAGATGGTCAGGGACTGAAGATCTATGAGATGTTTGAGAAAGAAACCCGGGGAAAAGAAACGGGTCTAGCGTGGGAATAATGCTACGATTGGTGCCTACCAGTGACGGGTCTAATGCTGTGGACCACTGGATGCAGACGGTTAGTCCACAGGAGGGACTGCAGCCCTCCACGTGGAGTAACTTGTCTGTGGTGGAGACGATTAGACACCGAAGACCTAGGGCATGCTGTAGGTTATGCCTGAGTCAGACCTAAAATTCCGAAAGGGTTGAGGTATGGTGGTAGTGCTGCTGGTGTCAAGGCAGCAAGAAAGTTTGTAAATCGAGGGAGTGATATCTTGTGGTGTGATAACAAGAGGTGTGGTGATGCGCCTTGCTAAAGGATGCTAAAAATAGTTGTGGTTAAATTTGATCGAAGTGATCTAGTAAATTGGGATGATGGACCCAGTATGATCTTGCAGTAATGCATGAAGATGGGATTGATTGGTGGAGTCGGTAAACCGCTCGAGAATGATACGTAAGTGACGTGGAGGGCAAGACTTACGAGATGAAAGCCAACCATGTGATGGGAAAATTGAAGTATGCGGAGGTTTCAAATAAAGCAATCTCTAATCCAGTGCTGTGAGTTGTGGTAGGCTAAACATGTGGCTAAGGCACGGTTGAAATTCGTGAAGGTGCGCAATGGCACAGTCTGGTGTTAGTCTCGGTGGTGTCGATGCAAAATGAGAAAGTGTCCTCATGTGGTACTGGAGCGATTTCCAGTTGATAACACATGAAAAATTGCCAGGTGGTAGCACCTGATGGCAATAGTGGAGCGTGAGGCTTGAGGGCTGTGGTGTAAAGCCTTGTTGGTTATCGTGTATGCAGTATAAAGGTTCAGCGGGTCCTGGTGGTTAGACCAGGCAAATTGTGAGAAAGAGATGCAAGGTGATGGAAGATGGTTGGTCAGGGCAGAAATGTGCCACTCAGAGGAGTGTGGCTTTGAAATGAGAGCTATCAATGGTAGTGGAATTGTGATTAGGGTAGAACTTGAGATGTTCTCCCAAGAAAAGTTGCACATGAGGCAACAGTGTGAGATAAAACTTCCTAAGGCGCTACAACTCTATCAGGAAAGATCACTCGGGGAAAAGCCAGCGTAATGGCAAGTGCCTGAGTAGGAAGGTGAGTCCTACGGCATCCAGTGGAAGTGTGAATTCCACACGAGTGATAGGGGTGATTCCTAATGAGTAGAGTTTAAATCGAAGCGATAGTTAATGATTGCAAGAGTAGTGCCTGGAGACAGGTTGTGTTGGTTGCGGGCTGGGCGATCCAGCTAATGCTAATCGGGTTGGTTAGTCAGAAATTGAGGGCGAATTTAAAATATCGCCAATGGGTAAAGAGAGCTCGAAGAAAGAGATTATGGGACGAGATTGGTTTCCAGTAGTAGTGTAGAGGTGATGAAATCACCTAATGGCTATGAGTGATATAGCTAGAGGGACGCCTTAGTGTGTGGGCAATTGATGAGAGTTAACCTCGTGTCTAAAGTTAACGGTTGTGAAAGGAAATCAGCTAGTGAAGTTGTTAAGGTATTAGAGCCATGTGGTCGCTCGCCGAGTGGTGTGAGCTGGCTATAACAAAGTGTATAAGAAATCCGAGAGAAGACAGAGTCTCTCGAGAATTTAGCTAGATGCTAGATGTATAAAAGGAGATGTGAGGAAGGCGACCTAAGAGTGGGGTCATGCTGGTTGTGGTGACCAGTGAGATTCAGAGAGCAGCAAGTCTTTTGAGATGGCATGGTGGTGTCATCGTCGCGGTTAGGGAAAAGAAGTTGTCAAGAAGGTCAAAGGTAACCATTGTGCATGGCAAGACCTTGAAGCCGAGTGTGAAGGGCCATGAAGGCTGGTATCGGTGAATTTTGAAATGCAATGATCGTGGGGGAGAAAATTCGTTGCTGTCATGGTGATGTCCTTGCCAAGGAGGACAAGAGGAACCATTATTCATGGTTTAAATCAGGTGTTTATTGTGGGTTGAGAATGAACCTGATGTATGATGGCTGAAAGTTCGTGCCTCAAGAGTAAGAGGCTTTGTTGAGAAATGGGGAGATTTGAAAAGTCCTAATGAAATTGAAGTTGGGCGAGAAAATTTGGCTAGAAGACCACTACAAGAGTGGGGGTGAAACCATGATAGCTTGTTGTGGTGTGGACCAAAGGCACGAGTCATCCTACAGGTGCGATGCATAAGTGATTGTGCAGATGGTAACAAGCCATTCACTGGTGCCACGCACCGTGGGTGATGATGAGGGCCAATTAATGGTCCTGCGACCTAAAGCGCAATGGTAGGATCCTGGACTCGTGGTAGAGTAAATAGCCAAGGTAAGGCCTAGCATGGGAACATGATTGTAAAAGTTGAAATGGGGTGAAGAGTTCCCTGGTATGGGTATGAGGCCCTACTAGCATGTGATATCGGCTAGTAAGTATCGTTGTGTGCTTAATGCGAAGAACTCCTGGTTGGGAGAAGGTTGTGGCCCGAGCATGCTTAAGCTCGAGGTGAGATTGAAATGGTGCATACGTCGCCAAGCTCGATGTGAACTCGAGCAGTGCACAGGGTTGAAATGTGTGATAGCCTGACATAGTGTTAGGTAAGTCGATTTTACGTAATCGTATCGATAAATGAGGGTCGGCTGGTCAAGGTAGAAGACCATGTATGAAATGGTCGAAGTTGGCAAGGTGGGCCAAATGGGTGCTTCGCAGATAGTGCTAGCATGGTAAGTTGATCGGTAATGAGAGGTTACCATGAGGATTAACTCAAGCTATGCAGGCGTGTGATTAATGGCGGTATGCCATGGTAGAATGGGTGTCTGAGTGTCTAATGGACACTAGAATGTGACATTACGGTGAATGATCAGTGCTAAGACGTTGCTAGTTGGACCAGCGTAAAATCGTGGCCATGTGTGATTGGCAGTGAGAAACGTTGCCGTGTGTGATCGGCGTAAAATCGTGGTAGACTGATCAATAATGCAATGTTAGTGTATGTGGTTTCGACTGATGGGAAAAATGGAAGTGGATTGCAAGTGATGCTCGAGGTAGCAAAAATCCATCCAGAAATGGAAAGCGTTGCAGTAAGTGTGATCAACAACCAATTGTGCAATTTGGCAAGAGGCCAAAGCGGTGTTCGGCTGTTGAATGTCCTTGAGAGTTAGAGGATCGAAAGCCTAAAGTGAAGCCTTGAGGTAGGTGTAACCCGAGGTAAATGTAAGAAATGAATAGGCTATGAGATTCTCGAGCAGGAGAAATTGCCATGTAGCCCGAGAATGTGATAGTCTTGGGCGGGAGATTATAGTAAGACGAATTTCGAGGACGAAATTCTTTTAAGGAGGGTGGAATGTAACACCCGGTGTAACCAGTGTTAAGAGAATAGGAAATGAAGTAAGAAGACTTCCAAAAATGCCCTTGAGAAGGTGATGGATCCTTGAGATTGAGAATGCCAATGAGAAGGGTATTTTTGGTAATTTGGATAGAGAAATTCAATAAAAGGGTATTTTGATAAATCAAAAATAATTCCTATGTGGAATTAGGTGAGTATGTGAATAAAAATCCCAATTTGGTAATTATGTGGAGATATATGGGATTAATAAATTCACAAAGATTATTTAGGAATTTTGGAGTGATTCCATAAAGGAAATTAATTTTGGAAATAGGGAAAAAGGTGGATATTAAATTATTTGAGGAGAATAATTATATTTTCCCTAAGTTAGTGAATTAATGTGGTAATGCCACATGGATGACCAAGATAAAGAATTGGAAGCCAAGTTTGTGTCTTAGAGTGACACTTGGCATAATCTTGGAAATTTGAAAGAAATTATAAATGTGGATTTATGAGTTGGAAAATGATTTAACTAAATGCAAAAAGAAAGGATATTAGTCTTTCAAGCATTTAATGAGAGGCATAATTATATGGATTAAAGTAAATCCAAAAGAAAATGGTAAATGGTCACCATTAATGCCTTGGAAAATATGGAGATTTTATTAAATGAGAAAGAATTTAATTATGTCTCTCAAGTGTGATGGTTATGAAAATAGTCCCATTAATTTAAATGGGAAAGAAATGAGAAATTGGGAGATGATGGCAATGGACACATGGCATGATCTTGTGAATCAAGAATAAGCATTTAAAAGAAATTCAAATTGGAGAAATAATGGTCTTTCAAGCATTAAATGCAAGCCATGATGTGTTGCCTAAAATGAAAATGGAAAATAAAAAGAAATTAGTCATCCATTAATGGTGTGAAAATGGAGAGAATTTCTTTAATGGAAAAAGAAAGTTTTTATGTCTTTCAAGTGGTCTCTCATGTGATGGTGGAAAATAATCTCATTAGTTTAAATGGGAAAGAAATAATAATTCAAAGGATGAGATTAATTCTTGAAATGGGAAAGGGATCCAATGGATGAGATTAATCAAGAAAGGAGCACATGGATTGTGCTTTTGTGTTTTCTCCAAGAGAGAAGTTTTGGTTATTAAAATGGATGGTGGAGATTTAATTCTCCCTTAAGCACATGGATTGTGCTTTTAATAAATGGCTTGGATGCATTCTTGAAATATGAGAAATCTAGTATAAAAAGGTAAGTGTGGGAGACTTGTCTCCCTTTTGGCCATTTGTAGAAATGAAGAAGGAAGAAAAGAGAGAGAGAGAGAAAGAAGTCTCCAAGGAAGGAAAAATGAAGATTATGAAGAAAGTCAAGGCAAGTATGCTTTCTTCTCTTTATTTATGTATGCTTGTATGCAAAAAAAATTAAATGGCTCGTTGGAATGCCATTTTAGATGGAAAGAAATGAAGATGGAAGCTCTCTTGAAATGAAGATTAAATATTCAAGAAGAGGTAAGGGATGGCCCCATGGGAGGGTGGCCTTGCAATGGGTTTTAAATATGTTTCATAAATGTATATGTTGCATTTGGCATGTTCTTTTATGTTCATGAGACTTATGGCCATAGGTTAGTTTGAGAACATGGTTGAAATGGTGGGTTGATGCCTCAACCTTGGAGGATTGTGAGGGTAAAGAAACCTAGCCACATTTGCATGCATTTGGCATCATATAACTTGTTATGTTCATATTTATTTGGCATTGCACCCTTATTGAGCTTAATGGCTCATGAGGTTTTATCCTCACATGTAGGTTGTGAAAGCACGGTAAAGTCAAGACAAAGTGGAATGGCATGTGGAAGAATGGAAATGGTGATTCAAGTGCATGTTATGGCTTATGGAAGCCTATCTTGTTATGTTTAATATATGAAATGTAATTTCATTTTTTTTTATAATGGCTTGTTGAAGCCCAAGACCATGTGTGTATGTTATATTTTGGAATGTTTGTTTCCATTTAGAAAGTGAAGTATATTTAGTGGACTATGGCTTAAGGCATGTGGAAGCCTAAGTTTTGGTGAAGTCTTATTTTGGGAGTGTTGTGAAGCATCAAGAAGATTGTTTAAGCCTTATTTATGGAGAAATAAAGGTAAATTTGATGAAAAGTGAGGTATTTTGTTTGTGTTAAATTTCTAGAAAATTTTGGGTTTGGAAGCCCAAATAAAAAAAAAAAAAAGTTTTAGAGAAGTGAAAAAAAAAAGGGCAGCAGAAGGTTGCCAGCAAGCAGCAGGCCGCGGGCGGCCGAACGCGCGCGGGGAGGCCAGGCGGCCGCGTCCGCAAGCGGGTGGGCGCGGAAGGCCGCGCGGGCGGCCAGGAGCGCGGGTGAGCGTCCGCGCGGCCAGCGGCCAGCCCGCGCGGCCAACGGCCAGCGGGGCCCCGTGCGGGCCCCGGGCGCGCCAGTGGGCCCCGCCGTCCATCTTAAAAACATGATTAATAATAGTAATATTCATATGAAATTCAAGGTTTAGCGCAGACGAAAAACTTGAGAAACAAAACTTTTATAAACTTAAGTAAAGTTTCGCACATAATGAGATTCAGAGTATTTTTCGTGTAAATATCAAGTTTGATACTGAAAACATGGCTTCAAAAAAAAAGGACTTAGCAAACATAATAGCATCCATACCGAGAAAATCGGACTTAAAATGAGACTTGGCACTTTTCATAAATTTATATAAGCTTTTAGGACATACGATGTTGCAATTGTGTACATATACCGTAAGAGTGTAATACTAAAAATCTTTCTAGTACAAGAAGAGAAAAACTAGATTCTGATTATTAGAAATTATCTTCAAATAGCCACCACACTCCACGTCCACGTTCCGATCTCCTTATTCATAGTTACCTGGGGGAGAAAGATATGGGATGAGATTCTTGCGAGTCTCAGTAAGTACAAGAGAACCATCATATATATTTAAGCAAGTCATGACATAAACATAACATATCATATGGAGACACGAGAGGTTCCACCAACTTGCAGGGGTAAGAACCCTCGTGCGTAGCGCTACCAAGCTCCGGTCCCGAAACTTGCGTGAACATAACATAACATGAGGGACCACATAACATAATTCATGGGCATGCTTAAATATCATAAATAGTTCATAATGTACTTACCTCAACTTGGTTTGATGAGATTTGAATGTTTAAGGCTTCACCTTTACACCTCTCAATATGACATAAACTTAGCCTCGATTGATTTGGAATGCCCAAAACTCACCCAAATGTCCTATTTATAGAATTACCCAACAAATCATAACCTGCCACGTGTCATGTAATTATTTTGGATTCATCATGACTTCCAAGTGTTCACATTGCCAAATATCTTATATAATCATTTCTATCCATGTGTTCTTATCAAATGGTGTCATGTGTCCCATATAATCATTTCTATCCATGTGTTCTTATCTTATCTTTCTAATGACCAATGGAAGCTTGCTATGTGTCCTTGATATTTTGAACCTCACATGCTTAATTACATTTTCAACATTTCTATCATTACATCTTACGTGTTTTAATTCATTTTTTCTACATTTGCAATCATTACTCCACATGGTTAATTGATTTTCTACATTTCCCATCATTACTCCTTTAACTAGTTAGCTATATTTGGTTACTTTAACTATTTAGTTTGAGATATTTTGATGAGATATTTTTATATTTCAAGAATTGCACCTTGGCCCAAACTTTTCGGATAATTTGCACTTAGGCCCTTGCAACTTAGTCCCTGGGCTATTTTTTTAATTGCATTTTAGCCCCTGAAGAAATGATAAATTACACTAATGCCTCAAGATTTTAGGTAAATTGCACTTTTACTCGAACTTCAATATTTACGATTTTGCCACTGGCTCAAAACTGAATTTTTATCTCAAGACTTTCATAATCCTTTGAAATATCGTATTTCTTCAAGTATTTGAATCTAGAAATCTCAAGTATTACATCATATTTGAGTCTAAAAATCTCGGGTGTTACAATCTACCCTCCTAAAGAATTTTCGTCCTCGAAAATTTACCTTACTTCAAACAGTTGGGGATATTTGGATCGCATCTCGTCCTCGCGCTCCCAAGTTGCTTCTTCAACTGAATGATGTTGCCATAACACCTTTACTAACGGTATATCTTTATTACGAAGCCTTCGTACCTCCCGAGTAACAATGCTCATTGGTGCCTCCTCATATTTCAGGTCTTGTTTTATCTCTAATGGTTGATGCTTTATTACATGGGTTGGGTCGGGGACATACTTCCTGAGCATTGATACGTGGAAAACATCATGTACTGTTGAAAGCTCTGGTGGTAAAGCTAGTTGGTAAGCCACATTCCCAACCCGCGTCAGGATCTCAAATGGACCTATATACCGAGGTCTGGGCTTTCCTTTCTTCCCAAACCGTAGGACTCCCTTTATAGGCATAATCTTTAGGAATACCTTATCACCTACGGTAAACTTCAAATCCTTTCTTCTTTTATCCGCATAGCTATTCTATCTATCTTAAGCCTCTCTCTTTTTTTTTCATACTAATCTAGATTCTTTCGATGGCCTAAACTGTTTGCTCCATAATCTTTGGATCCAGAATTCTTTCGCTTACTAATTTCATTCCAATGAATAGGTGACCTACACTTCCTTCCATATAACGCCTCATAGGGTGCCATGGCAATGGCAGATGCCTTTCCCATTGACCACCAAACTCTAGAGCACAACCTCGAAGCATATCCTCAAAAGTCTAAATTGTTCTCTTGGATTGTCCATCTATCTGAGGTTGGAAAGCTGTACTAAAACTCAATTTGGTGTCCATAGCACGATGTAAGCTCTTCCAAAAGTCCGATGTAAACCTAGGGTCCCTACTGGAACATCGTGCAATCTTACTATCTCCTTGACATATAGTCATACAAACTGATCCGTTATTAGACTTGTAACTTTGATTCAACAAATCTTCCAAATTGTAAAATAATTAAACAACCGGATAATCCTGAAATGTTCATAACCAATCAATAAGACCAAAGCACCTTAATCATAAATTTCCACACTTTTGATTATCAATCTACCAAATATCTACATATCTATTTAATGCCCATATGTACACCAAATGCCTATTTTCTTTAGATATATATGAGAAATTGTGATGCCAATACTCCAAATCAAATAATTTCTTGAATCCCAAAATTTCCTATAGACAATGTCTTTCTAAGATCTTATTATGCTCTTATGATCCTCGAATTGACATAGGGTCCTCATGACCTTGGTTGCATACATTCCCTGAACTCCAAAATTCTCATAAAATAATTTGACTTATAGAATAATCTCCTAAAATCCTTGAGACCTAGATCCATCAAGTTTTTGTAAAATATCTGTTAATAAAGATTCCATATTTCCCAAGAATTTATCAAATAACCACATACTTACTTGCATATTTGCAAATAGCTTATTTTCCTTCAAGATCCCTAAAACAATCCTCAAATGATTTCATGCTCATCCTCCATTTTCCTTTTCTAGGATAACACTCAACCAAATTGTACATCCTTGCCCTAACTATTTATAAGACTTCAGATTTCTATACTGGAATCCAATCTTATTCAATTTCTAAACTTACCATACATATGATGGAACCTCATGCTCTTATTGCCATCCTTACAAGTTCTATGATCTGTTAACCAAATATTTCAGAATTTTCAATATCAACTGGAATTCATCTAGGGTTATTAGCAGTCCATCTAGTTTCATTCACATTCTGGATTTACACTAGATCGTGTACCCTTATTCTCTTATAGACTTATGTCACAGCCTTATGCTCAGTCCACCATAAACTGGTTAGAGGTTCCTCAATCCTTACATGTCTCTAGCATCTCGTTTTATAATTATCTTTCAACTTAACACTTACTTTATGAGTCATTCCTCCAATCAATCCTATTTCAACTTTAACATACTCAAAATATTGATCTCCCTTCTGGTGGCTCTTAGTCCGATCATGGAGGGTCGGATGGACGGACAAAGCTGCCATTTGCACATTAGAACTAGACAGTGTAGCAACTATCTCGAGGCTTAACTACTTAAATTCTTTCCACCCAAAGCCCGAGCTACCACGTTTACCTTACCCAGGTGGTAATGAATTTCGCAGTCATAATTCTTTACCAATTCCATTGAAACTCAATCCTCTATGAAAGTATAAGCATGGGAAACACTACGCCATCCATGCAGAGTGTACACTAGATCATTCCCTGTGATGGCTAATACCTGAGAACTCACGAGGTATACACCAGATCATTCCCCGGAGTCTCAAGATATTCTTTTACAAGCTTAACATGTTAGCAAATCCTTCCTTATTGTTCGATGCCTTAGAATGCGAGCAAAGGCCTTTATGATCATCCCATGGTCCAAGACAATCATCAAGCTAATTTGTTTCCATTATGTGGTTTATAAAAGACTTGTCACCCATACGGCCCTTGAGTGCATAACTTTGACTTTGTTGTCGCACACCTTGTTAACTCTTTTCTTATGAGTTTAAACATTCCTTTTCCGCAAGGATTCATTGCTATGTTCTAATGTCCTATCCTCTTTATTGGGTATTGACCCCTATTTGATCTTTTACCCACCTAAGTTATCTCATTATTTCTCAATTCAAAATCTCTAGGTTAGTTAACTTAGATGTTAAGTAGCTAGCTTGGATCATTATCCTTAGTTGGGCGACTCATAGTCTTTCGATCTTCTTAACCTTTTTCCTAAGTCTACTTGCATCTTTTCTTTGTGGTCCTCAACCATCATAGTTGTGGGTCCCTTGTGTTCTTGTCATTGCCACCACTAGTACTTTGACTGAATTCCTTTGACCAAATTCCTTATATCCACCAAACTTATTCTCAAACACCAAATGTGTGATCATTTTGGTACTAGGGTGACCATCATATCACCTTACACCTTCGGTCTCCTCATTAAGTGACATCATTATCGAACAAAAATCTTGCGACCTTAGACGTCCTGCTCAACCTTAAGTTTCAGGATAAGGGTCTGATCTATCCATTACTCCATGAATGGTAGCTTAGCCTATAGTCCTTTTACTTATATCCTTAACCCATTCATTCGAAATTAGGGCTCCTCTAGATTCCAACTCATCTGGCTAGGGATTTTCCCATTTCATACTCATGCTTATGCTCTAGACCTTTTTTTATTCTTAAACCCACTAAGGCCACTTAGGAGCTAATTCCTACCTTTAGCTCTCTATCTCACTTTGTTCATCTTGAATGCACAAGCCTTATCCTATTAGTTCAACTTGAGGGGTAATTTTATATTTCCAACCATACTTGGCTAATCTCCTGTCATAGGGATGTTCCACTAATCCCTTCTTAGCTGTGTCTTAGGCTCATCACGACTTATGTTATAGCTCAATTTCACGCCCTTAAGTCTTAAGGAATCCTTGTCTTTGAAATGCTTATTATCCTTAATTCCACAATCAGATGCCCATACCTGATTCCCTAGTTCTTCTTAGCCTCCATGCACATCCTCATAAGTACTTCCATTTTGCCTCAGTTTAAGCTTGTCTCTGAAAGAAAAACTCTGTTTCCTTAAGATCATTTCCCAAACCTTCGAGAAATCCTCTGACTAGGGAGGTTTTTCGTGAATTACTATGATTCGTTAGTCCATCGTTTCATCTACCAATATGTATAACACGCAACTAAAGAGCTTCCAGGTAAGGAGGGGGGTCACGTGGACCACTTAAGTCCCAAGCTCGCCTTAGACAGTTTAGGTCTTTTTGACAAAGCCCTTAGCGCGGTCACACTTATCAATAAACTCAACAATAGGTCCATGTTCAATTATGATTCATTATGCAAGCTCTTCTTGATGGACTTGATTCCTAATTGCTTTCATTCTAATAAACCCTTCCTAAACAAGTATTTCCGCTATAATCATGAACTCTTGAGTTTGGAGCCGTATTACTAGCGTAAAATGCATACTAATTAATGGCAAATAAGATTCATATCTCTCACATACTTATTCCAACATGAGCTTCATACGTGTGCATACATATAACATCATATGCTCATGGATATAACTTGAGAGAATAACTGCATAATCATAAGGAATGATGCTCCCATGAGAATAATCTATAGGGTATAAACATGGTATTCATAAGCGTAGCAATTCTTATAACATACCTGGAGACTGGAAGCTTGAACGGGACGTGGTGGATTTTCATGTTTCCTTACAAATTTTACTAAAAGCATAAAATTTCCTTTAAAAACAATTTGAGTCTACAGGAAAGAAAACCCGCTCTGATACCACTATGTGACACCCGTAATCTTAAAAACATGATTAATAATAGTAATATTCATATGAAATTCAAGGTTTAGCGCAGACGAAAAACTTGAGAAACAAAACTTTTATAAACTTAAGTAAAGTTTCGCACATAATGAGATTCAGAGTATTTTTCGTGTAAATATCAAGTTTGATACTGAAAACATGGCTTCAAAAAAAAAGGACTTAGCAAACATAATAGCATCCATACCGAGAAAATCGGACTTAAAATGAGACTTGGCACTTTTCATAAATTTATATAAGCTTTTAGGACATACGATGTTGCAATTGTGTACATATACCGTAAGAGTGTAATACTAAAAATCTTTCTAATACAAGAAGAGAAAAACTAGATTCTGATTATTAGAAATTATCTTCAAATAGCCACCACACTCCACGTCCACGTTCCGATCTCCTTATTCATAGTTACCTGGGGGAGAAAGATATGGGATGAGATTCTTGCGAGTCTTAGTAAGTACAAGAGAACCATCATATATATTTAAGCAAGTCATGACATAAACATAACATATCATATGGAGACACGAGAGGTTCCACCAACTTGCAGGGGTAAGAACCCTCGTGCGTAGCGCTACCAAGCTCCGGTCCCGAAACTTGCGTGAACATAACATAACATGAGGGACCACATAACATAATTCATGGGCATGCTTAAACATCATAAATAGTTCATAATGTACTTACCTCAACTTGGTTTGATGAGATTTGAATGTTTAAGGCTTCACCTTTACACCTCTCAATATGACATAAACTTAGCCTCGATTGATTTGGAATGCCCAAAACTCACCCAAATGTCTTATTTATAGAATTACCCAACAAATCATAACCTGCCACGTGTCATGTAATTATTTTGGATTCATCATGACTTCCAAGTGTTCACATTGCCAAATATCTTATATAATCATTTCTATCCATGTGTTCTTATCAAATGGTGCCATGTGTCCCATATAATCATTTCTATCCATGTGTTCTTATCTTATCTTTCTAATGACCAATGGAAGCTTGCTATGTGTCCTTGATATTTTGAACCTCACATGCTTAATTACATTTTCAACATTTCTATCATTACATCTTACGTGTTTTAATTCATTTTTTCTACATTTGCAATCATTACTCCACATGGTTAATTGATTTTTCTACATATCCCATCATTACACCTTTAACTAGTGTTGTTGCCAAAATACAACAATCTATTTTTTTTTTTTATTGTGGACAGACGCTAGAGTCTCGGGAGTCATGCCTTCACCGATGGAAATCTGGACGAGGAATTGGATCTGATGGAGTCTTAGGTCTGACAAACCAACAGAGCTGATGGTTTGATGAGCTGATAATCTTGTGGGTTGATGATCTGGCGGCCTCAAAATGATCTGGTGGCCTCAAGGTGACGAGAGGTCTCGGAGCGATCGGGTGGCCTCAAGGTGACGAGAGGTCTCGGAGCGATCGGGTGGCCTCAAGGTGACGAGAGGCCTCGGAGCGATCTGGTGGCCTTAAGGTGACGAGAGGCCTCGGAGCGACGGGAGATCCCAAGGTGACGAGAGGCCTCGGAGCGACGGGAAGCCACGGATTGACGGGAGACCTCAAGGTGACGAGAGGTCTCGGAGCGATCGGGTGGCCTCAAGGTGACGAGAGGCCTCAGAGCGATCTGGTGGCCTGAAGGTGACGAGAGGCCTCGGAGCGACGGGGATCCCAAGGTGACGAGAGGCCTCGGAGCGACGGGAAGCCACGGAGTGACGGGAGACCTCAAGGTGACGAGAGGTCTCAGAGTGACGAGTGACCTGGTGACCGAGTGGCCCTGATGGTGATCGAGTGGCCTGGTGACCGAGTGGCCCTGATGGTGACCGAGTGGCCTGGTGACCAAGTGGCCTACAAAACGAGAGCACCGTTAGGGCGCGGGTGGGGGTCCTCGCGCAAACCCTCCGATGCTTAAATTAGATCTCGAGAGAAAATATCAAATCGTACTTGAATTGCTCAAAATAGCGTACCTTGTGATGAAGGCATGATCTCGTATTTATAGCGGTGGAGAGAGAGAAGATATGCGAGAATCTCGCGGCCCATTTCGATGATTTCGCGGCCCATCCGAGAGGAAAAAGAGGAGAGACTGGCCCAAGCCCACTTGACCATGATCGGGTGGGGGGTCACTCGGTCATGACCGAGTGGGGGGGGCCACCCGATCATGCATTCTTCTCCCCTTTTCCTTGGCTCGGTTTTGAGTGGTTCCCATACCTCAACTTCATGCTCGATTTTCATGATTATTTATTGCGAATCTGTCAAAACTAAAAACATAAAAGTTTTAGATAATTTTCTTAGCTTTCCATAGAACTTTGAATCAGGTCAATCGGAGCTCGTATGAGAAAGTTATGGCCGAAAAACTGAAGCAATGTCATACCCACTCGGCAAAACCGTGTGGGTCATGAATAGCGAGTGGCCACTCGGTCATAACTGTTGGAAATGTATGCCCTAAAGACACGTTTTATTTAATTTATGGTAATGATGTTTCTTTTAGTCAGTTTATTGCACATATATCATTTGCATTTAATTGTTGGAAAAGTGTCCATGCTATTAAGTAAGTGATTCATGTGATGGGTCGTTCTTCACAGTTAGGCATGAATCATGGGTACTTAATAAGCAAGAAAAATATTACTCTTGATCTTTTGATAGAACTGGGCATTCTATCATGATAAGATCATTGTGCAATAGATCCTAATGGAGGATGGCTTGCCTTAGCCAGTAAACAGTCCGTTTACTCTTATTGTACAAGCGCATTTGGAATGCGTAGAGTGGACCTGTGATAGAAGCTAATGACAAAGTACTAATTATCATGGAGCTAGTCTATCACTGCTACTACGTGGACGAGTACTCTAATACTTGAGTATTAGTTGGTGGTCTAGTGAACCTAGAGCTATATTCTTAGATTCACTATAGGTAAGGTCTATCAAAGATCAGCAACCTTGTGAGTTGGGAGTGTGGTTTCTAATTATCTAAGACAGACTGATACAAGATAGTTTCTGTGATTCACCCCCTTGTGATTGTCCAAGAATAATCAAATAAACCAGGGCCCTGGGAACGTGACTTAAGAGTGTGTGCTTCTGGGTAGCTCCCAGTGATAAGCAAGTACATTCGAGTAGTCACGGATTATTGGACTAGTGATCTAAGGATGGTAGAAGTCATTTAGAGAGGTGTTAGTACATTATTCCTTTCTAAATGATGGGTGTTACACAGAGGGGCATTTTCGTCATTACACTAGTAGGTCAAAGACATCGCACATGCAAAATTATTCGTGGGGTCAGTGTTACCATATGGTGATAGTTGGAACACTTAGAATGACAAAATATAGCTACTAGGTAGCAGGGATATTTTGGTCATTTTAATAGCCATGAATAATTTGTCTTTTGGTCCCCGGGGTAGCTCGATATAACTCATGTATTTTTAATACATTTGGCCTATTGGGTGGATTACATGAGAGAGAATTATTTTATTCAGAATGGTCCATTAGGCTAGAATAAAATAATAAGTTCATTGGTTTTAATTAATTAATTGGGCTAACCCAATTAGAAAATTAATTAATTGGACTTGGCCCACTAGGGTTTGGCCCACTAGGGTTTTAACCCTAGGGTTCTCCCTATATATATTCTCTCTTTTGTTTGTTTTTTAACCTAAGTCGTTTTTCTCTTCGTCACCAAGAGAGGCCACGAGTTTTAGAGTCATACCTTGGAAGATCAAGAGATCTGATGCGAAGGAGCCGACGAATCGCAGGACAGCCGTCATCTCCGCCACGCGAAGAAGCCGTCGCGCCTCCTCCTTCTATCACTCCATTCCGACCGGTAATCCGAAAGAAAAGTAAGTCTTCTAGATTCTTATCTATACGAGGATCGATTTTGTTTTAAAATCGCTTCCGTTGCATGCTTTGATCCTCGTAAACGGTCCTTCAATAACAAAGTGACCACTCGGTCATGACCGAGTGGGGGCCACTCGGTCATGTCTTCCTTTTCCTGAACGAGTGGAGGGCCACTCGGTTATGCCTTCTTTTGCCTTTTGACTTGGTTCGAGTCCATCTTCCTTCAATACTTAACTCCGAGCCTTCATAGTGTAGTTGTATCAACTTCATACCCGATTTAGCCCTTTATTAATCCATAATATATCAAAACTCAAAACATGAAATTTGTAGATAATTCTCTCATATTTATATAGGACTTTGAATCAGGTCAATCGGAGCTTGTATGAGAAAGTTATGGCCGAAAAACTAAGGTAGTGTCGTACCCACTCGGGATAACCGAGTGGGCCCTCCCCACTTGGTCTCGGCTCGACCTCTTGCTCCTTCGGCTTACTTCTTTGATCTCCTACAACCCGTTGGGCCTCTGGGCTTCATTTCCATGTCTCAACACTATTTTTTAGGTCTTGTGATTCTCCATGTTTACAGGGCATATCAATTGCTCCCTACTCTTTTAGTCGGAAGGTTCGGATGAAAGAGTATCTTGTCCGGTAAACATTTGAACACCACTTCTCGTTTAGATGCTTAATCTTCTACACATCCTCTCGAGCTTGTTAGCACATCATGCTTTTAAATTTCTGGACTCTTGTGATTTTCAATTCCTTTGCAGAAGTATGAGGTAGATATACTAGTAAGTTTGCTTTCCATAGATGTCGAACTATGCATCGAACGATGAGTTTGATTCTGCTCCCAGTTATTGAGTTATCCGCGGGACAATGGGCTTGAATGTAATTTTACCTCGTTGCCAGGCTATGGGCAGGACAACGGGCTTGATCGAATGTTACCTGGTTGCCGGGCCATAGGCGAGACAACGGGCTCGATCGCGTTTTATGTCGTTGCCGGGCCATAGGCAGGACAACGGGCTGGATCGCGTTTTACCTCGTTGCCAGGCCATAGGCGGGACAACGGGCTTGATCGAATGTTACCTCGTTGCCGGGCCATAGGCGGGACAACGGGCTTGATTGAATGTTACCTCGTTGCCGGGGCATAGGCGGGACAACGGGCTCGATCGCGTTTTACCTCGTTGCCGGGCCATAGACGGGACAACGGGCTTGATCGAATGTTACCTCGTTGCCGGGCCATAGGCGGGACAACGGGCTCGATCCCGTTTTACCTCGTTGCCGGGCCATAGGCGGGACAACGGGCTCGATCGCGTTTTACCTCGTTGCCGGGCCATAGGCGGGACAACGGGCTTGATCGAATGTTACCTCGTTGCCGGGCCATAGGCGGGACAACGGGCTCGATCTCATTTTACGTCGTTGCCGGGCCGTAGGCGGGACAACGGGCTTGAGTTTATTTTTCCCTCGGTGTGGGGCTGTGAGCGAGGCAACGGGCTTGAGTTTATTTTTCCTGTAAGCAGAGCATAGCAAACAAACTTTCACAAAGCAATGTGTAATGGAAATGCTTACATTTTTTTGAAATAAGTGAGTACATCTACTGTTTCATTTTGGGTCTTATTGTTGCCTCCGAGCACGAAATGTTTAGTTTCTCAATCTTTAGCATAGGCTCTCTTCAATGTGTCTGAATTTTGCTCCCAGTTTTCTCTTTGAGGGCATTAATGGTAGCTAACTGCCTTCTTCTAAGGGCATGTCCTTTCGTGGCTTGTCTAGATGGAATAGGAGGAGTCCCTTACCATAGTTTCACTGCCCGAGATGACATGCATGGGCTCATGAACTGGTTCATTGTCTAGAGGTGGACTCTCTCCGTAACCCCTTCCTCTCTCTTGACATCTCTGATTTGATCTCCCCCGCTCTTCCTGTCTATCGTCTCCTTTTTGAGGATCACCATCTTTGACCTGTACGTACCTTTGAAGATGTCTTTCATGAACTAGCATCTCAATCTGATCTCTTAACTACCGGCACTGGTCAGTGCAATGACCACGGGTTCTGTGATATCTACAATATTCTTCTCTATTCTTCCCCATTGGATGGTTAACCTTTTTCGGGAGTCTAATGAGACCTGACCCTTCGATGGTTGCAAGTATTGTTGACCGAGGTTGGAGGAGTTTGGTGTAATGCTGGAATTGGGGCAGAGGTATATCTGATCTTCTAATCCTTTCCTGTCGTCGAATAGACTCTTCTTCTCCTTCGCGCTCCTTTTTATTCCTTTCTTTGTCCTCTTTCCCTGCCACATTTCTCATAATTTCGGTGTGAAGGATATACCTGTTTGCTCTGACAAATAGATCGGCTAGGGACGTTGGGGGGTCTAAAGAAAGTGACTCTTGGAGAGAGGCGAGGCGCGTCCCTTGGAGCATAGCAGACACTGCAACTTGGGCCGACAAGTCGGGGACTTCAAGGGTGGCATTACGAAACCTATCCACAAATTGACGTAAAGATTCCTTATTCCCTTGTCGTATGCTGAGCAAATATGTGGCATCCTGTTTCCTTCGACTGTTAATCACAAAAGCTTTAGTAAATTCTGTCCTAAGATGCTCAAATGAGGAAATGGAGGCTTCTGGAAGGCTGTTAAACCATGTTCGAGCATGTCCTGACAGTGTTAAGGAAAATGCTAGGCATATTATATCGTCGTCCCATCCATGCAATATCATCAGTGACTCATAATTCTGAACATGATCATATGGGTCGTCTTTCCCTGAGTAGAATGTGATTTGTGGCATTTTGAATTTTCGAGGCAGTGGTCTTTCCAACATATCGGTTGTAAAAGGACATTTTCTTCGTTGGTGCTCATCTGTTGCAGGGATTAACTTTTTTCGTTCAAGCACTTCTTCTACTACTCTTTTCATATCATCCCTCATAGTGGCTGTTGTTTGATTGTCATGTCTTGTTGGTGTACTGACCATTGTTTCATGATACCTCCGTCTTTGAGGGCTTCTAGTTCTGTTTTCCATTCTGGGGTTTTCATTTCTTCGCGGTGCGGAATGAGGGTTCTTCCTTGGAGGTGGTGACCTAGGCCTACCCTCTCGTCTAGGCGTAGATCGAGAATGAGAATCGGGAGTAGTTTCTTGGTAGGAATCGGCCCCTACTTCGGGTTGAGGTTTTGGGGATGGCATAAACTTTTTCAGAGTATCAGGTAACGTCCCTACAAGCATCATACTTTGGAGGATACCAGCCATGTCTCAAAGTGCTTGCATGCCTTCAACGTGTTGTTGTCTCAATGCTTTGTACTCTTCCCACAGTACCGTGCGTGATGACTGTCGTGAAGCCCTAGCTTGTTCAGTAGGAGGTGGCCTTGAGCCGATAAGTAGTGGCGATGGGACTGTTTGGTTCCCCACCTGCGGGATAGGGGAAATGGAGCGGTCATCTCCTTCAGGTTGAGCATTATGTGGGGGAGGCGGTGCTCCCTGTTGCTGAGTGTTTCGTGGTGGTAGGCGTGTTTCTACGCCTTGAGAGAGAGTTCGTCGGTGTCCACGAGTGTTTGCCATTCTTAAGTTGACTTTTTGTCTTGCGTTTCCCACAGACGGCGCCAATTGTTGTTGCCAAAATACAACAATCTATTTTTTTTTATTGTGGACAGACGCAAGAGTCTCGGGAGTCGTGCCTTCACCGATGGAAATCTGGACGAGGAATTGGATCTGATGGAGTCTCAGGTCTGACAAACCAATAGAGCTGATGGTCTGATGAGCTGATAATCTTGTGGGTTGATGATCTGGCGGCCTCAAAATGATCTGGTGGCCTCAAGGTGACGAGAGGTCTCGGAGCGATCGGGTGGCCTCAAGGTGACGAGAGGCCTCGGAGCGATCTGGTGGCCTCAAGGTGACGAGAGGCCTCGGAGCGACGGGAGATCCCAAGGTGACGAGAGGTCTCGGAGCGACGGGAAGCCACGGAGTGACGGGAGACCTCAAGGTGACGAGAGGTCTCGGAGCGATCGGGTGGCCTCAAGGTGACGAGAGGCCTCAGAGCGATCTGGTGGCCTGAAGGTGACGAGAGGCCTCGGAGCGACGGGAGATCCCAAGGTGACGAGAGGCCTCGGAGCGACGGGAAGCCACGGAGTGACGGGAGACCTCAAGGTGACGAGAGGTCTCGGAGCGATCGGGTGGCCTCAAGGTGACGAGAGGCCTCAGAGCGATCTGGTGGCCTGAAGGTGACGAGAGGCCTCGGAGCGACGGGAGATCCCAAGGTGACGAGAGGCCTCGGAGCGACGGGAAGCCACGGAGTGACGGGAGACCTCAAGGTGACGAGAGGTCTCGGAGCGATCGGGTGGCCTCAAGGTGACGAGAGGCCTCAGAGCGATCTGGTGGCCTGAAGGTGACGAGAGGCCTCGGAGCGACGGGAGATCCCAAGGTGACGAGAGGCCTCGGAGCGACGGGAAGCCACGGAGTGACGGGAGACCTCAAGGTGACGAGAGGTCTCGGAGTGACGAGTGACCTTGTGACGAACGAGTGGCCTGGTGACCGAGTGGCCCTGATGGTGACCGAGTGGCCTGGTGACCGAGTGGCCCTATGACCGAGTGGCCTGGTGACCGAGTGGCCTACAAAACGAGAGCACCGTTAGGGCGCGGGTGGGGGTCCCCGCGCAAACCCTCCGATGCTTAAATTAGATCTCGAGAGAAAATATTAAATCGTACTTGAATTGCTCAAAATAGCGTACCTTGTGATGAAGGCATGATCTCGTATTTATAGCGGTGGAGAGAGAGAAGATGTGCGAGAATCTCGCGGCCCATTTCGATGATTTCGCGGCCCATCCGAGAGGAAAAAGAGGAGAGACTGGCCCAAGCCCACTTGACCATGATCGGGTGGGGGGTCACTCGGTCATGACCGAGTGGGGGGGGGCACCCGATCATGCATTCTTCTCCCCTTTTCCTTGGCTCGGTTTTGAGTGGTTCCCATACCTCAACTTCATGCTCGATTTTTATGATGATTTAATGCGAATCTGTCAAAACTCAAAACATAAAAGTTGTAGATAATTTTCTTAGCTTTCCATAGAACTTTGAATCAGGTCAATCGTAACTCTTATGAGAAAGTTATGGCCGAAAAACTGAAGCAATGCCATACCCACTCGGCAAAACCGTGTGGGTCATGAATAGCGAGTGGCCACTCGGTCATAACCAAGTGGCCACTCGGTCATGACCGAGTGGGGGCCACTCGGTCATGTCTTCCTTTGCCTGAACGAGTGGGGGGCCACTCGGTTATGCCTTCTTTTGCCTTTTGACTTGGTTCGAGTCCATCTTCCTTCAATACTTAACTCCGAGCCTTCATAGTGTAGGTGCATCAACTTCATACCCGATTTATCCCTTGATTAAGCCAGAATCTATCAAAACTCAAAACATGAAAGTTGTAGATAATTATCTTATCTTTCCACAGGACTTTGAATCAGGTCAATCGGAGCTCTTATGAGAAAGTTATGTCTGAAAAACTGAAGCATTATCATACCCACTCGGCATAACCGAGTGGGTCATGGCCGAGTGCGGGCCACTCGGTCATGTTCCTTTTTTGCCCAACCGAGTGGGGGGCCACTCGGTTATGCCTTCTTTTGCCCTTTTGACTTGGTTCGAGTCCATCTTCCTTCAATACTTAACTCCGAGCCTTCATAGTGTAGTTGCATCAACTTCATACCCGATTGAGCCCTTGATTAAGCTAGAATATATCAAAACTCAAAACATGAAAGTCTTAGATAATTCTCTCATATTTCCATAGGACTTTGAATCAGGTCAATCGGAGCTTGTATGAGAAAGTTATGGCCGAAAAACTAAGGTAGTGTCGTACCTACTCGGCATAACCGAGTAGGCCCTCCCCACTTGGTCTCGGCTCGACCTCTTGCTCCTTCGGCTTACTTCTTTGATCTCCTACAACCCGTTGGGCCTCTGGGCTTCATGTCCATGTCTCAAGACTATTTTTTAGGTCTTGTGATTCTCCATGTTTACAGGGCATATCAACTAGTTAGCTATATTTGGTTACTTTAACTATTTAGTTTGAGATATTTTGATGAGATATTTTTATATTTCAAGAATTGCACCTTGGCCCAAACTTTTCGGATAATTTGCACTTAGGCCCTTGCAACTTAGTCCCCGGGCTATTTTTTTAATTGCATTTTAGCCCCTAAAGAAATGATAAATTACACTAATGCCTCAAGATTTTAGGTAAATTACACTTTTACCCGAACTTCAATATTTACGATTTTGCCACTGGCTCAAAACTGAATTTTTATCTCAAGACTTTCATAATCCTTTGAAATATTGTATTTCTTCAAGTATTTGAATCTAGAAATCTCAAGTATTACATCATATTTGAGTCTAAAAATCTCGGGTGTTACAACCGGCCAGTTCGGAGGCGATGTACGTTTTTTTTTTAAGATCTGCACGCTACGAAGAGTCGGAGCCGGAGGCGGCTGTAAACCTCTAACGATTTTTGCTCTTAAATGAGCTCTGGGGACGTTAAGATACCGTAAATCGCGAAAATCGTTGTAAACGTTCAACCCCAACAGTCCTGAACAAAAGGAAACTTTGGGGAATACGGTTACGCCGACGCCTACCAGTTTCTCGGCGAGGACTAAAGAGGAGCAAAAAAAGGGGTGCAACACGATGACTTCCCAGGGGGTCACCCATCCTAGTCCTGCTATCGCCCAAGCACGCTTAACTTCGAAGTTCTCATGGGATCCGGTGCATTAGTGCTGGTATGATCGCACCCACACACAAAGCTTGCCTTTATTCATTTATGGCCTCATTTAGGAGCCGCGGACCGCTCCCATACCACTTCCACGAGGAGGGGCGACCGCTCGGAATCGGTAAGAAGCCAGAAGCGGAAGTCGTCGGCCAGTTCGGAGGTGATGTACATTTTTTTCTAAGATCTGCACGCTGCGATGAGTCGGAGCCAGAGGCATCTGTAAATCTCTAACGATTTTTGCTCTTAAATGAGCTCTGCAGACGTTAAGAAACCGTAAATTGTGAAAATCGTTGCGAACGTTCGACCCCAACAGTCCTGAACAAAAGGAAACTTCGGGGTATACGGTTACGCTGACGTCTACCGGTTTCTTAGGGAGGACTAAAAAGTAGCAAAAAAAAGGGTGCAACACGAGGACTTCCCAGGGGGTCACCCAACCTAATACTGCTCTCGCCAAAGCACGCTTAACTTCGGAGTTCTGATGGGATCCGGTGCATTAATGCTGGTATGATCACACCTGCACATTAAGCTTGCTTTTATTCATTTATGGCCTCGTTTAGGAGCCGCGGACCGCTCCCATACCACTTTCACGAGGAGGGGCAACCGCTCGGAATTGGTAAGAAGCCAGAAGCGGAAGTCGCCGGCTAGTTCGGAGGCGATGTACGTTTTTTTTTAAGATCTGCACGCTGCGAAGAGTCGGAGCCGGAGGCATCTGTAAATCTCTAACGATTTTTGCTTTTAAATGAGCTCTGGGGACGTTAAGAAACCGTAAATCAAGAAAATAGTAGCGAACGATCAACCCCAACAGTCCTGAACAAAAGGAAAATTCAGGGAATACGGTTACGCCGATGCCTACCGGTTTCTCGGGGCGGACTAAAAAGGTGCAAAAAAAGGGGTGCAACACGAGGATTTCCCACGGCGTCACCCATCCTAGTACTGCTCTCGCCCAAGCATGCTTAACTTCGGAGTTCTGATGGGATCCGGTGCATTAGTGATGGTATGATCGCACCCGCACACTAAGCTTGCTTTATTCATTCATGGCCTCGTCTAGGAGCAGCGGACCGCTCCCATACCACTTCCACGAGGAGGGGCGACCGCTCGGAATCGGTAAGAAGCCAGAAGCGGAAGTCGCCGGCCAGTTCGGAGGCGATGTACGTTTCTTTTTTAAGATCTGCACACAGCGAAGAGTCGAAGCCGGAGGCGGCTATAAATCTCTAACGATTTTTGCTCTTAAATGAGCCCTGGGGACGTTAAGAAACCATAAATCGCAAAAATCGTAGCAAACGTTCAACCCCAACAGTCCTGAACAAAAGGAAACGACGGCGAATACTGTTACGCCGACGTCCACCGGTTTCTCGGGGAGGACTAAAAAGTAGCAAAAAAGGGGTGCAACACGAGGACTTCCCAGGGGGTCACCCATCCTAGTACTGCTCTCGCCAAAGCACACTTAACTTCGGAGTTCTGACTGGATCCAGTGTTTTAGTGCTGGTATGACCGCACCCGCACACTAAGCTTGCCTTTATTCATTTGTGGCCTCGTTTAGGAGCCGCGGACCGCTCCCATACCACTTCCACGACGAGGGGCGACCGCTCGGAATCGGAAAGAAGCCAGAAGCGGAAGTCGCCTACCCGTTCGGAGGCGATGTACGTTTCTTTTTTAAGATCTTCCCGCTGCGAAGAGTCGGAGCCGGAGGCAGCTGTAAATCTCTAATGATTTTTGCTCTTAAATGAGCTCTGGGGACATTAAGAAACCGTAAATCGCAAAAATCGTAGCAAACGTTCAACCCCAACAGTCCTGAACAAAAGGAAACATCAGGGAATACGGTTACGCTGACGTCTACCGGTTTCTCGGGGAGGACTAAAAAGTAGCAAAAAAAGGGGTGCAACACGAGGACTTCCCAGGGGGTCATCCATCCTAGTACTGCTCTCGCCCAAGCACGCTTAACTTCGGAGTTCTGACGGGATCCAGTGCATTAGTGCTGGTATGATCACACCCGCACACTAAGCTTGCCTTCATTCATTTATGGCCTCGTTTAGGAGCCACGAACCGCTCCCATACCACTTCCACGAGGAGGGGCAACCGCTCGGAATCGGTAAGAAGCCAGAAGCGGAAGTCGCCGGCCAGTTCGGAGGCGATGTACTTTTTTTTTTAAGATCTGCACGCTGCGAAGAGTCGGAGCCAGAGGCAGCTGTAAATCTCTAACGATTTTTGCTCATAAATGAGCTCTGCGGACGTTAAGAAACCGTAAATCGCGAAAATCGTAGCGAACGTTCGACCCCAACAGTCCTGAACAAAAGGAAACTTCGGGGAATACGGTTACGCCGACGTCTACTGGTTTCTCGGGAGGACTAAAAAGTAGCAAAAAAAGGGGTGCAACACGAGGGCTTCCCAGGGGGTGACCCATCCTAATACTGCTCTCGCCAAAGCACACTTAACTTCGAAGTTCTGATGGGATCTAGTGCATTAGTGCTGGTATGATCGCACCCGGACATTAAGCTTGCCTTTATTCATTTATGGCCTCGTTTAGGAGCCGCGGACCGGTCCCATACCACTTCCACAAGGAGGGGCAACTGCTCAGAATCGATAAGAAGCCAGAAGAGGAAGTCGCCGGCCAGTTCGGAGGCGATGTACGTTTTTTTTTTTAAGATCTGGACGCTGCAAAGTGTCGGAGCCGAAGGCATCTGTAAATCTCTAACGATTTTTGCTCTTAAATGAGCTCTGTGGACGTTAAGAAACCGTAAATCGCGAAAATCGTAGCAAACGTTCAACCCCAACAGTCCTGAACAAAAGGAAACTTCAGGGAATACGGATACGCCGACGCCTACCGATTTCTCGGGGCGGACTAAAAAAGAGCAAAAAAAGGGGTGCAACACGAGGACTTCCCAAGGGTCACCCGTCCTAGTACTGCTCTCGCCCAAGCACGCTTAACTTCGGAGTTCTGACTGGATCCGGTGCATTAGTGCTGGTATGATCTCACCCGCACACTAAGCTTGCCTTTATTCATTTATGGCCTCGTTTAGGAGCCGCGGACCGCTCCCATACCACTTCCACGACGAGAGGCGACCGCTCGGAATCGGTAAGAAGCCAGAAGAGGAAGTCGCCGGCCAGTTCGGAGGCGATGTAAGTTTCTTTTTTAAGATCTGCCCGCTGCGAAGAGTCGGAGCCAAAGGCAGCTGTAAATCTCTAACGATTTTTGCTCTTAAATGAGCTCTAGAGACGTTAAGAAACCGTAAATCGCGAAAATCGTAGCGAACGTTCAACCCCAACAGTCCTGAACAAAAGGAAACTTCAAGGAATACAGTTACGCCGACGCCTACCGGTTTCTCAGGGCGGACTAAAAAGGAGCAAAAAAAAGGGTGCAACACGAGGACTTCCCAGGGGGTCACCCATCCTAGTATTGCTCTCGCCCAAGCACGCTTAACTTCGGAGTTCTGACGGGATCCGGTGCATTAGTGCTGGTATGATCGCACCCACACACAAAGCTTGCCTTTATTCATTTATGGCCTCGTTTAGGAGCTGCGGACCGCTCCCATACTACTTCCACGAGGAGGGGCGACCGCTCGGAATCGGTAAGAAGCCAGAAGCGGAAGTCGCCGGCCAGTTCGGAGGCGATGTACGTTTCTTTTTTAAGATCTACGCGCTGTGAAGAGTCGGAGCTGGAGGCGGTTGTAAATCTCTAGCGATTTTTGCTCTTAAATGAGCTCTAAGGACGTTAAGAAATCCTAAATCGCGAAAATCGTAGCGAACGTTCAACCCCAACAGTCCTGAACAAAGGGAAACTTCAGGGAATACGGTTACGCCGACGCCTACCGGTTTCTCGAGGCGGACTAAAAATGAGCAGAAAAAGGGGTGCAACACGAGGACTTCCCAAGGGGTCACCCATCCTAGTACGGCTCTCGCCCATGCACGCTTAACTTCGGAGTTCTGATGGGATCCGGTGCATTAGTGCTAGTATGATCGCACCCGTACACTAAGCTTGCCTTTATTCTTTTATGGCTTCGTCTAAGAGCCGCAGACCGCTCCCATACTACTTCCACGAGGAGGGGCGACAGCTCGGAATCGGTAAGAAGCCAGAAGCGGAAGTCGCCGGCCAGTTCGGAAGCGATGTACGTTTTTTTTTTAAGATCTGCACGCTGCGAAGAGTCGGAGCCGGAGGCGGATGTAAATCTCTAACGATTTTTGCTCTTAAATGAGCTCTGGGGACGTTAGAAAATCGTAAATCGCAAAAATCGTAGCAAACGTTCAACCCCAACAGTCTTGAACAAAAGGAAACTTCGGGGAATACGGTTACGCCGACGCCAACCAGTTTCTCGGCGAGGAGTAAAGAGGAGCAAAAAAAGGGGTGCAACATGAGGACTTCCCAGGGGGTCACCCATCCTAGTACTGCTCTCTCCCAAGCACGCTTAACTTCGGAGTTCTGATGGGATCCGGTGCCTTAGTGCTGGTATGATCGCACACGCACACTAAGCTTACCTTTATTCATTTATGGCCTCGTTTAGGAGCCGCGGACCGCTCCCATACCACTTCAACGACGAGGGGCGATCGCTCGGAATCGGTAAGAAGCCAGAAGAGGAAGTCGCCGGCCAGTTCGGTGGCGATGTACGTTTTTTTTTTAAGATCTGCACGCTGCGAAGAGTCGGAGCCGGAGGCATTTGTAAATCTCTAACGATTTTTGCTCTTAAATGAGCTTTGGGGACGTTAAGGAACCGTAAATCAAGAAAATAGTAGCGAACGATCAACCCCAACAGTCCCGAACAAAAGGAAAATTCCGGGAATACGGTTACGCCGACGCCTACCGATTTCTCGGGGCGGACTAAAAAGGTGCAAAAAAAGGGGTGCAACACGAGGACTTCCCAGGGGGTCACCAAACGTAGTACTGCTCTCGCCCAAGCAGGCTTAACTTCGGAGTTCTGACGGGATCCAGTGCTTTAGGGCTGGTATGATCGCACCCGGACACTAAGCTTGCTTTTATTCATTTATGGCCTCGTCTAAGAGCCGCGGACCGCACCCATACCACTTCCATGAGGAGGGGCGACCGCTCGGAATCGGTAAGAAGCCAGAAGCGGAAGTCGCCGGCCAGTTCGGAGGCGATGTACGTTTTTTTTTAAGATCTGCGCGCTGCGAAGAGTCGGAGCTTGAGGTGGCTGTAAATCTCTAACGATTTTTGCTCTTAAATGAGCTCTGGGGACGTTAAGAAATCGTAAATCGCGAAAATCGTAGCGAACGTTCAACCCCAACAGTCCTGAACAAAAGGAAACTTCAGGGAATACGGTTACGCCGACGCCTACCAGTTTCTCGGGGCGGACAAAAAGGAGCAAAAAAAGGGTGCAACACGAGGACTTCCCAGGGGGTCACCCATCCTAGTACTGCTCTCGCCCATGCACGCTTAACTTCGGAGTTCTGATAGGATCCGGTGCATTAGTGCTAGTATGATCGCACCCGTACACTAAGCTTTGCCTTTATTCATTTATGGCTTCGTCTAGGAGCAGCAGACCGCTCCCATACTACTTCCACGAGGAGGGGCGACCGCTCGGAATCAGTAAGAAGCCAGAAGCGGAAGTCGCCGGCCATTTCAGAGGCGATGTACGTTTTTTTTTAAGATCTGCACGCTGCGAAGAGTCGGAGCCGGAGGCATCTGTAAATCTCTAACGATTTTTGCTCTTAAATGAGCTTTGGGGACGTTAAGGAACCGTAAATCGAGAAAATAGTAGCAAACGATCAACCCCAACAGTCCTGAACAAAAGGAAAATTCAGGGAATACGGTTACGCCGACGCCTACCGGTTTCACGGGGCGGACTAAAAAGGTGCAAAGAAAAGGGTGCAACAGGAGGACTTCCCAGGGGGTCACCCATCCTAGTACTGCTCTCGCCCAAGCACGCTTAACTTCAGAGTTCTGACGGGATCCGGTGCTTTAGTGCTGGTATGATCGCACCCGGACACTAAGCTTGCTTTTATTCATTTATGGCCTCGTTTAGGAGCTGCGGACCGCTCCCATACTACTTCCACGAGGAGGGGCGACCGCTCGGAATCGGTTAGAAGCCAGAAGAGGAAGTCGCAGGCCAGTTCGGAGGTGATGTACGTTTTTTTTTTAAGAACTTCATGCTGCGAAGGGTGGGAGCCAGAGGAGGCTGTAAATCTCTAACGATTTTTGCTCTTAAATTAGCTCTAGGGACGTTAAGAAACCGTAAATCACAAAAATCGTAGCAAACGTTCAACCCCAACAGTCCCGAACAAAAGGAAACTTCGGGCAATACGGTTACGCCGACGCCTACCGGTCTCTCGGGGAGGACTAAAAACGAGCAAAAAAAGGAGTGCAACACGAGGACTTCCCGGGGGGTCACCCATCCTAGTACTGCTCTCGCCCAAGCACGCTTAACTTCAGAGTTCTGACGGGATCCGGTGCTTTAGTGCTGGTATGATCGCACCCGGACACTAAGCTTGCTTTTATTCATTTATGGCCTCGTTTAGGAGCTGCGGACCGCTCCCATACTACTTCCACGAGGAGGGGCGACCGCTCGGAATCGGTAAGAAGCCAGAAGCGGAAGTCGCCGGCCAGTTCGGAGGCGATGTACGTCTTTTTTTTAAGATCTGCTCGCTACGAAGAGTCGGAGGCAGAGGCAGCTGTAAATCTCTAACGATTTTTGCTCTTAAATGAGCTCTGCGGACGTTAAGAAACCGTAAATCGCGAAAATCGTAGCGAACATTCTACCCCAACAGTCCAGAACAAAAGGAAACTTCGGGGAGTACGGTTACGCCGACGTCTACTTGTTTCTCGGGGAGGACTAAAAAGTAGCAAAAAGAGGGGTGCAACACGAGGGCTCCAAGGGGGTGACCCATCCTAATACTGCTCTCGCCAAAGCACGCTTAACTTCGAAGTTCTGATGGGATCCGATGCATTAGTGCTGGTATGATCGCACCCGCACATTAAGCTTGCCCTTATTCATTTATGGCCTCGTTTAGGAGCCGCGGACCGCTCCCATACCACTTCCACGAGGAGGGACAACCGCTCGGAATCGGTAAGAAGCCAGAAGCAGAAGTCGCCGGCCAGTTCGGAGGTGATGTACGTTTTTTTTTTAAGATCTGCACGCTGCGAAGAGTCGGAGCCGGAGGCGGATGTAAATCTCTAACGATTTTTGCTCTTAAATTTGCTTTGGGGACGTTAGAAAATCGTAAATCGCGAAAATCGTAGAAATCGTTCAACCCCAACAGTCCTGAACAAAACGAAACTTTGGGGAATACGGTTACGCCGACGCCAACCAGTTTCTCGGCGAGGAGTAAAGTGGAGCAAAAAAAGTGGTGCAACACGAGGACTTCCCAGGGGGTCACCCATCCTAGTACTGCTCTCTCCCAAGCAGGCTTAACTTCGGAGTTCTGTTGGGATCCGGTGCATTAGTGATGGTATGATCGCACCCACACCCGAAGCTTGCTTTATTCATTTATGGCCTCGTCTAAGAGCCGCGGACCGCACCCATACCACTTCCACGAGGAGGGGCGACCGCTTGGAATCGGTAAGAAGCCAGAAGCGGAAGTCGCCGGCCAGTTCGGAGGCGATGTACGTTTTTTTTTAAGATCTGCGCGCTGCGAAGAGTCGGAGCTGGAGGTCGCTGTAAATCTCTAACGCTTTTTTGCTCTTAAATGAGCTCTGGGGACGTTAAGAAATCGTAAATCGCGAAAATCGTAGCGAACGTTCAACCCCAACAGTCCTGAACAAAAGGAAACTTCAGGGAATACGGTTATGCCAACGCCTACCAGTTTCTCGGGGCGGACTAAAAAGGAGCAAAAAAAGGGGTGCAACACAAGGACTTCCCAGGCGGTCACCCATCCTACTACTGCTCTCGCCAATGCACGCTTAACTTCGGAGTTCTGATAGGATCCGGTGCATTAGTGCTAGTATGATCGCACCCGTACACTAAGCTTTGCCTTTATTCATTTGTGGCTTCGTCTAGGAGCAGCAGACCGCTCCCATACTACTTCCACGAGGAGGGGTGACCGCTCGGAATCAGTAAGAAGCCAGAAGCGGAAGTCGCCGGCCATTTCAGAGGCGATGTACGTTTTTTTTTTAAGATCTGCACGCTGCGAAGAGTCGGAGCCGGAGGTGGATGTAAATCTCTAACGATTTTTGCTCCTAAATGAGCTCTGGGGACGTTAGAAAATCGTAAATCGCGAAAATCGTAGCAAACGTTCAACCCCAACAGTCTTGAACAAAAGGAAACTTCGGGGAATACGGTTACGCCGACGCCAACCAGTTTCTCGGCGAGGAGTAAAGAGGAGCAAAAAAAGGGGTGCAACACGAGGACTTCCCAGGGGGTCACCCATCCTAGTACTGCTCTCGCCAAAGCACGCTTAACTTCGGAGTTCTGACGGGATCCGGTGCCTTAGTGCTGGTATGATCGCACCCGCATACTAAGCTTACCTTTATTCATTTATGGCCTCGTTTAGGAGCCGCGGACCGCTCCCATACCACTTCAACGACGAGGGGCGACCGCTCGGAATTGGTAAGAAGCCAGAAGAGGAAGTCGCCGGCCAGTTCGATGGCGATGTAAGTTTTTTTTTTAAGATTTGCACGCTGCGAAGAGTCGGAGCCAGAGGCATCTGTAAATCTCTAACGATTTTTGCTCTTAAATGAGCTCTGGGGACGTTAAGGAACCGTAAATCGAGAAAATAGTAGCGAATGATCAACCCCAACAGTCCTGAACAAAAGGAAAATTCTGGGAATACGGTTACGCCGACGCCTACCGGTTTCACGGGGCGGACTAAAAAGGTGCAAAAAAAGGGGTGCAACACGAGGACTTCCCAGGGGGTCACCCATCCTAGTACTGCTCTCGCCCAAGCACGCTTAACTTCAGAGTTCTGACGGGATCCGGTGCTTTAGTGCTGGTATGATCGCACCCGGACACTATGCTTGCTTTTATTCATTTATGGCCTCGTTTAGGAGCTGCGGACCGCTCCCATACTACTTCCACGAGGAGGGGCGACCGCTCGGAATCGGTTAGAAGCCAGAAGAGGAAGTCGCAGGCCAGTTTGGAGGTGATGTACGTTTTTTTTTTAAGAACTTCATGCTGCGAAGGGTGGGAGCCAGAGGAGGCTGTAAATCTCTAACGATTTTTGCTCTTAAATTAGCTCTAGGGACGTTAAGAAACCGTAAATCACAAAAATCGTAGCAAACGTTCAACCCCAACAGTCCCGAACAAAAGGAAACTTCGGGCAATACGGTTACGCCGACGCTTACCGGTCTCTCGGGGAGGACTAAAAACGAGCAAAAAAAGGAGTGCAACACGAGGACTTCCCGGGGGGTCACCCATCCTAGTACTGCTCTCGCCCAAGCACGCTTAACTTCAGAGTTCTGACGGGATCCGGTGCTTTAGTGCTGGTATGATCGCACCCGGACACTAAGCTTGCTTTTATTCATTTATGGCCTCGTTTAGGAGCTGCGGACCGCTCCCATACTACTTCCACGAGGAGGGGCGACCGCTCGGAATCGGTAAGAAGCCAGAAGCGGAAGTCGCCGGCCAGTTCGGAGGCGATGTACGTCTTTTTTTTAAGATCTGCTCGCTACGAAGAGTCGGAGGCAGAGGCAGCTGTAAATCTCTAACGATTTTTGCTCTTAAATGAGCTCTGCGGACGTTAAGAAACCGTAAATCGCGAAAATCGTAGCGAACATTCTACCCCAACAGTCCAGAACAAAAGGAAACTTCGGGGAGTACGGTTACGCCGACGTCTACTTGTTTCTCGGGGAGGACTAAAAAGTAGCAAAAAGAGGGGTGCAACACGAGGGCTCCAAGGGGGTGACCCATCCTAATACTGCTCTCGCCAAAGCACGCTTAACTTCGAAGTTCTGATGGGATCCGATGCATTAGTGCTGGTATGATCGCACCCGCACATTAAGCTTGCCCTTATTCATTTATGGCCTCGTTTAGGAGCCGCGGACCGCTCCCATACCACTTCCACGAGGAGGGGCAACCGCTCGGAATCGGTAAGAAGCCAGAAGCAGAAGTCGCCGGCCAGTTCGGAGGCGATGTACGTTTTTTTTTTAAGATCTGCACGCTGCGAAGAGTCGGAGCCGGAGGCGGATGTAAATCTCTAACGATTTTTGCTCTTAAATTTGCTTTGGGGACGTTAGAAAATCGTAAATCGCGAATATCGTAGAAATCGTTCAACCCCAACAGTCCTGAACAAAACGAAACTTTGGGGAATACGGTTACGCCGACGCCAACCAGTTTCTCGGCGAGGAGTAAAGTGGAGCAAAAAAAGTGGTGCAACACGAGGACTTCCCAGGGGGTCACCCATCCTAGTACTGCTCTCTCCCAAGCAGGCTTAACTTCGGAGTTCTGTTGGGATCCGGTGCATTAGTGATGGTATGATCGCACCCACACCCGAAGCTTGCTTTATTCATTTATGGCCTCGTCTAAGAGCCGCGGACCGCACCCATACCACTTCCACGAGGAGGGGTGACCGCTTGGAATCGGTAAGAAGCCAGAAGCGGAAGTCGCCGGCCAGTTCGGAGGCGATGTACGTTTTTTTTTAAGATCTGCGCGCTGCGAAGAGTCGGAGCTGGAGGTCGCTGTAAATCTCTAACGCTTTTTTGCTCTTAAATGAGCTCTGGGGACGTTAAGAAATCGTAAATCGCGAAAATCGTAGCGAACGTTCAACCCCAACAGTCCTGAACAAAAGGAAACTTCAGGGAATACGGTTATGCCAACGCCTACCAGTTTCTCGGGGCGGACTAAAAAGGAGCAAAAAAAGGGGTGCAACACAAGGACTTCCCAGGCGGTCACCCATCCTACTACTGCTCTCGCCAATGCACGCTTAACTTCGGAGTTCTGATAGGATCCGGTGCATTAGTGCTAGTATGATCGCACCCGTACACTAAGCTTTGCCTTTATTCATTTGTGGCTTCGTCTAGGAGCAGCAGACCGCTCCCATACTACTTCCACGAGGAGGGGTGACCGCTCGGAATCAGTAAGAAGCCAGAAGCGGAAGTCGCCGGCCATTTCAGAGGCGATGTACGTTTTTTTTTTAAGATCTGCACGCTGCGAAGAGTCGGAGCCGGAGGTGGATGTAAATCTCTAACGATTTTTGCTCCTAAATGAGCTCTGGGGACGTTAGAAAATCGTAAATCGCGAAAATCGTAGCAAACGTTCAACCCCAACAGTCTTGAACAAAAGGAAACTTCGGGGAATACGGTTACGCCGACGCCAACCAGTTTCTCGGCGAGGAGTAAAGAGGAGCAAAAAAAGGGGTGCAACACGAGGACTTCCCAGGGGGTCACCCATCCTAGTACTGCTCTCGCCAAAGCACGCTTAACTTCGGAGTTCTGACGGGATCCGGTGCCTTAGTGCTGGTATGATCGCACCCGCATACTAAGCTTACCTTTATTCATTTATGGCCTCGTTTAGGAGCCGCGGACCGCTCCCATACCACTTCAACGACGAGGGGCGACCGCTCGGAATTGGTAAGAAGCCAGAAGAGGAAGTCGCCGGCCAGTTCGATGGCGATGTAAGTTTTTTTTTTAAGATTTGCACGCTGCGAAGAGTCGGAGCCAGAGGCATCTGTAAATCTCTAACGATTTTTGCTCTTAAATGAGCTCTGGGGACGTTAAGGAACCGTAAATCGAGAAAATAGTAGCGAATGATCAACCCCAACAGTCCTGAACAAAAGGAAAATTCTGGGAATACGGTTACGCCGACGCCTACCGGTTTCACGGGGCGGACTAAAAAGGTGCAAAAAAAGGGGTGCAACACGAGGACTTCCCAGGGGGTCACCCATCCTAGTACTGCTCTCGCCCAAGCACGCTTAACTTCAGAGTTCTGACGGGATCCGGTGCTTTAGTGCTGGTATGATCGCACCCGGACACTAAGCTTGCTTTTATTCATTTATGGCCTCGTTTAGGAGCTGCGGACCGCTCCCATACTACTTCCACGAGGAGGGGCGACCGCTCGGAATCGGTTAGAAGCCAGAAGAGGAAGTCGCAGGCCAGTTCGGAGGTGATGTACGTTTTTTTTTTAAGAACTTCATGCTGCGAAGGGTGGGAGCCAGAGGCGGCTGTAAATCTCTAACGATTTTTGCTCTTAAATTAGCTCTAGGGACGTTAAGAAACCGTAAATCACAAAAATCGTAGCAAACGTTCAACCCCAACAGTCCCGAACAAAAGGAAACTTCGGGGAATATAGTTACGCCGACGCCTACCGGTCTCTCGGGGAGGACTAAAAACGAGCAAAAAAAAGAGTGCAACACGAGGACTTCCCGGGGGGTCACCCATCCTAGTACTGCTCTCACCCAAGCACGCTTAACTTCGGAGTTGTAATGGGATCCGGTGCATTAGTGCTGGTATAATCGCACCCGCACACTAAGCTTGCCTTTATTCATTTATGGCCGCGTCTAGGAGCCGCGGACCGCTCCCATACCATTTCCACGAGGACGAGCGGCCATTCGGAATCGGTAAGAAGCCAGAAGAGGAAGTCGCCGGCCAGTTCAGAGGCGATGTACGTCTTTTTTTTAAGATCTGCTCGCTACGAAGAGTCGGAACCAGAGGCAGCTATAAATCTCTAACGATTTTTGCTCTTAAATGAGCTCTGCAGACGTTAAGAAATCGTAAATCGTGAAAATCGTAGCGAACGTTCGACCCCAACATTCTTGAACAAAAGGAAACTTTGGGGAATACGGTTACGCCGACGCCAACCAGTTTCTCGGCGAGGAGTAAAGAGGAGCAAAAAAAGGGGTGCAACACGAGGACTTCCCAAGGGGTCACCCATCCTAGTACTGCTCTCGCCAAAGCACGCTTAACTTCGGAGTTCTGACGGGATCCGGTGCATTAGTGCTGGTATGATCACACCCGCACACTAAGCTTGCCTTTATTCATTTATGGCCTCGTTTAGGAGCCGCGGACCGCTCCCATACCACTTCAACGAGGAGGGGCAACCGCTCGATATCGGTAAGAAGCCAGAAGCGGAAGTCGCCGTCCAGTTCGGAGGCGATGTACGTTTTTTTTTTAAGATCTGCACGTTGCGAAGAGTCGGAGCCGGAGGCGGATGTAAATCTCTAACGTTTTTTGCTCTTAAATGAGCTCTGGGAACGTTAGAAAATCGTAAATCGCTAAAATCGTTGCAAACGTTCATCCCCAACAGTCTTGAACAAAACGAAACTTCGGGGAATACGGTTACGCCGACGCCAACCAGTTTCTCGGCGAGGAGTAAAGAGGAGCAAAAAAAAGTGTGCAACACGAGGACTTCCCAAGGGGTCACCCATCCTAGTACTGCTCTCGCCAAAGCACGCTTAACTTCAGAGTTCTGACGGGATCCAGTGCATTAGTGCTGGTATGATCGCACCCGCACACTAAGCTTACCTTTATTCATTTATGGCCTCGTTTAGGAGCCGCGGACCGCTCCCATACCACTTCCACGACGAGGGGCGACCGCTCGAAATCGGTAAGAACCCAGAAGAGGAAGTCGCCGGCCAGTTCGGAGGCGATGTACGTTTTTTTTTTAAGATCTGCACGCTGCGAAGAGTCGGAGCCAGAGGCATCTGTAAATCGCTAACGATTTTTGCTCTTAAATGAGCTCTGGGGACGTTAAGAAACCGTAAATCGAGAAAATAGTAGCGAACGATCAACCCCAACAGTCCTGAACAAAAGGAAAATTCAGGGAATACGGTTACGCCGACGCCTACCGATTTCTCGGGGCGGACTAAAAAGGTGCAAAAAAAGGGGTGCAACACGAGGACTTCCCAAGGGGTCACCCATCCTAGTACTGCTCTCGCCCAAGCAGGCTTAACTTCGGAGTTCTGTTGGGATCCGGTGCATTAGTGATGGTATGATCGCACCCGCACCCTAAGCTTGCTTTATTCATTTATGGCCTCGTCTAAGAGCCGCGGACCGCACCCATACCACTTCCACGAGGAGGGGCGACCGCTCGGAATCGGTAAGAAGCCAGAAGCGGAAGTCGCCGACCAGTTCGGAGGCGATGTACATTTTTTTTATGCTAAAAACGCTTTCGTTGCATGCTTTGATCCTCGTTGACGGTCCTACAAGTGGTATCAGAGCCACGGTTTTGTTGGTTTGAATCTAGGAGCATGCCTAGGATTAAAAATCGAAAAAAGGGTGGTTCCTTTTATTGTTTAAATGCTGATTTTGTTTGCGTTTATGGATCCCTCCAAGAATGGTTTTAGATGCCTTGTAAACCTCATGAGTGGAGGTATAGGATGTTGTAATCGTTTGGGTTTATTCAAATAGATACGATGTAAGCCTCGCGGTTGGGGTATAGGCGGATGTGCAACCAGTTTTGATGGTTGATTTGATCAGTTTTATTTTGTTTATGTAATGGTCGATCAAAGAAGGAAAAGCGAAACCAGATTGCAGTTTCAGAATCGGCCAGATTGCAGCGTTTTGCTTGCAAAACCAGATTGCAGAAATCGGCCATTCTTGCAGCGTTTTTCCAGAAGACCAGCAGCCATCGATTGCAAGGGCTGAATGTGATGAAAGAATCGGCCAGATCTGAAGTGGAGCGTCAAACAGGTAAATTGATCAAAATTTTGAGGTCAGACCGTGGTGGAGAGTACCTTCTTGGAGAGTTTAAGGACTACTTAGTACATCACGGTATAGTTTCTCAATTGACTGCGCCTGGGACCCCCCAGCAGAATGGAGTCAGTGAGAGAAGGAATAAGACTCTAATGGAGATGGTAAGAAGCATGATGAGCCATGCATCTCTTCCTATTTCCTTTTGGGGATATGCCTTAGAAATGGCGGCATACATTCTGAACTTGGTACCCTCCAAGTCTGTACCTAGGACACCCTATGAGATGTGGACCGGACGAAAGCCTAGTCTAAATCATCTCAAGATATGGGGTTGTCCAGCTTATGTATTGACTAAGGGGAGTAAGTTGCAACCAAGGTCAGAATTATGCTACTTTATAGGATATCGAAAAGGCACTCGTGGTGGATATTTCTATTATCCTAAGGAGCAGAAAGTACTAATCAATACTCATGCTAGATACTTGGAGGATGATCAGAGTATGTCCACTAAGGGTTCAAGCAGAGCAGAACTAGATGAGAAGTTGTCTTCTGAACAAACTTCAGGTACATCTAGTGTCCCAATTGAGGAACCAAAAGAGACACAACCGAGTGTTACTATACACACGGAGCCTCGTCGTAGTGGGAGGGAATCTAAAGTTCCTGATAGATGGACAGGAGAAGCTTTCGAGCTAGTCTCTGACAATCAGGAACAAGATCCCACTAGATACGAGGAGGCTGTCCTTGATGTCGATGTGGACAAGTGGCGTCTTGCAATGGATGCCGAGATTGAGTCTATGCATCTCAATCAGGTTTGGGATCTTGTAGCTACACCTGAAGGGGTAAAACCCATAGGGTGTAAGTGGGTATACAAGAGGAAAAGGGGAGCGGATGGAAAGGTGCAAACCTTTAAAGCAAGGTTGGTTGCAAAAGGATTTACTCAGAAAGAAGGGATCGATTATGAGGAAACCTTTTCACCAGTAGCCATGCTTAAATCCATTCGCATACTCCTTGCCATAGCATGTCATTATGACTATGAGATATGGCAAATGGATGTCAAGACGGCCTTTCTTAATGGCTATCTTAGTGAAGACATCTATATGTCCCAACCAGAAGGCTATATTGTGAAAGGCCAAGATCACATGGTCTGTAAGCTTAAGAAGTCCATTTATGGACTTAAGCAAGCATCAAGGGCATGGAACAAACGTTTTGATGAGTCTATAAAATCTTATGGATTTATTCCAAACGTAGATGAACCATGTGTGTATAAGAAAACAAATGGTGAAAAGGTGTCTTTTCTGGTGTTATATGTTGATGACATTCTCATCATAGGAAATGATGTAGGGATGATGTCATCAATAAAGATTTGGCTATCAAGTCAATTTAGCATGAAAGATATGGGAGAAGCTAGTTACATTCTTAGTATAAAGCTTCTTAGAGATAGGAAGCAGAGAATGTTAGGTTTATCCCAATCTTCCTATATTGACAAGATATTGGTCAGGTTCAGTATGGATCAGTGTAAAGGGGCATTAATTCCTTTTAGACACGGATTGGGCTTATCTTCCAGGGACTGTCCCAAGACAGAGGAAGAAAAGGCGCGCATGAGTAGGATTCCTTATGCTTCAGCTGTAGGAAGTCTCATGTATGCCATGTTGTGTACCAGGCCAGATATCTGCTTTGCTGTAGGCATGATAAGCAGATTTCAGTCAAATCCAGGGGAAGCACATTGACAAGCTGTAAAGCATATACTTAAGTACCTTATGGCTACTAAGGATTATATGCTAGTTTACAGAGCTGATGACTTAGTTCCAGTAGGCTACATAGACTCAGATTTCCAGGCTGATAAGGATGAAAGAAAATCCACTAGTGGATATGTTTTCACCTTGTCTGGAGGAGCTGTTTCATGGCGGAGTATCAAGCAATCTTGTATTGCTGATTCCACCATGGAAGCTGAGTATGTAGCAACATCAGAGGCGTCCAAGGAAGCAGTATGGCTCCGAAAGTTCCTTATAGAACTAGGAGTTGTACCGCATGTGGAAAAGCCTATTATCCTTTATTGTGACAACACCGGAGCAGTGTCACAATGCAAAGAACCAAGGAACCACAGAAAGGGCAAGCATATTGAGAGGAAGTACCACCTCATTCGGGAGTTCATCCAGAAGAATGAGATACTGGTGGACCAGATATCTACATCAAACAATCTAGCGGATCCTTTCACTAAGCCTTTGGCAGAGAAGGTCTTTCGAAGACACTTAGATGTCATAAGGGTGGGAACTTATGGATTTTCATAGTCTTTGAGTGCAAGTGGGAGATTGTTGGAAATGTATGCCCTAAAGACACGTTTTATTTAATTTATGGTAATGATGTTTCTTTTAGTCAGTTTATTGCACATATATTATTTGCATTTAATTGTTGGAAAAAGTGTCCATGCTATTAAGTAAGTGATTCATGTGATGGGTCGTTCTTCACAGTTAGGCATGAATCATGGGTACTTAATAAGCGAGAAAAATATTACTCTTGATCTTTTGATAGAACTGGGCATTCTATCATGATAAGATCATTGTGCAATAGATCCTAATGGAGGATGGCTTGCCTTAGTCAGTAAACAGTCCGTTTACTCTAATTGTACAAGCGCATTTGGAATGCGTAGAGTGGACCTGTGATAGAAGCTAATGACAAAGTACTGATTATCATGGAGATAGTCTATCACTGCTACTACGTGGACGAGTACTCTAATACTTGAGTATTAGTTGGTGGTCTAGTGAACCTAGAGCTATATTCTTAGATTCACTACAGGTGAGGTCTATCAAAGATCAGCAACCTTGTGGTCTGGGGACGTTAAGAAACCGTAAATCGAGAAAATAGTAGCGAACGATCAACCCCAACAGTCCTGAACAAAAGGAAAATTCAGGGAATACGGTTACGCCGACGCCTACCGATTTCTTGGGGCGGACTAAAAAGGTGCAAAAACAGGGGTGCAACACGAGGACTTCCCAGGGGGTTACCCATCCTAGTACTGCTCTCACCTACGCATGCTTAACTTCGGAGTTCTGATGGGATCCGGTGCATTAGTGATGGTATGATCGCACCCGCACACTAAGCTTGCTTTATTCATTTATGGCCTCGTCTAGGAGCCGCAGACCGCACCCATACCACTTCCACGAGGAGGGGCGACCGCTCGGAATCGGTAAGAAGCCAAAAGCGGAAGTCGCCGGCCAGTTCGGAGGCGATGTACGTTTTTTTTTTAAGATCTGCACGCTGCGAAGAATGGGAGCCGGAGGCGGCTGTAAATCTCTAACGATTTTTGCTCTTAAATGAGCTCTGGGGACGTTAAGAAACCGTAAATCGCGAAAATCGTAGCGAACGTTCAACCCCAAGAGTCCTGAACAAAAGGAAACTTCAGGGAATACGGTTACGCCAACGTCTACCGGTTTCTCGGGGCGGACTAAAAAGGAGCAAAAAAAGGGGTGCAACACGAGGACTTCCCAGGGGGTCACCCATCCTAGTACTGCTCTCGCCCATGCACGCTTAACTTCGGAGTTCTGATGGGATCCGGTGCATTAGTGCTGGTATTATCGCACCCGCACACTAAGCTTTCCTTTATTGATTTATGGCCTCGTCTAGGAGCCGTGGACCGCTCCCATACTACTTCCACGAGGAGGGGGGATCGCTCGGAATCGGTAAGAAGCCGGAAGTGGAAGTCGCCGGCCAGTTCGGAGGCGATGCACGTTTTTTTTTAAGATCTGCACGCTGCGAAGAGTCGGAGCCGGAGGCGGTGTAAATCTCTAACGATTTTTACTCTTAAATGAGCTCTAGGGACGTTAAGAAATCGTAAATCGCAAAAATCGTAGCAAACGTTCAACCCCAACAGTCCTGAACAAAAGGTAACTTCGGGGAATACGGTTACGCCGACGCCTACCGGTCTCTCGGGAAGGACTAAAAAGGAGCAAAAAAAGGAGTGTAACACGAGGACTTCCCAGGGGGTCACCCATCCTAGTATTGCTCTCGCCCAAGCACGCTTAACTTCGGAGTTCTGATGGGATCTGGTGCATTAGTGCTGGTATGATCGCACCCGCAACTAAGCTTGCCTTTATTCATTTATGGCCTCGTCTAGGAGCCGCGGACCGCTCCCATCCCATTTCAACGAGGAGGGGCGACCGTTCGGAATCGGTAAGAAGCCAGAAGCGAAAGTCGTCGGCCAGTTCGGAGGAGATGTACATTTTTTTTTTAAGATCTGCACGCTATGAAGAGTCGGAGCCAAAGGCAGCTGTAAATCTCTAACGATTTTTGCTTTTAAATGAGCTCTGTGGACGTTAAGAAACCGTAAATCGCGAAAATCGTAGCGAACGTTCAACCCCAAGAGTCCTGAACAAAAGGAAACTTCAGGGAATACGGTTACGCCAACGTCTACCGGTTTCTCGGGGCGGACTAAAAAGGAGCAAAAAAAGGGGTGCAACACGAGGACTTCCCAGGGGGTCACCCATCCTAGTACTGCTCTCGCCCATGCACGCTTAACTTCGGAGTTCTGATGGGATCCGGTGCATTAGTGCTGGTATTATCGCACCCGCACACTAAGCTTTCCTTTATTGATTTATGGCCTCGTCTAGGAGCTGTGGACCGCTCCCATACTACTTCCACGAGGAGGGGGGATCGCTCGGAATCGGTAAGAAGCCGGAAGTGGAAGTCGCCGGCCAGTTCGGAGGCGATGCACGTTTTTTTTTAAGATCTGCACGCTGCGAAGAGTCGGAGCCGGAGGCGGTGTAAATCTCTAACGATTTTTACTCTTAAATGAGCTCTAGGGACGTTAAGAAATCGTAAATCGCAAAAATCGTAGCAAACGTTCAACCCCAACAGTCCTGAACAAAAGGTAACTTCGGGGAATACGGTTACGTCGACGCCTACCGGTCTCTCGGGAAGGACTAAAAAGGAGCAAAAAAAGGAGTGTAACACGAGGACTTCCCAGGGGGTCACCCATCCTAGTATTGCTCTCGCCCAAGCACGCTTAACTTCGGAGTTCTGATGGGATCTGGTGCATTAGTGCTGGTATGATCGCACCCGCAACTAAGCTTGCCTTTATTCATTTATGGCCTCGTCTAGGAGCCGCGGACCGCTCCCATCCCATTTCAACGAGGAGGGGCGACCGTTCGGAATCGGTAAGAAGCCAGAAGCGAAAGTCGTCGGCCAGTTCGGAGGAGATGTACATTTTTTTTTTAAGATCTGCACGCTATGAAGAGTCGGAGCCAAAGGCAGCTGTAAATCTCTAACGATTTTTGCTTTTAAATGAGCTCTGTGGACGTTAAGAAACCGTAAATCGCGAAAATCGTAGCGAACGTTCAACCCCAAGAGTCCTGAACAAAAGGAAACTTCAGGGAATACGGTTACGCCAACGTCTACCGGTTTCTCGGGGCGGACTAAAAAGGAGCAAAAAAAGGGGTGCAACACGAGGACTTCCCAGGGGGTCACCCATCCTAGTACTGCTCTCGCCCATGCACGCTTAACTTCGGAGTTCTGATGGGATCCGGTGCATTAGTGCTGGTATTATCGCACCCGCACACTAAGCTTTCCTTTATTGATTTATGGCCTCGTCTAGGAGCTGTGGACCGCTCCCATACTACTTCCACGAGGAGGGGGGATCGCTCGGAATCGGTAAGAAGCCGGAAGTGGAAGTCGCCGGCCAGTTCGGAGGCGATGCACGTTTTTTTTTAAGATCTGCACGCTGCGAAGAGTCGGAGCCGGAGGCGGTGTAAATCTCTAACGATTTTTACTCTTAAATGAGCTCTAGGGACGTTAAGAAATCGTAAATCGCAAAAATCGTAGCAAACGTTCAACCCCAACAGTCCTGAACAAAAGGTAACTTCGGGGAATACGGTTACGCCGACGCCTACCGGTCTCTCGGGAAGGACTAAAAAGGAGCAAAAAAAGGAGTGTAACACGAGGACTTCCCAGGGGGTCACCCATCCTAGTATTGCTCTCGCCCAAGCACGCTTAACTTCGGAGTTCTGATGGGATCTGGTGCATTAGTGCTGGTATGATCACACCCGCACACTAAGCTTGCCTTTATTCATTTATGGCCTCGTCTAGGAGCTGCGGACCGCTCCCATCCCATTTCAACGAGGAGGGGCGACCGTTCGGAATCGGTAAGAAGCCAGAAGCGAAAGTCGTCGGCCAGTTCGGAGGAGATGTACATTTTTTTTTTAAGATCTGCACGCTATGAAGAGTCGGAGCCAAAGGCAGCTGTAAATCTCTAACGATTTTTGCTTTTAAATGAGCTCTGTGGACGTTAAGAAACCGTAAATCGCGAAAATCGTAGCGAACGTTCAACCCCAACAGTCCTGAACAAAAGGAAACTTCAGGGAATACGGTTACGCCAACGTCTACCGGTTTCTCGGGGCGGACTAAAAAGGAGCAAAAAAAGGGGTGCAACACGAGGACTTCCCAGGGGGTCACCCATCCTAGTACTGCTCTCGCCCATGCACGCTTAACTTCGGAGTTCTGATGGGATCCGGTGCATTAGTGCTGGTATTATCGCACCCGCACACTAAGCTTTCCTTTATTGATTTATGGCCTCGTCTAGGAGCTGTGGACCGCTCCCATACTACTTCCACGAGGAGGGGGGATCGCTCGGAATCGGTAAGAAGCCGGAAGTGGAAGTCGCCGGCCAGTTCGGAGGCGATGCACGTTTTTTTTTAAGATCTGCACGCTGCGAAGAGTCGGAGCCGGAGGCGGTGTAAATCTCTAACGATTTTTACTCTTAAATGAGCTCTAGGGACGTTAAGAAATCGTAAATCGCAAAAATCGTAGCAAACGTTCAACCCCAACAGTCCTGAACAAAAGGTAACTTCGGGGAATACGGTTACGCCGACGCCTACCGGTCTCTCGGGAAGGACTAAAAAGGAGCAAAAAAAGGAGTGTAACACGAGGACTTCCCAGGGGGTCACCCATCCTAGTATTGCTCTCGCCCAAGCACGCTTAACTTCGGAGTTCTGATGGGATCTGGTGCATTAGTGCTGGTATGATCACACCCGCACACTAAGCTTGCCTTTATTCATTTATGGCCTCGTCTAGGAGCCGCGGACCGCTCCCATCCCATTTCAACGAGGAGGGGCGACCGTTCGGAATCGGTAAGAAGCCAGAAGCGAAAGTCGTCGGCCAGTTCGGAGGAGATGTACATTTTTTTTTTAAGATCTGCACGCTATGAAGAGTCGGAGCCAAAGGCAGCTGTAAATCTCTAACGATTTTTGCTTTTAAATGAGCTCTGTGGACGTTAAGAAACCGTAAATCGCGAAAATCGTAGCGAACGTTCAACCCCAACAGTCCTGAACAAAAGGAAACTTCAGGGAATACGGTTACGCCAACGTCTACCGGTTTCTCGGGGTGGACTAAAAAGGAGCAAAAAAAGGGGTGCAACACGAGGACTTCCCAGGGGGTCACCCATCCTAGTACTGCTCTCGCCCATGCACGCTTAACTTCGGAGTTCTGATGGGATCCGGTGCATTAGTGCTGGTATTATCGCACCCGCACACTAAGCTTTCCTTTATTGATTTATGGCCTCGTCTAGGAGCCGTGGACCGCTCCCATACTACTTCCACGAGGAGGGGGGATCGCTCGGAATCGGTAAGAAGCCGGAAGTGGAAGTCGCCGGCCAGTTCGGAGGCGATGTACGTTTTTTTTTAAGATCTGCACGCTGCGAAGAGTCGGAGCCGGAGGCGGTGTAAATCTCTAACGATTTTTACTCTTAAATGAGCTCTAGGGACGTTAAGAAATCGTAAATCGCAAAAATCGTAGCAAACGTTCAACCCCAACAGTCCTGAACAAAAGGTAACTTCGGGGAATACGGTTACGCCGACGCCTACCGGTCTCTCGGGAAGGACTAAAAAGGAGCAAAAAAAGGAGTGTAACACGAGGACTTCCCAAGGGGTCACCCATCCTAGTATTGCTCTCGCCCAAGCACGCTTAACTTCGGAGTTCTGATGGGATCTGGTGCATTAGTGCTGGTATGATCGCACCCGCACACTAAGCTTGCCTTTATTCATTTATGGCCTCGTCTAGGAGCCGCGGACCGCTCCCATCCCATTTCAACGAGGAGGGGCGACCGTTCGGAATCGGTAAGAAGCCAGAAGCGAAAGTCGTCGGCCAGTTTGGAGGCGATGTACATTTTTTTTTTAAGATCTGCACGCTATGAAGAGTCGGAGCCAAAGGCAGCTGTAAATCTCTAACGATTTTTGCTTTTAAATGAGCTCTGTGGACGTTAAGAAACCGTAAATCGCGAAAATCGTAGCGAACGTTCAACCCCAACAGTCTTGAACAAAAGGAAACTTCAGGGAATACGGTTACGCCAACGTCTACCGGTTTCTCGGGGCGGACTAAAAAGGAGCAAAAAAAGGGGTGTAACACGAGGACTTCCCAGGGGGTCACCCATCCTAGTACTGCTCTCGCCCATGCACGCTTAACTTCGGAGTTCTGATGGGATCCGGTGCATTAGTGCTGGTATTATCGCACCCGCACACTAAGCTTTCCTTTATTGATTTATGGCCTCGTCTAGGAGCCGTGGACCGCTCCCATACTACTTCCACGAGGAGGGGGGATCGCTCGGAATCGGTAAGAAGCCGGAAGTGGAAGTCGCCGGCCAGTTCGGAGGCGATGTACGTTTTTTTTTAAGATCTGCACGCTGCGAAGAGTCGGAGCCGGAGGCGGTGTAAATCTCTAACGATTTTTACTCTTAAATGAGCTCTAGGGACGTTAAGAAATCGTAAATCGCAAAAATCGTAGCAAACGTTCAACCCCAACAATCCTGAACAAAAGGTAACTTCGGGGAATACGGTTACGCCGACGCCTACCGGTCTCTCGGGAAGGACTAAAAAGGAGCAAAAAAAGGAGTGTAACACGAGGACTTCCCAGGGGGTCACCCATCCTAGTATTGCTCTCGCCCAAGCACGCTTAACTTCGGAGTTCTGATGGGATCTGGTGCATTAGTGCTGGTATGATCGCACCCGCACACTAAGCTTGCCTTTATTCATTTATGGCCTCGTCTAGGAGCCGCGGACCGCTCCCATCCCATTTCAACGAGGAGGGGCGACCGTTCGGAATCGGTAAGAAGCCAGAAGTGAAAGTAGTCGGCCAGTTCGGAGGCGATGTACATTTTTTTTTTAAGATCTGCACGCTATGAAGAGTCGGAGCCAAAGGCAGCTGTAAATCTCTAACGATTTTTGCTTTTAAATGAGCTCTGTGGACGTTAAGAAACCGTAAATCGCAAAAATCGTAGCGAACGTTCAACCCCAACAGTCCTGAACAAAAGGAAACTTCAGGGAATACGGTTACGCCAACGTCTACCGGTTTCTCGGGGCGGACTAAAAAGGAGCAAAAAAAGGGGTGCAACACGAGGACTTCCCAGGGGGTCACCCATCCTAGTACTGCTCTCGCCCATGCACGCTTAACTTCGGAGTTCTGATGGGATCCGGTGCATTAGTGCTGGTATTATCGCACCCGCACACTAAGCTTTCCTTTATTGATTTATGGCCTCGTCTAGGAGCCGTGGACCGCTCCCATACTACTTCCACGAGGAGGGGGGATCGCTCGGAATCGGTAAGAAGCCGGAAGTGGAAGTCGCCGGCCAGTTCGGAGGCGATGCACGTTTTTTTTTAAGATCTGCACGCTGCGAAGAGTCGGAGCCGGAGGCGGTGTAAATCTCTAACGATTTTTACTCTTAAATGAGCTCTAGGGACGTTAAGAAATCGTAAATCGCAAAAATCGTAGCAAACGTTCAACCCCAACAGTCCTGAACAAAAGGTAACTTCGGGGAATACGGTTACGCCGACGCCTACCGGTCTCTCGGGAAGGACTAAAAAGGAGCAAAAAAAGGAGTGTAACACGAGGACTTCCCAGGGGGTCACCCATCCTATTATTGCTCTCGCCCAAGCACGCTTAACTTCGGAGTTCTGATGGGATCTGGTGCATTAGTGCTGGTATGATCGCACCCGCACACTAAGCTTGCCTTTATTCATTTATGGCCTCGTCTAGGAGCCGCGGACCGCTCCCATCCCATTTCAACGAGGAGGGGCGACCGTTCGGAATCGCTAAGAAGCCAGAAGCGGAAGTCGTCGGCCAGTTCGGAGGCGATGTACATTTTTTTTTTAAGATCAGCACGCTACGAAGAGTCGGAGCCAAAGGCAGCTGTAAATCTCTAACGATTTTTGCTTTTAAATGAGCTCTGTGGACGTTAAGAAACCGTAAATCGCGAAAATCGTAGCGAACGTTCGACCCCAACAGTCCTGAAGAAAAGGAAACTTCGGGCAATACGGTTACGTCGACGTCTACCGGTTTCTCTGGGAGGACTAAAAAGTAGCCAAAAAATGGGTGCAACACGAGGACTTCCCAGGGGGTCACCCATCCTAGTACTGCTCTCGCCCAAGGACGCTTAATTTCGGAGTTTTGACGGGATCCGGTGCATTAGTACTGGTATGATCGCACCCGGACACTAAGCTTGCCTTTATTCATTTATGGCCTTGTGTAGGTGCCGCGGACCGCTCCCATACCACTGCAACGACAAGGGGCGACCACTCAGAATCGGTAAGAAGCCAGAAGCAGAAGTCGCCGGCCAGTTCGGAGGCGATGTACCTTTTTTTTTTTTGGATTTGCACGCTGCGAAGAGTCGGAGCCGGAGGCATCAATAAATCTCTAACGATTTTTGCTCTTAAATGAGCTCTAGGGACGTTAAGAAACCGTAAATCACGAAAATCGTAGCGAACGTTAAACCCCAACAATCCTGAACAAAAGGAAACTTCAGGGAATACGGTTACGCCAACGCCTACCGATTTCTCGGGGCGGACTAAAAAGGAGCAAAAAAAGGGGTGCAACACGAGGACTTCCCAGGGGGTCACCCATCCTAGTACTGCTCTCGCCCATGCACGCTTAACTTCGGAGTTCTGATGGGATCCGGTGCATTAGTGCTGGTATGATCGCACCCGCACGCTAAGCTTTCCTTTATTGATTTATGGCCTCGTCTAGGAGCCGCGGACCGCTCCCATACTACTTCCACGAGGAGGGGGGACCGCTCGGAATCGGTAAGAAGCCAGAAGTGGAAGTCGCCGGCCAGTTCGGAGGCGATGTACATTTTTTTTTAAGATCTGCACGCTGCGAAGAGTCGGAGCCGGAGGCGGTGTAAATCTCTAACGATTTTTGCTCTTAAATGAGCTCTAGGGACGTTAAGAAATCGTAAATCGCAAAAATCGTAGTAAACGTTCAACCCCAACAGTCCTGAACAAAAGGAAACTTCGGGGAATACGGTTACGCCGACGCCTACCGGTCTCTCGGGAAGGACTAAAAAGGAGCAAAAAAAGGAGTGTAACACGAGGACTTCCCAGGGGGTCACCCATCCTAGTATTGCTCTCGCCCAAGCACGCTTAACTTCGGAGTTCTGATGGGATCTGGTGCATTAGTGCTGGTGTGATCGCACCAGCACACTAAGCTTGCCTTTATTCATTTATGGCCTCGTCTAGGAGCCGCGGACCGCTCCCATCCCATTTCCACGAGAAGGGGCGACCATTCGGAATCGGTAAGAAGCAAGAAGCGGAAGTCGTCGGCCAGTTCGGAGGCGATGTACGTTTTTTTTTTAAGATCTGCACGCTACGAAGAGTCGGAGCCAGAGGCACCTGTAAATCTCTAACGATTTTTGCTTTAGTGCTGGTGCATTAGTGCCGGTATGATCGCACCCGCACACTAAGCTTGCCTTTATTCATTTATGGCCTCGTCTAGGAGCTGCGGACCGCTCCCATCCCATTTCCACGAGGAGGGGCGACCGTTCAGAATCGGTAAGAAGCCAGAAGCGGAAGTCGCCGGCCAGTTCGGAGGCGATGTACGTTTTTTTTTTTTGAGATTTGCTCGCTGCGAAGAGTCGGAGCTGAAGGCATCTGTAAATCTCAAACGATTTTTTCTCTTAAATGAGCACTGGGGACGTTAAGAAATCGTAAATCGTGAAAATCGTAGCGAACGATCAACCCCAACAGTCCTGAACAAAAGGAAAATTCAGGGAATATGGTTACGCCGACGCCTACCGATTTCTCAGGGCGGACTAAAAAGTAGCAAAAAAAGGGGTGCAACACGAGGACTTCCCAGGGGGTCACCCATCCTAGTACTGCTCTCGCCCAAGCATGCTTAACTTCGGAATTCTGATGGGATCCGATGCATTAGTGCTGGTATGATCGCACCCGCACACTAACCTTGCCTTTATTCATTTATGGCCTGGTCTAGGAGCCGCGGACCGTACCCATACCACCTCCACAAGGAGGGGCGACCGCTCGGAAACGGTAAGAAGCCAGAAGCAGAAGTTGCCGGCCAGTTCGGAGGCGATGTACGTTTTTTTTTTCAGAGCAGCACGCTGCGAAGAGTCGGAGCCGGAGGCGGCTGTAAATCTCAAACGATTTTTGCTCTTAAATGAGCTCTGGGGACTTTAAGAAACCGTAAATCGCAAAAATCTTAACGAACGATCAACCCCAACAGTCCTGAACAAAAGGAAAATTCAGGGAAAATGGTTACGCCGACGCCTACCGATTTCTCAGGGCGGACTAAAAAGGTGCAAAAAAAGGGGTGCAACACGAGGACTTCCCAGGGGGTCACCCATCCTAGTACTGCTCTCGCCCAAGCATGCTTAACTTCGGTGTTCTGATGGGATCCGGTGCATTAGTGCTGGTATGATCGCACCCGCACACTAAGCTTGCCTTTATTCATTTATGGCCTCGTCTAGGAGCCGCGGACCGCACCCATACCACTTCCACGAGGAGGGGAGACCGCTTGGAATCAGTAAGAAGCCAGAAGTGGAAGTCGCCGGCCAGTTCGGAGGCGATGTACGTTTTTTTTTTCAGAGCTGCACGCTGCGAAGAGTCGGAGCCGGAGGCGGCTGTAAATCTCTAACGATTTTTGCTCTTAAATGAGCTCTGGGGACTTTAAGAAACCGTAAATCGCGAAAATCGTAGCGAATGTTCAACCCCAACAGGCCTGAACAAAAGGGAACTTCAGGGAATATGGTTACGACGACGCCTACCGGTTTCTCGGGGCGGACTAAAAAGGAGCAAAAAAAGGGGTGCAACACGAGGACTTCCCAGGGGGTCACCCATCCTAGTACTGCTCTCGCCCATGCACGCTTAACTTCGGAGTTCTGATGGGATCCGGTGCATTATTGTTGGTATGATCGCACCCGCACACTAAGGTAGCCTTTATTCATTCATGGCCTCGTCTAGGAGCCGCGTACCGCTCCCATACCACTTCCACGAGGAGGGGCGGCCACTCGGAATCGGTAAGAAGCCAGAAGCAGAAGTCGCCGGCCAGTTCGGAGGCGATGTACGTTTTTTTTTTAAGATCTGCATGCTGCGAAGAGTCGGAGCCGGAGGCGACTGTAAATCTCTAACGATTTTTTCTCTTAAATAAGATCTGGGGACGTTAAGAAAACGTAAATCGCAAAAATCGTAGCAAACGTTCAACCCCAACAGTCCTAAACAAAAGGAAACTTCGGGGAATACGGTTACGCCGACGTCTACTGGTTTCTCAGGGAGGACTAAAAAGTAGCAAAAAAAGGGGTGCAACACGAGGACTTCCCAGGGGGTCACCCATCCTAGTACTGCTCTCGCCCAAGCATGCTTAATTTCGGAGTTCTGACGGGATCCGATGCATTAATGCTGGTATGATCGCACCCGCACACTAAGCTTCCCTTTATTCATTTATGGCCTCATTTAGGAGATGCGGACCGCTCCCATACCACTGCCACGACGAGGGGCGACCACTCGGAATCGGTTAGAAGCCGGAAGCAGAAGTTGTCGGCCAGTTCGGAGGCGATGTACGTTTTATTTTTGAGATTTGCACGCTGCGAAGAGTCGGAGCTGGAGGCATCAGTAAATCTCAAACGATTTTTGCTCTTAAATGAGCTCTAGGGACGTTAAGAAACCGTAAATCGCAAAAATCTTAGCGAACGATCAACCCCAACAGTCCTGAACAAAAGGAAAATTCAGGGAATATGGTTACGCTGACACCTACCGATTTCTCAGGGCGGACTAAAAAGGTGCAAAAAAAGGGGTGCAACACGAGGACTTCCCAGGGGGTCACCCATCCTAGTACTGCTCTCGCCCAAGCATGCTTAACTTCAGAGTTCTGATGGGATCCGGTGCATTAGTGCTGGTATGATCGCACCCGCTCACTGAGCTAGCCTTTATTCACTTATGGCCTCGTCTAGGAGCCGCGGACCGCTCCCATACCTCTTCCACGAGGAGGGGCAACCGCTCGGAATCGGTAAGAGGCTAGAAGCGGAAGTCACCGGCCAGTTCGGAGGCGATGTACATTTTTTTTTTAAGATCTGCACGCTGCGAAGAGTCGGAGCCAGAGGCGGCTGTAAATCTCAAACGATTTTTGCTCTTAAATGAGCTCTGGGGACGTTAGAAAACCGTAAATCGCGAAAATCGTAGCGAACGTTCAACCCCAACAGTCTTGAACAAAAGGAAACTTCGGGGAATACGGTTACGCCGACGCCAACCAGTTTCTCGGCGAGGACTAAAGAGGAGCAAAAAAAGGGGTGCAACACGAGGACTTCCCATGGGGTCACCCATCCTAGTACTGCTCTCGCCCAAGCACGGTTAACTTCGGAGTTCTTACGGGATCCGGTGCATTAGTGCTGGTATGATCGCACCCGCACACTAAGCTTGCCTTTATTCATTTATGGCCTCGTTTAGGAGCCCCGGACAGATCCCATACCACTTCCACGACGAGGGGCGACCGCTCGGAATCGGTAAGAAGCCAGAAGCAGAAGTCGCTGGCCAGTTCGGAGGCAATGTACATTTTTTTTAAGATCTGTACGCTGCGAAGAGTCGAAGTCGGAGGCATCTATAAATCTCTATCGATTTTTGCTCTTAAATGAGCTCTAGGGACGTTAGAAAACAGTAAATCGCGAAAATCGTAGCAACGTTCAACCCCAATAGTCTTGAACAAAAGGAAAATTCAGGGAATACGGTTACGCCGACGCCTACTAGTTTCTCGAGGCGGACTAAAAAGGTGCAAAAAAAGGGGTGCAACACAAGGACTTCCCAGGAGGTCACCCATCCTAGTACTGCTCTCACCCAAGCATGCTTAACTTTGGAGTTCTGATGGGATCCGGTGCAATAGTGCTGGTATGATCGCACCAGCACACTAAGCTTGCCTTTATTCATTTATGGCCTCGTCTAGGAGCCGCGGACCACTCCCATCCCATTTCCACGAGGAGGGGCGACCATTCGGAATCGGTAAGAAGCAAGAAGCGGAAGTCGTCGGCCAGTTCGGAGGCGATGTACGTTTTTTTTTTAAGATCTGCACACTACGAAGAGTCGGAGCCAGAGGCAGCTGTAAATCTCTAACGATTTTTGCTTTAGTGCTGGTGCATTAGTGCCGGTATGATCGCACCCGCACACTAAGCTTGCCTTTATTCATTTATGGCCTCGTCTAGGAGCTGCGGACCGCTCCCATCCCATTTCCACGAGGAGGGGCGACCGTTCGAAATCGGTAAGAAGCCAGAAGCGGAAGTCGCCGGCCAGTTCGGAGGCGATGTACGTTTTTTTTTTTTTGAGATTTGCTCGCTGCGAAGAGTCGGAGCCGAAGGCATCTGTAAATCTCAAACGATTTTTTCTCTTAAATGAGCACTGGGGACGTTAAGAAATCGTAAATCGTGAAAATCGTAGCGAACGATCAACCCCAACAGTCCTGAACAAAAGGAAAATTCAGGGAATATGGTTACGCCGACCCCTATCTATTTCTCAGGGCGGACTAAAAAGTAGCAAAAAAAGGGGTGCAACACGAGGACTTCCCAAGGGGTCACCCATCCTAGTACTGCTCTCGCCCAAGCATGCTTAACTTCGGAGTTCTGATGGGATCCGATGCATTAGTGCTGGTATGATCGCACCCGCACACTAACCTTACCTTTATTCATTTATGGCCTCGTCTAGGAGCCGCGGACCGTACCCATACCACTTCCACGAGGAGGGGCGACCGCTCGGAAACAGTAAGAAGCCAGAAGCAGAAGTTGCCGGCCAGTTCGGAGGCGATGTACGTTTTTTTTTTCAGAGCAGCACGCTGCGAAGAGTCGGAGCCGGAGGCGGCTGTAAATCTCAAACGATTTTTGCTCTTAAATGAGCTCTGGGGACTTTAAGAAACCGTAAATCGCAAAAATCTTAGCCAACGATCAACCCCAACAGTCCTGAATAAAAGGAAAATTCAGGGAAAATGGTTACGCCGACGCCTACCGATTTCTCAGGGCGGACTAAAAAGGTGCAAAAAAAGGGGTGCAACACGAGGACTTCCCATGGGGTCACCCATCCTAGTACTGCTCTCGCCCAAGCATGCTTAACTTCGGTGTTCTGATGGGATCCGGTGCATTAGTGCTGGTATGATCGCACCCGCACACTAAGCTTGCCTTTATTCATTTATGGCCTCGTCTAGGAGCCGCGGACCGCACCCATACCACTTCCACGAGGAGGGGAGACCGCTTGGAATCAGTAAGAAGCCAGAAGCGGAAGTCGCCGGCCAGTTCGGAGGCGATGTACGTTTTTTTTTCCAGAGCTGCACGCTGCGAAGAGTCGGAGCCGGAGGCGGCTGTAAATCTCTAACGATTTTTGCTCTTAAATGAGCTCTGGGGACTTTAAGAAACCGTAAATCGCGAAAATCGTAGCGAATGTTCAACCCCAACAGGCCTGAACAAAAGGGAACTTCAGGGAATATGGTTACGACGACGCCTACCAGTTTCTCTGGGCGGACTAAAAAGGAGCAAAAAAAGGGGTGCAACACGAGGACTTCCCAGGGGGTCACCCATCCTAGTACTGCTCTCGCCCATGCACGCTTAACTTCGGAGTTCTGATGGGATCCGGTGCATTAGTGTTGGTATGATCGCACCCGCACACTAAGCTAGCCTTTATTCATTCATGGCCTCGTCTAGGAGCCGCGTACCGCTCCCATACCAGTTCCACGAGGAGGGGCGGCCGCTCGGAATCGGTAAGAAGCCAGAAGCAGAAGTCGCCGGCCAGTTCGGAGGCGATGTACATTTTTTTTTTAAGATCTGCACGCTGCGAAGAGTCGGAGCAGGAGGCGACTGTAAATCTCTAACGATTTTTTCTCTTAAATGAGATCTGGGGACGTTAAGAAAACGTAAATCGCAAAACTCGTAGCAAACGTTCAACCCCAACAGTCCTAAACAAAAGGAAACTTCGGGGAATACGGTTACGCCGACGTCTACCGGTTTCTCAGGGAGGACTAAAAAGTAGCAAAAAAAGGAGTGCAACACGAGGACTTCCCAGGGGGTCACCCATCCTAGTACTGCTCTCGCCCAAGCATGCTTAATTTCGGAGTACTGACGGGATCCGGTGCATTAATGCTGGTATGATCGCACCCGCACACTAAGCTTCCCTTTATTCATTTATGGCCTCGTTTAGGAGACGCGGACCGCTCCCATACCACTGCCACGACGAGGGGCGACCACTCGGAATCGGTTAGAAGCCGGAAGCAGAAGTTGCCGGCCAGTTCGGAGGCGATGTACGTTTTTTTTTTGAGATTTGCACGCTGCGAAGAGTCGGAGCCGGAGGCATCAGTAAATCTCAAACGATTTTTGCTCTTAAATGAGCTCTAGGGACGTTAAGAAACCGTAAATCGCGAAAATCTTAGTGAACGATCAACCCCAACAGTCCTGAACAAAAGGAAAATTCAGGGAATATGTTTACGCCGACACCTACCGATTTCTCAGGGCGGACTAAAAAGGTGCAAAAAAAGGGGTGCAACACGAGGACTTCCCAGGGGGTCACCCATCCTAGTACTGCTCTCGCCCAAGCATGCTTAACTTCAGAGTTCTGATGGGATCCGGTGCATTAGTGCTGGTATGATCGCACCCGCTCACTGAGCTAGCCTTTATTCATTTATGGCCTCGTCTAGAAGCCGCGGACCGCTCCCATACCTCTTCCACGAGGAGGGGCAACCGCTCAGAATCGGTAAGAGGCTAGAAGCGGAAGTCGCCGGCCAGTTCGGAGGCGATGTACATTTTTTTTTTAAGATCTGTACGCTGCGAAGAGTCGGAGCCAGAGGCGGCTGTAAATCTCTAACGATTTTTGCTCTTAAATGAGCTCTGGGGACGTTAGAAAACCTTAAATCGCGAAAATCGTAGCGAACGTTCAACCCCAACAGTCTTGAACAAAAGGAAACTTCGGGGAATACGGTTACGCCGACGCCAACCAGTTTCTCGGCGAGGACTAAAGAGGAGAAAAAAAAGGGGTGCAACACGAGGACTTCCCATGGGGTCACCCATCCTAGTACTGCTCTCGCCCAAGCACGGTTAACTTCGGAGTTCTGACGGGATCCGGTGCATTAGTGCTGGTATGATCGCACCCGCACACTAAGCTTGCTTGTATTCATTTATGGCCTCGTTTAGGAGCCCCGGACAGATCCCATACCACTTCCACGACGAGGGGCGACCGCTCGGAATCGGTAAGAAGCCAGAAGCGGAAGTCGCTGGCCAGTTCGGAGGCAATGTACGTTTTTTTTTTAAGATCTGCACGCTGCGAAGAGTCGGAGTCGGAGGCATCTGTAAATCTCTAACGATTTTTGCTCTTAAATGAGCTCTGGGGACGTTAGAAAACAGTAAATCGCGAAAATCGTAGCAACGTTCAACCCCAATAGTCTTGAACAAAAGGAAAATTCAGGGAATACGGTTACGCCGACGCCAACTAGTTTCTCGAGGCGGACTAAAAAGGTGCAAAAAAAGGGGTGCAACACAAGGACTTCCCAGGAGGTCACCCATCCTAGTACTGCTCTCACCCAAGCATGCTTAACTTTGTAGTTCTGATGGGATCCGGTGCAATAGTGCTGGTATGATCGCACCAGCACACTAAGCTTGCCTTTATTCATTTATGGCCTCGTCTAGGAGCCGCGGACCGCTCCCATCCCATTTCCACGAGGAGGGGCGACCATTCGGAATCGGTAAGAAGCAAGAAGCGGAAGTCGCAGGCTAGTTCGGAGGCGATGTACGTTTTTTTTTTAAGATCTGCACGCTACGAAGAGTCGGAGCCAGAGGCAGCTGTAAATCTCTAACGATTTTTGCTTTAGTGCTGGTGCATTAGTGCTAGTATGATCGCACCCGCACACTAAGCTTGCCTTTATTCATTTATGGCCTCGTCTAGGAGCTGCGAACCGCTCCCATCCCATTTCCACGAGGAGGGGCGACCGTTCGGAATCGGTAAGAAGCCAGAAGCGGAAGTCGCCGGCCAGTTCGGAGGCGATGTACGTTTTTTTTTTTTGAGATTTGCTTGCTGCGAAGAGTCGGAGCCGAAGGCATCTGTAAATCTCAAACGATTTTTTCTCTTAAATGAGCACTGGGGACGTTAAGAAATCGTAAATCGTGAAAATCGTAGCAAACGATCAACCCCAACAGTCCTGAACAAAAGGAAAATTCAGGGAATATGGTTACGCCGACGCCTACCGATTTCTCAGGGCGGACTAAAAAGTAGCAAAAAAAGGGGTGCAACACGAGGACTTCCCAGGGGGTCACCCATCCTAGTACTGCTCTCGCCCAAGCATGCTTAACTTCGGAGTTCTGATGGGATCCGATGCATTAGTGCTGGTATGATCGCACCCGCACACTAACCTTGCCTTTATTCATTTATGGCCTGGTCTAGGAGCCGCGGACCGTACCCATACCACTTCCACGAGGAGGGGCGACCGCTCGGAAACGGTAAGAAGCCAGAAGCAGAAGTTGCCGGCCAGTTCGGAGGCGATGTACGTTTTTTTTTTTCAGAGCAGCACGCTGCAAAGAGTCGGAGCCGGAGGTGGCTGTAAATCTCAAATGACTTTTGCTCTTAAATGAGCTCTGGGGACTTTAAGAAACCGTAAATCGCAAAAATCTTAGCGAACGATCAACCCCAACAGTCCTGAACAAAAGGAAAATTCAGGGAAAATGGTTACGGCGACGCCTACCGATTTCTCAGGGCGGACTAAAAAGGTGCAAAAAAAGGGGTGCAACACGAGGACTTCCCAGGGGGTCACCCATCCTAGTACTGCTCTCGCCCAAGCATGCTTAACTTCGGTGTTCTGATGGGATCCGGTGCATTAGTGCTGGTATGATCGCACCCGCACACTAAGCTTGCCTTTATTCATTTATGGCCTCGTCTAGGAGCCGCGGACCGCACCCATACCACTTCCACGAGGAGGGGAGACCGCTTGGAATCAGTAAGAAGCCAGAAGCGGAAGTCGCCGGCTAGTTCGGAGGCGATGTACGTTTTTTTTTTCAGAGTTGCGCGCTGCGAAGAGTCGGAGCCGGAGGCGGCTGTAAATCTCTAACGATTTTTGCTCTTAAATGAGCTCTGGGGACTTTAAGAAACCGTAAGTCGCGAAAATCGTAGCGAATGTTCAACCCCAACAGGCCTGAACAAAAGGGAACTTCAGGGAATATGGTTACGACGATGCCTACCGATTTCTCGGGGCGGACTAAAAAGGAGCAAAAAAAGGGGTGCAACACGAGGACTTCCCAGGGGATCACCCATCCTAGTACTGCTCTCGCCCATGCACGCTTAACTTCGGAGTTCTGATGGGATCCGGTGCATTAGTGTTGGTATGATCGCACCCGCACACTAAGCTAGCCTTTATTCATTCATGGCCTCGTCTAGGAGCCGCGGACCGCTCCCATACCACTTCCACGAGGAGGGGCGGCCGCTCGGAATCGGTAAGAAGCCAGAAGCAGAAATCGCCGGCCAGTTCGGAGGCGATGTACGTTTTTTTTAAGATCTGCACGCTGCGAAGAGTCGGAGCCGGAGGCGACTGTAAATCTCTAACGATTTTTTCTCTTAAATGAGATCTGGGGACGTTAAGAAAACGTAAATCGCAAAAATCGTAGCAAACGTTCAACCCAACAAGTCCTAAACAAAAGGAAACTTCGGGGAATACAGTTACGCCGACGTCTACCGGTTTCTCAGGGAGGACTAAAAGGTAGCAAAAAAAGGGGTGCAACACAAGGACTTCCCAGGGGGTCACCCATCCTAGTACTGCTCTCGCCCAAGCATGCTTAATTTCGGAGTTCTGACGGGATCCGGTGCATTAATGCTGGTATGATCGCACCCGCACACTAAGCTTCCCTTTATTCATTTATAGCCTCGTTTAGGAGACGCGGACCGCTCCCATACGACTACCCCGACGAGGGGCGACCACTCGGAATCGGTTAGAAGCCGGAAGCAGAAGTTGTCGGCCAGTTCGGAGGCGATGTACGTTTTTTTTTTTGAGATTTGCACGCTGCGAAGAGTCAGAGCCGGAGGCATCAGTAAATCTCAAACGATTTTTGCTCTTAAATGAGCTCTAGGGACGTTAAGAAACCGTAAATCGCGAAAATCTTAGCGAACGATCAACCCCAACAGTCCTGAACAAAAGGAAAATTCAGGGAATATGGTTACGCCGACACCTACCGATTTCTCAGGGTGGACTAAAAAGGTGCAAAAAAAGGGGTGCAACACGAGGACTTCCCAGGGGGTCACCCATCCTAGTACTGCTCTCGCCCAAGCATGCTTAACTTCAGAGTTCTGATGGGATCCGGTGCATTAGTGCTGGTATGATCGCACCCGCTCACTGAGCTTACCTTTATTCATTTATGGCCTCGTCTAGGAGATGCGGACCGCTCCCATACAATTTCCACGAGGAGGGGCGACCGCTCAGAATCGGTAAGAAGCCAGAAGCGGAAGTCGCCGGCCCGTTCGGAGGCGATGTACATTTTTTTTTTAAGATCTGCACACTGCGAAGAGTCGGAGCCAGAGGCAGCTGTAAATCTCTAACGATTTTTGCTCTTAAATGAGCTCTGCGAACATTAAGAAACCGTAAATCGCAAAAATTGTAGCGAACGTTCGACCCCAACAATCCTGAACAAAAGGAAACTTCGGGGAATACGGTTATGCCGACGTCTACCAGTTTCTCGGGGAGAAATAAAAAGTAGCAAAAAAAAGGAGTGCAACACGAGGACTTCCCAGGGGGTCACCCATCCTAGTACTGCTCTCGCCCAAGCACGCTAAACTTCAGAGTTCTGATGGGATCTGGGGCATTAGTGCTGGTATGATCGCACCCGCACACTAAGCTTGCATTTATTCATTTATGGCCTCGTCTAGGAGCCGCGGACCGCTCCCATACCATTTCCACGAGGACGGGCGACCGTTCGGAATCAGTAAGAAGCTAGAAGCGGAAGTCGCCGGCCAGTTCGGAGGCGATGTACGTTTTTTTTTTTAAGATCGGCTCGCTGCGAAGAGTCGGAGCCAGAGGCAGCTGTAAATCTCTAATGATTTTTTCTTTTAAATGAGCTCTGCGGACGTTAAGAAACCGTAAATCGCGAAAATCGTAGCGAACGTTCGACCCCAAAAGTCCTGAACAAAAGGAAACTTCGGGGAATACGGTTACGCCGACGTCTACCAATTTCTCGGGGACGACTAAAAAGTAGCCAAAAAGGGGTGCAACACGAGGACATCCCAAGGGGTCACCCATCCTAGTACTGCTCTCGCCAAAGCACGCTTAACTTCGGAGTTCTGATGGGGTCCGGTGCATTAGTGCTGGTATGATCGCACCCGCACATTAAGCTTGCTTTTATTCATTTATGGCCTCGTTTAGGAGCTGCGGACCGCTCCCATACCACTTCCACGAGGAGGGGCGACCGCTCGAAATCGGTAAGACGCCAGAAGCGGAAGTCGCCGGCCAGTTCGGAGGCGATGTACGTTTTTTTTTTCAGATCTGCACGCTGCGAAGAGTCGGAGCCGGAGGCGGCTGGAAATCTCAAACGATTTTTGCTCTTAAATGAGCTCTAGGGACTTTAAGAAACCGTAAATCGTGAAAATCGTAGCGAACGTTCAAACCCAATAGTCCTGAACAAAAGGAAACTTCAGGGAATACGGTTACGACTACGCCTACCAGTTTCTCGGGGCGGACTAAAAAGGAGCAAAAAAAAGGGGTGCAACACGAGGACTTCCCAGGGGGTCACCCATCCTAGTACTGCTCTCGCCCAAGCACGCTTAACTTCAGAGTTCTGATGGGATTTGGGGCATTAGTGCTGGTATGATCGCACCCGCACACTAAGCTTGCCTTTATTCATTTATTGCCTCGTCTAGGAGCCGCGGACTGCTCCCATACCATTACCATGAGGACGGGCGATCGTTCGGAATCGGTAAGAAGCCAGAAGCGGAAGTCGCCGGCCAGTTCGGAGGCGATGTGCGTTTTTTTTTTAAGATCTGCTCGCTGCGATGAGTCGGAGGCGGAGGCATCAATAAATCTCTAACGATTTTTGCTCTTAAATGAGCTCTGCGGACGTTAAGAAACCGTAAATCACAAAAATCGTAGCGAACGTTTGACCCCAACGGTCCTGAACAAAAGGAAACTTCGGGGAATACAGTTACGCCTGTTGGAAATGTATGCCCTAAAGACACGTTTTATTTAATTTATGGTAATGATGTTTCTTTTAGTCAGTTTATTGCACATATGTTATTTGCTTTTAATTTTTGGAAAAGGTGTCCATGCTATTAAGTAAGTGATTCATGTGATGGGTCGTTCTTCACAGTTAGGCATGAATCATGGGTACTTAATAAGCGAGAAAAATATTACTCTTGATCTTTTGATAGAACTGGGCATTCTATCATAATAAGATCATTGTGCAATAGATCCTAATGGAGGATGGCTCGCCTTAGTCAGTAAACAGTCCGTTTACTCTAATTGTACAAGCGCATTTGGAATGCGTAGAGTGGACCTGTGATAGAAGCTAATGACAAAGTACTGATTATCATGGAGCTAGTCTATCACTACTACTACGTGGACGAGTACTCTAATACTTGAGTATTAGTTGGTGGTCTAGTGAACCTAGAGCTATATTCTTAGAATCACTATAGGTGAGGTCTATCAAAGATCAGCAACCTTGTGAGTTGGGAGTATGGTTTCTAATTAGCTAAGACAGACTAATACAAGATAGGTTCTGTGATTCACCCCCTTGTGATTGTCCAAGAATAATCAAATAATACAGGGCCCTGGGAACGTGACTTAAGAGTGTGTGCTTCTGGGTAGCTCCCAGTGATAAACAAGTACATTCAAGTAGTCATGGATTATTGGACTAGTGATCTAAGGATGGTAGAAGTCATTTAGAGAGGTGTTAGTACATTATTCCTTTCTAAATGATGGGTGTTACACAGAGGGGTATTTTCGCCATTACACTAGTAGGACAAAGACATCGCACATGCAAAATTATTCGTGTGGTCAGTGTTACCATATGGTGATAGTTGGAACACTTAGAATGACAAAATATAGCTACTGGGTAGCAGGGATATTTTGGTCATTTTAGTAGCCATGAATAATTTGTCTTTTGATCCCTAGGGTAGCTCGATGTAACTCATGTATTATTTAATACATTTTGGCTTGATTGGGTGAATTACATTTGAGAGAGAATTATTTAATAGTTCATTGATTTTAATTAATTAATTGGGCTAACCCAATTAGAAAATTAATTAAAATGGACTTGGCCCACTAGGGTTTGGCCCACTAGGGTTTTAGCCCTAGGGTTCTCCCTATATATATATTCTCTCTCTAGTTGTTTTTGACCTAATTTCGATTTTCTCTTCTTCACCAAGAGAGGCCACGAGTTTGAGTCATACCTTGGAAGATCAAGAGATCTGATGCGAAGGAGCCGACGGATTGCAGAACAGTCGCGCCTCCACCTTCTATTGCTCCATTCCGTCCGGTAATCCGAAGGAAAAGTAAGTCTTCTAGATTCTTATCATTTCGAGGATAGTTTTTATGCTAAAAACGCTTCTGTTGCATGCTTTGATCCTCGTTTATGGTCCTACAACGCCGACGTCTACTGGTTTCTCGGGGAGGACTAAAAAATAGCAAAAAAAGGGATGCAACACGAGGACTTCCCAAGGGGTCACAAATCCTAGTACTGCTCTCGCCAAAGCACGCTTAACTTCGGAGTTCTGATGGGATCCGGTGCATTAGTGCTGGTATGATCGCACCCGCACATTAAGCTTGCTTTTATTCATTTATGACCTCGTTTAGGAGCCGCGGACTGCTCCCATACCACTTCCACGAGGAGGGGCGCCGCTCGGAATCGATAAGAAGCCAGAAGCGGAAGTCGTCGACGAGTTCGGAGGCGATGTACATTTTTTTTTAAGATCTGCATTCTGCGAAGAGTCGGAGCCAAAGGCAGCTGTAAATCTCTAACGATTTTTGCTCTTAAATGAGCTCTGCCGACGTTAAGAAACCGTAAATCGTGAAAATCGTAGCGAACATTCGACCCCAACAGTCCTGAACGAAAGGAAACTTCGAGGAATACGGTTACGTTGATGTCTACCGGTTTCCCAAGCACGCTTAATTTCGGAGTTCTGACGGGATCCGGTGCATTAGTGCTGGTATGATCGCACCCGCACACTAAGCTTGCCTTTATTCATTTATGGCCTCGTTTAGGAGCCGCGGACCGCTCCCATACCACTGCCACGACGATGGGCGACCGTTCAGAATCGGTAAGAAGCCAGAAGCGGAAGTCGCCGGCCAGTTCGGAGTCGATGTACGTTTTTTTTTTTTAGATTTGCACGCTGCGAAGAGTCGGAGCCGAAGGCATCTGTAAATCTCTAACGATTTTTGCTCTTAAATGAGCTCTGGGGAGGTTAAGAAACCGTAAATCGCAAAAATCGTAGCGAACAATCAACCCCAACAGTCCTGAACAAAAGGAAAATTCAGGGAATACGGTTACGCCGATGGCTACCGGTTTCTCGGGGCGGACTAAAAAGGTGCAAAAAAAGGGGTGCAACAAGAGGACTTCCCAGGGGCTCACCCATCCTAGCACTGCTCTCGCCCAAGCATGCTTAACTTCGGAGTTCTGATGGGATCCGGTGCATTAGTGATGGTATGATCGCACCCGCACACTAAGCTTGCTTTATTCATTTGTGGCCTCGTCTAGGAGCCGCAGACCGCACGCATACCACTTCCACGAGGAGGGGCGACCGCTTGGAATCGGTAAGAAGCCAGAAGCGGAAGTCGCGTGCCAATTCAGAGGCGATGTACGTTTTTTTTTAAGATCTGCACGCTGCGAAGAGTCGGAGCCGGAGGCGGCTGTAAATCTCTAACGATTTTTGCTCTTAAATGAGCTCTGGGGACGTTAAGAAACCGTAAATCGCGAAAATCGTAGCGAATGTTAAACCCCAACAGTCCTAAAGAAAAGGAAACTTCAGGGAATACGGTTACGCCGATGCCTACCGATTTCTCGGGGCGGACTAAAAAGATGCAAAAAAAGGGGTGCAACACGAGGACTTCCCAGGGGGTCAACCATCCTAGTACTGCTCTCGCCCAAGCATGCTTAACTTTGGAGTTCTGATGGGATCCGGTGCATTAGTGCTGGTATGATCGCCCCTGCACACTAATCTTGCTTTTATTCATTTATGACCTCGTCTAGGAGCCTCGGACCGCACCCATACCACTTCCACGAGGAGGGGCGACCGCTCAGAATCGGTAAGAAGCCAGAAGCGGAAGTCGCCGGCAAGTTCGGAGGCGATGTACGTTTTTTTTTTAAGATCTGCACGCTGCGAAGAGTCAGAGCCGGATGCGGCTGTAAATCTTTAACGATTTTTGCTCTTAAATAAGCTCTAGGAACGTTAAGAAATCGTAAATCGCAAAAATCGTAGCAAACATTCAACCCCAACAGTCCTGAGCAAAAGGAAACTTCGGGGAATACGGTTACGCCGACGCCTACCGGTCTCTCGGGGACGACTAAAAAGGAGCAAAAAAAGGGGTGCAACATGAGGACTTCCCAGGGGGTCACCCATCCTAGTACTGCTCTCGCCAAAGCACGCTTAACTTCGGAGTTCTGATGGGATCCGGTGCATTAGTGCTAGTATGATCGCACCAGCACATTAAGCTTGCTTTTATTCATTTATGGCCTCGTTTAGGAGCTGCGGACCGCTCCCATACCACTTCCACGAGGAGGACGACCGCTCGGAATCGGTAAGAAGCTAGAAGCGGAAGTCGCCGGCCAGTTCGGAGGTGATGTACATTTTTTTTTTCAGATCTGCACGCTGCGAAGAGTCAGAGCCGGAGGCGGCTGTAAATCTCTAACGATTTTTGCTCTTAAATGAGCTTTAGGGACTTTAAGAAACCGTAAATCGCGAAAATCGTAGCGAACGTTCAACCCCAACAGTACTGAACAAAAGGAAACTTCAAGGAATACGGTTACGACGACGCCTACCGGTTTCTCGGGGTGGACTAAAAAGGAGCAAAAAAAAGGGGTGCAACACGAGGACTTCCCAGGGGGTCACCCATCCTAGTACTGCTCTCGCCCAAGCATGCTTAACTTCGAAGTTCTGATTGGATCCGGTGCATTAGTGCGGGTATGATCGCAGCCGCACACTAAGCTTACCTTTATTCATTTATGGCCTCGTCTAGGTGCCGCGGACCTGATAGAGCACATATTTTCATATTATTTAGCCCTCATATTTAGTCTTTTTGCACATTAGTTGTGTCATTTTTATTCATCTTGATTTTATTTCATTTTATTTTATAGGAATTGGGCTTCACACTATTTTATTTTATTTTTCCAGGTTTAGGGCTATGTCGGAGCATGAGATGGGGCATGAGACATCTTGATGGCAATGAGATATCTTGAAAATTGGAGATAGAGAAGTAAGGGCAATTTTAGCAGATTTGACCTCCTGCACTTCCTTCAGCATTTTGGCCAAGATAAAATTCTAGAATGAAGATGATGTCTTCATAGATACTATAGGGGACTTCTTGAGATTTCTGGAATGGTATGGTTTGTCCAAATCCGAGTTCGTTTGGGCCTTAAAACAACGCTTCAAAGTCGGGGCCAAGAAGTTGGGTCAAATTAGGAAAGTTGCACAGATACTGATTCTTTAAAAGGCCATATCTTGGGCTTCCGATATCCAAATCAAGTCATTCAAAATCCCAAGTTCATATACTCTTCCTGATCTAAAATTCTTATGAAGAGGCTGAAGCCCAGAAAGTACGTTAACCTATCCGAAATCGGCTTTGAAATGGCGGTAACCTAGGGTTTCCTCCAAAAGCTCTACTTAAGCACCTTAAGAGGCCATTAGAAATTCATTCTTTTATAGGGCGTGAACAGTAGCCGACTTTCCTTCTCTCCATTGTTCTTGTCAAGATGGAAGGCTAAGGATTCTGTAATCAAGTTGCAACACCATCCTTGTTCCCGGTTTGAGTCTTTGGTTTGAATGGAAATCTACTTTTTAGTTTTAACTTTGTTGTTCTCTTGTTTCCGTTCTCTCTTAAATCTGTGTATGTGTTGATACCGGTTGGATGAATGCATTCAAGTAGTCATGGATTATTGGACTAGTGATCTAAGGATGGTAGAAGTCATTTAGAGAGGTGTTAGTACATTATTCCTTTCTAAATGATGGGTGTTACACAGAGGGGTATTTTCATCATTACACTAGTAGGACAAAGACATCGCACATGCAAAATTATTCGTGGGGTCAGTGTTATCATATGGTGATAGTTGGAACACTTAGAATGACAAAATATAGCTACTGGGTAGCAGGGATATTTTGGTCATTTTAGTAGCCATGAATAATTTGTCTTTTGGTCCTCAGGGTAGCTCGATGTAACTCATGTATTATTTAATACATTTTGGCTTGATTGGGTGAATTACATTTGAGAGAGAATTATTTAATAGTTCATTGGTTTTAATTAATTAATTGGGCTAACCCAATTAGAAAATTAATTAAAATGGACTTGGCCCACTAGGGTTTGGCCCACTAGGGTTTTAACCCTAGGGTTCTCCCTATATATATATTCTCTCTCTAGTTGTTTTTGACCTGATTTTCGATTTTCTCTTCTTCACCAAGAGAGGCCACGAGTTTGAGTCATACCTTGGAAGATCAAGAGATCTGATGCGAAGGAGCCGACGGAATGCAGGACAGTCGACGTCTCCACCACGCGAAGAAGCAGTCGCGCCTCCTCCTCCTATTGCTCCGTTACGTCTGGTAATCAGAAGGCAAGTAAGTCTTCTAGATTCTTATCGTTACGAGGATTGTTTTTATGCTTAAATCGCTTCCGTTGCATGCTTAATCCTCGTTGACGGTCCTTCAAGTGGTATCAGAGACACAGTTTTGTTGGTTTGAATCTAGGAGCATGCCTAGGATTAAAAAACGGAAAAGAGGGTGGTTCCTTTTACTGTTTAAATGCTGTTTTGTTTGCGTTTATGGATCCCTCCAAGAATGGTTTTAGATGCCTTGTAAACCTCATGAGTGGAGGTATAGGATGTTGTAATCATTTGGGTTTATTCAAATAGATTCGATGTAAGCCTCGCGGTTGGGGTATAGGCGGATGTACAACCAGTTTTGATGGTTGATTTAATCGCTTTTATTTTCTGTAATGATGATCGATCATAGAAGGAAAAGGCGTATTAGATGCAGACAGAAATTTCCAGATTGCAAAGATTGCAGAATCGAGATGGCGGCCTGTTTATTTCAGAAAAAGGGTTTGCAGTTTCGGCCGGATCGGGCAGTGTTTATTTTGAAAACCAGATTGCAGAAATTGGCCAAGTTGCAGCATTTTCCAGCCATCGATTGTAAAGGCTGAATGTGATGGAAGAATCGGTCAGATCTGGTTTCGGCCAAGGGCTTGATTCGATCATCATAAGAAATCAGCATTACAGATTTTCGGGATTGTCCATGGAACTTGCGGCGGCTGAAGGCGCGACCTAGGGTTTCTTCGAACAAGGGGCGGCTGCGGGACCGCCGAGCCTACGGCGGGCTTCGCCCGCCCCAACCCCATAGTTGGTAGTTAGGTGTTTTATTTAAAAACCATTCTTGGAGGTTAAATTATTTGCAATTAGATTATCTTTGTTATATATTGCATGAAAATAATTAGTAAAAGGATGGAACCACCTTAGGATTAAACAAGACCACATTGAATATTTATTTTATGTGATGTTTAATCAATTATATGGTCACTTAGGAATGATGAATAGAAAAGCATGTAACTCATTTATTGTGCTTTTTTAACTGTGATCATATGTGGAGTTATTTCATGAAAAACGTTTTATAAAGCCAATTGATGAGATTAGTTTACAGGTTTGTTTTCTCAAAGGATTTATCCCTTGGTATAGAAAGTAAATGTGGACTTAGATATTTCATAATTAGGTTTAAATTTGGGTTAATTAATCAAAAGGAAAAATTAACTTATGGTTTACTCTCTCAAAGTTTTCTTTATCCTTGGATTAGAGAGTGTTTTAAGTTAAGATATTTTTCTAAGTATTAATGGAATCCAAAAAGGAAAAACGTTTTTATCAAAACCCTTGTTTTAAAAGATTAGGTGGGAGAGGGGTTCCAACGACCCCATGGCTTCCTCCACACCTTTAATTAGAGATCGTGGATGCCCTCGTGTCATTCTGAGCATGACCCCCTATAGGATGGGTATTCCATAAGGATCTAGATCTAATGGTAAAGGTATAACTAAAACCTAGGATATGTGTTGTTATCGGCTGGCCTATCGTTGGAGGTAATAATGCAAGATTATCCATAGGGAATGTGAGATAATGGCCGCCCTATCGACGGAATTATCCTCTAGATCATTTCCTATTCAGGAAGTTTAGTTGGTGGTGGTTATACACTTAACTTAGAGAATTATCAACCTCCCTATCGGAGCTCTGTTAGTTCTTCTAAGAGCCGAATGACATATTATTGATAATAGTTTAAGGGAAATCTATTTTCAAGATATAATATGAGCTTATGTGCAAAATACTTGTTTATATGTGCATTGTCTAAAATGTCTTATTTTTCCATAAATTGTACAGGAATGTCTGGTGGAGGTTCTTTCAGTCCCCTTGCTATGATCCTCAAGGATTCTAAGCTGGATGGGGGTAATTATGTTGACTGGAAGAGGAAGTTGAACATAGTACTCACAGCCGAAGGGTACAAGTATGTTCTAACTGACCCCTGTCCTGTGATTGGGAGAAACTCCACTGACGAGGAGCGCCAGGCTGAGGCGGAATGGAAGCAAGCTGACGAGATGGGTCGATGCTACATGTTGGCTTCCATGTCCGATGTGCTTCAGTCGAAGCATGAGCATACGCCCACTGCTTATGATATTGATTTATCGTTGCGCACCATGTTCGCTGATAAGAGCCGACCCGCAAGTCAGGAAGCTCTTAAGGCGATTATGACTACCAGGATGGCTGAGGGGGCATCAGTTCGAGAGCACATGCTCAAGATGATTGCTTACTTCGAGGAAGCCAAGGTATTGGGAGCGACGATAGATGCTGAGAGTCAGGTAGACATGGTCTTAGAGACTTTGCCAGATTCATACTCACAGTTCAAATTGAACTATAACATGAATAAATTAGAGATGAATCTAGTGGAGCTCATGAAAGAGCTCCAGGCGGCAGAGAAGATCATGAAGCCTACCTCGAAGGCTCTAGCTATTCATTCTGCATCTTCTCCTAGAGTTGGCCCTAAAGCCAAGAACTTTAAGAAGAAGAAGGGTCAGAACAAAGCAGGGGGCAAGCCCATAAAGCCCGGAGCTAGTCAGGTTGATGCCAAGCCCAAAGGCAAGTGCTTCAAATGTGGGCAGAAAGGACACTGGAAAAAAGATTGTCCTGCCATCAAGGTGAAAGCACCAGGTATTGCTCTTTACTTAGAATCCATCAGTTTGGTAGGATCTTCATCCTCTTGGATAGTTGATTCAGGATCCACTGATCATGTTTGTAACTCTTTGCAGGGGTTCAGAAAGACAAGGACTCTACTTGAAGGAGAGCATGGATTGCTGGTTGCTAGTGGAGCTCGAGTATGGGCTGAAGCAGTGGGAGTTTTGCATTTATTTTTTGATTGTAATAGGATTTTAATTTTGAAAGATGTTTTATACGTTCCTACTTTGAGACAGAATTTAATTTCAGTTTCTAAATTGATTTCTTATGGATATTCTGTTTTGTTCCATTCTGGTGTCACTATCAGTAGAGATGGACAGGTTATTTGTTCAGGCAACGTATTTGAGAATCTTTATTATATTAATCCTATTAAAAGTTAAATAAATAACTCTGAAATTGAACCAGTTAATAAGAAGAGAACATTATCATCAAATGACTCTTATCTATGGCACTTAAGATTAGGGCACATTAATCCTAATCGGATTCAGAGGCTAATCCATGATGGGCCCTTGGGCTCATTGAGATTGGAAGAATGGCCTTAGTGTGAATCATGCCTAATGGGCAAAATGACCAAAAGGCCATTTACTCAGAAGGCAGGTAGAGCCAAAAACATATTAGAGTTAGTTCATAGTGATGTTTATGGTCCAATGACTACACCTGCTAGAGGAGGTTACGAGTACTTCATCACATTTACAGATGACCACACTCGTTTTGGTTATATTTATCTAATGAGGCGCAAGTCTGATTCTTTTGATAAATTCAAAGAGTTTAAGGCTGAAGTGGAGCGTCAAACAGGTAAATTGATCAAAATTTTGAGGTCAGACCGTGGTGGAGAGTACCTTCTTGGAGAGTTTAAGGACTACTTAGTACATCACGGTATAGTTTCTCAATTGACTGCGCCTAGGACCCCCCAGCAAAATGGAGTCAGTGAGAGAAGGAACAGGACTCTAATGGAGATGATAAGAAGCATGATGAGCCATGCATCTCTTCCTATTTCCTTTGGGGGATATGCCTTAGAAACGGCGGCATACATTCTGAACTTGGTACCCTCCAAGTCTGTACCTAGGACACCCTATGAGATGTGGACCGGACGAAAGCCTAGTCTAAATCATCTCAGGATATGGGGTTGTCCAGCTTATGTATTGACTAAGGGGAGTAAGTTGCAACCAAGGTCAGAATTATGCTACTTTATAGGATATCCAAAAGGCACTCGTGGTGGATATTTCTATTATCCTAAGGAGCAGAAAGAACTAATCAGTACTCATGCTAGATACTTGGAGGATGATCAGAGTATGTCCACTAAGGGTTCAAGCAGAGCAGAACTAGATGAGAAGTTATCTTCTGAACAAACTTCAGGTACATCTAGTGTCCCAATTGAGGAACCAAAAGAGACACAACCGAGTGTTACTATACACACGGAGCCTCGTCATAGTGGGAGGGAATCTAAAGTTCCTGATAGATGGACAAGAGAAGCTTTTGAGCTAGTCTCTGACAATCAGGAACAAGATCCCACTAGATACGAGAAGGCTGTCCTTGATGTCGATGTGGACAAGTGGCGTCTTGCAATGGATGCCGAGATTGAGTCTATGCATCTCAATCAGGTTTGGGATCTCAATCAGGGTGTAAGTGGGTATACAAGAGGAAAAGGGGAGTGGATGGAAAGGTGCAAACCTTTAAAGCAAGGTTGGTTGCAAAAGGATTTACTCAGAAAGAAGGGATCGATTATGAGGAAACCTTTTCACCAGTAGCCATGCTTAAATCCATTCGCATACTCCTTGCCATAGCATGTCATTATGACTATGAGATATGGCAAATGGATGTCAAGACGGCCTTTCTTAATGGCTATCTTAGTGAAGACATCTATATGTCCCAACCAGAAGGCTATATTGTGAAAGGCCAAGATCACATGGTCTGTAAGCTTAAGAAGTCCATTTATGGACTTAAGCAAGCATCAAGGGCATGGAACAAACGTTTTGATGAGTCTATAAAATCTTATGGATTTATTCCAAACGTAGATGAACCATGTGTGTATAAGAAAACAAATGGTGAAAAGGTGTCTTTTCTGGTGTTATATGTTGATGACATTCTCATCATAGGAAATGATGTAGGGATGATGTCATCAATAAAGATTTGGCTATCAAGTCAATTTAGCATGAAAGATATGGGAGAAGCTAGTTACATTCTTGGTATAAAGCTTCTTAGAGATAGGAAGCAAAGAATGTTAGGTTTATCCCAATCTTCCTATATTGACAAGATATTGGTCAGGTTCAGTATGGATCAGTGTAAAGGGGCATTAATTCCTTTTAGACACGGATTGGGCTTATCTTCCAGGGACTGTCCCAAGACAGAGGAAGAAAAGGCGCGCATGAGTAGGATTCCTTATGCTTCAGCTGTAGGAAGTCTCATGTATGCCATGTTGTGTACCAGGCCAGATATCTGCTTTGCTGTAGGCATGATAAGCAGATTTCAGTCAAATCCAGGGGAAGCACATTGGCAAGCTGTAAAGCATATACTCAAGTACCTTAAGGCTACTAAGGATTATATGCTAGTTTACAGAGCTGATGACTTAGTTCCAGTAGGCTACACAGACTCAGATTTCCAGGCTGATAAGGATGAAAGAAAATCCACTAGTGGATATGTTTTCACCTTGTTTGGAGGAGCTATTTCATGGCGGAGTATCAAGCAATCTTGTATTGCTGATTCCACCATGGAAGCTGAGTATGTAGCAGCATCAGAGGCGTCCAAGGAAGCAGTATGGCTCCGAAAGTTCCTTATAGTGACTTCCTTTCATACACTCAGTATGTTTTAAATCCTTGAACTCGCTAGGCTCCTCAGAATTATTGGCCTAAATCCCAAGATTCATAGTGGCTTTGCACATCTAGCCACATACAACTTTCTACTCATTTATCAGGTTTAAACAACGTTAACCTCTATGGTATTCCTCATGCATACCTTCTCTTAGGTTTACTCTGAGTCCACAATCTCTAAATCTCCAAGCCGCCTTGGCACACTAAACCGTAGTCACAAATTCTGTTGACTAGGTATTTCATCATTCTCTTTATGGTTGTTACGACCTATCAAACAACTCTTGCCTTTTTGGCACACAAACTCTTCCTTGAATTGAGATTTCCATCTCACAACTCATCGTCAAGGCTTTAGGCTGGCCATGCTCTACTACCCAAAATTTCACTTCCTGAGAATCCACTGATTCTCGTATTTCATTCTTCAGATCTAGCTGACTATCGACCTGTGACTATCAAATTAGTTCCTCTTAGGCACTACATTTACCGTCAGCCAGCACACAAGTTGTCACCATCAACCTGGTCATGTAATAGGCTTGTTCTTACACTACGCGTTAACCCCCACACGAGTATGCCTCCGGTGAAACTGCACGGTCCCGTCATAGTTCTCCAAGAACTATCATTCATTATCGCTACCACGAGTCTAACTCCTTCTGTAAGAGCATTCATTCTAGGCCTCATCGCGGGCGATGACTCCATGCATCTTTCCTGTCCATTTCATACGTCAAGTAGCTTTTCCTTTGCGCCACCCAACTCTTTCTTTAAGGCAATTGTAAACACGACCATCCCATGATCTCACTTAGCATTGTCGTACTAGACATCAAGGTATTCTACTCCTTGAGCCTAGCACTGTTTGTCATGTCACCCATTCCTAAGATGACCACGAACCTAGATACAATTCTTTAAATAGGACACTCAGTCCATATTCAATTCATCACATTTAGATTCCTAACGCTTCCGGCCTTGACCAATCACAGCTAGCGGCACATCTCGCATACTATACCATCGGGACTTTAAACCCCTCTACAAGGCACAAACCCTACTGGGTTGTCACAAATCTTTAGCATTTGATCATCTCCGATGTAGTCTGCTTATGATGCTTCGGTCAACGGGCCTCCCGTACCTTACCGCAAGCCATCGATTAGCCCTTTGCATGTGGGTCCCTAGATCCATATTTTTCACTGCGAACACTGAACCAACAGTACTGTCATGATGCTAGGGTTCCTTATCCTGTCTTTGCGAGTCACATCGGTTGCACCACCATCACCTCATTTAATTGACGTAACTCACATGCCATCCCTTGACCTTCTTCGGTCTCTCGCTTGATTTAATTTGTTGGATCCTTTATACATCTTATTTCCATGGCACTAAATGATCCTCGAAAAATCCTTATCATTTGATCCTTAACTTATCAGCTAAGCCATGCCACATCAGACTAATCATTCATGATTCAGTCATCCTCAATAACTACCAATTATCTTATTTTTCACTGTGAGGATTTTAACTGGTGACCTCTAATCAACAGTCTCGAAATCTCTCGGATCCATAATCATGGTTACCGAGTCAACCTTACGGAATGATATCGTCGGATCCTAACTTCAATAGCTAGATCATTTTACTTGAACTAACTTCCATCAGGCTTCCACTATTAGCTGAAAATAGTAATTGTATACTGGAATAGTGTATGTATGTGAATAGTAACACTAGGTAAGTTCCCAAGAAATAGAGGTGGGTCACAAATGGACACACTTAAATACCAAGTCTTTCCTTAGCCAGAACTTTTCTAGACATGCACTTTCACTACACCACGCTTAAATCCATAGCCTTTAAGACTTCAACCGTCAATCCCTGAATCTCCAAATAGGGGTTTCATCTTATGAACCATTAGTCTCTTTCCCCTAAGCCTTCACTTGGGGTTCCTACTAACTAGTTCTATCAATATCAGATCCTCTTAAGTCTCCAAGTCGAACTTCTCCTAAGTCTCCAAATAACATTCCGCTCTAATATCAATTATATCAAAGTCACTTAAGTCTTCCAATAAACTTAAGTTCTGATACCAACTGTAACACTCCAAATTTTTCGGGCGTGTTATAACTTAGGATTTCGGGAATATAATAATTTTCCATACCACAATCGCTGTCATACATCACACAAATTCTCAAAAACCCTAATTTTCACCTTCTCAGCTTAACAAACCCAATATTAAATAACTAAGACAGGTGTTAAAATTTCAAATGCAGAAGCTAAATTGAACCTGATATGTATCACAAGCATAATACTTTATTTACCATAAAATTGTTCAAAACGTCTACAAAATGTATTACATGGACATCATCTCTAGCAAGTGATAATTGAACATCTTAAACATATCCAAAATTACATAGGTTCGCACATAAACAAAAATATGCTAAACATGCTACAAGTAGTAAATTAAGCTTATTCTTCAGCTACCTCATTTCCCTCAGAGCCGCTCGTTAAACCTGGAACGTTTGAATATTCCAGGGATATAGTCCAATTAGAAGATGAATCTTCTAGTGAGAAACTCCAAAAATAGTTTATATCAATGCATGAACAAATATAAAACGTATGCGAAAAATAACTAGGACTACTCCGAAGTGCCTCGTGAACATGTTAGCCTCCTCTAATGAGAGCTTTCTCAATGGCGCACGCATAGCGCCTCTCGGGAGGTCCCCAACCATGTCAACTCGGCCCAACCTCATAGAACCCATGCAAGCACCACATCTGGTTTTTCTTAGACTCACGGTCTTCCCCACGAGAGCTTTCTCGATGGTGCACACATAGCACCTGTCGGGGGATATCCGACTTTTACCCTCGACCAACAACAATTAAGTGCAACAGTATGGCCACACGAATTTTATAAATGCAACAGTTAAAAATCCAATAGCATATATTTTTCAGAAAAATACAGTTCATATATGCAACATGATTTCACGTAAGAGAACAATAAGAGTTTACGTACAAGAACTTCACAAAACGTGTCTCATGCAATAGAAGTCTCTTAAAAAATAAGATTTGGAGTATAGGAGTCTCACCTTGCAGGTTTATCTCTTAGAAGGTACAACTTTACTGCAAATGTCCTAGGTTTCTGCAAAAAACATGCATTTCAGTAAACCTAAACTCAAATATTTTTATATAAGGTTGAAGGCTATTAAAGTAGGGGCATAATTGGAAAATTTGAAGGGAAATGGGCCTCTCACGCACCCTCATGCGCCCTCAGAAGGTCACTCATGCGCCTTCACGCGCAGCCACTTCCAGCGAGTGTATCTCACACGTTGCTACCAGATTTCGGACAACATTGCGTCGTTTTCATATTTCAGCCATATCTCCCTAGTTTAAACTTTGATTCGACCCCTGTTTGAACCTACGAGACCCTTTCTTCCCCCTCTACAGGATTATAAAAAAAAGGACTTACCTTACTTTTTTTCAGACTGATTTTGGAGAATTCTGGCAAAGCCTCGTAACTCCGATGAGGCTCGTTCCTTCCGGCTTCTCCTTTGATTTTTTCTCGCCTTCTTGCCGAACTTCCTCCTCTCTCTCTAGAGAAAGCTCCTCCTCTTAGAGTGTCTCAACTCTCAAACTTGTTTAGAATGATTTGAGGACAACCCATGGTGCCTATTTATAGATTTCTTCAATCAATCACATTATACCACTTGTCACAATCTAAGCCATGGACTCCAAAGACTAAAAGCCATAATTGAGTGGCTTTTGAAATCCAAAGTTAGAATGAATTGAACTTTTGAAACCCAAGCTAATACCCCAAAGTTCTTCCAAATAACATTTTGGCTCTTATTTCAAGTCCTCAACTTTAATATTTTACCTCACTAGCTTATAATTTCATCCTTATTTCATTTGGATAATTCTCTAATTACAATTACATCCTCAAACATAAAATTTATTGAGATACTTAAAATCTCAAATTTAATAACTCAAAATTACTTGATATATACGATGTCCGGGAAGCCCTTACCATCATTCGATCTTTTCAGGCTATAACTTAGTTTAACCGAAAACCGTCTCTTATTTTATTTCTTTCAGCGTCATAAATCTCGCCTCGAGATGCTTGACAAAGATATACTTTTGTCCTTAGGTATCTAAGCTCCAAGGCACTCCCTACAGCTGATTCGGTCACTTGTTGCCCTTTCAAGCCCATTTTTTGATATTTTAAACTCAATTAAAATACGTGACAACCTTACAAAAATATGGGGTATTACAACATATATCATCATGATCACATGGTCAAGCATGTGCTTACATACACCAACATATGCTCATAGTCAAAGCTTGAGAGAACAGCGACGTAATCATAAGGAACGAGGCTTTCATGAGAATAATCTATGGGGTATAAACATGGTATTCATAAGCGTAGCAATTCTTATAACATACTTGGAGACTGGAAGCTTGGAGGGGACGTGGTGGTTTTCATGAAAATGCTTTCCTTACAAATCCTTCCAAAACTAAAAATTTTCCTTTGAAATAATTTGAGTCTACAGGAAAGTAAACCCGCTCTAATACCACTATGTGACACCCTTAACTTGCATGAACATAAAAACATAGGGTAGACAGTTATGTTTCTTCATATATTTTTATTTTCTTTGATATGTATATACATATACATATTTATGTGATAAAAATAACTCTTATACCTTCTGAAGAATAAGAGGTATATGTACATATATAACTTCAGATATCAGGAATACAAGAAGTTTAAATCTTTGCTCGAGAATCTTAGATGAAAATTCCCAAAAAAAACACCCTCATCATCTCACTGCTTCAATTGATTACAAAATTAGAGTTTAGAGTCAAAGGAAATGGGGTTTTTCATTCATAAAGGAACGATAAGGATATCTAAATTTGTCAATACATAAAATGTAACATAAACCACAAAAATAGTCACTTAAACAAGCTTTCTCATAACATTTAGATTTTAACTTTGAAAACTTGTTTTCAATAAAGGAAAGAAAGACTAATTGTCAATTTCTGAAAATATCTTCTTTGAAGGAGCTATCATGTTCCATGTCCGTCCTTCAATCTCCTCATTCGCTATCACCTGGAGGGGAAAATATGGGATGAGACTCTTGTGAGTCTCAGTAAGTACAAGAGAACCATCATATGTATTTAAACAAGTCATGACATAACATAACATAACATAACATATCATAAGGAGATACGAGAGGTTCCACCAACTATGGGGGCACGAACCCTCGTGCGTAACGTTACCGAGCTTCGATGCCGAAACTTGCATGAACATAATATATCATGAGGGACCACATAACATAATTCATGGGCATGCTTAAACATCATAAATAGTTCATAATGTACTTACCTCAACCTGGTGGGATGAGATTTGAATGTTTAAAGCTTCACACCTTATCGAGTTTGTTTTTCTGCAGACAAAATACGTATTTTTGTGAACTAAAACCTACATAATCTTACATGGGATTGTAGGTAATTAAATAAGGGGTTGATATGTGAAATCTCAGGGAAAAAAGGGCTTCCACGCGCCCTCACGTGCCCCAAGAAGAGTTGGGTATTTGCACGCGTTGGAGGCAGATTCGACACCCTTTCGTATTTTTGCCGTATCTCTCTCATTTTAACTCCGAATCAACTTCTGTTTGAACCTACGGACTCCTATTTCAGTCCTCTATATGAATATGGAAAGAAATCAGGCCTATCTCTCTGATTTTTAGACTGTTACTGCAGTTCTTTGCGACTGTCTGCTTTTCATCAAGCTTTTGCCTCTCATTCGCTTTCTCCCTTGTTTTCCACTTACTTTCTCTCCTTTTTAAAGAACTTCCCCCTCACAATAAAGATCTTATTTCTCTCTAAAAGTGCTCTCAAAGTGGCATGGATTTGGCTCACAAATTTTGAAATGCCTTGGGAAGTTAGATTTCAAGCCTATTTATAGAATTATCCATCAAATCATAGCATGCCATGTGTCACCTTAATTATTGGGATTCATCATTACTTCCATCTGTTACCACCCAAATGGTGCCATGTGTCCCAAACTTAGAGGTTAAGAAATCTTGAAGGCTAAGCAAAAGACTTGGAGAAGACTTAGCAAAGACTTAGAGAAGACTTATCAAAGACTTTGGGAATACTTATCAAAGACATGGAGAAGACTTACTTAATAAAGACTTAGAAGACTTAGACATATCAAAGACTTGTAAAAGACTTACTTAACAAAGACTTTGACTTAAATAAGGTTTGAACACCAAAATGATCCAAAGCTATATCGGAGTTTTATTTGAAATCCACAATCATGAATTTCACAATCCCTTGAAAATGCCTCATTTCATCATATATCTGAACTTAAAGATCCCTAGTATATATATCACAATTTAAATTTGTTGGATATTACATATTTGAACTAAGTAAGAAAAGAAACAAAAATCTCAGGTGTTACAATGAGAATATGCAAGTAAAGTAGTAAAGCAAATGCACACGAGATATATAGTGGTTCGACACTCCGCCTAGTCCACTACCTTCAAACTTACCAACTTAAAGGATTTTCAAACACAATCACTTTTACTAATGATCAACCACAACAAGGGTTTTACCATGGTTCACCCTAAAACCTTGTACACGATGAGTTTTTATGGTTCAACTCAAACCTTACACCACAATGAGTTTTACGACTAAACTCAAACCTTACAATCAATAACAAGATAAATAAAACTTATTTTTACAACCCAACAGATTTAATGTAATGAAAACCTTACCAAATGGTTGTACTAACCTCTTAGTATGAGGTGAGGAGAGCTTAAAAGGATGAGACGTCGATTTCAGTTTGCTTCTCCTTTTCACACCATAATGCACACAAAGGATTGATTGAGTGGATCTTCCTTGAGAGCTAGTCGAAAGGATTTCGTTCACTTATGCTTGTGTATGTATCAATATCTCTTGTATGTGTGTTCTTGTATGTATGCTTGTAAGTGGTTCTTTTTGTCTTTAAAGAATTGATATATATACCAAGAAATAGAATTTTCGCTAATTATAACTGATATACCTAGGAAGACGAGGCGAATATATGATCAGCTGTGGGCCCCAATATCAAGGAAGCAAGGAAGACCCACTCAGCTAGGCCGAGTGGCCAAGGCCACTCGGCACAACAGAGTGGGGGACCACTAGGCATTGCCGGGTGGTGAGCCACTCGGCACAACCGAGTGGGGGTCACTCAGTCATGCCGAGTGGCCCCACTCCCTTACTCGGCCTAGTCGAGTGGGGGTCACTCGGCACCATGCCGAGTGACCCTTCGGGATTGGCGATTCTACCGATTGCCACCCTCTTGTCAGCTAGATGGGCCCCGAAATTTCTAGAATGGGCCACCAGATTCACGCCAAAAATATCACTAGACCTCTCTCTCTCCTCCATTATAAATATAAGACCCTGCCTTCATCACAAGGTACGCTATTTTGAGTAATTGAAATACAATTTTCCCATTTTCTCTCGAGATCTAATTTAAGCATCGGAGGGTTTGTGCGGGGACCCCCACCAGCGCCCTAATGGTGTTCTCGTTTTGTAGGTCACTCGTCATCCTTGAGGCCACTCGTCATCAAGGCCACCCGTCATCCCAAGATCACTCGTCATTAAGGCCACTCGTCATCCCGAGGTCACTCGTCATCAAGGCCACTCGTCATCTTTGAGGCCACTCGTCATTAAGGCCACCTGTCATCCCAAGGTCACTCGTCATCAAGGCTACTCGTCATCCTCAAGGCCAGTCGTCATCCTCAAGGCCACTTGGTCATTTTAGGCCACCAGATCACTTTGGGGTCACTAGATCCTTTTAGGCCACCAGATCATCAGCCCACAAGATCATCAGCCCACAAGACCATCAGCCCACAAGATCATCAGCCTGTCAGACCATCAGCACCGTCGGATTATCAGACTTAGAACTATGTCAGATTTAATCGCTCTTCAAGATTCTCATCAGTGAATACACGACTCCCGAGACTCTTGCGTCTGTCTGTAATTAAAAATAGATTGTTGTATTTTGGCAACAACAATTGGTGTCATTTGTGGGAAACGCAAGACAAAAAAGTCAACTTAAGAATGGCAAACACCCGTGGACACCAACGAACTCTCTCTCAAGGCATAAAAACATACCTACCACCATGGAACTCTCAGCAACAGGGAACGCCTCCCATTATCCCCAATTCTCAACAAGGAGCACCTCTGCCCCCTCATAATGCTTAACCCCAAGGAGGTGATCACTCCGTTTCCCCGAGCCAGTAGGTGGGGAACCTGTAACGACCCGTTAGAGGGCCCAATATTTATTCAGAATTATTTATATTGTTAAAGTATTTAATTAAGAGATTTTTTCAATTAATTATTTAATGTGGCAATTTGGAGATTTTGAAGGAAAAGAATAGCATTTATTTCTTTTTAATGTTGGAGTTAAGGGAATTTGCCAAGGTGACAATTTAGATTTTTAATGGAGATAATAGTATTTAAATAGCATTTAAAGAGCATTTAATTCTAATGGAAATTAAATGCTAAGACATGAAGGTCATTTAGAAATTTGTTATTAGAATTTAATTGTTAATTAAAGTTATATTGATTAAGGGATTAAGATAATCCATAAGTGAGATGGTTTTGGTTTAAAGTCTCCTAGTTATAAGATATCCATATGTGAGATGGTTTTGGGTTAAAGTCTCCTAGTTATATTAGGGAAAGAATCCATGTTAGAAAGGGAGTAGGATCTAGGGTTTTTATATAGCATTTAATGACATTTATTTATTGTGAAAATTAAATGCAAGGGCATGAAGGTAATTTTAGAGTTTTATTATTATTTGAGGGTTTTAATAATAATTTTTGTATTATTATTAATTAAGTGAGATTATGTATTTAAAGGAGAATGAGAATCCATGTATGAGATGGTTTTGGTTTAAAGTCTCCTAGTTATATTAGGAGAAGGAATCCATATTATAAAGGGAGTGGGATCTAGGGTTTTTATACCTCTATATATAGAGCCCATTAACTTACCTTTTCTTCACGCCATGTAAAGAACCAAGAGACCAAGAGATAACAAAGGCTTGCTAGAGTCTTCAAGATCGCTCCAGGGTTCGATCAGAGAGTTCTATCAGGAAAGTATTCTTCCTGTAATCCCTTCTATTACAGGTTCATATCAGTTTTGATTTCAGATTATTCCAGTTCTTCGTTGTAGTTTTCAGATTTATATCATTAAGCAGAGACGTATATATATATATATGCGTATAACAGTGAAGTTATGAGCAAGTTCTATTAATCCTTATCCATTTTGGATTGCAAGTTCTATTAATCCTTATCCATTTTGGATTGTAAGTTCTATTAATCCTTATCCATTTTGGATTGCAAGTTCTATTAATCCTCATCCATTTTGGATTGCAAGTTCGATTAATCCTTATCCATTTTGGATTGCAAGTTCTATTACTCTAAGTTCTAATATCTGGATACCTTATATCGTATCCGGATGTATCTAAAGTTCTTCGAGTATGATATCTAGATGGTTTGTTTATACATCCGGAAGGGTCAAGATAATATCCAGATGTCTCGCCTGATATTCGGATGCCTCCCTCAAAAGTTGAAATTCATATTCGAATAGTCTCTTGTAGCATCCGAATGCCTCAGTGAGATATCCAGATGGCCAGAATCATATCTGGATGTCCTAGTCCATATCCGAACACTATCCAGAATATCCGAATAGCTCGATCTTTGTGCTTCTAGTGTATCCGGATGACTAGTATCATATCCGGATGTCCTAGTTTCTATCCGAATATATTCCAGCATATTCAAACAACTTCTTATTCGAGAGTCAGTGTATCCGGATGAGCCTCCTTCATATCCGGATGTCTTTCATCATATCCGGATATCCTTCCTGATATCCGGATGGCTTTTCTAGAAATTTAGTTGAACTTTCAGAATAGTTTAATCCAAGTTTTAATTAAGTTAAATTATTCAATAACATCCAGTAATGAGTTTATATGCCATAATATAACAAGTTAATCATGCCCATACCGTAAATTAAAATTCATTGAATCTTTGTATTCCAATATATAGATGAAGATCATATCATGTTCAGCATTATTTTATTATGACATAATCAGCATTGTTTTGTGAGATTATGTGCATACATTTTGGTATGAGCATTGAGCATAACTTTATATGGAGCACTATATATCGTGTGCCAGCATTTATGTGAGCATTGCATTGCATTATGTGCGCTAGGCGGTTTGTCCGCGGGGATCCCACCAGTTTCAGTTTCAACTCAGTTTATGAGTTGCCTGCCTGGGGGCCACCAGGGGGCTAGGGAATATTGCCCACAGTATGTGCTTACAGTTTTTTCTGTTTATAGGATTCAGATTAGTCAGGTATGTTTTATCAGATTATGTGGGCCTATGAGCCAAAGTTGCATACCTGCGTTTAGTTTACAGTTTATGTGCATTACACTTTTATGAATGCAATCAGATAGTGATTATTCAGTACAAGTTCAGTGAGTTATTTGTCAGTATCGATATTCTTCGATTCAGCTTCAGTTATTCTTTCTAGCTTATTACTTGCTGAGCTTTGTAGCTCACCTTGTACTCTTCATCCCTCTAGGTTCTAGCAGGGGAGTACCAGAAGTGGGGCCTAGCCGTAGTGGTCTATAGTGTGTGTACGTGGAGCCGCTCAAGATAAAAGATGTCTAGGAGTCTGTTGAGTTTTGTAGTGTTTTGTCAATTTAGATCTATTTATATTTTAGTTAAGGGATAGTCCCTTAGTCAGAGTTTATGCTTTTCAGTTGTATTGAGTCAGAGTTTTTATTTCAGTTGATTGAGATGTTCAGTCATGGTATCAGATTTTAGATTATCAGTTAGTTTATTTTATTTTTCCATTGGCACCTCTTCTCCGGCAGTTCTAGGAGAGGAGGTGTTACAGAACCAATCAGTCCCACCACCGCTACTTATCGGCTCAAGGCCACCTCCTACTGATCAAGCTGGGACTTCACGATAGCCACCATGCACGGTCCCATGGGAAGAGTATGAAGCATTGAGACAACAACATGTTGAGGGCATGTAAGCACTTCGAGATATGGCTGGTATCCTCCAAGGTATGATGCCTGTAGGGACATTGCCTGATACTCTAAAAACGTTTATGCCACCCCCAGAACCTCAGCCCGAGATGGGGGCTGATTCCTACCAAGAAGCTACTCCTGATTCTCATTCTCGATCTATGCCTCGATGGGAGGGTAGGCCTAGATCGCCACCACCAAGAAAGAACCCTCATTCCGTACCCCAAAGAAATGAAAACCCAAGAATGGAAAACAGAACCAAAAGCCCTCAAAGGCAGAGGTATCATGAAATAGTGGCCAGTACCCCAACAAGACATGACAATCAGACAATAGCTACTATGTGTGATGATATGAAAAGAGTAGTAGAAGAGGTGCTTGACTGGAAAAAGTTAATCCCTGCAACGGAAGAGCACCAACGTAGAAAATGTCCTTTTACTGCAGATATATTGGAGAGACCTCTGCCTCGAAAATTCAAAATGCCACAAATCACCCTCTACTCAGGAAAAGACGACCCATATGATCACGTTCAGAATTATGAGTCACTGATGATATTGCATGCATGGGATGACGACATAATGTGCCGAGCATTTTCCTTAACACTATCAGGACATACTCGAACATGGTTTAACAGCCTTCCAGAGGCCTCTATTTCATAATTTGGCCAACTTAGGACAGAATTTACTAAAGCTTTTATGATTAACAGTCGAAGAAAAAATGATGCCACATATTTACTCAACATACGACAAGGGAATAAGGAATCCTTACGTCAATTTGTGGATAGATTTTGCTATGCTACTCTTGAAGTCCCTAACTTGTCGGCTCAAGTGGCAGTGTCTGCTATGCTCCAAGGGACACGTCTCGCCTCTCTCCAAGAATCACTTTCTTTAGACCCTCCAACGTCCCTGGCCAATTTATTTGTTAGAGCAAATCGGTATATCCTCCACATTGAAATTATGAGGAATGTAGCGGGGAATGAAGACAAAGAAAGGAAGAGAAAGGAGCGCGAAGGGGAAGAAGAGTCCATTCGACGACAAGAAAGGGTTAGAAGAACGGATGTACCTAAACCTCACTTTAAGCATTATACTCGGCTTTTACAGCCCCGATCAACTATATTAGCCGCAGTAGAGGGGGAAGGACTCCTTAAACTACCCCACAGAGTTGACCGACCTATGGGGAAAATTCAAGAAGAGTATTGCAGATATCATCGAACTCGGGGACATTCCACTGATCACTACAGAGAATTGAAGAACTAGATTGAGATGCTCATTCGTGAGGGGCACTTGCAAAGATATGTGAGAAACGAGGAAGAAGAAAACAGAGAACCCCGGCAAAGGGAAGACAGACGTGATGGACATGAAAGGCCAAACCCACGGCAACAAGAGAGAGGAAGAGAACGTCGACAAGATACTCGTGTAAACAATGAGCCAACTCAACAGGTCATTCATGTTATTTCCAGTGGGGAAACCCTAGGGGGGACACATCAGCCTCCCAAAAGGCATATGCCCGTCAAGCCTACCAGGTGAACTCAGTAATGGAGGTAAGAGATGATGAAGAGCCAATCACCTTCGCCCCAACTGATCGAGGTGATATAATACTCCCACATGATGATCCCATGGTAATCTCAACAGTCGTGGCCAAGCACCCCATCAGTAGAATTTTAGTAGATAATGGCAATTCTGTCAACCTGATCTACTGGAACTATTTTGAATAAATGCATTTATCTCATGATCGATTGAAGAAAGTATCCTCTCCCCTGTATAGCTTTACTGGAGAAGCGGTTCTAGTTGCAGGATCTATTCAGTTACCTATCACGTTAGGCGGAGACCTCTAACTCGTAACTCGACAAGTGAATTTTATGGTGGTTAAAACTTCCTCGGCAGCATACAATATGATCTTGGGACGCTCGTTACTCAATGATCTAAGGGCCGTGGTATCCTCATGCTATCTATTGATGAAATTCCCCACACCCACTGGAGTGGGACAAGTTCGAGGAGATCAAAAGAAAGCACGAACTTGTTATGTGTTGTCTACCAAAGGGAAAAGAGCTGAAGAAACCTTATCCATAGCCGAGAAAGCCATACATAAATCCTTGGAGAAAGGAGCAGCACGTAAACCTCAACCTATTGAAGAATTAGAAGTAATACATCTGAGTGAATCAGATTCTAAGAAAGTAGCATATATGGGGTCCCATCTCCCGAAACATATGAAAGAAGAAATTGCAAGATGCCTGCGAGAGAATTTAGACGTATTTTCTTAGAAACCAAAAGATATGCCGGGAATCAGTCCAGAAGTAATATGCCACCACTTGAATGTGGATCCCCAATTCAAGCCAGTTCGACAAAAGAAGTGAAAATTACCCCTGATAGGCTACATGCACTAGAAGAGGAAGTTGACAAATTGCTAAAGACGGGCTTCATTCGAGAAGTATTATATCCAGAATGGTTGGCCAATGTTGTTATGGTCCCGAAGCCTAATGGAAAGTGGCGTGTCTATGTGGATTTCACCAATCTCAATAAGGCATGCCCCAAAGACTCCTACCCGCTACCACAGATCGATCGCCTTGTGAACGAAACATCTGGATACCAATTTCTAAGCTTTTTGGATGCTTTCTCAGGGTATCACCAGATAAGGATGTACCCTCCAGACCAGGAGAAGATGTCATTCATCACTGAAAAGGGGACATAATGCTACCAAGTCATGCCTTTTGGACTCAAGAACGTTGGAGCCACTTATCAGCGCATGGTGAATAAGGTCTTTAAAAAATTGTTGGGCGACACAATGGAAGCATATGTTGACGACATGATCGTGAAAAGTCGAGAGAATGAATCCCATGTAGAAAAGCTAATGCGGGTGCTTGGGGTCTTTAGATAATACAAGATGTGGTTAAATCCAATGAAGTGTGCCTTTGGAGTGCAGTCTGGAAAATTCTTGGGATACATGATCACACAAAGAGGAATCGAGGCTAACCTTGAGAAAATTCAAGCAATATTGGATATGGAACCACCCGCATCAACTAAAGAAGTTCAGCAATTGATAGGGCGAATGGAAGCTCTTGGACGTTTTCTCTCCAAGTCAGTTGAAAGGGAGCTACCCTTCTTACGAACATTAAGAGTAGGGAAAAAGTTTGAGTCGACAGAACAATGCCAAAAGTCATTTGAAGCGTTAAAGGAGTATTTGAAAGGAGTTCCCCTATTAACATGACCAGAGATGGGAGAGACGTATTTATACTTGGGGATAAGTGATGAAGCCATAAGTGCAGTATTAATCAGGAAAGAGGGACAGGTAGATCGACCAATATATTATGTTAGCAAGGAATTACAAGGCCCCGAGACACGTTATCCCGTGACAGAAAAAATAGCATTGGCACTACTAAACGCATCTAGGAAGTTAAGGCCATACTTCCAGGCTCACTTGATTATCGTACTTACAGATCAGCCCTTACGAAGTATTTTACAAAAACCTGAATGTTCTGGTCGCCTTACCAAATGGTCCATTGAGTTAAGCGAATATGATATCCAGTATCAACCTCGACAAGCTATAAAAGGACAGTCACTGGCTAACTTTATTATGGAATGTACCCACTCCGGTAAAATAAGAGGAAATGAGCAGGCAGAATGGTTGTTGTTTGTAGATGGAGCATTTGGTTCATAGGGAAGCAGAGCTGGAATAGTACTCGTATCCCCTGAGGGAGAAACATTGGAATATTCTCTGCGATTTGCTTTTCTAAGTACCAACAACGTGGCTGAGTATGAAGCATTAATTGCTGGAATGAGGATAGCAAGGAAATTGGAAGTAACGCGATTGGTTGCCCATAGTGATTCTCAGTTAATTGTGCAGCAGTTTCAGGGACAATTCGAAACCAAAGAGCAAATAATGGCTCAATACTTGCGCAAAGTTAAAGACCTGGCCCAGACATTCCCGAGTTTCCAATTAACACAAATAAACAGATCACTTAATGGGCATGCTGATGCTTTATCTAAATTAGCATCCACTAGAGAGATAACAAGAAGAGCAGTATTTGTGGAGATGCTACACCGTCCAAGCATTGAAGAAAAAAAGGTATCATGCGTCGAGGCAGGAACAGATTGGAGAACGCCCTTCTATCGTTATCTCACCAACAATGAATTACCAGACGATCCACAAGAAACAAGAAGGCTTAAGATGCGGGCTTCAAGGTTTACCATCATAGATGGGATATTATATAAGCAAGCATACACTGCACCTCTTCTCAAATGTTTAGGCCCTCAAGAGGCCGAATATATCCTGGCAGAAGCTCATAGTGGAATGTGTGGAGAACACTTGGGAGCAAGAGCCCTAGCAACCAAAATTTTAAGAGCTAGTTTCTTTTGGCCCACACTAAGGTCAAACCCGCTAAAGAAAGTCAAATCGTGTGACAAATGCCAACGACATGCTCCAGTCTAATTTGCCCCAATATCCCAGTTGCAGCCTACGTTCCAACCTATACCATTCGCTCAGTGGGGTTTGGACATTTTGGGACCTTTTCCTCAAGCACTCGGGCAAAGAAAATTTTTAATAGTGGCTACTGACTATTTCACCAAGTGGATTGAAGCTAAGCCATTGGCCACCATTACAGCACGAAAAGTAGAGGCAATGGTATGGAAAGACATTGTGTACCGATTTGGGATACCAAGGATTATCGTCACGGATCATGGGAAGCAATTTGATTGTGACTCCTTTAGAAAATTTTGTGATGACCTAGGGATCCAACTAAGGTTTGCTTCAGTGGCGTACCCCCAAGCTAATGGATAAGCTGAGGTTAGTAACCGAACCATATTGCATGGCCTAAAAACTCAACTTAAAGGAGCCAGGGGCACATGGGCAGATGAGCAACCCACCATTTTATGGGCATATCGAATGACTAGTCGAGTCGCTACTGGAGAAACTCCGTTCAATCTTGTATATGGGACAGAGGCCTTAATTCCCATCGAAATTTTAGCTAAGTCCCCAAGATTGATGGCATATGAGGAGGAGGATGGTGCGAGGAATTCTAAAGCATTGCGAGAAAATTTGGATCTGATTGAGGAGCAGAGGGATAACACTGCAGTAAAGATAGCTGCATATCAGAGAAGAGTAGCCAGTTATTTCAATTCTCGGGTTAAGAACAGACCCATGAAAGAAGGAGATTTAGTACTTCAAAGATCTGTTGTAACCAACGCGCTAAGGGACAATGGAAAGTTACGAGCAAATTGGGAAGGGCCATATCGCATCCTAAAGCTGATTGGACCCAACACTTGCATTTTACAAACTCTTGCGGGAGATACCCTAGGGAAAACATGGAATTTAAACTATCTGAAGTTGTATACAAATGATGTACCTGAGAAAATATCTACAGTAATATAAGTCCTAAACCGGACTGTGGACGTAGGCACATTTCGCCAAACCACGTAAAAATGCTTGTGTGCAAATAATTGTCATTTTATTTTAGATTTGCAGAAAGAGAGCTCACACGCGATCAAGCCTGTTGCCCCGCCTATGGCCTGGCAACGGGGTAAAACACGATCAAGCCCATTGCCCCACCTATGGCCCGGCAATGGGGTAAAACACGATCAAGCCCGTTGCCCCGCCTATGGCTCGGCAACGGGGTAAAACACGATCAAGCCCGCTGCCCCGCCTATGGCCCAGCAACGGGGTAAACCACGATCAAACCCGTTACCCCGCCTATGGCCCGGCAACAGGATAAAACACGATCAAACCCGTTGCCCCTCCTATGGCTCGACAACGAGGTGAAACACAATCAAACTCGTAGCCCTGCCTATGGCCCGGCAACGAGGTAAAACGCGATCAAACCCGTTGCCCCGCCTATGGCCCGGCAACGAGGTGAAATGCAATCAAACCCGTTGCCCTACCTATGGCCCAGCAACGAGGTAAAACGCGATCGAACTCGTTACCCCGCCTATGGCCCGACAACGAGGTAAAACACAATCAAGCCCGTTGCCTTGCCTGTCGCCCAACAACGGGGTAAAAGGCGATCAAGCCCGTTGCCCTGTTTACAACCCGGCAACGAGGAAAAATATGCTCAAGCTTGCCACATTGGGCATGATTCAATAACGAGAGAAAAGTCCTGGCCTCACATCACTAATGACAGCAATGAAAGAGTAAATCAAGCAATAAAGAGCGGAGCACGTTGAATGGAGCAAAGAAGAAAATATTCCATTGATAAAGCAATAGCTCTCCTTAAAAAAAAAAAAAAAAAAAAAAAAAAAAGAGGAGCAACAGTGAAAAGAAAACTACAATAAAGGCCTACTCGCGGGGACGAGACTTGCGAGACGAACGCTCAGTAGACCCAAGTGACACAGCAGGAACCTCAGGAGACACTGTGGGAAGTTCCCCTTCTTCAACCTCGGTTGTGTGAGGGACATCTTCAACAGCTGTGCTAGGATCTTCTTCAATGGCTTCGGGATCGACTGCCATACCTTCTTCCCCACGATTAAAAGGAAACGGAATCCAAGGGCCTGTCAAATTTTCCAAATCATCCACCAATTAAGAGTCCAAGTAAGAAGAAGGACTCAAAGGCTTATTCGGTTCATATTGATGCCAATCTACTTGATGAGACTCTTCAACCTCGAGAGTAAGAAAAAGTTCAGGAAAACTCTCTCCCGGACGCTGAGATTCCAGATAGGCATGAGCCAGATAGAATCCATATTTCAGAAAGCCTGAAGCATATCTTCCCTTCCTATCTTGAAAATCCTAAACCCTAAAAGCCTGAAGCATATTTCAGATAGGGTTTAGGGTTTAGGGTTTAGGGTTTAGAACTTATCTTCAGTTCTGACAGGCGTAAAGAGTGTTCCTACACAAGTGCTTCATGTCGTGCCATTAAATCAACATTCTTGTGCTCTTCAGCTTTCAGCTTAGAGCGTAAATCTTGAATTTCTCCTTGAAGGCCCGACGTGCCAGTGGAAACTTCGGACAACCGAGCATGCATATGCCCAATCTCTTCCTCTGCATTCTTCTTCCTGAGCTCCGCCCGATGAGCACGACCCTTTAGCACTTGACGTTCTTCATTCCAAGAAGATTGTCGTCTCCTCCAATCTGACATTTGGACATCTACTTGCTCACGATAGGCCCTGTCCCTGGCATTGGAGGCGATCATTCCTTGGATGCCTTGCACCAGGAGCTGCTCTGCTTCATCCCTAGTTTGGGCATAGTTACTACCAATAAATCGTCGTTCCTCTCAAGGGAGAATGGTGGAAAAAATGAGACGAGCACCAATCCCTGGTTCAGTAATGGAGTTTGTCTCTAATACCCCTAGGGAAACTTCAAAGTCCCGACCAGTAAGTTTCGTACCATCTCCGAGAATCATAGTATGTCTCACGTCGCCTAGAAGGGGAAGTATTGAAGGTGGCCTCAATGATTTCTCGCCTTCAAGACGGCGACGATCCTTTCTATTAGGAATTACGAGATGGCGACGTTCTTCCTCCACCGGGGCCATGTCACCAACAAACCGAGAAGATGAACTTTGCCCCCCTCGAGAATTGGGAGCAGGAGATGGGATATTGACAGCTTCTTCATGAGAGAGAGGAACTGATGATGGACTTTCCGTATGGGAAGGAACTTCAGCACTCGAGGGGTCGCTTCTCGGGTGACGCTGCCTTTCCACCCCAATGGGAGAAACGCCAGCAAGCCTACGTGACCGAGGAGGGCGAGAACTTGTAGCTCCCTCGATACCAGGGGCAGGAACTCTAGACGTTGTCACAACATGCGCCTTCTCTTCGCGGTGGCGTCTACGCAACTCCATCAGCCTATTCAATCCACCCATCTCTGTAAAAATCAACGCAAAGCATTCAATATGGGAAGAATAATACAATAAAGGAAAAAGGAAGACAATGTCAAAAGATATTCTACCCCCAGGAGTGTTTTCCTCCTAAGGATCGAAAGGAGGATGCGAAGACGATTCAGACATTTCCATCTCCCCCTCCCCAACTCCCTCTATTTCCTGATTGGATAGCGTAGAAGATTGAGGAGGAGCAGTTGGTGTCATGACCCCCCCCACCCGCGATTCTGAAATTCTCCAAAGTTAGGAGGCTCATCAACTCAACAGGACCTTGTGCTGTTAGAATTTCTACTAGGCGACGTTATACGCCCTGAACCTCCTTACAGGGAGGAAACCCTTGGTTGGCATCCTGATGGTTCCAGTATAAAGGAGCATCCCAGCTAGGCAGAGGTTCTATCACCACCCATTGCTCTTCAAACTGATTGATCTTGTTAGGAAGAGCGCTGAACAGCTCGAAGCCCGACACCTTTTGGAGTGTATAAAGGGCACGGTCTTTACTAGCTCTTCGTAATCGATAAAAGTAGTTGAAGAGCATCAAAGAAGGGACTACATCCCTCTGATGGAAAAGCACGGAAAAACCTACCATCTGGGCCCAACCGTTAGGGTGAAGTTGGGCGGGAACAATTTTATAGTGCCGCCACCAGGCTATGGTGAAAGATGGAAGGGGAAAGCAGAGTCGTACCTCAAACGAAGCAAAGTGAACACCAAGGGAGCCCTTATCTACTTGGGAAGGATTCGACTAATCGAGATGAGGATACCTCACCATAAATCCAGAAGGGGTGGAATCATAAATCTTCTCAAAAGCATCGTATTGAAGCCGAGAACTTGAAGTGTCAGGAATGTGCGCGGGGCCAGGGGGTGATGCCGGTCTTCTCCTCGACATATTAACAAGATTCAAAATCGTTACCTTATTACAACAGGAAAAATAGAAGGTCACAGCAAGCAACACACCTACACGCAAAACGAAAAATATCAGTACAAGGCGAAAAAGAAGCATCTGAAGAAAAATCAAGCGATCGAAGACATAAAAAGACACAGCGAGATCAGGACCACTCGGCCATAACCGAGTAGGGGGCCACTCGGTCATAACCGAGTGGCCTTGGCCAAAAATAGGGCCACTCAGTCATGACCGAGTGGCCACCAATCTCACACATGGCCAATCGGTCATGACCGAGTGGCCCCCTAGTCGCACACCCTAGTGATGAAAGTGAGACGTGGCCTGAAAAACGCGCCGAGACCTGAGAGAATTTGAGTTTTGGAGGCAACACGAATGAATTTTATGAAGTTTAAATGGAGACTTCAAGCCCTATTTATAAGGGCTCAAAAGGCAAAAAACCCAAAGCTGCCAGATGAATACAGAAAATGAAGAATAAAAGGCCTTCTAAAGATGAGCAAAAGTATGACGAAGAGCCACGCAAAAATTTCCCGGGGTCTTATGCTCTTTTACCCGACCTCTCTGTTAAAAAAGCAGGGAGCAATTGATATGCCCGGGAAGAAGAGGCGGATATATGATCAGTTGTGGGCCCCAATATCAAGGAAGCAAGGAAGACCCACTCGGTTGGGCCGAGTAGACTGTACCACTCGGCATGCTGAGTGGCTAAATCCCCCACTCAGCAAAACTGAGTGGGGGACCACTCGGCATTGCCAGGTGGTGAGCCACTTGGCAATGTCGAGTGGGGTCACTAAGTCATGCCGGGTTGCCCCACTTCCTTACTCGGCCTAGCCGAATGGGGTCCACTCGGCTAGGCCGAGAGATCCCACTCGAGGAATGACCGAGTGGGGGTCACTCGGCACCATGCCGAGTGACCCATTGGGATTGGCGATCCTACCGATTGCCACCCTCTTATCAGCCAGATGGGCCCCGAAATTTTCGGAATGGGCTACGAGATTCAGGCCGAAAATATCGTGAGACCTCTCTCTCTCCTCCACTATAAATATAAGACCCTGCCTTCATCACAAGGTACGCTATTTTGAGTAATTGAAGTACAATTTTCCCATTTTCTCTCGAGATCTAATTTAAGCATCGGAGGGTTTGCGCGGGGACCCCCACTCATGCCCTAGCAGTGTTCTCATTTTGTAAGCCACTCGTCATCCTTGAGGCCACCCGTCATCCCGAGGTCACTCGTTATCAAGGCCATCCGTCATCCTGAGGTCACTCATCATCAAGGCCACTTATCATCCTTAAGGCCACTCGTCACCAAGGCCACTCGTCATCTTTGAGGCCACTCGTCATCAAGGCCACCCGTCATCCTGAGGTCACTCGTCATCAAGGCCACTCGTCATCCTCAAGGTCACTCGGTCATTTTAGGTCACCAGATCACTTTGGGGCCATCAGATCCTTTTAGGCCACCAAATCACTTGGGGGCCACCAGATCATCAACCCAACAGATCATCAGCCCACAAGATCATCAGCCTGTCAGACCATCAGCACTGTCAGATTATCAGACTTGGAACTCTGTCAGATCCAATCGCTCATCAAGATTCTTATCAGTGAAGACACGACTCCTGAGACTCTTGCGTCTGTCTGCAATTAAAAATAGATTGTTGTATTTTGGCAATAACAATAACCGTTAAAGACAAGATGTTAATGTAGATTTCGAAACACACCTCATTAGTTTCGAAACAACACACTTTTGCACTAAAGTTTCAAAACATACATCACAGTTTCGAAATATCCAGCCTTTACAGCTTGTTATGCACTTAGAGATAGAATTAGTAGGAGACAAAGGTTTATATTCTGACATAATTTTTTTTTATTCTTCACTTTCAAACTTTTGAAATTGAAACAACAAAGTATGAAGATTAAATCAAAAGTAACCTTTTAAATAACTTTTGGATTCAAAGGCAAAAGCATGTTGGTTTTTGAAATGTTCTACTGTCAGAGACAGATGTTTTTAAACATGATATGAAGGTTTCGAAATATGTAATACCTCAGTTTTTTTTAAACTCAAATATGAGGTGATACCTAAGGTTATTAGGTTCTAATACATGAGGAAATAAGTCATTTCAAAGGATTATAGAAGCCTTGAGACAAAGGTTCTATTTCTGAACCAGTGGTAAAATCGTAAATATTGAAGTTGGGTAAAAGTGTAATTTATCTAAAATCTTGGGGTGCTAAGTGTAATTTATCCATTTTTCAGGGACCAAAAAGTGCAATTTAAGAATAGCCCAGGGACCAAGTTGTAAGGGTCTAAGCGCAATTTCGTGAAAAGTTCGGGCCAAAGCGTTATTTCTTGAAACCTTAAAATATTGCTTCAAAATATCTTGGATTTCAAACTCAAATTGTAACACCCCCCTCTTCTAGAGCTGCCGGAGAGGAGGTGCTACGGGAAGTAAAATATAAAACTAACTAATAACTGAAATCTGATACCATTATAAACAACTCAATCAACTGAAATAAAACTCTGAGTCAACAATAACTGAAACCACAAACTACATCTAAGGAAAAATCTCTCAACTGAAACATAAGTTAAACTTAAACTGATAAGACACTAAAACTAACAACTCCCAGACATCTTTAGTGTTGTGCGGCTCCACGTACACACACTTCTGGACACTGCTACTAGGCCCCACCTCTGGTACTCCCCCGCTAAGACCTGGAATGGTGAAGAGTACAAGGTGAGCTACAAAGCTCAGCAAGTAAATAAACTAAAAAGAATAACTGAAGCTAAATCAAAGAATATCGATACTGATGAATACTTACTGAACTTGTACTGAGTGAAACACTATCTATTTGCATTTATAAATGTATTGCACATAAATGGTAAGATAAATGCAGGTATGCAACTTTGGCACATAGGCCCACATAACTATAAAACGTACCTGGCTAATCTGAACCTGCAACATAAAAACTGTAAGCACATAGAGTGGGTAGTATAGTATACCCCTAGCTCCCTGGTCGACATCAGGCGAGCATCTCATAACTGAGATATAACTAACTGATACTAGTGGGATCCCCGCGGACAAGCCGCCTGGCGCGCATAATGTAATGCTCACATAAATGCTAGCACACGAAATGTAGTGCTCCATATAAGGTCATGCTCAATGCTCATACAAGATGTATGCACATAATCTCACAAAAATAATGCTGAACATGTCAGAATAAATGTTAAACATGTTATACGATCTTTACTAGGTTTATTGAGATACAAAGATCCTAAAATTTCTGAGTATAAGCATGGCATATTGGATTTTATCATATCTTGACATAAAATTCAATATTTAAATAATTAAATGTTTAAATTAAATTTGAGACTTGCCTCAAGAATTTATTGGAAGTTATCTGGGTGCTATATGATGTTATTCGGGTGATTGAGAAAGTCTAAGGAGCAATTCGAATGAAATAGAAGCTTATTCGAATGAAAAAAAAGAACTACAGCAAGCTCATTCGAATGACAGAAGACTCATTCGAATGACAGAGACTCATTCGAATGAAAAAGAACTCATTCGAATGATAGAGACTCATTCGAATGAAAAAGAACTCATTCGAATGATAGATGATATATAACAAAGGCTATACGGATCTGATCAAGGACTCATTCGAATGACTCTCAAATTCATTCGAATTGATTTTGGAATTTTTCAACTTTTGAACTGGCAAAAACCGACTCATTCGAATGCAACAATAACCTTATTCGAATGAATTTATGGGTTACTCATGGATCATTCGAATGACAAAAAGGCTCATTCGCATGCTAGGTTATACAAAGCAACAACTTACTCATAGCTTCAAGGACTCATTCGAATGACAAGGAAACTCATTCGAATGACTGGCACAATATAAGGGAAAAACTTACGATAACACTGGAAACTCATTCGGATGCCTCAAAACCCATTCGAATGATACAAGATTCATTCGAATGACCGGAATCTCATCAGAAATAAAACTCACACTAACAGTGTAATACCCGGTATTGCATGGTATTGAAAATAAATAAAATTTGGATTATTTGTCAAGACCTCGGGTGGTCCGGGAAGCCTGAAAGTTAATCTCGAGAAATTAATTAATGAAATTCCCGAATTGGTGGCAGGGAGTGCCTCGAGACTTAGATGTCTAGCGAAGAGGGCAAGAGATTGATGAGCGTCTCGAGGCGAGATTTATGACGCTAAAAACAGTCCGATCGAGAATAATTTTTGGATTTAATTTTGTATAAACCCGAAAGGGGTGCTAGAACCAAAATGTCATAGGGACCTTCGGGAAGCTAAGGGAACCTTAGGGGTTGTCCGAATTTGAAAATAAGGCAACCCTTAGGCGTTTTCGAGCCGAATAAATGTCTCATGCAGGCGCAGGGATAAAATTGACATTTACAAGTAAAGGGTGATTATTAATTTTCAACAAATCAAGATAATGGGCGGCTTGGTGAGAATTAATTAAGTCCTAGGAGGGCCCAATTGCAATTATCAAATGCTAGTGTAATTATTAATTACCTTAAAGGGAATTAAGGATTTATTGAGGGGTTAAAGGTAAAATTAAGGTGTGTATATATATATATATATGGAACCGTGGCATGCCTGAAAGATTTCAAATTTGAAATCAAAACAGTGAGGGAGATTGAGAGAGCAGGGCCGAGAGAGAGCTCGTGGGAGGTTGAGATCGAAAGAGAGTGAGAGTGATAAGGGATCAAGCGAGAAGGGCTGATCGGCCATGGCAGTCACTGCCATGGCCGATGATGGAAGAAGAAGAAGGCAGTGGCGAACCAGCGAGGGCGCGCGACGGAGCTTGTGGAGACTGAAGGGGGGGCTGCCTAGGTGCGTCGCAGGGGCTGGCTTGATGCGTCGATGGTCGGCCAAGGCCAGCGGTGATGGCAGCAGCGGTGCGTGCAAGCTGCTCGGGGGAAGCTTCCATGGCAGCTCGTGATGGTAGCAGCCAAGGTGGGCGAAGGCTGGTTCGGTGGCTGCAATAGCGCGCGATGGCTGGTTGCCGCGGCTTGGGGGGAGCGAGCAATGGCGGTGAAAGGCGACTGCGTTATGGCGGCCAAGAGCTTCGACCGGCAGCCATGGCGGACGCGAGGATGTGCAGCGGCTGCTGTGCTCGCGGGAAGCCGGTGGTGGATGTTGCTCACAACGGCGGCGGTAGCGGTGCAGTGGTGGAGGCCGGCGGAGCCAAGCAGCGGCGTGCGCAGGCGCTATGCACGCCGTGGGAGAAGAAGAAGATTAATGGAGGAAGCAGCCGCGGGAGTGAATAAACGAAGAAGATGGTGAACAGTAGAGAATGAAAAAAAAAATAAAAAGAAAAAGAAAGAAAAGAAAATAAAAGAAAGGAAATAATGGAAAATTGGAGAAAAAATGATAGAAAATTCTGAAAAATTCTAGAAAAATTTGTGAAAAATTCTAGAAATTAATTCGGGGCTTGAGGAGCGTGTCGAAAGCTCGAAATAGAGATTTGGGAGCAAGAGGGCGGTATAGAAAGCAAGGTCGGTATGGGCGTTTGGTCGCTTTTCTCCCCAGATGAGTCGAGGTAAATTAATATTTTCTTCTCAAGTTATTTGCATTAAGCGAGTTAATGTAAAATTGTTATTTGTTGGATTAAATCCTATGTCGGGGTTGTTTGGAAAATTATTGATGGCTGGACTATGCCGTGTTTGGTATATTTTTGTTGAGTTGTTGATTTGTGGTTTTGATGGTGTGTGTGGCGAAGTTGAGGGCATTGGTTTGATGCCGGATGTTAATGGAGTTGGGTTTGTATGTATTTGTATCTAGGTTCGACCGGGGAGGCGGTGACCCTAGAAGAGCTCGGAGCTCGGGCAGGTATTCTCGTCGAGGCAGAGATGAGGCTTCGAGCCAGGTAAGGGATGGCCCCACGTGGAGGTGGCCTTGCAAGTTGGTAAATATGTCTGATAATATTTTTATGTCGCATTTGCATGTAGTGGTTAACACTTGCGTGATGCGAGATCTAGTGGACCTATGGCCATATGGAGGACTAGTGTTGTGAGGGCTGACAGGTTAATGCCTCAAACCTTGGAGGGTTGTGAGGATAAGTGGGCCTAGCCTCATTTGCATGCATTTGGCATACATAAACATGATTATATTCATATTTACATGCATTGCACCCTTACTGAGTCTTTGTGACTCATAAGGTTTTACCTCATGTGTAGATTTTGCAAGTCTAGAGGCAAGAAGGGATGGCGCCGGGAGGCTGTTATGGCAATTAATTTTGTTGCGTGAGATGTGTTGTTGTGTATTCCCTTGCAAATTTTTATACGTATTCATGTGATTGAGTGTAAGCGATATTGAGCACTAGATGTATTTAATTGTTGTAATCATCATAGTGTGATAAATGATTGTGAGATTATTCTTTGGATATGGCTTAGTTGGCCAAGATGAGTTTCGGGCCAAGTAAAGATCAGCAAGGTACGTTCTCATAAATCCCCAATACTCAACGAAGTGTTTGTATGCTAGCTTTGTGCCTGGGTCACCTCTGGCTTGCTATGGGACGAGCTGAAGAGAGGTGAAGCTCACTCGGGTTTCGGGTCTCGGTCCGCTGTGTTTTCTTGATTGAGTTAGGATCGATTCCTGAGTAGAGAGAAGGGAAGGACGAAACCTAGTTCCCACCTAGGGTGTTTCCTATTGAAACATAGTCCAACCCTTCAGTCGTGGTTTGTCGGGTGAGTAATCCGGTCGATTATTTACTGGTGACGCTCGTAAGTGGGAGCGGGTCGTTACAGTTGGTATCAAAGCATAGCTAGCTATATGAGTGGGGAAGGCTAGCGTGTTGGAATGCTATGTATGGTCGGTTAAGTGATTAATGTGAGCGACTGCCAAAGTATTGAGTTGGGGGTTGTCTGACATGATTTGAATGTAAGTCGAAATGTCTTGATTGCTGAGTTGGGGTCGAGAGCAATTGATTTGAAATTTTGAGATTTCAATGTAAGGTTGGTCCGATAACCTTGAAAGTTGGATATGTGGACTGAGGACCCTAAGGGATTGGGTCAACTCATTGAGGCCTGCAATGGTGTGTTTGGATATTCCTGTTCTAGGGATGAGAAAATACCCTGGATTGAGATCATATACCTATGAGAGGTATACGGGTTGAGCAATGGGCAACCGAAAACCCAAGTGTGGGTGTGGTGTCAAGAAACCCGAATTTGAGAATTTTGGGTAATATTAAGTGTTCTAGAGATGAGAACTCCTTGAGATTGAAGTGTTGAGGCTCGTGCGGGGACATCAACCCGAGGCATGACTAGTCCGGGAAGGGGTTAGTGGAGCGTCCCTATGTTAGGGATTTGCCAAGCATGTTCGAGGGAATAGAGTTGTCCCTTGGAAGTGGTGTAGTAAGGCTTGTGAGCTTGAGATGGAATGAGTTAAAATGAGAGTTAGCTCGAGGCTCAAGGAAATGAGTTGTCAGCGGGCTAAGTGGTGAGCCCCAGTAAGGGGGTAAGGTAAATTGCAGTAAGGATCCATGGGGAGCATGCATGTAAGGCGTCTGTATGTCATGGTCAGAGAGGGCATGAAGTAAGTAGCATCCAGAAGGACTCCGAGGGGAGTCATGCGTGCTGAAAGCAGGCTAGAAGTATACGGTATGGGGTAATGTGAGGTGATCGTATTGTTATGATGATCCCTAAGGGGATGTGCCTAGGGTATGAGTGGACCCTAGCAGGTTTTGTCTGAGAAGGAAATTCCAAGTAGGTCAAATTGGAATCCAGAGGAATCCAAACTTGGGATAAAAGAAATAGTCATGTGTTGATATGCGTGTGACAGCTATTGGGTTAAAAGTCCTAGTTGTGAAGGGCCAAAAGACCGTTAAAGGGATTGATGGATGAGGGGCCAATCAAAACTCTCGTTATGACGCTTGGGATCTGGTGGGATGCCTAAGGTCGGGAGATGAGAGGTTAATAGACCCTCATTATGATGCTTGGGGTCGGGATGACTTCTAAGGTCACAAGACCTTTGATGGGAGACGCGGAGGTCACCTAATGAAGGGTATGAACGTGTGTGTGTGGTCCAAGGGCGATGAGTGTGTAGCAACAGGACATCCATAGGCTATGCGCGCAATGTAAATGCCAACTTCAGATGCTAAGTGGGCAGGAGCATGGCGAGTAATGTGGAGGCCCTGGAATTTTAGTTCCAAGTCATGGGAGCCTGAGCGAGGCGTGTTGGAAGGCCAAGCTGGGCATCGTGATTGAAAGCATATGTGGGTGTGCAAGGATAGACGGGAGGTCTCAATTTACCTGGAGGGTAATGGTAAGTGCTCTATAGTTATGGGTGCCGGAGTTTGAGGTAGGCTCAGCATGTCAGTTGTGGATTGGGAGATCATTGTCAGTCAAGCTCTGGGATGAGCTGGGTGGCGATTGAATCATGATGGACTGGGATCCATTGTCGTGGAAAGTTTGAGCTTTCAAATGTTGAATGAGAACCGTGAGTTATAATCTTGTGGGGTAAGATCATGAGGTCTCAAGATGTGAAATGGTTTGAGAGTCTTGAAGCGGTAAGAGATGTGAAGTCATGAGGAGTAGGGCTTATGGTATGAGCTTGAGGTTATCAAGGCAAGGATAACCAAGTAAGATGGCTATGGTAAAACGGTGGTGGAACCATCGTAACTTGGAGAGGCTTTAAGTAGCTTCGATGCTATGGGTGCTAGGCTCGATGTGACGGATCTGATGTTATGGACCATGTGGCAGAGGACTAATGAGTTGGCTCGCGTTGAGGGCAAGTGGCCCATGGGCCTGAGCAATTTAGTGAACTGTAGGTGACGGTCAGATGCCGAAGATGTGGAGCAGCACCTTAGGAATTTGGTCAGGTGAGACCAAAAATCTTCCGTGCGGGATAGGACATCTAGAGTAGTCCTAAGGAGGAAACGTGGAACGCGATAATGATCCGATAGGTTGTTGTCGAGTAGGACGCCTGGTAAGAATAGTGGCTGTGAGCGTGGCGAGGTAGTCATGCTGAGTTCAATATCAGGGGTGTGACTGGAGGGCTGAAAGTCACAATACGGGGTACGAAACAGATCAGAGTGGGACTTGAGCCATGCTGTAGAAAACTGTTGTTGGGCCAGTGTAAGGGACAACATAGTAAAAATGATTGGGTGTTGACTCTCTGAAGCACAGGGCAACACGATGGGGAACTAGTGTTGTGCCAATGTATGGGAGTGACACGTGATTGGATGTTGACTCTCTGAAGCACAGGGCAACACGATGGGGAACCAGTGTTGGGCCAGTGTATGGGAGTGACACGATAATGGTGACCAGGTGTTGACGCGCCTAAAGCACAAGGCAACACAGTGATTATGCAGATGGTCAGGGACTAAAGATCTATGAGAAGTTTGAGAAAGAAACCCAGGGAAAAGAAATGGGTCTAGCGTGGGAATAATGCTACAGTTGACGCCTATCAGTGACAGGTCTAATGCTATGGACCACTGGATGCAGACGGTTAGTCCATAGGGGGGACTGCAACCCTCCACGTGGAGTAACCTGTCTTTGGTGGAGACAATTAGACACCGAAGACCTGGGGTATGCTGTAGGTTATGCCTGAGCCAGACCCAAAAATTTCGTAAGGGTTGAAGTATGGTGGTAGTGCTGTGGGTGTTAAGGCAGCAAGAAAGTTTGTGAGTCGAGGGAGTGATATCTTGTGGTGTGATAACAAGAGGTGTGGCGATGCTCCTTGCTAAAGGATGCTAAAATAGTTGTGGTTAAATTTGATCGAAGTGATTTAGTAAATTGGGATGATGGACCCAGTGTGATCTTGCAGTAATGCATGAAGATGGGATTGATTGGTAGAGTTGGTAAATGGCTCGAGAATGATACGTAAGTGCTGTGGAGGGCGAGACTTACGAAATGGAAGCCAACCATCAGATGGGGAAATTGAAGCGTGCGGAGGTTTCAAATAAAGCAATCTCTAATCTAGTGATATGAGTTGTGGTAGGCTGAACGTGTGGCTAAGGCATGGTTTGAAATTTGTTAAGGTGCGCAATTGCACAGTCTGGTGTTAGTCTTGGTTGTGTCGATGCGAAATGAGGAAGTGTCCTCATGTGGCACTGGAAGGGTTTCCAGTTGATGACACACGAGAAATTGCCAGGTGGTAGCACCTGATGGCAATAATGGAGCGTAAGGCTCGAGGGCAGTGAGGTAAAGCCTTGTTGGTACCGTGCATGCCTTTAGTATAAAGGTTTAGCGGGTCCTGGTAGTTAGACCAGGCAAATTGTGAGAAAGAGATGCAAGGTGATAAAAGATGGTTGGTCAAGGGCAGAAATGTGCCACTCAGAGCAGTGTGGCCTTGGAATGAGAGCTATCAATAGTAGTGTTGAAATGTGATCAGGGTAGAACTGGAGATGTTCTCCCAAGAGAGGTTGAGCATGAGGCAACAGTGCAGAATGAACTTCCTAAGGCGCTACAACTCTATCAGGAAAGATCACCCGGGGAAAAGCCAGCGTAATGGCAAGTGATTGAGTAGGAAGGTGAGTCCTACGACATCCAGTGGAAGTGTGAATTCCACATGAGTGGCAGGGTGATTTCCAGTGAGTGGAGTTTAAGTCGAAGCGATAGTCAATGATTGCAAGAGTAGTGCCTGGAGCCGGGTTGTGTTGGTTATGAGCCGGGCGATCCGGCTAGAGCTAAGTGAGTTGATTAGATGGAAGGTGATGGTGAATTTAAGATATCGCCAATGGGTAAAGAGAACTCAAAGGAAGAGCTTATGAGACGAAATTGATTTCCAGTAATGGTGTTGAGGTGATGAAATCACCTAATGGCTGTGAGTGATACAGCTAGAGGGATGCCTTGGAGTGTGGGTAATTGATGAGAATTAACCTCGTGTCTAAGGTTAATGGTTGTGAAAAGAAATTGGGTAGTGAAGTTGTGGTGGTGTTAGAGCCATGTGGTTGCTCACCGAGAGGTGTGAGCTAGTTGTAGCAAAGTGTATAAGAAATCCGGGAGAAGCCAGAGTCTCTCAGGGATTTAGCTAGATGTTATAAGTATAAAAGGTGATGTGAGGAAGGCGGCCTAAGAGTGGGGTCGTGCTGCTATGATGACCAATGAGATTTAGGGAGCAGCGAGTCTTTTGAGATGACGTGGTGGTGTCATCGTCTTTGGCAGGGAAAAGATGTTGTCAAGAAGGACAAAGGTAACCGTGGTGCATGGTAGGACCTTGAAGCCGAGTATGAATGGCCATAAAGGCAACGACCATGGAGGGAAATTCGTTGTAGTCCTGGTGTTGTCCTTGCCGAGGAGGACAAAGGGAACCATTATGCATGGTTTAAGTTAAGGGTCTATTGCGGATGGAGAACGAACCTGATTTTGGATGGCTGAAAGTTTCGTGCCTCTAAGGGTAAGAGGCTCCATTAAGGAATGGTGAGATTTAAAAAGGTCCTAATGAAATTGAAGCTGGGCGAGTAAATTTGGCTAGAAGACCGCTACAAGAGTGGGGGTGTAACCATGATAGCTTGTTGTGGTGGGGACCAAAGGCACGAGTTATCCTACAAGTGCGATGCAATAAGTGATTGTGCAGATGGTAACAAACCAATCACTTGTGCCACGCACCGTGGGTGATGACGAGGGCCGATTAATGGTTCTGCGACCTTAAGCGCAATGGTAGGATCCTTGACTCACGATAGGGTTTAATAGCCAAGGTAAGGCGTAGCATGGGGCATGATTGTGAAAGCTGAATTGGGTGATATATTGAAGGGGGTTGCTCAGTGAAGAGTTCCCTGTTATGGGTATGAGACCCCTACTAGCGTGTGATATCAGCTAGTAAGAAAGGCCTAAGTGTCTTTGTATGCTTAATGCGAAGAACTCCTGGTTGGGAGAAGGTTGTGGCTTGAGCATGATTAAGCTTGAGGTGAGATTGTAATGGTGCGTGCATCGCCAAACTCGAGGTGGACTCGAGTAATGCACGTATAATTGAAATGTGTGATAGCCTGGCATGGTGTTCGGTAAGCCGATTATGCATGATCATATCGATAAATGAGGGTCGGCTGGTCAAGGTAGTAGACCATGTGTGAAATGGTTGAAGTTGGCAGGGTGGGCCAAATGGGTGCTTCCCATGTAGTGCTAGCATGATAAGTTGATCGGTAATGAGAGGTTTCCATGAGGATCAACTCAAGCTATGCATGCGTGTGATTAATGGCAATATGCCATAGTGAATGGGTGTAAGAGTGTCTTGTGGGAACTAGAAGAGACATTGCAGCTGATAATCAGTGCTAAGACGTTGCTGGTTGGACCAGCGTAAAATCGTGGCCATGTGTGATTGGCAGTGGGAAACGTTGCCGTGTGTGATCGGCGTAAAATCGTGGTAAACTAATTAGTGATGCAATGTTAGCGAGAGTTTGTCTCATTGATGGGAACATGGGAAGTAAACCACAAGGCGATGCTTCGAGGAAGAGAAAATCCATTCGGAGATGGACATCGATGTAGTAAGCATAACCCGCGACCAGTGGTGCGGTTTGGCTAGAGGCCAAAGCGGTATTTGGTTGGTGAATGTCCTCGAGAGGTGGAGGACCAAATGCCTAAGTGAAGCCTTGAGATGGGAATAACCCGAGGTAAATGTGAAAAATGGCTGGGCTATGAGATTCTCGAATGTGGAAGTTCGGTGATTTGCTCGAGAATGTGGTTGTCTTGGGCAGTTGTATAAGGCAAAGTGAATTTCGAGGACGAAATTCTTTAAGGGGGGTGGAATGTAATACCCGGTATTGCATGGTATTGAAAATAAATAAAATTTGGATTATTTGTCAGGACCTCGGGTGGTCCGGGAAGCCTGAAAGTTAATCTCGAGAAATTAATTAATGAAATTCCCGAATTGGTGGCAGGGAGTGCCTCGAGACTTAGATGTCTAGCGAAGAGGGCAAGAGATTGATGAGCGTCTCGAGACGAGATTTATGACGCTAGAAACAGTCCGATCGGGAATAATTTTTGAATTTAATTTTGTATAAACCCGAAAGGGGTGCTAGAACCGAAATGTCATAGGGACCTTCGAGAAGCTGAGAGAACCTTAGGGGTTGTCCGAATTTGAAAATAAGGCAACCCTTGGGCGTTTTCGAGCCGAATAAATGTCTCGTGCAGGCACAGGGATAAAATTGACATTTACAAGTAAAGGGCAATTATTAATTTTCAACAAATCAAGTTAATGGGCGGCTTGGTGAGAATTAATTAAGGCCTAGGAGGGCCCAATTGCAATTATCAAATGCTAGTGTAATTATTAATTACCTTAAAGGGAATTAAGGATTTATTGAGGGGTTAAAGGTAAAATTAAGGTGTATATATATATATATATATGGAACCGTGGCATGCCTGAAAGATTTCAAATTTGAAATCAAAACAGAGAGGGAGATTGAGAGAGCAGGGCCGAGAGAGAGCTCGTGGGAGGTTGAGATCGCAAGAGAGTGAGAGTGATAAGGGATCAAGCGAGAAGGGCTGATCGGCCATGGCAGTCACTGCCATGGCCGATGATGGAAGAAGAAGAAGGCAGTGGCGAACCAGCGAGGGCGCGCGACGGAGCTTGTGGAGACTGAAGGGGGGGCTGCCTAGGTGCGTCGCAGGGGCTGGCTTGATGCGTCGATGGTCGGCCAAGGCCAGCGGTGATGGCAGCAGCGGTGCGTGCAAGCTGCTCGGGGGAAGCTTCCATGGCAGCTCGTGATGGTAGCAGCCAAGGTGGGCGAAGGCTGGTTCGGTGGCTGCAATAGCGCGCGATGGCTGGTTGCCGCGGCTTGGGGGGAGCGAGCAATGGCGGTGAAAGGCGACTGCGTTATGGCGGCCAAGAGCTTAGACCGGCAGCCATGGCGGACGCGAGGATGTGCAGCGGCTGCTGTGCGCGCGGGAAGCCGGTGGTGGATGTTGCTCACAACGGCGGCGGTAGCGGTGCAGTGGTGGAGGCCGGCGGAGCCAAGCAGCGGCGTGCGCAGGCGCTATGCACGCCGTGGGAGAAGAAGAAGATTAATGGAGGAACCAGCCGCGGGAGTGAATAAACGAAGAAGATGGTGAACAGTAAAGAATGAAAAAAAAATAAAAAGAAAAAGAAAGAAAAGAAAATAAAAGAAAGGAAATAATGGAAAATTGGAGAAAAAATGATAGAAAATTCTGAAAAATTTTAGAAAAATTTGTGAAAAATTCTAGAAATTAATTCGGGGCTTGAGGAGCGTGTCGGAAGCTCGAAATAGAGATTTGGGCGCAAGAGGGCGGTATAGAAAGCAAGGTCGGTATGGGCGTTTGGTCGCTTTTTGATCGGGGCTGTCGAACACCGATAGATTAGATGAATGATGATTCGGATTTGCAATAGGGGTGTAACCCAAAGTCGTCTCCCAACGAACCTCAAACGGATCTGTCAAAACAAGGCTAAACCGGGGGGGGAGTTTTTGATGAAAAACAGAAAACAAAATAAGTAAGAACACAATAAATCGAGATGCAATCAGTTGCAAACCAACCTTCTATCTCAGTTTTCATCGCTTTCTCAATACACAATTTGTTTAGTTTTAATCCTCAAATCGAAAATCAGAAAAATCCTTTAACAACCGCTAAAGATTGGAAAGAAAACCAATAAACAGATTTTAGAAACCTCTTAGTTCAATCTATCGGTTTTGATTTCCCTTATTGCACAGATTTGAGACTGATTGAAATACCATTCAAATAGGTTGTTCTTGCTTCCAGTTAAAGCCTCAACCGAGCCCAAAAACCTTGGATTCTCAAACAAAGACAATGCATGCATTCATCCAACCGGTATCAACACATACACAGATTTAAGAGAGAACGGAAACAAGAGAACAATAGAGTTAAAACTAAAAAATAGATTTCCATTAAAACCAAAGACTCAAACCGGGAACAGGGATGGTATTGCAACTGATTACAGAATCCTTAACCTTCCATCTTCACAAGAAAAATGGAGAGAAGAGAAGGAAAGTCGGCTACTGTTCACGTGAGAAAAGAATTACCCCCCTAATGGCCTCTTAATGTGCTTAAATAGAGCCTAAGGAGGAAACCCTAGGTTACCGCCACTTGACAGCCGATTTATGATAGGTTAACGTGCGTTCTGGGAATTGGCCTCTTCATAAGAATTGTATATCAGGAAGAGTAGATGATTTTGGGCTTTTGAATAACTTGATTTAGATATCGTACGCCCAAGATATGGCCTTTTAAAGAATCAGTATCTGTGCGGCTTTCCTAATTTGACCCAACTTCCTAGCCCCGATTTTGAAGCGCTGTTTGAAGGCACAAATGAACTCAGATTTGGACAAACCATACCATTCCAGAAAGTCCAAGAAGTCCTCTACAGTATCTCTGAAGACATCATCTTCATTCTGGAATTTTATCTTGGCCAAAATACTGAAGGAAGTGCAGGAGGTTAAATCTGCTAAAATTGCCCTTACTTCTCTATCTCCAATTTCCAAGATATCTCATTGCCATCAAGACGTCTCATGCCCCATCTCATGCTCCCATAGCCCTAAACCTAGCAAAATAAAGTAAAATAGTGTGAAGCCCAATTCCTATAAAATAAAATGAAATAAAATCAAGATGAATAAAATGATACAACTAATGTGCAAAAAAGACTAAATATGAGGGCTAAATAATATGAAAATATGTACTCTATCAAATTTCCCCACACTTGGACTTTTGCACTCTTGGGCAAAACACTAAACACTAACACTCACTCTTTCAAACAAAAAGGATGCAAAGAATGCAAAATGAGAGGCATGGCAAGTTTTATAGGAATTCAACACTTCAAAGATCATCTTTCTTACACTTCCCAAACAAACAAGTAGCATGGCAATTTTACTTGGCAAGGCGAGTCAAAATAAGCAGACCCTCATAGAATAAGAACATGCTTTCAAGTTCCTCAAATGCTATGCCCAACTCCACCCAATCATAATTCCACTACCAGATATGCTCATCTTCTAAATCTCCACTCTCAGTGCTTTATGCATGCAAATCAAAAGGACTTTTATTCATGGCTCAAACATGGTAAGGTGAAAGGGATAGGAAGATAACAATGAAAAGTAAACTTTAGGAAGAAAGAAAACATTCAAGACAATCCCAAGATCAATGAAGAACTATTAAGCAAGCAGAAAATAGAACCCTCTTTTTTTTCGCATGGTGGGTGCGTTTTACGCTCCATCCCACCTTGGTGAGTGCATTTTACGCTCCATCTCACCTTGGCCTTTGGCCTTTGGCCTTTCTATCTATTTTTTTTTTTTGATTGCAAAGGACTTGCTTAATTTTTTTTTTTTTAATCAAGGGATGCAATGAATGTTCTTCAACCTAAAGAGGGGAAAAGATCACTTTTTTTTTTTTAGGTATGACGAGTAAAATGAAAGAATGCCTTAATCATCTTTTCATATGCATGAGCATTGATAGCTTCAATAAAGATTCAAAACAAGCTCTGGAGTGATACCCATAATTAGTGGATGCAGGCATAGCATAAGAAAGGACAAGAACATGCATAAATATTCCCACAAAGACTACCTCAATCAACTCACCAAGCCAAACTCATTTCCAATTTACTTGAAAGCCCAAAAAGATAAGATCAACTTTCTAATCATGCTAAATACTTTCAAACTCAATTTGCCTCATTTTGCAATTTTTTTATTTATTTTTTTTTATTTTTTTTCGTAAATTCAATTTTCGTAAATTCATTTTAAAAATTGCAAATTGCAAAAAAAAAAAAAAAGGGTTCTATTTTGTTTACTTTTCATTGTTATCTTCCTATCCCTTTCACCTTACCATGTTTGAGTCATGAATAAAAGTCCTTTTGATTTGCATGCATAAAGCACTGAGAGTGGAGATTTAGAAGATGAGCATATCTGGTAGTGAAATTATGATTGGGTGGAGTTGGGCATCGCATTTGAGGAACTTGAAAGCATGTTCTTATTCTATGAGGGTCTGCTTATTTTGACTCGCCTTGCCAAGTAAAATTGCCATGCTACTTGTTTGTTTGGGAAGTGTAAGAAAGATGATCTTTGAAGTGTTGAATTCCTATAAAACTTGCCATGCCTCTCATTTTGCATTCTTTGCATCCTTTTTGTTTGAAAGAGTGAGTGTTAGTGTTTTTCCCAGGAGTGCAAAAGTCCAAGTGTGGGGGAACTTGATAGAGCACATATTTTCATATTATTTAGCCCTCATATTTAGTCTTTTTTGCACATTAGTTGTGTCATTTTATTCATCTTGATTTTATTTCATTTTATTTTATAGGAATTGGGCTTCACACTATTTTACTTTATTTTTCCAGGTTTAGGGCTATGGGAGCATGAGATGGGGTATGAGACGTCTTGATGGAAATGAGATATCTTGGAAATTGGAGATAGAGAAGTAAGGGCAATTTTAGCAGATTTAACCTCCTGTATTTCTTTCAGTATTTTGGCCAAGATAAAATTCCAAAATGAAGATGATGTCTTCAGAGATACTGTAGAGGACTTCTTGGGCTTTCTGGAATGGTATGGTTTGTCCAAATCTGAGTTCATTTGGGCCTTCAAACAGCGCTTCAAAATCGGGGCTAGGAAGTTGGGTCAAATTAGGAAAGCCGCACAGATGCTGATTCTTTAAAAGGCCATATCTTGGGCGTCCGATATCCAAATCAAGTGATTCAAAATCCCAAAATCATCTACTCTTCCTGATATACAATTCTTATGAAGAGGCCGAAGCCCATAACGCACGTTAACCTATCCTAAATCGGATGTTAAGTGGCGGTAACCTAGGGTTTCCTCCTTAGGCTCTATTTAAGCACATTAAGAGGCCATTAGGGGGGGGTAATTCTTTTCTCACGTGAGCAGTAGCCGACTTTCCTTCTCTTCTCTCCATTGTTCTTGTGAAGATGGAAGGCTAAGGATTCTGTAATCAGTTGCAATACCATCCCTGTTCCCGGTTTGAGTCTTTGGTTTTAATGGAAATCTATTTTTTAGTTTTAACTCTATTGTTCTCTTGTTTCCGTTCTCTCTTAAATCTGTGTATGTGTTGATACCGGTTGGATGAATGCATGCATTGTTTTTGTTTGAAAATCCAAGGGTTTTGTGCTCGGTTGAGGCTTTAACTGGAAGCAAGAACAACCTATTTGAATGGTATTTCAATCAGTCTCAAATCTGTGCAATAAGGGGAATCAAAACTGATAGATTGAACTAAGAGGTTTCTAAAATCTGTTTATTGGTTTTCTTTCCAATCTTTAGCGGTTGTTAAAGGATTTTTCTGATTTTCGATTTGAGGATTAAAACTAAACAAATTGTGTATTGAGAAGGCGATGAAAACTGGGATAGAAGGTTGGTTTGCAACTGATTGCATCTCGATTTATTGTGTTCTTGCTTATTTTGTTTTCTGTTTTTCATCAAAAACTCCCCCCTCCCCCGTTTAGCCTTGTTTTGACAGATCCGTTTGAGGTTCGTTGGGAGATGACTTTGGGTTGCACCCCTATTGCAAATCCAAATCATCATTCATCTAATCTATCGGTGTTCAACAGCCCCGATCAGATTTTGGCGCCGTTGTCGGGGAACCAATCTAGTTTCTGTCAAAAAGAAGACTGATTCAAAAAAAATATATATATATTCTTTGATAGTCTAATAGCAGAAATTGTGGTTGCTACTTGGTATATAGGTTGGAAACTAGCTGGTTGCGGGCTACCGGTCCAAAGCGAGTTAACCATACTCGGCACTGCTAGATACAACGTCACGTACCAAGTTTATGCCATAAATCAAGAAGTGAACATGCCTTCAGGAATAGCTGCTGACAGAAAACTCTTATTCTTTGTTTTGTAGTGAGACCAGCAAGCTGCATCCAAGTGTAAGATATAGCAAAATTCAGCAGCTTTGACAGAAAACTCAGCAAGTGCAAGACAGAAAACTCTTATTCAGCAGTTTTGACAGCCTCCATGACAGATAGCAAAATTTAAGGATTGAGATCAAGATACCAGTTCTATCCTCTTCCTTTCTCATCCTTACTTGATGTTCTTTCATGTCTTTATGCCTCCCTTGATGTTTTCTTGCATTTAGAATGGTTTTTGAGGCAAAATAGGAGCCGGTTTTAGGAAAAATCAGTTTCCCGGTTACTGTTCACATTTTTCCACTTGCTTCAATTGAGATGATTTTTGGTGTCCAAAGAAATGGGGGTGTGAGGATTAAGAGTCACCATTTTTTGGTGAGACCCTTTTTTGGCCAAATTCCAACGTTTAGACCACTTTTTGCGCCATTTTGTGCTTCTCAGTGGCTGATTTTGCGTGGTTTTTAGTGTTTTTAGGTCCCTCAATGTTTTTGTGTTGAAATTTTGCGAAAAAAATGCTTAAAAAATCATCTTAGGGCTTCTTGATTGATAGATTTTGTGTGCCTTACGTTTTTGCCTTTTTGGTGTGCATAGACCAGTTTGTGTGCTGTTTTTTTTTTTTGTGAGTCATTTTGAGTGTGTTTTTGTGCTGATCTTTAGTGCATGACTAGGTCCTCTAAGGACAAACCAATTGACCTAGACCTTGAAATAGAAAGGACCCTTAGGAAGCAAAGGAAGGCTAGAGAGTTAGAGCTTCGGATAGCTGATAATCCTCCTGCCTCTTCTGCCACTGCATCTGATATTCCTTCTGTTTCTATACCTACCCCTGACTTAAACACAATGGTGGGTAATGGGAATGAACACAATCGGAATGGAAATAATGTAAATAATGTAAATCATGGTCATTTAGATGGTAGAACCATTAGAGAATTGGCTGCCCCTGATGTGCACTACCAGTCTTTATGCATTCAATATCCCCAATTGGATGCAACCTTTGAATTGAAATCTGGGCTAATCCATTTTCTTCCCAAGTTTCATGGCCTTGCAGGTGAAGATCCGCACAAGCACCTCAAAGAATTCCATGTTGTCTGCTCCACAATGAGGCCACAAGGAGTTGATGAGGAGAAGATAAAACTTAGGGCCTTCCCATTTTCATTGGATGGAGCTGCAAAGGATTGGTTATACTACCTACCACCTGCTGCCATCACAAGTTGGGATGGGCTAAAAAGAATCTTTTTGGAGAAGTTCTTTCCAGCATCCCGAACAGCTGCCATTCGGAAAGAAATTTGTGGCATAAGGCAGAATCATGGGGAGACATTACATGAGTATTGGGAGCGTTTCAAGAAACTCTGTTCTAGTTGTCCACACCATCAAATCAGTGACCAGCTGTTGGTCCAATACTTCTATGAAGGTCTTATTCCAATGGATAGGTATTTGGTGGATGCAGCTAGTGGAGGAGTCCTCTCTGAAAAGCTGCTCAAGAGCTAATCTCCAAGATGGCACAGAATGCCCAACAGTTTGGTACCAGGTCAGCCACTCCCATGAGACAAGCCAATGAGATTGGTGTTGCTGCCATCAATGACCAACAGAGGATAGAGAACAAACTGGAGGAATTGGCCTCCATGGTCAGACAGCTAGCCCTTGATAAAGGACAGTCCAATTCTCAGCAGGTATGTGGTATTTGTTCATTATCCTCCCATGGTACTGACCAATGTCCTCAACTGCAGGAGAATACAGAAGCTTGTGCTGGCATTTTTCCAAGAAGACCCTTCCAGCCACAGCATCAGCAGCCACAGCAACACAGATATGATCCATATGCTGCCACCTATAATCCAGGGTGGAGAGATCATCCGAACTTGAGGTATGGAGGTCCTTCCAACCAGCCATTCCAGCCACAGCAGCAGCAACCTCAGCAGCACAGATTCAATGCACAAAGACCAAGTCAACCAATGCAGCAACCGCAACCAGTACCTAAATCTGAATCAAGCTTGGAAGATATCATGAAGCAGCTCGTTGCCAACAATCTCCAGTTTCAGCAAAGGACCGACACTTCCATACAAAATTTGGAGACACAGATTGGACAGTTGGCAACCAACATCAGTGAGCTACGAAGTCAAGGTTCGAGTCAGTTGCCTTCACAGCCAGTTTCAAATCCAAGGGGCAATGTAAGTGCTATCGTTCTCCGCAGTGGCAAGGAGTTAAGCAGCCCACCCTCTCCACAACCAGAATTTGGGCAGCAACAAGAAAGCAAAAAGGAAGATCAGCCTCCTCCCATTCAAAAGGACAAGCAACCCACCACCATTGATCAAGATAGAAGAGAGACTTCTTACAACCATCCACTGCCATTTCCTCACCGAGCCACTCAAAATAAAAAGAGGGCAGAAGCTGAGTTGGACAAGGAGATCATGGAAACTTTCAAAAAAGTTGAGGTGAACATACCACTCTTGGAGGCCATCAGACAGATTCCCAAGTATGCCAAGTTTCTCAAAGACTTGTGCACCCACAAAAGGAAACTGAAAGGAAATGAAAAAATCAACTTGGGAAGAAATGTGTCAGCATTGATTCAACCTGCCATGCCTCAGAAATGCAAAGATCCAGGGACTTTCACCATTCCTTGCACTATTGGAAATTTGCAATTTCATAATGCTATGTTGGATTTAGGAGCCTCTATTAATGTGATGCCTAAATCTGTGTATTCTTCTTTGCAGGCAGGTGCAGGCACATTGACATCTACAGGAGTGGTGGTCCAGTTGGCAATAGGAGCACAGCATACCCTGAGGGAGTATTAGAGGATGTATTAGTGAAGGTAAAGGATTTCATATTCCCTACTGACTTCTATGTTTTGAATATGGAGGATGATCACACACCCGGACGCGCACCACTTATTCTAGGTAGACCCTTCTTGAAAACTGCAAGGACAATAATTAATGTGCATGAGGGTACTTTATCTATGGAGTTCGCTGGTAACACCATTCAATTCAATATCATTGATGCCATGAAGTATCCCTTAGAAGATCATTCTGCCTTGCATGTTAACTTTATTGACTTAATGGTGGAGAAAGCATGTGTTGAGTTGTATAATCTTGAGTCTAAATTCCCCACCATCCATAATTTTCCTGATGATATGCATTGCCCTCAATGTCATGATGGACTAAATGTAGTGTTTGTTCTGAAATAGATGAGTTTTTGAGTATTGTTGAGAGTGCACCTTCTCATACTATATCCGATTCTCATGTGCCTCCCATAGAGGAAGTTTCTGTTGTTGAGAATGTAGTGCAGGTAGGTGGCAACATAAACAGACTGCTGCCTTCAATTCAACAGCCACCCACCTTGGAGTGTAAGCCCCTGCCCGACAATCTGAAGTACGCCTACTTGGCGGATGGAGACAAGCTACCCGTGATCATCGCCGACAACCTTCAGCCTGACCAAGAGGAGAAGTTGCTGAATCTGTTGAAGCAACATAAGAGAGCCATAGGTTGGTCACTTGCAGACATTCCTGGTATATCCCCTTCCTTATGCATGCACATGATTCATTTAGAGGAAGGAGCTCGACCAGTGAGACAGCCCCAAAGGAGACTCAATCCCACCATTCTAGATGTGGTCAAGAAAGAGGTAAGTAAACTACTTTCGGCTGGCATTATTTATCCTATCTCTGATAGCAAGTGGGTGAGTCCAGTGCAGGTAGTTCCGAAGAAGACAGGATTCACTGTGGTAGCCAATGAAAAGAATGAGCTAGTGCCCATGCGAGTGCAGAACAGCTGGAGAGTCTGCATTGACTATAGGAGGCTCAACCAAGCTACCAGGAAGGATCATTTCCCACTCCCATTCATTGATCAGATGCTAGAGAGGTTAGCTGGAAAGTCCCATTACTGCTTTCTTGATGGTTTTTCTGGTTATTTTCAGATTTGCATAGCACCGGAGGATCAGGAGAAGACCACCTTCACCTGCCCCTTTGGCACTTTTGCATACCGGAGGATGCCATTTGGTCTATGTAATGCCCCAGGTACGTTCCAGCGATGCATGGTGAGTATATTTTCAGATTTACTTGAGCATTGCATGGAAGTTTTCATGGATGATTTTTCTGTTTATGGGACCTCCTTTGATGAGTGTCTAATCAGTTTGGGTAGAGTCCAAGAGAGATGTGTTGAGAAGAATCTTGTCCTAAATTTTGAAAAATGTCATTTCATGGTTGAGCAGGGGATTGTTTTGGGTCATGTTGTGTCCAAGAGGGGTATAGAGGTTGATAAGTCCAAGGTCGACATCATCTCTTCTTTGCCTTACCCCGCGTCTGTGCGGGAGGTACGTTCTTTCCTTGGACATGCAGGATTCTACAGGAGATTCATCCAAGACTTCAGCAAGATTGCCCTTCCAATGTCCAACCTGCTTCAGAAGGATGTGGAATTCAAATTTGATGAGTCCTGCATGATGGCCTTTGAGGAGCTCAAGAGGCGCTTGACTTCTCCACCCATCATCCAGCCACCCAACTGGGACTTGCCATTCGAGCTCATGTGTGATGCTTCCAATTATGCAGTTGGTGCCGTCCTTTCACAACGAGTGGAGAAGAAGTCACACGTCATTGCTTATGCCTCGCGCACTCTGGACAACGCCCAAGCAAACTACACCACTACTGAAAAGGAGCTTCTTGCCATTGTGTTTGCTTTAGATAAATTTCGCTCTTATCTCCTGGGTTCTAATGTTGTCGTGTTTTCTGATCATGCAGCTTTGAAATATCTCTTGAAGAAGCACGATGCCAAACCCAGGTTGATACGGTGGATGTTCCTACTTCAAGAGTTCAATGTTGAGATCAAAGATAAGAGTGGAGCTGAGAATCTTGTGGCTGATCATTTGAGCAGGCTTCCTTCCTTTTCAGATGCCACTACCATGGACTGTCAGCCTATCAAAGATGACTTCCCAGATGAGTTACTCTATCACTTGCATGGTACTGAGCCCTGGTATGCTGACATCGTTAATTTTCTAGCTGCATCTGATATCCCTGCCCATCTTAAGAGAGATCAGCTAAGTAAATTTAAAAGTCAGACCAAGTACTATGTATGGGATGATCCATATCTATGGCGCATGTGTAGTGACCAAGTCCTTAGGAGATGTGTGCCCGATATTGAGTTTGCTTCAGTCTTGCATTTCTGTCATTCACTTACATGTGGTGGTCACTTTGGTCCTCAACGCACAGCTAGAAAGGTCTTAGACTCAGGTTTATATTGGCCATCCCTTTTTCGAGATGCTCATACATTTTGTAAGAATTGCACACGTTGCCAGCACACAGGATCAATATCACGTAGGAATGAAATGCCTCAGCAACCCTTACTATTTTGTGAGATCTTTGATGTTTGGGGCATTGATTTCATGGGTCTTTTGCTGTCTCCTTTGGTTTTGTGTACATTCTTTTGGCTGTGGATTATGTTTCGAAATAGGTGGAAGCTAAAGCCACCAGGACTGATGATTCTTCTGTGGTTGCAGATTTTGTTAGATCTCATATTTTCTGCAGGTTTGGCATTCCCAAGGCCATCATCAGTGATCAAGGATCCCACTTCTGTAACAGAACGATGCAATCCATGCTCTGAAAGTATGGAGTTTTACATAAAGTGGCGACGCCCTACCATCCACAGACCAATGGGCAGGTTGAGGTTTCAAACAGAGAGATCAAGCATATTCTAGAGAAGACAGTCCAGCCCAACAGGAAAGACTGGAGCAAAAGGTTGGAAGATGCACTTTGGGCCTACCGCACGGCCTACAAGACTCCTATTGGCATGTCCCCATATCGATTGGTCTTTGGAAAAGCATGTCATCTGCCGGTAGAGATCGAGCATAAGGCCTATTGGGCGGTAAAGCAATGCAACATGGACATGACAGAGGTTGGTTCCCAACGAAAGCTTCAATTGCAAGAGCTTGAGGAATTGAGATTGGAAGCATACGAGAACTCCAGAATTTACAAGGAAAAAACTAAGGCTGCTCATGACAAATTCATCAACAAGAAAGAGTTCGAAGTTGGCCAGAAAGTCCTCCTATACAACTCCCGTCTAAAACTAATGCCAGGTAAGTTGCGTTCTCGTTGGATTGGTCCTTTTGTGGTTACTCATGTTTTTCCTTATGGTGCAGTTGAGCTTATGGATGAGTCAATCGCAAGGCGATTCACAGTCAACGGGCAGCGGCTTAAGCCATTCTACGAGAGCTTTCAGGAGCATACTATGGAGGATCTGTATCTCCTCAGCGCCGCCTACAATTGACAAAATCAGGCTGTTCCTCTCTCCTTATTTTTTTTTTATTATTTACTTGTCTTATACCTAATTCTTGCTGCATGCTTACATTGAGGACAATGTAATGTTTAAGTGTGGGGGGAGGAGTTTTAGAAAATTGAATTTACGGAAAAAAAAATAAAAAAAATAAAAAAATTGCAAAATAAAGTAAAATAGTGTGAAGCCCAATTCCTATAAAATAAAATGAAATAAAATCAAGATGAATAAAATGACACAACTAATGTGCAAAAAAGACTAAATATGAGGGCTAAATAATATGAAAATATGTGCTCTATCACTTTTCTCCCCAGATGAGTCGAGGTAAATTAATATTTTCTTCTCAAGTTATTTGCATTAAGCGAGTTAATGTAAAATATTTGTTGGATTAAATCCTATGTCGGGGTTGTTTGGAAAATTATTGATGGCTGGAGTATGCCGTGTTTGGTATATTTTTGTTGAGTTGTTGATTGGTGGTTTTGATGGTGTGTGTGGCGAAGTTGAGGGCATTGGTTTGATGCCGGATGTTAATGGAGTTGGGTTTGTGTGTATTTATATCTAGGTTCGACCGGGGAGGCAGTGACCCTAGAAGAGCTCGGAGCTCGGGCAGGTATTCTCGTCGAGGCAGAGATGAGGCTTCCAGCCAGGTAAGGGATGGCCCCACGTGGAGGTGGCCTTGCAAGTTGGTAAATATGTCTGATAATATTTTTATGTCGCATTTGCATGTAGTGGTTAACACTTGCGTGATGCGAGATCTAGTGGACCTATGGCCATATGGAGGACTAGTGTTGTGAGGGCTGACAGGTTAATGCCTCAAACCTTGGAGGGTTGTGAGGATAAGTGGGCCTAGCCTCATTTGCATGCATTTGACATACATAAGCATGATTATATTCATATTTACATGCATTGCACCCTTACTGAGTCTTTGTGACTCATAAGGTTTTACCTCATGTAGATTTTGCAAGTCTAGAGGCAAGCAGAGATGGAGCCGGGAGGCTGTTATGGCAATTAATTTTGTTGCCTGAGATGTGTTGTTGTGTATTCCCTTGCAAATTTTTATACGTATTCATGTGATTGAGTGTAAGCGATATTGAGCACTAGATGTATTTTATTGTTGTAATCATCATAGTGTGATAAATGATTGTGAGATTGTTCTTTGGATATGGCTTAGTTGGCCAAGATAAGTTTCGGGCCAAGTAAAGATCAGCAAGGTACGTTCTCATAAATCCCCAATACTCAACGAAGTGTTTGTATGCTAGCTTTGTGTCTGGGTCACCTCTGGCTTGCTATGGGACGAGCTGAAGAGAGGTAAAGCTCACTCGGGTTTTGGGTCTCGGTCCGCTGTGTTTTCTTGATTGAGTTGGGATCGATTCCTGAGTGGAGAGAAGGGAAGGACGAAGCCTAGTTCCCACCTAGGGCGTTTCCTATTGAAACATAGTCCAACCCTTCAGTCGTGGTTTGTCGGGTGAGTAATCCGGTCGATTATTTACTGGTGACGCCCGTAAGTGGGAGCGGGTCGTTACAAACAGAGACCATATCTTGAATAAAAACTTATCCTCACTACACCATTCCGAAAGAAAACTTGAGAGAATAATCTCAATTGATATAGAAACAACTTAGGAATGATTTACTGATCATAGTTAATGAAAATGTTGCAAAGAACATGCAATAACTGGCTGGAAGACTCACTGTAACGCATACATGTATATGTAAATGCATGCACATATGGTCTGATTAAACTGGAAATCCAAAACAACAGTCTTGGCATTCTGAGATCACCGTTAATATGATTTGAAGACCATATTTAAGAGATTAACGATCAAGAATCACATGTTATCTCCTTCATGCACTCACTGTTCTACGTATATACATATACATATACATACTAAAACTGATATGAATATGAATGCAATGAAGAACTGAACAACTGATAATGAACGAACTTGAATCTGTAATGGAAGGAATTACAGATAGGATACTTGCCTTACACTAACTCCGATCATATCAACGATTGCAACAAGAAAACTCCTACGCAACCTCACTGTTAAAGCTTCTTCAAACCCTCTGCCTCTTCTTCTCTCTTTTTCCTTCACACGGCGTGAAGAAAAACGGATGCTAATGGAAAATATATACGCATGAAACCCTAGATTTGACTCCTTATAATCTTGAAATCCTTTTCCTACCACAACTAGGAGACTTTAATCTCAATCCCCCTCGCAGATGAATTTCCATTCTCATAATAGCTTATTATTAATTAATTAAATAACAACTTCCTTAAATGACCCTCAAGTCCTTGTATTTAATTTCCCATAACATAAAAAGAATTAAATGCTATTTAAAAGCTATTTTCTCAACTAAAAATATTCTAAATTGCCACATTAAAATTAAATGGCGAATTCTCTTAATTAATTACTACTATAATTAATTAACTAATTCCAATAAATACTAGGCCCTCTAACGGGTCGTTACACAAATCAAATATAGTTTTGGGTAAAGTCCAAGTCCAAAGTCTTTTGCTTAGCCTCCAAGTTGCTTAGCCTCCAAGTGGGACACATGGTGCATTTTGGTTGGATGCACATGGGGGAAATGATGAACCTTAACACTTCGCGACATGTCGTGAATTTTGATTCATTGGGAAACTCTATAAATATAAGGTCTTTGTAGCCTTCAATTGGACATTCTTCAAGAAGGGAAAGAAAGAGATTTTGAAGAGGGGAAACGCTACAAAAAATAGAGGGAAGATTCTGCTAAAATCAGGGGAGAAAATCAGAGAGGAAACGAGGCTTGTCAGAAAGTTCATATCTCTACCGTAAAACATGCCAAATGTTTGCAAAACTATAAGGTAAGTCTAATTTCTTTCCATAATCTAGTAGAGGGATGAAAGAGGAGCATGTAAGAAAAAACAAGGGTAGAATTGGAGTTAAAACGAGAAAGTTATGGCCGAAAAACCAAGAAAAGGTGAAGCTGTGAGATTTTTAAGAAAGGCGTGTGCAGCTCACGCGCCGGTAAGGGGCTGCGCATGTGAACGCGTCAGCCACCTTTCAAAGGCGCGTGAGGGCACGTGGAACCCCTCTCTTGACCTACAAATTTTTAGAGTTAACCCTCTTTTAGTTACCTACGACCCTATATAAAAATATGTTGAGTTTGGTTTACGAAACTTGTGATATTTGTAGAAAACCACTCCCAAACGTTGGGAACAGTGCACTAACAAGCCCAAACCAGCAAGGTGAGTGTTTCTTACATACTTTTGTTACATCCTGGTCATTTTGGCTTCATTGAGTAAGGGTGTTGACTTGCATATCATGCCTTTGTGGCTTACACGTCCTATTTTCCCTTGGTTATATATATTCCTTCTGCTTTGTCATATATCATGTTCATGTTGGTGACTATGGCTAGTTGTTGGGCCATCATGGAAGATCTTGTGCTCTTACAGTGAGCTAAGGGTGACTATGATGACCGCAGAAGTGATTGCAACACCCTGGCATTGCTACCACAGGGGTGAATTTCATAATGGCATTATTGCATTTGCATGCACCTATATTTCCTTTCTTGATTCACTCACTTAGATGTAATATGTAACTTGGGTTGATGCCCCTGGAACGTTCCACGTTCTAGGTATATCAGAAGTATCAAGTGTTTTAGGTTTCAGTTCAAAGCGTGGGCAAGGAGGTGGAGTTTTGCCAGCTTTGGGTTTTTTTGATTTATTATGCTTCTTTTTGATTTATTATGTAACTCGAATGATGTATTATAAATAGCAGCTAGGATACACAAGGTTGTAAGAGATGTGTGTGTGGGTGTCCTACAATTGTACTTAAAGTGGTGTGTTGAGTCTTTTTGGAGTATTGGAAGTCGTGAGCATTTCTTGTACTTGTAAGGGAAATATAGTGGAAACCCCATTTGTTTAGCTTTGATTAAGCTTTCAGGTTCGATCCAATGCTTCAGTTGATTAAGGGTTTCCATAACGCCTGTAGGTGATGTTAGGTTATATTTCGCATTGTTGCGTATTTTAGAAAGTGGGGCATTACAAAATATACTTACAAAATATATTTCAAAACATATGCAACTCATATTTTAAATACTCTACTGATAGAAATGACAAAGGTTTCGAAACATACTATATAGGTTTCGAAACATATGCTTAAATCTCAAACAAATTTCGAAATATAGCATGCAATTTTAACAAACATTGAAACCTAACCAAAAGATATTTCGAAACATGTATAGAAACATGACAGAATGATGTTTCGAAACATGAAAACTAAGTTTCGAAACATAATGCATGAATTTTGGATTTTTCAAACATTATTCATGTATGTTTCGAAATATGAAAACTTTATTTCAAAATATGAGATTCACATAAAGATTTTTCATTCTAAGATAGGTTTTTCATCAAACACATTTTCTCATATATCAAAAAATATGATACAACAACAGTGACAAAGAACATGCTAGCAACAATGGATCACTAATCTACTATATTTCTTGGTATGCGTGTGACTTTCTAGGTTCACATCCAAGTAGCAATCAGGATGTGCATGTAACATTCCGAATTTTCTAAAGGGCTCAAGAGTAATTTTAACTTAGGCCATAGGTGAAATTATCAAAAGATTTGGGACTAAAGTATAATTTCTTACAGGTATCAGTACCGAATCAACTACAGGGAATGCCTTAGAGTATAATTGTCTAAGGAAAATAATATGGTCTTGATTAGCATTTCGCGGTAGGATTTATGGCATTAAAAGAAATTGGAATCGAGACAATTTTCAATACAACTTCGATTTAGCTGAAAAAATGAATCATCGTAGGGGATTCCTGGGAAGTCAACAGAATCTTGGGGGAGTTTTGATTTTTGGTAATGATCAACTCTGAAGTGGTTTCGAGATGAAACAAGGGTCCCGTGAAGGCGCTTAGACGAAATTTTCCATATCAAGTAAGATTCAAGGAGATGGAGAGATCCTTATTGTAAATCAAAGGTGTTTGGTCAACATCAAGGCTGTTGACATTTGTTGATTGCTACTTCATAGTGAACCTAAAAGGTCACACACATATTCAGGTGTGATGGTTGACTAAGCAATTAAGGCTAAAATTGTTATTAAGAGCTAGTGACATTTACTGTTAAGAGTTAACAAATTGGGTTCAATGATCAAATTAATAAGGAGCAATTATCAAGAGTTGACAGGCATGCAATTAAGAGTTAACGGGGGCCTCAGTTTCATTATGAGATGGTTAAAGTGTCTGTTGTTGCTAAAATACAACAATCTATTTTTAATTGCTGGCAGATGCAAAAGCCTTGGGAGTCGTGCCTTCCACAATGAGAACCTCGATGTGCAACTGGATCTGACAGAAGAGTAGATCTGATGATCCAATAGAGCTTATGGTCTGATAGAGCTGATGAATTGGTGGATTTGATGGATCTGGTGATCTGGTGAGCTGATGATCAGGTGACCCAAGATTATTGAGTGGCCTTAGATAACCAAGTGACATGAGGCGATTGAGTGTCCTTGGATGAATGAGTGGCCTGGGACGAACAAGTGACCTGAGGCGACCGAGTGACCTAGGACGAATGAGTGACCTGAGATGACCGAGTGGCCTTAGACAAACGAGTGACCTAAGGTGACTGAGTGGCCTACAAAACGAGAGTACCATTAGGACGCAGGTGGGGGTCCCGCGCAAACCCTCCAATGCTTAAGTCAAATCTCGAGAAAAAGTGAAAGATAATGCTTGAATTACTCAAGAGTGTGTACCTTGTGATGGAGACGGGACTTGGTATTTATAGTGGAGGGTGAGGGAGGCCTCGTGATAATCTCGGTGAGGATCTCACAGCCCGCTCTGGAGATCTAGTGGCCTATTTGACTGGACGTCTGATGACAAGAGGGGGCCCACTTGGTTGTAAACGAGTGGGCCGCAAACATGAAGGAGCCGGAGGGTCACTCGGCATAGCCAAGTGGACCCCCACTTGGTTAGGCTGAGCTAGGGCACCCCACTTGGCATAGCTGGCGGGTGCCCACTCGACTAACTAAGTGGCCCCCCACTCTGTTGTGCCGAGTGGGTCTTCTTCTTCTGCATGTCGCTTTTTCTCTTTCCTTCTTCAACCATGTTGGGGTCCCACTTTTGATTTGGTATCAACTTGATTTTACTTGGTACATCAATTACTCCCTACTTTTTTAGACGAGGGAGTCAGGTAAAAGAGCATAAAGTACGGGGAAAATTTTTATATGCTTCTTGCTGCATTTTATCTATCTTTGGAAGACCATTTGTGCATGTTTGCTCTTTATTTTTTGTATCCGTCCAACAGCTCCGATGCTTTTATGTCTTTTGAGCCCCTATAAATAGGGCTCTAAGCTTTCATTTGATCCACATAAGAATTGGGCGTGGGTGTCTTCAAAAATCAAATTCTCTCAGGTCTCGGCACATTTTCATCCCTCGACGCGAGGTTTATTGGGCAACTCGGTCATGACCGAGTGGCCATGATGTGCGAGTGGGGGGCCACTTGGCCATGACCGAGTGACCCTATTTTGTAGCCAAGGCCCACTCGGTCATGACCAAGTGCCCACTCGGTTATGGCCGGGTGGTTCTAATCCTTTGGCGCCTGCTCCTGGCTGCTTGTTGTCTCTTTACATTGCTTCACTCTTCTTTGTCTTTTACTGATGCTCTTATTTTGCATGTAGGTACTTGTTTACTGTGATCACCTGTCTTTTCTGCCTCTTCAACATTAACAAGGTAACGCTCCCAAGACTTTAATATGTTGAGGAGAAGACCGACATCACCCCCCAGCCCCATGCACATTCCTATCACTTCAAGCTCTCGGCTCCAATACGGGGCTTTCGAAAAAGTTTACGATGCCACCCCTTCAAGATATATGGTGAGGTATCCTCGTCTTGATGAACCAGACCCCTCCCAAGTGGATGAAGTCTCTATTGGCATTCACTTTGCTTCATTTGAGATGGGACTCTGCTTTCCTCTCCCGCTTTTTGCCATGGCATGGTTACGTCATTACGAGATTGTTCCAACTCAGCTTCATCCTAATGGCTGGGCCCAGATGGTGGGTTTTTCCATTCTTTTCCATCAGAGGGATGTAGTCCCTTCCTTGATGCTCTTCAGTTGCTTCTATCGATTACAAAAGGATAGGAAAGACTGCCAACTTTATACACTCCGAAAGGTATCGGGCTTCGAACTGTTTAGTGCCCTTCCCAACAAGATTAACCGATTTGAAGAGAGCTGGTTGGTGATAGAGCCTCCACCCAGCTGGGACGCTCCCATGCATTGGAATCATCATGATGCCTACCAAGGATTTCCTCCTTGCAAGGACGTTCGGGGCGTGTATCGTCTTCTTGTGGGGATACTAACGGCACAGGGTCCTATTGATTTGCTGAGCCTCTTGAACTTGGAAAATTTCAGGGTCACGGGTTGGGGGGTTGTGACGCCAACTACTCCTCCTCCATTTTTTATGCTGTCTAACTGAGAAATTGAAGGAGTCGAGGAGGATGAGAATCAAATGCCTAGGCAGTCTTCACATCCTCCCTTTAATCCTCAGGAGGAAATCACTCCTGGGGATTTTGCTATTACCTTCCTTCCTCCATTATTGTATTATTTTCCAAACTAAATGCTTTATAATAATTTTTGCAAAGATGGCTGGAGTAGGTAGATTGGTGGAATTATGCAGACGTCATCGGGAGGAGGAGGCACGTCTTGGGGCAGACGTCATGCAAACTAAATGCTTTTTACATGAAATGTTTTAGTTATGCCCCTGCTTTAATACCCTCCAACCCTATATAAAAATATTTGAGGTTAGGTTTATCAAAACGCTTGTTTTCTGCAGAAACCTAGGCCGTTTGCTATAAAATTATACCGTCAAAGAGATAACCCAACAAGGTAAGACTTCGTGAGACTCCTACACTCCAAATCCTATTTTTATTTCTCTTATGAGAGACTTCTATTGCATGACACGTGTTTCGTGAAGTTCTTATTCGTAAACTCTTATTATTTGTTTACGTGAAATCATGTTGCATCTATGAACTGAATTTTCCTGAAAATATATGCTGTTAGTTTTTTTAACTGTTGCATTTATAAAATTCGTGTGGCCATACTATTGTACCTATTTGTTTTTGGCCGAAGACAAAAGTCGGAGATCCCCCGAGAGGCGCTATGCGTGCGCCATCGAGAAAGCTCTCATGGGGAAGACCGTGAGTCTAAGGCACAACGGATGTGGTGCTTGCATGAGTTCTATGAGGTTGGGCCGAAGTGACATGGTTAGGGACCTCCCGAGAGGCGCTATGCGTGCGCCATTGAGAAAGCTCTCGTTGGAGGAGGCTGACGTGTTCACGAGGCACTTCGGAGTAGTTCTCCTTGTCTTCTCATACATTTTATACCTGATCATGCATTGATATAAACTATTTTTTGGAGTTTCTCACTAGAAGATTCATCTTCTAATTGGACTATATCCTTGGAATATTCAAACGTTCCAGGTTCGACGAGCGGCTATAAGGGAAAAGAGGTAGCTAAAGAATTAGCTTAAATTACTTCTTGTAGCATGTTTAGCATATTTTTATTTATGTGCGAATCTATGTAATTTTGGATATGTTTGAGATGTTCAGTTATCACTTGCTAGAGATGATATCCATGTAATATATTTTGTAGACGTCTTGGACGGTTTTATGTATGATAAATAAAGAGTTATGGTTGTGAACCATATCAGGTTCGATCTAGCTTCCGCATCTGAAATTTTAACACTTGTCTTAGCTATTTAATTTTGGATTTGTTAAGCTGAGGAGGTGTAAATTAGGGTTTTTGGGATATTGTGTGATGTATGACAGTTATTGAGATATGGAAAATTTTATATTCCTGAAATCCTAAGTTATAACACGCTCAAAAAATTTAGGGTGTTACAGTCGTCACCCGAGAGATGATACTTTGGGTGTGGAAGCCCCTTCTCCTATGGAAAGCCCAGCATCGATCCCTCTTTCCCATGAAGAGACTCTTTCCGTTCCATCTCCGACTCCCAGTTCTCGCAGGGGGCAAAGTTCATCTTCTCGATTTACCGTGGACATGGCGCGGGTGGAAGAAAAGTGTTGCCGTCTAGTGGTTCCCAACAGAAAAGATCGTCGTCGCCTGGAAGGCAAAAAATCAATGAGGCCACCTCCTATACTTTCGGTTCCTGACGAGGTGAGGCATACTATGATTCTTGGGGATGGCATGAAGCTTAGTGGCCTGGACTTTCAAGTTTCCCCTAGGGTACTAGAGACAGATTCTATGTCAGAACCTGGGATTGGTGCCCATCTCATTTATTCTACCATTCTCCCTCGAGACGAACGACGGTTTATTGGCAGTAATCATTCCCATGTTAGGGATGAAGTGGATCAACTCCTGGTGCAAGGGATTCAAGGAATTGTTACTTTTAATGCGAGGGAAAGGGCATATCATAAACAAGTGGAGACACAAATGTTAAAATGGAGGAATCGCTAATCCTCTTGGAACGAAGAACGCCAAGAGCTGAAGTGTCGTGCTTGTTGGGTGGAGGCTGGGAAAAGGAATGTACAAGTAGAGGTTGAGAGTATGTGTGCTCAACTGACCGAGGTTGCTGTTGGTACCTTGGGCCTTCAAGGAGAAATATAAGATTTGCGCTCCAAGCTAGGGGCCGAAGAACAAAAGAACATTGGGCTGATGTCGGAGCATGAAGCGCTTTTACAAGAACACTCCTTACGCTTGGCAGAGCTAAAAATAAGCCGTAGGGATGCCCGTGCCATTAGAACTGATGCAGTGAAGGAGTACTGCCTTTCGACCAACTGCCAAGACAGGAAGGGGAAGTATGCTTCAGGTTTTTTTAAGTATGGGTTTTACCTGGCCCGCACCTATCTAGAATCTCAGCATCCGAGTGAGACCTTTCCAGAACTTTTGCTTACTCCCGAGGTTGAGGAATCTACCCAAGTGGACTGGCGTCAATATGAATCAGATGCTCCTAGGAGTCCTTCCTCTTACTTGGATTCTTTTCTGGTGAATGACTTAGAGAATTTGTTGGGTCCATGGAATCTGTTTCCTTTTAAGCGCGGGGGAAAAGACGTGGTGAACGATCATGGGGTAATTGAGGGCAATCCTGGCTCAGCTGTTGGAGATGTGCCAAATATGGATGAGGTTGAGGAAGGGGAACTTCCAATAGTATCCCCTGAGATTCCTACTACATCATCTGGGTCTACTAGGCGCTCCTCTCACAAGTCTCGCTCCTGCGAGTAGATCTCCATTATTGTTTTTCTTTTTCTTTTTTTATACCCCTTGTTGCTTTTACTGTAATGAGAGTTATCATTTGATTTCTGGGCATTTATCTTCTTTAGTCTGCTCTGCATGTTATCCTTCTTAATGTTTGACTTATTCTTCCTGTCGACCTTAGTGATAGAAGGTTGGGGTTTTCCTTTTGCTGTGGGGCCATGAGCGAAATAATGGGGTTGAGAGTATTTTCCCTCGTTGCCGGGCCATGAGCGAGATAACGGGTTTGGGCGCGTTTTACTTCGTTGCCAGGCCATGAGTGGGGCAACGGGTTTGAGTGCATTTTTCCTCGTTTTTGGGCCATGAGCAGGGTAAAGAGTTTGAGCGCGTTTTACCTCGTTGTCGGGCCATAAGCAGGGCAATGTGTTTGAGCGCGTTTTCCTCATTGCTGAGCCATGAGCGGGACAATGGGTTTCGGTGCGTTTTACCTTGTTGTCGGGCCATGAGTGGGGCAACGGGTTTGAGCACGTTTTACCTCGTTACCGGGCCATGAGCGGGGCAATGAGTTTGAGAGTGTTTTACCTCGTTGTCGGGCCATGAGTTGGGCAAGGGTTTTGAGTGCGTTTTCCTCTTTGCCGAGCCATGAGCGGGGCAACGGGTTTGAGGCTCCCTTTTGTAGATAAATAAAAATGAAACTAAATGAAAATGATGAACATGCAAACTTTTTTTACGTGGTTCGACCAAATGTGCCTACGTCCACGGTCCCGATTAGGGCTTATGTTATTGCGGATACTTTACTTGGTACAGCGTTCCTATACAACTTGAGGTAATTCAGATTCCACGTTTTTCTAAGGATGTCTCCCGAAAGGGCTTGTAAAATACAAGTGTTGGGACTAATCAACTTTAGAATGCAGTATGGACCCTCCCAATTTGCTCATAACTTTCCATCATCCCTGAATGCGTTGGTCACAATAGATCTTCAGGGCACTAGATCCTCTTCTTCCATGGGCCTATTCTTTACCCGAGAGTTGAAATAACTTGCGATTCTCCTCTGATAAGCAGCTATCCTCATGGCAGCATTATCCCGCTGCTCCTCAATCAAGTCCAAATTTTCACGTAATGCTTCAGAATTCCCTGCTCCATTTCCTTCCTCATACACCATCAACCAAGGGGACTTAGCTAAAATTTCTATGGGAATTAAGGCCTCTATTCCATATACCAGATTGAACAGAGTCTCACTAGTTGCGATTTGACTAGTCATTCGATATGCCCACAAAATCGATGTTAGCTTGTCGGCCCATGTTCCCTTGGCTCCTTCAAGGTAGGTTTTTAGGCCATGTAATATAGTTCGATTACTGACCTAGGCTTGCCCATTTGCTTAGGGGTATGCCACTGAAGAGAACCGTAGTCGAATCCATAGGTCGTCATAGAATTTTCTGAAGGAGTCACAATCAAACTATTTTCCATGGTCTGTAACGATAATTCTTGGTACCCCAAACCAACACACTATGTCTTTCCATATCATTGATTCTACTTTTCTTACTGTAATGGTGGCCAATGCCTCAGCCTCGATCCATTTGGTGAAATAGTCCGTGGCTACCAATAAGAATTTTCTTTGCCTTGGTGCTTGTGGAAATGGATGGACCTAAAATATCCAAACCCCACTGGGCAAAAGGTATAGGCTGGAATGCAGGTTGTAGCTGGGATATCAAAGTAGATTGGATTGGGGCATGTCGCTGGCATTTGTCGCACAATTTAACTTTCCTTGATGCGTCTGACTGTAATGTGGGCCAAAAGAAACCGGCTCTCAAGACTTTAGCTGCTAGGGCCCGTGCTCCCAAATGTTCTCCACATAGCCCGCTATGGGTTTCTGCTAGGGTATATTCAGCCTCTTGGGGACCCAGACACTTGAGAAGAGGTGCGGTGTGAGCTCGCTTGTATAATTCCTCGCTTATAATAGTAAACCTTGTTGCCCGTATCTTGAGTTTCCTTGCTTTTTGTGGATCTTTGGGTAGTTCATTGCTGGTTAGATAATGGTAGAAGAATGTTTGCCAGTCTACTCCTACTTCAATGCATGACACTTCTTTCTCCTCAATGCTCGGTTGATGAACTACTTCAACAAATACTGTTTGCCCTGCCGTTTCTTTAGTGGATGCTAGTTTAGACAAGGGATCAGCGTGTCCATTGAGCGATCGATTTATTTGTGTTAATTGAAAACTCTAAAACATCTGTGCCAGGTCTTTTACCTTGCCCAAGTATTGTGCCATCATCTGCTCTCTAGTTTCATACTGCTCATGAAACTATTGAACACTCAATTGGGAATTGCTATGGGCAATCAATCATGTTATCTCCAATTTCTGTACTATCCTCATTCCCGCAATCAACGCCTCATATTCTACCACATTGTTGGTACTTGGAAAGGTAAATCGTAGGGAATACTCCAACGTCTCCCCATCAGGGGGTATAAGTACTATTCTAATGCTGCTTCCCTGTGAGCTAGATGCCCCATCCACAAACAATAACCATTATGTTTGTTCCTTTCCCCCCATTGTACTAGAGTGGGTACATTCCACAATAAAGTTAGCTAATGCTTGCCCTTTTATAGCTTGCCGATGTTGATACTAGATATCATATTCACTGAACTCAATGGACCATTTGGTGAGGCGACCGGAACATTCAGGCTTTTGTAAAATACTCCGTAATGGTTGGTCTGTAAGTACGATAATTGAATGAGCTTGAAAGTAAGGCGAGAGGCATTTAGTAGAGCCAACACCACTTTTTCGGCAAAGGGGTAACGTGTTTCTGGGCCCTGCAACACCTTGTTGACGCAGTATATTGGCCGATCCACCTGTCCTTCTTTTCTGATTAATACTGCACTTATTGCTTCATCACTTATTGTAATACTCGGTATTACATGGTATTGAAAAATAAATAAATTTTGATTATTTTGATGAGACCTCGGGTGGTCCGAGAAGCCCGAAAGTCAATTTTGAGAAATTAATTAAAAAAATTGCTGAATTAACGGTAGGAAATACCCCAGGACTTGGATGTCCAAGAAAGAGGGCATTAGATTGGTGAGCATCTCGAGATGAGGTTAATGACGCTGGAAGCAGTCTGATTGGGAATAATTTTTGAAATAAATTATGTATAAACCCGAATGGATGCCAGTACCAAATGGTTGCAGGGGACCTCTGGGAAGCTGAAGGGACTCTAAGGGTGGTCTGATTTTGCGAGTAAAGTAACCCTTAGGTGTTTTCAGGTGGAAAAAATGTCTCGTGTAGGCGCAAGGACAAAATCGATAATTCTGAGAAAAAATTGAATATTAAATTTCGAAGAAATCGAGTTGAGAGTGGCTTGATGATAATTAATTTAAGCCTTGGAGGGCTTAAGGGTAATTAGTATATCTCCAAGTGAAATTATTAAAACCCTCAAGTGATATTATTGAGAAATTGAGGGGTTAAATGTGTAAAATTGTATATATATATATATATGTATATGTATTCGTGCGTGTGTGAAAGCTTCAAGGAAGCTTCCTAGTGTTGTCACTGCATTTTGAAATAGCCAAGAGAGCAAAGCGAGAAAGGAGATGGCCTAGAGAAAAAGCTCACACGTGAGAGAGAGAAAGATCAGGAGAGAGAGCTCGCGAGAGACTAATGGAGAGATCGAGAGAGAGAGATGGCCGAACTCGACTATGGAAGTAGAAGCCTTGAGCTGTTGTTGTAGTGGCTGAGAGAAGCGAGGCAACCGAAGGCGGCGGTAACAGCGGAGCTGGAGGCGGTAAATGGTTGTGGATGAGGCACGGGAGGCTGATGAAGAAGGCCGATCGACCATGGCTACCTCGGGAGTTGCAGCACGGTGCGGCCAGCGATGGCTGGAGGCAAGCGCGATGACCGGCGGAGCGCCAGAGGGCAATGTCTAGTAGGGACCATGCTCAGTTGCAAGCTGGCGGGACGCGCATAGGAGGAAGAAGAAGGTCGTGCGTGCTGGAGAGGCAGGAAGAAGGCGGTGAACAGGAGGAAAAAAGAAAAGAAAAGAAAAGAAAAATAAAAGAAAATAAGAAAATTGGGGAAAAATGGTAGAAAATTTTGAAAAATTCTGAAATAATTCTGGAAATTAAATTGGGGCTTGAGAAGCGTGTCAGAAGCTCGAAAATGGGATTTTTGGACGCAAGTACCAGCTCAAGAGGCAACGTCGGTGTGAGCATTTTCAGAATTTCTCTCCAAAATGAATAAAGGTAAATTAATAATTTCTTTTCAAGTATTTGCTTATTGTTGGGATGTTGTGGAGTTGATACAATGTGAATAGATGGTTTGTTTATACCATTAGTTGAGGTTGATTGGAAGATTATGGTAAGGTATTGTGTAGTGTAGGGAAAAAATATAGGCCCTAGTTTAATGTCTGATGTATGGCTGGGTTTTTGCGTGTGACTGCATCTAGATTCGACCGAGGAGATGGTGATTCTTGAAGAGCTTGGAGTTCGTGCTGAGGCAGAAGAGGCTTCTAGCCAAGTAAGGGATGACCCAAGTGGTGGGGTCTTGCTTGCATTTGTAAGTGCTGCTTATGAGTTGCATGTAGTGGTAAACATTTGCATGATATGTGCACTAGTGTACCTATGGCCATATGGAGGACTAGTGGTGGGAAAGGTTGGTCGATGCCTTAACCTATAAAGGTTATAAGGGCATGGAAGACTACCCATTTGCATTGCATTTTGCATTTCATGCTCTCTCATGCTTCATTTACTTATGCATTACACCCTTACTGAGTATTTATGACTCATGAGGTTTTACCTCATGTTCTAGATGTGCAAGTCCTGATGCAAGCAGGGATGGTGCTGGGAGGCTATTATGGCAATTAATGGTGTTGCTGGAAATTGTGTATTGTAATATCTCTTGTAGATATTCATGTGGTGGTATGTATATATATCATTGAGGGTAAACATTGTTGAGCGCTAATTGGATCTAGTTGTTTAAATCACCATAGTGTTATAGGTGATTGTGAGATGGTTTGATATATGTGGCCTTAGTTGATGGAGCCAAGTTTGGATCGAGTAAACATCAAAAAGGTATGTTCTCGTAAATCCCTAGTACTCATTGGATGTTTGTTGTGCTAGCTTTGTGCTTGGGTCACCTTTGGCTTGCGATGAGGCGAGCTGAAGAAAGGTAAAGCTCACTCGAGTTTCGGGTCCCGGCCCGCTGTGTTTTCTTGTTTGTGTTGGGGACGATTCCTCGAGTGGAGTAAAGAGAAGGACGAATCCTAGTTCTCACCTAGGGCGTTTCCTTTTGAAACATAGTCCAACCCTTTAGTTGTGGTTTGTCGGGGGAGTAATCCAGGCTATTATTCACAGTGGTGCCCCATAGGAGAGCGGGTCGTTACACTTATTCCCAGGTATGGGTATAATGTCTCTCTAGTTTTTGGACGTGTCAATAGGGGGACTTCTTTCAAGTACTCTTTTAATGCTTCAAATGACTTCTGGCATTGCACTGTCCATTCAAACTTTTTCCCTGCTCTCAATGTTTGTAAAAATGGGAGCTCTCTCAGTGGACTTGGAGAAAAAACGCCCGAGGGCCGCCATCCGTCCAATCAGTCGCTGAACTTCCTTGGTTGATGTTGGCGATTTCATATCCAGTATCGCTTGAATTTTCTCGGGGTTTGCTTCAATCGCCCTTTGTGTGATCATGTACCCCAAAAATTTTCCAAATTGCACTCCAAAGGCGCACTTTATAGGATTTAGTCACATTTTGTATTGTCTAAAGACTCCGAGCACCTACTCTAGCTTTTTCACATGTGATTCATTCTCCCCACTTTTTACAATCATGCCGTTAACGTATGCTTCCATGGTGTCCCCTAGCAATTCTTTAAAGACTTTATTCACCATGCGTTGATAAGTGGCCCTAGCATTCTTGAGCCCAAAGGGCATGACTTGGTAACAATATGTTCCCTTTTCGGTGATAAATGATGTTTTCTCCTAGTCTGTGTAACGACCCGCTCCCACTTACAGTCACTACCGGTAAATAATCGATCGAATTACTCACTCGATGAACCACAATTGAAGGGTTGGACTATGTTTCAACAAGAAACACCCTAAGTGGGAACTAGGCTTCGTCCTTCCCTTCACTCCACTTAAGAATCGGTCCCAACTCAAACTAGAAAACACAGCGGACCGAGACCCAAAACCCAATTGAGCTTCACCTCTCTTCAGCTCGCCTCATAGCAAGCCAAGGGTGACCCAGGCACAAAACTAGCATAACAAACACTTCGCTGAGTATTGGGGATTTATGAGAACATACCTCGCTGATCTTTACTCGGTTCGAACTTGGCTTTAACAACTAAAGCCACATATACATCACGCAGACTCACAATCATTTGTCACCCTATTAGGATTACAACAACTAGATACCTCTAGTGCTCAATAACCCTTACACTCAAGCACATGAATACATATAAGGAAATACAAGAGAATACACATCCACACATCTCGGGCAACGATGCTAGTTGCCACAACAGTCTCCCGACACCATTCCTGCTTGCATTTGGTCTTGCATCATCTACACATGAGGTAAAACCTCATGAGTCACAAAGACTCGGTAAGGGTGCAATGCATGTAAATATGAATATAACCATGTTTATGTATGCCAAATGCATGCAAATGAGGCTAGGCCCATCCATCCTCACAACCCTCCAAGGTTTGAGGCATCAACCTATCAACCTCCACAACACTAGATCTCACATCATGCAAGTGTTAACCACTACATGCAATGCAACATAAAAACATTATCAAACATATTTATCAACTTGCAAGGTGTAACGGCCCGCTCCCACCTACAGGCGTTACCAGTGAATAATCAACCGGATTACTCACACGCAACACCAAACCATTAAAGAGATGGACTATGTTTCATCGAGAAAAGTCCTAGGTGGGGCTAGGCTTCATCCTTCCCTTCGCTCCACTCAAGGAGTGGGTCCCAAAACATAAAAAGAAACACAACGGATGGGACCCAAAACTCGAGTGAGCTTTACCTTTCTTCAGCTCGCCTCATCACAAGCCGAAGGTAACCCAGGCACAAAACTAGCACAACAAATATCTACTGAGTATTGGGGATTTATGGGAAGTACCTCTTTGATTCTTACCTGATCCTAAGCTTGGCTCCACCCAACAAGCCACTAACATCCAGAAGTCTACACAATCGTATACTATATTATATCGATTACAACAAACTGGATACAATCCAGTGCCTAATAACATACACATTCATCTACACGGATATATATATATACATACCACGACATGAATACATACAGAAGATAATAAAATTTACAATGCGACAACAACGCTAGTCGCCACTTCAACCTCCTGACATAATCCCTGCTTGCATCTAGACTTGCGATGTAACACCCCACTTTTCTTTTTCCAAGGTACACATACAAAGGTGTATGATGACACTAGCAACCACATGGTAATCAAAGGGCATTTATGGAAGCCTTTGCCAACGGAAGCAAAGGATCGAACCTGAAAGCTTTATAAAAACTATAAGCTAGATATTTAAGGCTTCCACTATATGCTTTTAACACAAAAACCACCTAAAAAGCCATAATACAACTTGGAAATCTAAGGATTATTTAGGCTCCTTTTTACAAAAAGTAAAACTCACACTAAAGTCACAGTACAACGCTTTGCAATTAAAACGTAAAGAAGCTAACTATCCAAGAACTACTTCTTTTCCTTTCCTTTGACTTGATTCTGGGGCACCTGTCACGACTAACCCACCTGGAACGTTGAATGTTCCAAGGGTATGAGACACCCAAGTTAGATAGTTATATCTAAGTGAGTGTAATAAGAAGAGATAGCATGAATGTAAATGAGATATGCAAGATGATATGAAACCGCTAGTGTGATAGTGACACTGAGGTGTTGCAATCACCCCCGCTAATCAATCATGTACTCACATCTCCATGACTTTTCACCAGTCTAACATGAGATCCTGACTTCAGCTAGCCACACACACCAAGTGATGCATGATAAAGAAAGAGAAAATGCTTGGTTTAAAGGAAAGTCATGCTTATGCAAGTAATCACCCTTACCCGTGTGAAGACAAAATGTTCGGTATGTATCATAAAGATGCAAGAAGCACTCACCTTGTTGGTTTGGAAGCTCTAAGGTACTGTTCATAGGGTTCGGGAAAGCTTTTCTGCAAAAATAACGTAACTTTGAAACTCAAACCTAAAATATATTTATATGGGGTGCTAGGGAAAAATTTAAGGACCATGTATACAAAATTTGGGCCCAAGAGAGCCTTTCACGCGCCCTCACGCACTTGGGAAGGAGCTCCACGAGCTCCACTCGTGGCAGTCAGGTGGCGCGTGAACTGCACGCGCCGCCCCTCTAGCTTTGACGCCTTGTGGTTTTTTGGGCCGTTCTCCCTCGTCCGGATTTCGATTTGACTTCCGTTTGAACCCACACGACCCTTATTCAATTATCTATCAACTATAGAAAGAAATTAAAATTATCTTGCTGTCTTGATGCTGTTTAACTCCTTTTATGGTAGCTGTCCAACTTTTCCGACGAAGTGTTTTACCACTCTATTTTTGGGCAAAGTTTCTCCTCTCAACTCACCTCCCCTTTTTCTCTTGATTAATGGTGAGAATTTCCCTTCCAAGGCCTTGGTATTTATAGGCATTTATGGCCAATCCAAGAGTGCCATGTGTCACTTGCCATGTGTCACTTAGATAAGGTTGTAATCATCACTTTCCTAGGATTGCACCAAGTGTCCCTTGAGATTTGAGCCATTTCTCCCCCTTGCGACATGTGTCCTTTTAAACATGTGTCACCACATGCTAATTTCCTTTTTCAAGATTCTTCATGATTATGTCTCCTAACTAAGTTAGCTTACTTGGTTCCTTTAACTAACTAGTCACAAGATATTTTAACTTCTTACAAATAACTCTTTAACCCAAAAACTTCTTTGCACTTATATCCCTTAAGCCTTATAACTCCTTAAACTTCTCTAAAATACCTTAGATGATGTCCCCTTGCAATAGTTTCCATGATTTCTTGGAAAACCCTTCATTCGTTCCTCGGTGATTACCTCGGAACTTCACATGTATCCTTCGATTTCCAAGGAAATGTTTTATTTCTTAAACAACAATGCCTAGGAAAACTTCGGGTATTACATGCAACATCTACAATACGAGGTAAAACCTCATGAGTCATAAAGACTCAGTAAGGGTGCAAATGAATGTAAACAAGATAATATATGAAATGCAATGACAAATAATTATGCATGAATGACGAGGCATCACTGCTCTCCAAACCTACTTGTTTGAGGCACTTACCTCCCATATTATTCCTAACATGCATCTAGTCTCTCCCATGGCCATAGGACTCCACTAGACTACCTATAGAACATGCACAACACACCACTGCACACAACATATATTTAACCATATTACAGAACATTCGCATGGCTGCCACCATTGGGGTCGTCCCTTACCTGGCTCGAAGTCTTATCTCTACTACGGGCAAGAACGCTAGCCTGAACTTCGAACTCTTATAGGATCACCTCTTTCTCGGTCGACCCTAGATCTAATCACAAACCCAACAATAGAAATTAAACCAGGGTTTATGTTTTTGCTATATACCGCAAAATCACCCATCAATAACCTCCAATAAACCCCAACTGAGAGTTTAATTCAACCAATAATTATTCTAAGTTATCTCTCTTAATACAAATAACTAGAAAATAATTAAATTAATTTTACCTCATTAAATCAGGAGGAGAAAACCAGCTCAACGCTCATACTGGCGTCGCCTCATGGGACGTCACATTACACTCAAAACTCTATTTTCGACCTTCCGGCACGCTTCTTGAGCCCCAAAATACTTTCCAGAATTTTCTCTCATTTTTCTGAAATTTTCTAGTATTTTCCCCTTATTTCCTCATTTTCCTTAATTTTCTTTTCTTTTCTTTTATTTATTTATTTATTTTTTTTTTATTCTTCTTCATCTTCAACCTCACGCTCGCCTGCAACCCTGCGCACGGCCGCCACTGCCCACTACCGCCTGGGCCTCCGCCTGCCCCCTCCGCTACCTGCCTCCAGCCGTTGGCCGGCCGCCTTGTACCGTCATGGCCACGCCTGCCGCGACCACCAGCCCACGTGCATCGCTCTGCGTACACAGCAGCGCTGGCGCTGCCATTACCGTTGCAACCAGCTGCTTCGGCAGCCGCAACCGGCCACTGCCTCACCCGCTGCCTAGCTTCCAGCCATTGCCGGCCACCATCGCTACAACCATTGCTGGTCGCGTCTGCCTCCAGCTGCTGCCTGCCGTCGTCCGCCCACACGCGACCTCCGTTGCCATGGATGACCCAGCCACTGCTCGCCTCGGCCATTTTCGGCTAGCCCTGAAGCTGCCAGTTGCCACGACCACCATTTGGCTGCCACTGAGCTACCGAGCGCCCCCGTAGCCTCCGCTTCTTCATCGGCCATGGCCGCTGCAACTTCTAGCTGTGGCCGCAGCCTCCTCTTCCGATTTCTCACTCTCTCATGCTCTCTCTCACGATTTCTCACTCTTCTCTGCCCTTTCTACTTCACAGCCATTCTCTCAAATGAGAGAACATATATTCGAATCCAATGCAAATGGCCACTGTAACGCATCTGATGCCCATATATATATATAACAAATAATATACATTATTTATACTTAATTAAACATATTTAATTATACCATAAGACACATAATTATTTAATAATTGCACATCAACCCCACTAATACTCCATAATCCCACTTCGAGAATTTTAATGATCACATTTAGACCCTCTAAGGTCTTAACTAATTGCCCTCAAGACACTAAAATCTTGATTTCCTAAAATTAATAATCGGTCATTACTCAATAAGACCGATCTCATCCCTGTTCTTTCACAAGACCTTATCTCAACTTGAAAATACTATAGGGTTGACTTATTTATAAAACTGGGCCACCCTTTGGGCCTTTCTGACTTACCGGTAATTTTTTGGTTACTACTCGCGAACATTCGGTTCAGCCAATTATTTAAGCTTATATAGTAGCTGTATCAGAAATTATTTATGATCTGACTTCTTTTAGCTTCATTAGTCTCATCTCTAAACGCTCGACAATCCCTTGCCCCATTTCCTGGACATCCAAGTCTTAGGGTATTCCCTGTCGTCGATTCGGTAATTTGCTAATTCATTTCTCGAAACTGACCTTAAGACCCGTCGGATCGCTCACTAGCCAAATTACCAAAATGCCCTTCCCTAGGGCACCATCATTTCATTTCCCGCCTCTTTCTCAAAGGTCACTCTTGGAATTTTATCTTATTTTCTAACACCGGTAACACAGGGTGTTACACAAGGCCACCTCCATATGGGGCCATCCCTTACCTATCTTGAAGCCTCATCTCTGCCTCGGCACGAAGTCCAGCCTGAACCTCAAGTTCCTCTAGGATCACCATCTCCCTGGTCGAACCTAGATGCAAACACACACAAAACCCCACAATATTAGAATTTAATCCAGGGCTTCGATTTCACCATACACCGCAAACATCATCTAATAACACTTCCAATAAATCCCAACCGAGGGTTCAATCCAACAACATCTCACAATTCATTATCTCCCATAACGAAAATAACTAGGAAAGAATTAACTCAATTTACCCCGATTAACTCTGGAGAAGACATTGGGAAAATGCTCACCCGACAATACCTCCTTGGCAGCAAATCTTGTGCCCAAATCTCATTCTCAAGCCTCCAGCATGCTCCTCAAGCCTCAAAATAATTTCTAAATTTTTTCTATTTTTTTTAAATTTCTTCATATTTTTTCCCATTTCCCAGATTTTTCCATTATTTTCTTTTTCTTTTCTTTTCTATTTTTTTTCTATTTCTCTTTTATTTTCTTCCCTCCCCTGTTCATCTTCTTCTTCGCGCTTCCTTGCACGTCCGGGCAACCTCGTGCATGGCCGACCGCTGTCCAGCGGCCACCGCTTTGCCTTGCCTTGCGCCAGTATCGCCTCCGATGGCGGCCACCAGTTTTTGCGCCACCACTTCTATCAGTTGCCTCAACCGCGAGCAGCCATAGCTGGTCTTCCCTGCGCGTCACGAGCTGCCATGGCCGATCGACCTTCACTGCAACCGCCACTGCCGCTGCCTCTGGCCATAGCCGCCGCCTCCGTGCGCCACCGCTCCACTGCAACAGCAGCTCGAGGCTATTACGTCCATGGTCGAGTTCGGCCATCCCCCTCTCTCGATCTCTCCATCACTCTCTCGCAAGCTCTCTCTTGCTCTCTCGCGATCTGAGCCACCCACGAGCTCTGCTATCTCATTTCAAATATCTGAGACACTTAGGAAGCTTCCCTTGAAGCTTCCTCGCGCACACCGCCATATTTACATATATATATTACACTAATCACATTAATTTCACTTGAGAACCCTTAATTTCACTTAGGATTTTTAATAATATCATTTGGGCCCTCCAAGCCTAATTTAATTATCCTTAAACCACACTAAGACTTGGTTTCTTTAAAAATTAATAATCGATTTTACTTGATAAAGTCGATTTAGTCCCTGCTCCTGCACGGGACCTTTATTCGACCCGAAAACACTTCAGAGTTATCTTACTCACAAAACCGAACCATCCCTAGGGTCCCCTCAACTTCCTGGAGGTCCCTTGTAACCATTCGGTACTGGTACCCATTCAGACTTATACCAAAATTATTCCAAATATTAATACTAATCGGACCGCTTCCAATGCCATTAACCTCATCTCAAGACGCTCACCAATCTCATGCCCTCTTCCTTGGACATCCAAGTCCCGGGGCATTCCCTGCCGTCAATTCAGTAATTTTATTAATTAATTTCTCGAAATCGACTTTCGGGCTTCCCAGACCACCTAAGGTCCTGACAAAATAACTGGAAATTATTCCTTTCTAACACCATGTAATACCGGGTATTACAGTCTGGGGGATACATCATTATTTGGTGGTACCCTGAGAAGGCATAAAAAAAGCTCAGAAACTGGTACCCAGATGTTTCATCTATGAGACGATCTATCTAGGGTAGTGGATAAGAGTCTTTAGGGCACGCTTTGTTCAGGTTGGTAAAATCTACACACATGCGCCATTTCCTATTGGGCTTTGGGACCATAAAAACATTGGCCAATCATTTAGGATACAAGACTTCTCGAACGAAGCCTGCCTTCAATAATTTATCAATTTCTTCTTCTAATGCTGGTAGCCTATCAGGGTCAATGTTTCGATTCTTTTGTCTGACTGACTTGTGTAATACCCCAAAATTTAATGTAGAAGTTGGATGATGCAATAAAGTGGTTTAAATGGAAGTTTTGGATTTAAGTGTAAATGGAAATGGTTTTAAGGACCCAAAATGCAAATATCATAATTTGTAAAAGAAGTAACTTGTCTCCAATGAAAACGAATATTTGCAATGATAAATGCTTATTCAAGAAGTCTTGAGTTGGAGAATGGGGATTGGAGAGTTAACCCTAAAAGTCTTAAAGCTTTGTAATAACAATAGTTACTTTCACCCTTAAAGTCAAAAGTGAATAAAACTTGGAAGAATTACATTGGCTTACCAAAAGAAATGGATAAGGAGAATTTTCTTGAAGACCACGTGAAGGGCAATTGGAAGCATGGGATTGGAAGAAGGAAGGCTTTCAAAGAAAGGAAGAATCAAGAGGAGAAAATTCAAAGCTAGCCATCATTACTAGGGTAGAAAAATAGCTAACTTAAGGGCTAAGTGTGATCTTGAGATTTGGGGTTGAAGGACTATAAAAGAAGAGAAAAGAAGGGCCACGTATAGTAAAAAGTGGGAGAGAAAAACAAAGGAAAGAAGGATCCAAGGAAAGAAAGAAAAGGAAGCCAAAATAGAGAGACCAGATTGGGGAATCACCAAAATGGAAGAAAAATCAAAAAGGTAAGCCACTTTTCTTTCTGTAGGATCGTAATACATTGAAAGAGGAGTCCGTAGGTTCAAACGGAAGGCGAATCGGAGTTAAATTGAAAGAGTTATAGCCGTTTTAAACTTTGAAAGCAGAATCCGTAAGAACCAGGGGGTCGGCGCGTGCATCACATGCGCTTGCAGTAGCTGCACGTGGCCACCCTTCTGGTGGTGAGTGATGGCACGTGGCTTGGCTTCTTGCTTTGTAATTTTTGGGTTATGCTTCTTAAATAATTTCCTATGATCCTATGTAAAAATATTCTGATTTGGTAACCCAAACTGTATAAAACTGCAGGTTAATCAGGCTTAATTTCGTAGAATTGATGGATCGACAAGAATTACAGCAAGTGTGAGTGGTTTCCTACCTCATTTTTGCTTCATATTGATCATTCCTTGTATCATTTGTGTTATATGTGGACATACTCATTTACTCTCTTTGTTTGGCATGAAATTTTACTTATTTAATCACTTCATGGCATGTGGTTGTTTGTGGCAAGCTAGTGGCCTCCATGAGTGGCTCTTGGAGTCACATATGCGTGTTTTGAGGTGAGCATGGCGTACACGGGGGTGATTGCAACACCCTGGCATGGCTTCCACAAAGGGGGTTTCATTTTTGCATACTTGCATTTCATACATGAACTATTCTTTTCTTAGAACCATCTCACTTAGATTCATGAAATCTAACTTGGGTTGATGCCCCTGGAACATTCCACGTTCCAGGTATGTTTGGTGTGCCAGGAGCTAAGGAAGCGAGGGAAGCAAACGGGAAAGAATCTGTGGACGTTTAAATACTTTTTGTCATTTTATGTAATCCTATTTCAGAAATGTTGTAATTGTTCGAAGATTGTAGTTCTTTTTGTTATGCTAGACTTATACTTTATCTTAACAAAAAGTTTGTGCATACTTAGTTTGTATGGGAACCCTACAAACATTCTGGAAAATTCGATCCAATGTTTTCGCTACTTAGGGTTTCCTAACACCTCTTGGACAAGTAGGTGTAAACCTACCGTGATATTTCAGACGAGGAGGTGTTACAATGGTATCAGAGCAGGTTTTATTATGGTTTTGGATGAGAAATGATTTGCCTAACCTTTAGGTTTCTAGTGTGTAACAGGATATGGATCCCAACGAAATAGAAAACCAACGCCAAAGAGCTAGTACGGGGTGGTGGACTATAGTGCTTCATGGACATGTCATGCAGCCTGCTGTTGCTCTAGGAACTTTTCTTGACGTAGTTGTTCCAGTCATACAGGAAGTCCCATCAAGCCCAGCACTCCCGTATATAGTAGAGCTCCAGATAGGTTACTTGGTATCCATACTGACCCCAGTTATGCAGGGACTAGTGCATGAGATTTTAAAGCAAGCTATTTACCCTAACCTCGAGACCTTTGTAGACCATTTACGTGAGGTGGAGCAAAACCAAGGGATTGGAGATATGCCAATAGATGCAGATGATCTTATGGATTTTCCTAGAGAGAGGGAACTCACGCCTCCCATTGCATCTGAATCTGAGGAGGAGTAGTCTATTGGGGTTAGAAAATTTTGTGGGTTGTAGATATGTATAATAGATGTCTAATCGGATATGTTGTAATATACTAATGATGTTAAGATAGGTGTAGTACTTACCCCTTACTTGTGGGAATTTTTGATTGTATGACGGATAGTATAGCAAACTCGGATGGCATAAGTAGCAGTGTCTAACAAGGATGTAATAAAATAGTAGTTGTACATATGTATAACAAGGATGTAATATAAAATATGTTGGTCTAATATGAAGTATAATAGTACTATGTGAATGGACATGCACAGAGTAAGTAGACCCTTAGGATTTTGGACAAGATTAGATGGAATAAAATTGAGCATTAGAATTTGAGAAAGACCTTGTAGATCCTTGGAAGATGTGGGTATTTGAGGACCTAGGGAAAAGGTAGTTTGTGAAAAGCAGTTGATCTAACCATAAGGGTGGTGTTATTTTCTTTAAAGATTTTAGTAGCCTCAATTATGATTTGTGTAAGACAAGTTTAGTTACTTTGTTTGTATGGATTCAAGCATGTGATTTTTAAATATTGTTCTTATAAACTTTGTGGATGTTTCAGATGGTGAACACTCGTCAATCCCAAACTCTTAGACGAAGGGGTGGTAATCAGGAGTAGGAGACACGACGTCCCCAGGAAGAGGAGTAGAGTTGTCTCAAGAAAATTCTTCTCAAGGTGGAAGTTAAGGAAGTGGAGATCGTATAGTTCGGGTGGAGCGAGTTCTGGAACACATGGTCACATATATGCAAGGTACTCAGCCAACAGGTCAATGTATTCCTCAGGTGCCAGATGCCATCGACCGGTTCCAACAATTAAGTCCCTCTATGTTTCATGGAAAGATAGGTGCTGACCCGAGCGAAAGTGAGTATTGGATAGAGCAACTCGAGAAGATTTTTGATTTTATTAGATGTGGGGAAGGGGACAGAGTAGTTTGTGCCACTTTCATGCTTCGAGATGAGGTGGACCAGTGGTGGCGAACGATGCAAAGGACTTCGCTTGGCCCTACAAGACAAGGTATGCCAGTTGTCACATGGACTCAGTTTAAGGAACTATTTTACACTAAGTACTTTCCTTTATGCAAAAAGATGGAAAAGAGCCGAGAATTTATGAATTTGAAACAAACTGGGGATATGTCAGTCACCCAGTATGAAGATAGCTTTTCTCGGTTAATTAAATACATGTTTGTTTATAATTTGGATGAAGAGGTGAAATCTCAGAAATTTCTTGATGGGTTAAGACTTGAGATACAACTGGCATTATGTTCCTTAGGGGCTTGTACTTATTCAGAGGTTGTTATGCAAGCTTTAATGGTTGAAAGTAACCTTGTTTGAATGAATGCTTTAAAAGTAGAAGTGCAGGAACCCGAGGATAAGAATGCGGGAAGGAAGCATCACTTAGGAGTCCGAGAAGGAAACATTAAGCCAAAGAGTAGGTGTCCCAAGTGTCAGAAGTTCCATCCTGGAAGGGCGTGCCAAAGCTGGACTCAAGGATGCTATTCATGTGGAAGGAGTGACCACTTGGCCCATGATTGTCCCAAGGGACCCAAGTGTTTCAACTGTCAGAAGATCGATCATCTTTCAAGGGACTGTCCACAGAGAAAGCAAGTTGAACAAGAAGGTGTGGGCAGAGGAGGCCAAGAATCGCGACGAGGCCAGGTGTATCATTTGATAAGGGAGGATGCTAACGCAAGCCCGTCAGTCATACAAGGTACACTGATCTTTCTCAATATACCTGTGCGAGTGTTAATTGATCCCGGATCGACACATTCATTCATTTCACATGCGTTGATACAAAGTTTGAATTTGGAATTGGAGGATTTGGAGTGTCCTATGTTTATGGCTACTCCTTTAAGGAAACAAGTAAAAACTAGCACGGGATATAGGGAAGGAAGGGTTAAGCTGGGAGATAGTGAATTTGCACTTGAACTCACGTCATTAGAAATCCAAGATTTTAATTTGATCCTTGGAATGGATTTTCTATCCAAATATAAGGCCCGAATTGATTGTCAGACAAAAATAATAGAACTTCAAAATAACCAAGGAATTTGGGAAAAATTTCGGGGACAAGAGAGTGATAAAAAGATTAAGTGGATCACGGCCCTCAAAGATATCAAAATGCTTGAGAATGGAGCCTATGGGTACTTGGTGGGGATGCAAGTAGAAAATAAGAAAGTGGAACTTGAGGAGACACCAGTAGTTAATGAATTTCCTGATGTGTTTCCCGAAGACTTACCTGGGTTACCCCCTCAAAGGGAAATTGAATTTTCTATAGAAGTTGTACCAGGAACAAATCCCATATCCATATCCCCATATAGAATGGCCCCAGCAGAACTAAAAGAGCTTAGAAGTCAGTTGCAAGACCTTTTGGACAAGGGATTTATTCAACCCAGTACCTCACCATGGGGAGCACCTGTGTTCTTTGTTAAAAAGAAATATGGAAGTCTGAGGATGTGTATTGACTATAGGCAGCTAAACAAGGTGACTATTAAAAATAAGTATCCTCTCCCTAGGTTTGATGAATTGTTTGATCAGTTGCAGGGTGCTAAAGTATTTTCCAAAATTGATTTAAGATCTGGATATTATCAATTAAGGATTAAGAAGGAGGATATTCCAAAGACTGCCTTTAGATCCCGATATGGACACTATGAGTACCTCGTGATGCCTTTTGGATTAACTAATGCACCTGCAGCCTTTATGGATTTAATGAACTGGGTGTTCAAACCATATTTGGATCAATTTGTGATTGTGTTTATTGATGACATCCTAATTTATTCTGTAAGTAGAGAGGAGCATGATCAACATTTATGGATTGTCTTGGAAAGATTGCTGAAGCACCAGCTATATGCTAAGTTTTCAAAATGTGAGTTTTGGTAAAGTCAAGTTGCTTTCCTTGGTCATGTCATTTCTGGAGAAGGAATAACTGTGGATCCCTCAAAGGTTGAAGCAATAAAAGACTGGTCACCACCCAAAATTGTAAACGAGGTACAAAGTTTCTTGGGTTTAGCTGGCTACTATAGAAAATTTGTTGAAGGATTTTCTCGCCTTGCTCTACCTTTGACTTGATTAACACGAAAGGGAATTAAATTTGAATGGAACAAGATGTGTGAACATAGCTTTAAGAAACTAAAGGAGAAACTAACCTCTACTCCGGTTTTAGCAATGCCTGATGATACGAGAGGATTTATAGTTTACACTGATGCCTCAAAGACTGGGTTAGGGTGTGTTCTTATGCAGAATGGAAGAATGATAGCCTATGGGTCTCGGCAGTTGAAAAAGCACGAACAACATTACCCTACCCATGATTTGGAGCTTGTGGCAGTTGTGTTTGCCTTGAAAAACTATTGCAGCATTATTTGTATGGAGAAAAATTTGAGGTCTTCACGGATCATAAAAGCTTGAAATATCTGTTCTCACAGAAAGACCTGAACATGAGGCAGCGGCGGTGGATGGAGTTTCTGAAGGATTATGATTGTTCGCTTCAGTACAATCCCGGGAAGGCAAATGTTGTGGCTGATGCATTGAGTAGAAAAGAGCCTGCCTTGATGGCCAATCTAATGACTTGGGAATGGGAATTGATGGAAGCTTTCGGCCAATTGGCGGTAAATGTAATTCCAAAAGAAACTTTTATTTATGTCGCTGGCCTAATGGTTCATCCCCAACTGTTAGTACAGATTCGACAAGCCACTAAGGAAGACCCGAGACTGAAACTATGGGTTGACGACCAAGGGCAGGTCAAGAATCATAGTTTTAGCTTCTCGGATGGCATACTGCGGTTCGCCAACAGAGTTTATGTACCTAGGGTACAGGAATTGAGGCAAACTATACTGAACGAAGCTCATAGAGCCTAATATACGATTCATCCTGGCACTACGAAAATGTACAGGGAATTGAAAGATGTATATTGGTGGCTGGGAATGAAAAAGGATGTGGCACTACAAATGGCTCGGTGTGATATCTATCAAAGAATTAAGATTGAGCACCAAAGACCAGCTGGAAAGTTGCAATCTCTGGAAATTCCTGAGTAGAAGTGGGAGCATATTACTATGGACTTCGTAATAGAATTACCTAAAGGACCCTTGGGGAATGATGCGATTTGGGTGATTGTGGACAGATTGACAAAGTCTGCTCACTTCTTATCTATGAAGATAGGACAACCGGTTAGCAAACTAGCTCAGCTATATATAAAGGAAATTGTCAGACTACATGGAGTACCAGTTAGCATTGTTTCTGACAGAGATCCAAGATTTACCTCTCGATTTTGGAGAAGCTTGCAAGAGCGACTGGGAACACGCTTGTAGATGAGTACTGCATACCATCCACAAGCAGATGGTCAATCGGAATGAACCATCCAAACCTTAGAAGACATGCTAAGAGCGTGTGTAATTGACTTCTCAAAGTGATGGGAAGAACACTTTCCTTTAATTGAGTTTGCATATAATAATAGTTTCCATAGCAGTGTCGGAATGGCCCCCTACGAAGCTCTTTACGGTCGAAAATGTAGAACTCCTCTGTGCTGGACGGAAGTAGGAGAAGGACGAATAACAGGACCTGAAATTGTGCAGCAGACAAATGAGAAAATCAAGATAATTCGAGAATGGATCAAAATGGCTCAGAGTAGACAAAAGTCTTATGCAGACCATGGGAGAAGGGACTTGGAGTTTCAACCAGGCGATAAAGTGTATTTGAAGGTCATACCCTCTCAAGTAATATCTTAAGGAAAGAAGAAAGGGAAGTTGAGCCCTAGATACATTGGACCATATGAGATCTTGGAACGAGTCGGGGTAGTTGCTTACCGTTTGGCATTACCTCTGACAATGTCCAACATACATAATGTCTTCCATATCTCTCAACTTCAAAGGCACGAGCCTGACCCTACTTAGAAGATTCTTGTAGAGATTATCGAGCTACGAGAATATTTAACCTATCCTGAAGAACCAATCAAAATTTTGAATACAAAGGAACAAGTGCTAAGGAATAAGACGATACCGCTGGTAAAAGTCTTGTGGAGACATCACAACGTTGAGGAAGCTACTTGGGAAAGAGAAGATGAAATTTGAAAAAATTATCCAAACCTCTTTAACTTTATGGAGACTTAAAGAAATTTCGGGGATGAAATTTATTTTAATGGGGGGAGGATGTAATACCCAAAAATTTAATGTAGAAGTTGGATGGTGCAATAAAGTGGTTTAAATGGAAGTTTTGGATTTAAGTGTAAATGGAAATGGTTTTAAGGACCCAAAATGCAAATATCATAATTTGTAAAAGAAGTACCTTGTCTCCAACGAAGAGGAATATTTGCAATGATAAATGCTTATTCAAGAAGTCTTGAGTTGGAGAATGGGGATTGGAGAGTTAACCCTAAAAGTCTTAAAGCTTTGTAATAACAATAATTACTTTCACCCTTAAAGTCAAAAGTGAATAAAACTTGGAAGAATTACATTGGCTTACCAAAAGAAATGGATAAGGAGAGTTTTCTTGAAGGCCACGTGAGGGGCAATTGGAAGCATGGGATTGGAAAAATGGAAGGCTTTCAAAGAAAGGAAGAATCAAGTGGAGAAAATTCAAAGCTAACCATCATTACTAGGGTAGAAAAATAGCTAACTTAAGGGCTAAGTGTGATCTTGAGATTTGGGGTTGAAGGACTATAAAAGAAGAGGAAAGAAGGGCCATGTAGAGTAAAAAGTGGGAGAGAAAAACAAAGGAAAGAAGGATCCAAGGAAAGAAAGAAAAGGAAGCCAAAATAGAGAGACCAGATTGGGGAATCACGAAAACGGAAAAAAAATCAAAAAGGTAAGCCACTTTTCTTTTTGTAAGATCGTAGTACATTGAAAGAAGAGTCCATAGGTTCAAACAGAAGGCGAATTAGAGTTAAATTAAAAGAGTTATAGCCGTTTGAAACTTCAAAAGCAGAATCCGTAAGAACCAGGGGGTCGGCGGGTGCATCACACGCGCCTGCCGCAGCTGCGCATGGCCACCCTTTTGGTGGGGCGTGAGTGTGCGTGGCTGGGCTTCTTGCTGTATAATTTTTGGGTTATGCTTCTTAAATAATTTCCTATGATCCTATGTAAAAATATTCTTATTTGGTAACCCAAACTGTATAAAACTGTAGCTTAATAGGGCTTAATTTCGTAGAATCGGTGGATCAACGAGAATTACAATAAGTGTGAGTGCTTTCCTACCTCATTTTTGCTTCATATTGATTATTCCTTGTATCATTTGTGTTATATGTGGACATACTCACTTACTCTCTTTGTTTGGCATGAAATTTTACTTATTTCATCACTTCATGGCATGTGGTTGTTTGTGGCAAGCTAGTGGCCACCATGAGTGGCTCTTGGAGTCACATATGCATGTTTTGAGGTGAGCATGGGGTGCGTGGGGGTGATTGCAACACCCTAGCATGGCTTCCACAAAGGGGGTTTCATTTTTGCATACTTGCATTTCATACATGAACTATTCTTTTCTTGGAACCATCTCACTTAGATTCATAAAATCTAACTTGGGTTGATGCCCTTGGAACGGTCCGCGTTCCAGGTATGTTTGGTGTGCCAGGAGCTAAGGAAGTAAGGGAAGTAAACGAGAAAGAATCTGTGGACGTTTAAATACTTTTTGTCATTTTATGTAATCCTATTTCAGAAATGTTGTAATTGTTCGAAGATTGTACTTCTTTTGGTTATGCTAGACTTATACTTTATCTTAACGAAAAGTTTGTGCATAATTAGTTTGTATGGGAACCCTACAAACATTCTGGCAGGTTCGATCCAATGTTTTCGCTGCTTAGGGTTTCCTAACACCTCTTGGATAAGTAGGTGTAAACCTACCGTGATATTTCAAATGAGGAGGTGTTACAACTTGGACTTGGGATCTACATTCAAATGGTGACATATCACATCTGGGCTGATTCCTGGCATGTCTTCTGGTTTCCAAGCAAACACGTCCAAATTTTCCCACAAGCATTTCACAATCTCTTCTTTTATATGTTCCGGGAGTCATAAGCCAACATATGCTAATTTCTCATAATCAACTTCACTCAATTGTACTACCTCTAATTCTTCTACGGGTTGAGGCTTGCGAGCGATCCCCTCTTCCAAGGATTTATGTATAGCCTTCTCTGCAATGGACAAGGTTTCCTCAGTTCTTTTTCCTTTTGTTGTTGACACATAACAGGTTTTCGCCTTCTTTTGGTCTCCCCGAACCTGTCCAACTCCAGCAGGCATTGGGAACTTCATCAATAGGTAGCATGAGGATACCACGACCCTCAGATCATTAAGTAGTGGGCGACCCAAGATCATGTTGTTTGCCACCGAGGAGGTTTTAACCACCATGAAATTTGCTTGTCGGGTCACAATTTGAGGATCTTCACCCAACGTGATGGGTAACTGAATAGACCCTGCCACTAGGATTGCTTCCCTGGTGAAGCTGTACAGGGGTGATGACACTTTTCTTAATCGATCATGGGATAAATGCATCTACTCAAAACAATTCCAGTAAATCAAATTAACAGAACTGCCACTGTCTACTAAGATCTTATTGATGGGGTGTTTGGCCACGACGGCTGAAATAACCATTGGATCATCATGCGGGAGTATGATGTCAGCTCGGTCGGTAAGGGCGAATGTAATTGGCTCTTCGTCATCTCTAACTTCCATCACAGAATTAACCTGGTAGGCTTGTCGAGCATATGCCTTTCACGAGGCTGACGTATCCCCACCTAGGGTTCCCCCTCTTGAAATAACGTGAATGGCTTGTTGAGTTGGCTCATTATCTAAATGAGGATCTTGTCTACGATCCCTTCCTTTCTCTTGCTGCCTTGGGTTTTTCCTTTCTTGCCCATCACGCCTGTCTTTGCCGGGGCTCTCGACCTTCTTCTCCTTCATTTCTCACATATCTTTATAGATGCCCTTCCCAGATGAGCATTTCTATCTGAATCTTTAGCTCTCTACAATGATCTGTGGAATGCCCCCGAGTTCAATGGTATCTGCAATATTCCTCTTGGTTTTTTCCCATGGGTCTATCAACTCTAGGGGTAGTTTAAGGAGTCATTCCCCCTCTACTGCGGCTAATATAGCTGACCAGGGTTGCAAAAGTCTGGTATAATGATTAAACTGAGGTCTAGGTGCGTCTGTCCTCCTAATCCTTTCCTGTCATCATACGGACTCTTCTTCCCCTTCACGATCTTTCCTTTTTCGTTCTCTGTCTTCATTCCCCCCCCCCACATTTCTCATGATCTCGATGTGGAGGATATACTTATTTGCTCTAACAAACAAATCGGCCAGGGATATTGGAGGGTCCATAGAAAGTGACTCTTGGAGAGAGGCGAGACGCGTCCCTTGCAACATGGCAGACACTGCTACTTGTGTAGGTAAATCAGGAACTTCAAGAGTAGCATTGCGAAATCTGTCCACAAATTGACGTGAGGATTCCTTATTATCCTGTCGTATGATAAGCAAGTATGTGGCATCTTTATTCCTTCAACTGTTAATCACAAAAGCCTTGATAAATTCTATTCTAAGCTGCCCAAATGATGAAATGGAGGTTTCTGGCAGACTGTTAAACCATGTTCGAGCGTGTCTTGATAATGTTAAGGAAAAGGCCCGGCACATTATGTTGTCATCCCATCCATGCAACATCTTCAATGACTCATAGTTTTGAACATGATCGTACGGGTCGTCTTTTCTTGAGTAGAGGGTGATTTGCGGCATTTTGAATTTTAAGGGCAAAGGCCTCTCCAATATATCCACCATAAAGGGGTATTTTCTACGCTGGTGCTCCTTTGTGGCTAGGATTAACTTTTTCTGCTCAAGTACTTCTTCCACTACTCTTTTCATCTCATCGCGCATGCTGGCTACTATTTGGTTTTCATGTCTTGTTGGTGTGCTAGTCACTGTTTCATGATATCTCTGCCTTTGGGGACTTCTGACCCTGTTTTCCATTCTTGGGTTTTCATTTCTTCAAGTCGCAGTATGAGGATTCTTCTATAGTGGTAATGATCGGGGCCTATCCCTATCCTCTCGTTGAGAAGTAGATCGAGAATGAGAATAGTGGCCTCCTGGTATGAATCAGCTCCCATCTCTGGCTGAGGCTCAGGCAATGGCATAAACATTTTCAATGTATCAGGCAATGTCTCTCCCGACATCATTCCTTGGAGTATACCATCCATGTCTCGAAGTGCCTGCATACCTTCAATGTGTTGCTGTCTCAATGCCTCATACTCTTCCCAGGGAATGGTACCCGGTGACTGTCGCGAAGTTCCTGCTTGAACTGCGGGGAGAGATCCTGAGCCAATGTTCTATGGAGGTGGGACTGACTGGTTCCCTCCTTGTTGGCCCGGGGAAACAGACCGATCACCCCCTTGGGGTTGAGCATTATGAGGGGGTGAAGGAGTTACTTGAGGGTGAGAATCTGGAATAATGGGAGGCACTCCCTGTTGTTGAGACTTCCGTGGTGATAGGCATGTTTCTACGCCTTGAGAGAGAGTTCTTCGGTGTCCATGAGTGTTTTCCATTCTTAAGTTGACTTTTTATCTTGTGTTTCCCATAGACGGCGCCAATTGTTGTTGCCAAAATACAACAATCTATTTTTAATTACGGGCAAATGCAAAAGCCTTGGGAGTCATGCCTTCCACAATGAGAACCTCGATGTGCAACTAGATCTAGCAGCCGAGTAGATCCGATAATCTAATAGAGCTAATGGTCTGATAGAGCTGATGAACCGGTGGGCTGATGACTTAGTGGATCTGTTGGATCTAGTGATCTGGTGAGCTAATGATCAAGTGGCCCAAGATTACCGAGTGGCCTTAGATAACAGAGTGACCTGAGGCGACTGAGTGGCCTTAGAGGAACGAGTGACTTGAGGTGACCGAGTGGCCTGGGACAAACAAGTGACCTGAGGCAACCGAGTGACCTGGGACGAACGAGTGACCTGAGGCGACTGAGTGGTCTTGGACGAACGAGTGACCTAAGGCGATCGAGTGGCCTTGGACGAATGAGTGACCTGAGGCAATCGAGTGGCCTACAAAACGAGAGCACCATTAGGACGCGGGTGGAGGTCCCCGTGCAAACCTTCCGATGCTTAAATCAAATCTCGAGAAAAAGTGAAAGATTATGCTTGAATTACTCAAGAGTGCGTACCTTGTGATGGAGACAGGACTTGATATTTATAATGGAGGGTGCGGGAGGCCTCACGATAATCTCGGCAAGGATCTCGTGGCCCATTTGACTGGACGTCTGATGACGAGAGGGGGCCCCCTCGGTTGCAAACAAGTGGGCCACGAAAATGGCAGAGCCAAAGGGTCACTCGGCATAGTCGAGTGGACCTCCACTCGATTAGGCTGAGCTAGGTCACCCCACTCAGCATAGCTGGCGGGTGCCCACTTGGCATGACTGAGTGGACCCCCACTCGGTCATGCCGAGCTGGGGAAGCCACTCAGATAACCAAGTGGCCCCCCACTCGGTTATGCTGAGTGGGTCTTCTTCTTTCGCATGTTGCTTTTGCTCTCTCCTTCTTCAACCATGTTAGGGTCCCACTTTTGATTAGGTAACAACTTGATTTTTCTTGGTACATCAATTGCTCCCTGGTTTTTTAGATGAGGGAGTTGGGTAAAAGAGCATAAAGTACGGGAAAAATTTTTATGTGCTTCTTGCCATATTTTATCTATCTTCGGAAGACCATTTGTGCATGTTTGCTCTTTATTTTCCGGTCGCCTCACCAAATGGTCCATTGAGTTGAATGAATATGATATCCAGTATCAACCTCGGCAAGCTATAAAATGGCAAGGATTAGCTGACTTTATTATGGAATGTACCCACTCTAGTACAATGGGGGAAAAGGAACAGAGAGAATGGTTATTGTTCGTGGATGGGGCATCTAGCTCACAGAGAAGCGGCTCTGGAATAGTACTTGTACCCCCTGAGGGGGAGACGTTGGAGTATTCCCTACGATTTGCCTTTCCAAGTACCAACAATGTGGCAGAATATGAGGCATTGATTGCGGGAATAAGGATAACACAAAAATTGGAGATAACATGTTTGATTGCCCATAGCGATTCCCAGTTGATTGTTTAATAGTTTCATGGGCAGTATGAAACCAGAGAGCAGATGATGGCACAATACTTGCACAAGGTAAAAGAGATGTTTCAGAGTTTTCAATTAACACAAATAAATCGATCACTCAATGGACACGCTGATCCCTTGTCTAAACTAGCATCCATTAAAGAAACGGCAGGGCAAACAGTATTTGTTGAAGTAGTTCATCAACCAAGCATTGAGGAGAAAGAAGTGTCATGCATTGAAGTAGGAGTAGACTGGCAAACATTCTTCTACCATTATCTAGCCAGCAATGAACTACCCAATGATCCACAAAAGCAAGGAAACTCAAGATACGGGCAACAAGCTTTACTATTATAAGCGAGGAATTATACAAGCGAGCTCACACCGCACCTCTTCTCAAGTGTCTGGGTCCCCAAGAGGTTGAATATACCGTGGCAGAAACCCATAGCGAGATATGTGGAGTGTTGGAAATGTATGCCCCAAAGACACGTTTTATTTAATTTATGGTAATGATGTTTTCTTTTAGTCAGTTTATGGCACATATATCATTTGCATTTAATTGTTGGAAAAGTGTCCATGCTATTAAGTAAGTGATTCATGTGATGGGTCGTTCTTCACAGTTAGGCATGAATCATGGGTACTTAATAAGCAAGAAAAATATTACTCTTGATCTTTTGATAGAACTAGGCATTCTATCATGATAAGATCATTGTGCAATAGATCCTAATGGAGGATGGCTTGCCTTAGCCAGTAAACAGTCCGTTTACTCTAATTGTACAAGCGCATTTGGAATGCGTAGAGTGGACCTGTGATAGAAACTAATGACAAAGTACTGATCATCATGGAGCTAGTCTATCACTGCTACTACGTGGACGAGTACTCTAATACTTGAGTATTAGTTGGTGGTCTGGTGAACCTAGAGCTATATTCTTAGATTCACTATAGGTGAGGTCTATCAAAGATCAGCAACCTTGTGAGTTGGGAGTATGGTTTCTAATTAGCTAAGACAGACTAATGCAAGACAGTTTCTGTGATTCACCCCCTTGTGATTGTCCAAGGGCATACCCCTAGGCATACCCCTAGTCGAATAGCAAATGAGCAAGCCGAGGTCAGTAATCGAACTATATTGCATGGCCTAAAAACCCGCCTTGAAGGAGCCAGGGGAACATGGGCCGACAAGCTACCATCGATTTTGTGGGCATATCGAATGACTAGTCGAATAGCAAGTGGTGAGACTCCGTTCAATCTAGTATATGGAACAGAGGCCTTAATTCCCATAGAAATTTTAGCTAAGTCCCCTTAGCTGATGGCGTATGAGGAAGAAAACAGAGCAGGGAATTCTGAAGCTTTACGTGAAAATTTGGACTTAATTGAGGAGTCGCGGGATAATGCTGCCATGAGGATAACTGCTTATCAGAAGAGAATCGCCAGTTATTTCAACTCTTGGTAAAGAATAGGCCTATGGAAGAAGGGGATCTAGTGCTCCAGAGATCTGTTGTGACTAACGCATTCAGGGATGATGGAAAGTTACGAGAAAATTGGGAGGGGGACCATACCGCATTCTAAAGTTGATTGGTCCCAACACTTGTATTTTACAAGCCTTTTCGGGAGACATCCTTGGAAAAACATGGAATCTGAATTATCTCAAGTTGTATAGGAATGCTGTACCAAGTAAAGTATACGCAATAACATAAGCCCTAATCGGGACCATGGACGTAGGCACATTTGGCTGAACCATGTAACAAATGTTTGCCTATTCATCACTTTCATTTTGTTTCATTTTTATTTATCTATAGAAGGGAGCCTCAAACCCGTTGCCCTGCTCATGGCCTGGCAACAAGGAAAACGCTCAAACACGTTACCCAGCTCATGGCCCGACAATGAGGTAAAAGGCGCTCAAACTTATTGCCCCGTTCATGGCCCAGTAACAAAGTAAAATGCGCTCAAACCCATCGCCCCACTCATGGCCCGACAACAAGGTAAAACACACCCAAACCCGTTGTCCTACTCATGGCTCAGCAACGAGGAAAACGCGCTCAAACATGTTGCCCTGCTCATGGCCCGACAACGAGGTAAAACGCGCTCAAACTCGTTGCCCCGCTCGTGGCCCAGAAATGAGGAAAAACGTGCTCAATCCGTTGCCCCACTCATGGCCCGGCAACAAGGTAAAATGAGCCCAAACCCATTGTCCTGCTCATGGCCCGGCAACGAGGGAAAATACACTCAACCCCATTGTTCTGCTCGTGGACCCACAACAAAAGGAAAACCCTGACCTTTTATCACTAAGGTCGACAAGAAGAATGAGTCAAACATTAAGAAAGATAACATGCAAAGAAGACTAAAGAAGATAAATGCCCAAAAATCAAACGATAACTCTCATTGCAGCAAAAGCAACAGGGAGTACAAAAAAAAAATAGCAATGGAGATCTACTCGCGGGAGTGAGACTTGCGAGAGGAGTGCCTAGTAGACCCGAATGATGTAGTAGGAATCTCAGGGGATACTGTTGGAAGTTCCCCTTCCTCAGCCTCATCCGTATTTGGCACATCTCCAATAGTTGAGCCAAGATTCCCTTCAATTTCCTTAGGGTCGTCCACCACGTCTTCTCCCCCACGCTTAAAAGGAAACAGATTCCATGGACCCGATAAATTCTCTAAGTCATCCACCAGAAAAGAATCCAAATAAGAGGAAGGACTCATAGGAGCATCCGATTCATATTGATGCCAGTCCACTTGAGTAGATTCCTCAACCTTGGGAGTAAGCAAACGTTCTGGAAAGTTCTTACCCGGACGCTGAGATTCTAGATAGGTGCGGGCCAGGTAAAACCCATACTTCAAAAAACCTGAAGCATACTTCCCCTTCCTATCTTGGCAGTTGGTCGAAAGGCGATACTCTTTCACTACATCAACTCTAATGGCACGGGTGTCCCTACAGCTTATTTTTAGCTCCGCCAAGCATAAGGAGTGTTCTTGTAAAAGCGCTTCATGCTCCGACATCAGCCCAACGTTCTTTTTCTCTTCAGCCCCTAGCTTGGAGCGCAAATCTTGGATTTCTCCTTAAAGGCTTGAAGTACCAACAACAACCTCGGTTAGCTAAGCACACATTCTCTCAACCTCTGCCTCTGCATTCCTCTTCCCGGCCTCTGCTTGACGAGCATGACACTTCAGCTCTTGGCGTTCTTTGTTCCAAGAGGATTGGCGATTCCTCCAATCTGACATTTGTGTCTCCACTTGTTCATGATATGCCCTTTCCCTCGCATTAGAAGCAATGAGTCCTTGAATCCCTTGCACCAGGAGCTGCTCCGCTTCATCCCTAGCATGGGAATGATTACTCCCAATAAACCATCGTTCATCTCGAGGGAGAATGGTAGAATGAATGAGACAAGCACCAATCCCAGGTTTTGACATAGAGTTTGTATCTAGTACCCTGGGGGAAACTTCAAAGTCTCGGACACTAAGCTTCGTGCCATCCCTAAGAATCATAGTGTGCCTCACCTCGCCGAGAGCCGGAAGTATAGAAGGTGGCCTCATTTCTTTTTTACCTTCCAAGCGACGGCAATCTTTTCTATTGGGAACCACTTGACGGTGGCACTCTTCTTCCACCCGCGCCATGTCCCCGATAAATTGAGAAGATAAGCTTCACCCCCCATGAGAACTTGGAGCCGGAGATGGAACAGCAAGAGTCTCTTCATGGGAAAGAAGGATCGATGCTAGGTTTTCCATAAGAGAAGGGGCTTTATAACATCCCGTTCGAGCTATAGGAAAGACCGGAACAACTTACCCTGATGGGCCTACACGAACTTCCCAGGGGGGTCACCCATCCTTGGATTACCCCAGGTCAAGCACGCTTAACATGGGAGTTCTTTACCAACATTCAGCCCAAAAGGTATCCAGCTGGTGTTGTTTCCTTTTTTACACTATTCTCGATATATTCTAACTCCTCTGGGCTCTCGGGGTATTACATTCTCCCCCCCTTAAGCACATAATGTCCCCGTCATGCGACCTTACAACCGGTCCCAGATCTCCCCCCGTGCATGGCCGATGTGGGATTCACCTAAGGTGCCTACACGCACCCCCCATAGGGGCCTCTCACCCCCCTCGGGACTCAGCTTCCTTGCTGAGGTTTACCCCACCACCGCGCTCAGAGGCTCGGGGGTTGGCTCTGATACCACCTATAACGCCCCGCTCCCACTTACGGGTGTTACTCGTGAACAATCGCCCGAATTGTCCACCTGCCCGGCCTTTGGCGAAGGGTGGACCATGTTTCAAGACGAAACGCCCTAGGTGGGAGATAGGCTCGTCCTTCCCTTCGCTGAATCCCAGGATTTACTAGCAGAATTAGGCTTTAGCCACACCGCATAGGCTATAAAGAAAATCTCATTCCGATGCCCAATCACCATTTTCTCAATTTGTTTTAATTCTTTTCCAACCAAGAATTTTACCGGGCTCCATAAATCACCATTTAAATCAATCCATTGATTGATTACTAATTTTGGAGGAAAAACTCAAATTTTCAATTTTTCAAATTTTTGGCATTTTCTCCAAAAATGCCCAAAAACTCCCTTATTTTAAAATTTCCTCTGGGGCCCAAATTCAATTAAGAAATGCCCCAAAATTCCCCAAATTTCCCATTTTTTAAAAAAAATTTGGCCGGCGGGGCCGGCTGGCCACTAGTCGCGTGGGCTGGCCACGGGCGCGCGCGGCCGCCTGGGAGCGCGGCCTCCCCCGCGTGCGCACCTGGGCGCGCCTGCTGCTGCTGCAGCAGCCCTCTGCTGCCTTTACTTCTCTCCCTTTTTTTTTTTTTTTTTTATTTCTTGGGTCTCCTAACCCAATTTTTCCAGAATTCAAAATAATCAAAATCCTTCACATTCATTTTGATTTTTGCCTCTAATTCTCCATAATCAAGGCTTAAACCCAACTTTCAATACTTCCATAACAACATCAAACACACATAAATTTTTCCAACAACCCATAAATGCCCAAATTTTCCAGATTTTTATTTCCATATATACACATCAAAATGTACAATTCTCTTAAGGAGGGTGGAATGTAACACCCAGTGTTACAGGTGTTAAAAAAATGAGAAAGAAAGTGAGAAAATTCTCAAAATGCCCTTGAGAAGGTGTTGGATCCTTGAGATTGAGGGTGCCCTATGAGAGGGATATTTTGGTAATTTGGATAGTGAAATCCAATGAAGGGTATTTTGATAAATTAAAAAAAATAATTCCTATGTGGAATTAAGTGTGTAAGTGAATAAAAATCCCAATTTGGTAATTATGTGGAGATATATGGGATTAATAAATTCATAAAGATTATTTAGAAATTTTGGAGTGATTCCATAAAGGAAGTTAATTTTTGGAAATAGGGAAAATGGTAGATATTAAATTATTTGAGGAGAATAATTATATTTTCCCTAAGTTGTGAATTAATGTGGTGGTGCCACATGGATGGGTATGAGACCCTACTAGCATGTGATATCGGCTAGTAAGTATCATTGTGTGCTAAATGCAAAGAACTCCTGGTTGGGAGAAGGTTGTGGCCGAGCATGCTTAGGCTCGAGGTGAGATTGAAATGGTGCATACGTCGCCAAGCTTGATGTGAACTCGGGCAGTGTACAGGGTTGAAATGTGTGATAGCCTAGCACGGTGTTAGGTAAGTCGATTTTGCGTAATCGTACCGATAAATGAGGGTCGGCTGGTCAAGGTAGAAGACCATGTATGAAATGGTCGAAGTTGGCAAGGTGGGCCAAATGGGTGCTTCCCAGGTAGTGCTAGCATGGTAAGTTGATCGGTAATGAGAGGTTACCATGAGGATCAACTCAAGCTATGCAGGCGTGTGATTAATGGCGGTATGCCATGGTGGAATGGGTGTCCGAGTGTCTAATGGGCACTAGAATGTGACATTGCGGTGAATGATCAGTGCTAAGACGTTGCTGGTTGGACCAGTGTAAAATCGTGGCCATGTGTGATTGGCAGTGAGAAACGTTGCCGTTTGTGATCGGCATAAAATCGTGGTAGACTGATCAATGATGCAATGTTGGCGTATGTGGTTTTGACTGATGGGAAAAATGGAAGTGGACTGCAAAGTGATGCTTGAGGTAGCAAAAATCCATCCAGAAATGGATAGCGTTGCGGTAAGCGTGATCAGCAGTCAGTTGTGCAATTTGGCAAGAGGCCAAAGTGGTGTTCGGTTGTTGAATGTCCTCGAGAGTCGGAAGATTGAAAGCCTAAATTGAAGCCTTAAGGTAGATGTAACCCGAGGTAAATGTGAAGAATGGATAGGCTATGGGATTCTCGAGCAGGAGAATTTGGCAAGTAGCCCGAGAATGTGATTGTCTTGGGTAAGAGATGATGGTAAAACGAATTTCGAGGACGAAATTCTTTTAAGGGGGGAGGAATGTAACACCCGGTGTTACAGGTGTTAAAAGAATGAGAAAGAAAGTGAGAAAATTCCAAAAATGCCTTGAGAAGGTGTTGGATCCTTGAGATTGAGGGTGCCCTATGAGAGGGGCATTTTGGTAATTTGGATAGTGCAAACCAATAAAAGGTATTTTGGTAAATTGAAAATAATTCCTATGTGGAGTTAGGTGTGTAAGTGAATTAAATTCCAATTTTGTATTTATGTGGAGATATATGGGATTAATAATTCACAAAGGGTATTTTTGTAATTTTGGAGTATAATTCCATGAGGGAATTTTATTATTAAAGAGGGAAATTAATTATGTGTATTAATATTTGAGAAAGTAATTAATTTTCCCTAAATTAATGGATTAATGTGGTAATGCCACATGGAGGGTTTAGATTAGAACTTGGAAGCCAAGGTTGGTGTCTTGGAGTGACACATGGCTTAGTGTGGTCCAAGTTAAAAGAGAGATTTAATTAAATGCAAAAGAAAAGATATTGGTCTTGTAAGCATTTAATGAAAGGCATGATGGTGGGATTAAAAGAAAATCCAAAAGGAGTTTGAGGAAATTAAAGGGAAGTGATTTTGGAGGCTTGAAGTTGTTGGAAACTTGAAGATCCATGGAGTATTGAGGTAAGGGGAAAGCCCCAAGTGGAGGGTGGCTAGCAAGACTCTTGTATGCATTTTAACATTTTTGTGCTTGCTTTGCATATGCTTGTGTGTGTGAGACTCATGGCCATGAAGTTGTGTGTTGGGGTGGGTATGTTGAAGCCTTTAACCTTAATGGTTGAGGTATTGGAACCGTAGGCACTTGCATATGGCATTGGCATCTATATTGTTAATTTTCATACTTTATGTCATTGCACCCTTACTGAGCTCTTGGAGCTCATGAGTTTTATTTTGACCTCTTGTAGGTATTGAAGCATGCTATGGAAGGGTTGGCAAGAGAAAGAGGCTAGAGGATGAAGAATTTGTATATTTTTTCAAATGGTGTATATTGTTGCCTAATTTGTACATGCCTTGTGTAAGGGTTTCTTTAAGCCCAAAGGGTACATTTTGATGTGTATATATGGAAATAAAAATCTGGAGAATTTGGACATTTATGGGTTGTTGGAAAAATTTATGCGTGTTTGATGTTGTTATGGAAGTATTGAAAGTTGGGTTTAAGCCTTGATTATGGAGAATTAGAGGCAAAAATCAAAATGAATGTGAAGGATTTTGATTATTTTGAATTCTGGAAAAATTGGGTTAGGAGACCCAAGAAATAAAAAAAAAAAAAAAAGGGAGAGAAGTAAAGGCAGCAGAGGGCTGTTGCAGCAGCAGCAGGCGCGCGCGCGGGGGAGACCGCGCTCCCAGGTGGCCGCGCGCGCGGGCGGCCAGGCGGCCGTGCGTGGGGGCGGCCGCGCGAGGGCAGGCACGGCCAGCCCATGCGACCAGTGGCCAGCGGGGCCCCGCGCGGGCCAGCGGGCCCCGCCGGCCAAATTTTTTTAAAAAAATGGGAAATTTGAGGAATTTTGGGGAATTTCTTAATTGAATTTGGGCCTCGGAGGAAATTTCAAAATAAAGGGAGTTTTCAGGCATTTTTGGAGAAAATGCCGAAAATTTGAAAAATTAAAAATTTGAGTTTTTCCTCCAAAATTAGTAATCAATCAATGGATTGATTTAAATGGTGATTTATAGAGCCCGGTAAAATTCTTGGTTGGAAAAGAATTAAATAAAATTGAGAAAATGGCGATTGGGCATCAGAATGAGATTTTCTTGATAGCCTATGCGGTGTGGCTAAAGCCTAATTCTGCTAGTAAATCCTGGGATTCAGCGAAGGGAAGGACGAGCCTAGCTCCCACCTAGGGCGTTTCGTCTTGAAACATGGTCCACCCTTCGCCAAAGGCCGGGCAGGTGGACAATTCGGGCGATTGTTCACGAGTAACACCCGTAAGTGGGAGCGAGGCGTTACAGGCTTCCACACCCAAAGTATCATCTCTCAAGCGACGAAGCCTTTCCACCCCTGTAGGAGAAACACCGACAGGTCTGCGTGATCAAGGAGGGTGAGAGCTGGTAGATCCTTCATCACTACGAGCAAGAACCCCAGTCGTTACTGCAAGACGTGCCTCCTCTTCTCGATGACATCTGCATAATTCCACCAATCTACCTACTCCAACCATCTCTGAAAAAATTAATATAAAACATTTTGTCTGGAAAATAATACAATAATGGAGCAAGGAAAGCAATAGCAAAAGATAATCTATCCCCAGGAGTGATTTCCTCTTGAGGATCGAAGGGAGGATGTGAAGACCGCCTAGGCATTTCATTCTCCTCCTCCTCGACTCCTTCCATTTCTCGGTTAGACAACGTAGAAGATGGAGAAGGAGAAGTTGGCGTCACAACCCCGCAACCCATGACCCTGAAATTTTCCAAGTTCAAGAGGCTCAACAAATCAACAAGACCTTGTGCTGTTAATATCCCCACAAAACGACGATACACGCCCTGAACGTCCTTGCAAGGAGGAAATCCTTGGTTGGTATCATAATGATTCCAATGCATGGGAGCGCCCCAGCCGGGTGGAGGCTCTATCACCAACCATCGCTCTTCAAATCAGTTAATCTTGTTGGGAAGGGCACTAAACAGTTCGAAGCCTGATACCTTTTGGAGTGTATAAAGTTGGCAGTCTTTACTAGCCTTTTGTAATCGATAGAAGCAACTGAAGAGCATCAAGGAAGGGACTACATCCCTCTGATGGCAAAGTATGGAAAAACCCACCATCTGGGCCCAGCCATTAGGATGAAGCTGAGCTGGAACAATCTTGTAATGACGTAACCATGCCATGGAAAAAGGCGGGAGAGGAAAGCGGAGTCCCATCTCAAATGAAGCAAAGTGAATGCCAATAGAGCCTTCATCCACTTGGGAGGGGTCCGGTTCATCAAGACAAGGATACCTCACCATATATCCTGAAGGGGTGGCGTCGTAAACTTTTTCGAAAGCCCTATACTGCAGCCGAGTGCTTAAAGTGACAGGAATGTGTGTGGGGCCGGGAGGGGATGCCGGTCTTCTCCTTGACATATTAAAGTCTCGGGAGCGTTACCTTGTTAATGTTGAAGAGGTGGAAAAGACAGGTGATCACAGTAAACAAGTACCTACATGCAAAATAAAAGCATCAATAAAAGACAAAGAAGAGCGAAGCAGTGTAAAGAGACAACAAACAGCCAGGAACAGGCACCAAAGGATCAAAACCACTCGACCATAACCGAGTGGGCACTCGGTCATGACTGAGTGGGGCCCATTCAGTCTAACTGAGTGGGCCTTGGCTGCAAAATAGGGCCACTCGGTCATGGCCAAGTAGCCCCCCATTTGCACATCATGGCCACTCGGTCATGGCCGAGTGGCCCCCCACTCGCACATCATGGCCACTCGGTCATGATTGAGTGGCCCAGTAAACCTCGCGCCGAGGAATGAAAATGCGCTGAGACCTGAGAGAATTTGACTTTTGAAGACACCCACGCCCAATTCTTATGTGGATCAAATGAAAGCTTAGAGCCCTATTTATAGGGGCTCAAAAGACAGAAAAACATCGAAGCTGTCGGACGGATACAAAAAATAAAAAGCAAACATGCACAAATGGTTTTCCGAAGATAGATAAAATGCGGCAAGAAGCGCATAAAAATTTTCCCTATACTTTATGCTCTTTTACCTAACTCCCTTGTCTAAAAAAGCAGTGAGCAATTGATGTACCAAGTAAAATCAAGTTGATACCTAATCAAAAGTGGGACCCCAACATGGTTGAAGAAGGAAAGAGCAAAAGCGACATGTGGAAGAAGAATACCCACTCGGCATAACCGAGTGGGGGGCCACTCGGTTAGCCGAGTGGCTTCCCTATCTCCGCATGACTGAGTGGGGGTCCACTCGGTCATGCTGAGTGGGCACCCGCCGGCTATGCCGAGTGGGGTGCCCCAGCTCGGCCTGACCGAGTGGCGGTCTACTCGGCTATGCCGAGTGACCCTCTGGCTCCGCCAATTTTATGGCCCACTATAATACCCTGTTTTGGAGTAAGCTTGCCACGTCATTTAAGTGAGAATAAAATACCGAAAAATAGGCCGGATAGCAAAATAAATTGCCGAATCGACTGGAGGGAATGCCCTGGAGTGTAATTGGCTAAGGAAAATAGTACAGTCTCGATGAGCGTTTCGAGATAGGATTTATGGAAGTAAAAGAAATTAGAATTGAGACAGTTTTCGGTACAGCTAAAATGCAGCTTCAGATCAGGCTGAAATACCGAATTATCACATGGGAAGTCTAAAAATTCAACGGAACCCTAGGGAGGCTTCGGTTTTTCATGAGGAACAATCCTTCAGTGGTTTTAGGATGAAACAATAGCCCGGTGAGGACCCGGGGACAAGATCGAGTTTATTGAGTAAACCTGAAGTTGTTCATTGTGGATTTAAAGCATCGTAATGTAAATTAATTGGATGTTAGGGGGTGAATATGCAATTTAAGAATTCCCTAAGTGTTATTATTAGAATCCTCAAGTGTAATTAATGAGAAGTGGGGATTAAATGAGTAATATGTAAAATGTATATTGTATATATATATGGATTATATGTGCATGCGCAGCAGAGGCGTGGGGAGCTTTCTGAAACCCGATGAAATGGGTTCTCCACTTGAGGCATTGGGCAGAGAATGTCGAGAGGAAGGAGGAGAATTAGCCAAGGCTGTCGGGTGCTCACCATACTTAAAGAGAATGAGAGATTGAAGGAGAAAAAAAAATGAGAGTTTCGGCCATGGAAGTGAATGGCCGAGAGCTTCGGCCAGCAAATGCGTGAGAGCCGAGAGAGTTTGCGAGGGAGAGTGAGAGCAAGATCGAGAGGAGCTAGAGAAGCCGAGGGAGAGAGAGAGCAGGCCGAGGCAGTGCGCGCGGCCATGGCAGCTCGCGAGGAGGGCCTTCAGCAGGCTAGCAAGCAAGCTTGCGCTATGCAGGGGATGGCCGAGGGCGATGGTTGCAGGTTGCTGTGCGCGAGGCTGGTTTGATGATGGCTGGCTAGGGGCTGGTCGTTTCAGCTGCTTGAAGCGGCCGTTGATGGCAACAATGAAGGCCGAAGTCAGCCATTGCGGCTAGAGCTCGAGGATGGCAGCTTGGGCGAGAGGCCAAGCAGCAGCTCGAGCCGAGCAAGGCGCGCTGGTGAGGTGCGGGTGGCGGCGGTTGCGAAGCCGGGACTAGCCGAGGTGGGGGCACGTGATGGAGCTGGTACGCAAGGCGCAAGGCAGGCTAGTGGGTGCTCGGGCGGTGGCTGGGCATGCTGGCCGCGGGCGTTAGTGCGTTGCAGGAAGAAACTGAGAAAGAAGAAGAAGAAGAAGAAGAAGAAGAAGAAGAAGAAGAAAAAGAAGGGAAAAGAAAGAAAGAAGAAGAAGAAGAAAAAGAAAAAGGGAAAAGAAAGAAAGAAGAAGAAGAAGAAGAAGAAGAAGGAGAAGGAGAAGAAGGAGTTGCAGAAGATGCCGAGAGGTTGAAGATGATGAATAGTAGAATAGGAGGAAGAAAAGAAAAATAGAAAAGAAAAAGGAAAAGAAAAGAAAAGGAGAAAAAGAAAATAAGGGAAAAATATGAGAAAGTTCCCAAAAATTCTAGAAAAATGGGAAATGAAGATGTAATGATATTCCAGAGACTTTGGTGAGAAAAATGGTTCGGGCACGCGTTTCGAGGCGGTGCATGAAAATCGAGGCAACGCGCGAAAATTAAGATGTCGTGCAAAAATCGAGGTAAATGCACGGAAAGCGAGGTAATGTGCAAGAATTGAGGTGGTGTGCAGGAATCAAGGATTTGCGCGACATTCGAGGCTAGTCACATATTTCGAGGTCACAGCACGCATACCGAGGCAGCCCGAAAGGCTAAGTTAAGGTAAACAGAATTCCCTAGAAATTCCAGCAAATTAGGAAAATGATTTTAGGAATTGCTATTGAGTAATATTTGAAGAAAATAATTGAGGAATAATTAGTTTAAATTATTGTTGAGAAATTATTTATTTAGGAATTATTTATTATTTATGAATTATTTATTATTTAGGAATTATTACTTAGCAATTATTTAGTTAGAAATTATTTAATGAGGAATTATTTATTGAGGAAAATGTTTAAGAAATTTTCAGGAAAATATTTGAGGAATAGTTAGTATGGATTTGTTGAGGGAAATAAGAAGAAATAGAGAGAAGTTATGAGAAAATTATGAGAAATGGAATATGATGTTTTTAAATGAATATGATGGCCAGGATATGTTGAGGATTCGAATTGAGTACATTCGAAGCCTGGCACGAGAATCGAGATGTTATGAGAATGCGTATGAGGTAAGTAGTACTCCCCGAAAATGGATTTAACTTTACGAAAAGATGTCTGATTTAGAAGTGGTTTTCCCAAACCTTATTTTATGAAAATAATTTATCATGTTGTCATGTCTTGATGTGATTATGTCATGTAGATTGCATTTACATGTATTGATGTTGAAATGTGCATATATTCACGATGATATTATTGATCATGCATTGCATAAAGGGCTTGGGATTATGAACTGGCACCGCTGCTCTACCAAGTGTGCACCCATACACATCGGTCCAAGAAAGGGACTGTAAAAATGGGGAGCAGCAGTTGGGTGCGGTTGACTCAAGTCGAAAACTACGAGGACATTCTGCATATTGTATTCATGCACGAAAATGATTTTTGTACTGCTTACTTAGATGGTTCATCATCTAATCGGGCTTTGCCCCTGGAACATTCAAACGTTCCAGATGGAGACTGTAGCAAATACGAAGATGAATGAGGCATGAAATGGCACTTAGCTAAGTGCATGATGAATGAATGATGAGATGAATGAATGTGATGTAGCCCATGAGTTTAAGTCCTGCTACTTTGAAATCTGAACGATTTGGAAGTCCATGATGTAAGGTATGATTGATGATTGACGCATGAGGAATGATGATGTAACCATATAGTTAATGATGACGATGTATAACCCCATTTAGGGTTCAGATTAGTAAGAATGCATGTTATGAGTTGATGTTAAATGAGACGTATGTTATGTTTTAAGTCATATTGAGGATTAAGTTCGAGAAACGATGATGTAAAGACTTGATTTATGATTTAATGTTAAAATAAGATGTCAGGTTCGATTCTAGCTTCCGCGTTTGATGCGTTTGATGATGTTATGATGATTCTCTCTTTCGAGATTAAAATAAATGCAGGGAAATTCTAGGACGATGCGATGAATGACGCGATTTAGTATGAGTTCGAAAGAAAAAAAATTTATCGTCCTGGGATTGTCCCAAGAAATAACATGCCCGGGAAAACGGGGCGTTACACCCACTAGTTTGCAATCAAGTGGCCCCCTCTCGTCATCAGACTTCCAATCAAATGGGCCATGAGATCTTCGGAGTGGGCCACAAGATCCTCGCGGAGATTACCGCGAGTCCTCCCTCACCCTCCACTATAAATACCAAGTCCCGTCTCCATCACAAGGTATGCACTCTTGAGTAATTCAAGCATAATCTTTCAGTTTTTCTCGAGATTTAACTTAAGCATCGAAGGGTTTACACGAGGACCCCCACCCGCGTCCTAACCGTGCACTCGTTTTGTAGGCTACTCTATCACCTCAGATCACTCGTTCGTGCAAGGCCACTCAATCTCCTTAGGTCACTCGTTCGTCCAAGGCCACTCAGTCGCCTCAGGTCACTCGTTCGTCCCAGGTCACTCGGTCGCCTCAGGTCACTCGTTCGCCCCAGGCCACTCGGTCACCTCAGGTCACTTATTCATCCAAGGCCACTGGGTAATCTTGGGCCACCTGATCATCAGCTCACCAGATCACCAGATCCAACAGATCCACCAAGTCATCAGCCCACCAGTTCATCAGCTCTATCAGGCCATCAGCTCTATTAGATCATCGGATCTACTCGGCTGCCAGATCCAGTTGCACATCAAGGTCCTCATTGTGGAAGGCATGACTCCCAAGGCTTTTGCATCTGCCTTCAATTAAAAATAGATTTTTGTATTTTGGCAACAACAGTGTCATTAAGTGTTTTTGGTGGGGCCCAGATGCAATTTTTTGAAGTTTTGGTTAAGGGGCTAAAACAATCGACAGCCTTGGAAGCTGTCGACCGGTTTCAAGAGAATTGGTCAATAGCTCCATGCAAGCGGTCAATCGTCCCTGTTATAAAGGATCGTAATTCCTTAAACTGTTTGTCGTATGTACAACGGATTTGGGGCCACGTGGGATGGGAGGATAAGGGGAGGATGAGAGGCTTGAAGGCATGTGTCCTTCTTATCGTCCCTTGGTTTCCTTTCTCTTTCCTACTCAGTTTTGTCTGATTGGGTGGGTTTTGGGATTTTAGGGTTTATATATTTCATATATAAGCCAAAATGAGAAGAGAATGAATTAAGAGTTAGCCTTTGCAAGTTGTTGCGATCTCTCTTAGCCTCTGCTCGTTCTTGATTCTGGATGCCCCTATCTCCATTGCTCATTTTTTATTTCTCCATTGCTATTGTAGCAACCTGACCATATAGATAATCTATGTATTACCCCAGATTTTCAAACTCAAATATGATGTAATACTTGAGATTATTAGGTTCTAATACTTGAGGAAATAGGTCCTTTCAAGGGATTATAAAAGTCTTGAGACAAAAGTTCAATTTTTGAGGCGGGGTAAAATCGTAAATTTTGAAGTTTGGGTAAAAGTGTAATTTACCTAAAATCTTTGGGTATTAGCAAATTTATCCTTTCTTCAGGGGCTAAAATGCAATTAAAAATGGCCTGGGGACCAAGTTGCAAGGGGTCTAAGTGCAATTACCTGAAAAGTTTGGACCAAGGTGTAGTTCTTGGAACTTTGCGACTAAGTCATTAGGGTAATGAGCTAAGCCAACTAAACCACTTGGGGATCATGATTGTGGATTCCAAACTTATTCCAATATAGTTAAGTCATGATTGCTGTAACGCCCCGTTTTCCCGGGTGCGTTATTTCTTGGGACAATCCTGGGACGACAAATTTTTTTCTTTCAAACTAACACATAAATAACATCATTCCTCGCATCCGTCCCAGAATTTTCCTACATTAATTTATTCTCGAAAGAGAAAATCATCATAACATCATCAAATGCGGAAGCTAAGATCGAACCTGACATCTTACTTAACATAAATCATAAATAAAGTCTTTACATCATCATCTCTCGAACTTAATCCTTAACATGACTTAAAACATGATATACGTCTCAATTAACATCAACACATAACATGCGTTCTTGCTAACATGAACCCTAAATGGGGTTATACATCGTCATCATTAACTATAAGGTTACATCATCATCCTTAACGTCAATCATCATCATATCTTACATTATGGATTTTCAAAGCGTTCAGATTTCAAAGTAGCAGGACTTAAACACATGGGCTACATCTCATCATTCATTCATCGTTCATTCATCGTGCACTTAGCTAAGTGTCATTTCATGCCTCATTCATCTTCGTACCTGCTACAATCTCCATCTGGAACGTTTGAATGTTCCAGAGGCAAAGCCCAATTAGATGATGAACCATCTAAGTAAGCAGTACAAAAATCACTTTCGTGCATGTATGCAATATGCAAAATGTCCTCGTAGTTTTCGACTTGAGTCAACCGCACCCAACTGCTGCTCTCCATTTTTACAGTCCCTTTCCTGGACCGATGTGTATGGGTGCACACTTGGTAGAGCAACGGTGTCAGTTCATAATCCCAAGCCCTTTATGCAATGCATGATCAATAATATCATCGTGAATGTATGCACATTTCAACATCAATACATGTAAATGCAATCTACATGACATAATCACATCAAGACATGACAACATGATAAATTATTTTCATAAAATAAGGTTTGGGAAAAACCACTTTCAAATCAAGCATTTTCATAAAATCTAAAAGCATTTTGGTAAGTACCACTTACCTCATACGCATTCTCATATCATCTCGATTCACGTGCCAGCCTCTAACGTACTCAATTCGATTCCTCAACATACCCTGGCCATCATATTCGTTCAATAGTATCAATAAACTATTTTTCATAATTTTCTTATAACTTCTCTCTATTTCTTCTTATTTTCCTCAATAAATCCATACTAACTATTCCTCAAATATTTTCCTAAAAATTCCTTAAACATTTTCCTCACTAAATAATTCCTCATTAAATAAATTCTAAATAAATAATAAATAATTCCTAATAATAAATAATTCCTAAATAAATAATTTCTCAACAATAATTCAAACTAATTATTCATCAATTATTTTCTTCAAATATTACTCAATAGCAATTCCTAAAATAAATTTCCTAATTTACTGGAATTTCTAGGATATTTTTATACCTTAACTTAGCCTCTCGGACTGCCTCGGTATGCGCGTCATGACCTTAAAATACGTGTTTGATCTCAATTGTCGTGCAAATCCTCAATTCTCGCTCATTACCTTGATTCTTGCACATTACCTCGCTTTCCGTGCATTTACCTCGATTTTTGCATGACATCTTAATTTTCGCGCATCACCTCGATTTTCGTGCACCGCCTCGAAACACGTGTCCGAATCATTTTTCTGGCCAAAAGCTCCGGAATATCATTACATCTTCATTTCCTATTTTTTCAATATTTTTCGGGAGCTTCTTCATATTTTTTCTTATTTTCTTTCTTTTTCCTTCTTTTCTTTTCTGTTTTCTTTTTCCCTCTTACTATTCATTCATCTCCTTCACTGTTTCTTCCTCCCCTGCAACTCACGAACCAGCACTCCTCTTCATTCTTTTTTTTCTTTTCTTTTTTCTTCTTTTCTTTTCTTCTTCCTTCTTCTCTTCTTCTTCTTCTTCTTCTTCTTGCGCGAACCAACTGCTGGTTCTTCCTCACCCGCACACTGCGCACATGGCAGCACCAGCTCCATGCCCAGCCGCCTCCGCGGCTCCTTCGCTCGCCACCGTCCGCCTCGCCGTCCACCACGGCTGCCACCGCCTGCTGCCGACCTCGTCGCAGCAGTTGCTGGCCGCGTCGTGCAGCCTACTGCTCGCGGCCATGGCCGTTGAGCTCGCGGCCTTGCTGCTTCGGTTGCTCGGAGCTTGCGGTTATGGCCGCAAGCGACCCCATCTTCTCTCCCTTACTCTCTTTCTCAGCTTCTTTCAATCTCTTTCTCTGGATCTCACTCAACCGAGCCCCCTGCTTCACGGACTCTCTGCCATGGCCGATCCGGCCGTCCCTCCCCCTATCACTCGCTCCATCTCTCTTTCTATCTCTCTCCATATATACATAAATGGAAGCTTGGGCGCCACTCCAGCAAGCCACGCGCACGCGACAAGCCTCTCAAATTCTCTGCAATCCTCACAACCCAAGGCTCCAATTTGAAGACAATGCTGCCTCCCACGCTTCCACTGCGTGCATGCCTATACATAATACATATATATATATATATATATTTGTATATTATATCTATTTATAATTATAGAAAATATATTTTTAATCCCCATTATTTATCCTAATTACACTTTGGAATTCCTTAAATTGCAAAAACACCCTTGAATGTCCAATTAATTTGCATTATGATACTTTAAACTCAAAATTAATAACTTTGATAATTACTCGACAAGGCTGATTTCGCCCATGGGTCCTCCCCGGGCCATTGATTAGTCCTGAAATCATCTAAGGGTTGATCGTCACGCAAAACCGGAGCCTCCCTAGGGTTCCGTTGAATTCACGGATGTCCCATGCGATAGTTCGGTATTTCAGCCTGATCCGAAGCTGCATTTAAGTTGTACCGAAAATCGTCTCAATTTCGATTTCTCTTGCCTCCATAATTCCTATCTCGGAATGCTCATCAAAACCATGCCATTTTCCTTAGCCAATTACACTCTGGGGCACTCCCTCCAGTCGATTTGGCGATTTATTTTGCAATCAAGCCTATTTTCAGTATTTTATTCTCACTTAAATGACGTGGCAAGTTTACACCAAAACGGGGTATTACAATTGCGGATTCCAAACTTATTCCAATATAGTTAAGTCATGATTGCGGATTCCAAATAACATTTAATCCACCTTTGCATCATTTTGAACTCTAAGACTTAACCTCCAAAGTCTCCAAACCTTATCCTCAAGGACACATGGAAAGCAACCATTGGGCACTTGGAAGATAAGATAAGGTTACATGATGGTTCATAATGACCCCCCTAAGGTGGCATCGCGTGATTGGCCAGAAAAGCTTACTTAGCCTCCAAGTTTGCTAAAGTCTCCAAACCTTATCCTTAAGAACATGTGACAAGCATTCATTGGCCACTTAGAGATAGGATTGGAAGCCTCATGATGATCTCACAAGGTGGCGATGTGTGATTGGCCCAAGAAGTTTATAAATAAAGCCATGGGTTTGCTCACAAACCATTCCAAGTAAGTTTGTGGTGAATTTATGTCAAATTGAGGGAATCAAAAGGGAGGATCTTGTTCTTGGGCGAAAGGGGAGAGTACTGCAAATAGAAGGAAGAAAAGTGTGCTAAGAACGAGGGAGAAAAGGTCTCGTCGGAATGTTCGAGCATCCACTGTAGATCGTTCCAAACGACGTCAAAACCACGAGAAAACCATTCCTACTTGTTATAAACAGTGCTTCCTTGGGTAAACAGTCAAGGTGAGTGGTTCTTGTGCATGCTTCCTCTTGATCATTCTTGGTTTCATTTGTGAGTGGTTCCTGCATGCTTCTTGCTTCCTTTTGATCATCCTTGGTTTCATTTGTGGATGGGTTGTGGCTTACATCTCATGTTTCCTTTGTTTTAAGTATATCTTTCCTATTTTTGCACACATCACGAAGTTTGTGATTGTGGTTTGTTGATGGGTCATAGTGGGGAATCGTGTACGTGCAATAAGACTGGGCCATGGCATGCATATCATTTTTCCCTTAGTTTATGCATATTCCTCCTGCTTTGTCTTACATCATCTTCTTTGATGATTATGGTTTGTCATATGTGAACTACCACTAGGACTCATGTAGGAGGGCTAACCACGTGGGCCCTCGTAATAGGGTTATCTCATGCTTATGTAAGAGGACTGAGAGGTTCAGACATGGCAACACCCCCAACATCTATTATCACAGGAGACTATCTCGTGCTTGTGTAAAAAGGCCAAGTGGGTCGACCATGGCTACATTCTAGCATGTCTATCTAGTGCTTGTGTAAGGCGCTAAGAGGTTCATGGCAGTACCCTAGCATGGCTACCATTGGGAAGATTTCGTGGCATATCTATATATTGCACCTACATGCACTATTTTCTTTCTTGTATCACTCACTTAGATGTCATTATCTAACTCAAGTGTTTTATACCCCTGGAAGATTCACCGTTCTAGGTATATGAGATGTACCAGGTGATACAGGTTTAAGTGCGAGTAAAGGTAAAGAGGTGGTGCTTGGCTAACTCTGGGTTTTCATTTCTTTATGTACCCATGTAATCTGAGTGATGTATTGTAATAGCAACTAAGATGCTTGAGCTTGTAATAAGTGTGTGAGTGTCCTACAGTTGTACTAAGGGTTGTGGTTTCGATGTGCGTGCGTGGGTAATATCTCAATTAATGCACTTTAAATGTTGTATGGGGAAGCTGCCATGATAAGGGTTTATTCGCTAGCTTGGGTTTGTGTGCAGTTGTAACTACAAGTAGTGAGTTGTGTCTTTTGGATTTATTGAAAATTGTATGCATTTCTTGTATATATAAAGGAAATATAGTGGAAACCCCTTTATTTAGCTTTGGTTAAACTTTCAAGTTCGATCAAGTGCTTCCGTTGGAAAAGGTTTCCATAACGGCTGGGGGGTGATGTTAGCTTATATTATGCATCGTGTATTTTATTAAAGGGGGGTGTTACAATCTATATTGGTTTGGAGATTTTCCTTGAACCCATTTTTAGCCCAATCTCCCTCACTCTCTCTATCTAGCACATAGAGTGAGTTGAGGGATTCGACCATTTTCTGGAGCATGGACTAACTAGGCCTCCCGTATTTTTGGGACCTGGTTTGGTCTAATCGAAATCTTTTTGGGAGATGTTCGGGAGCAAGGTGTTGTTGTCCAGTGAGCATTCTAGCCTCTACATTAGCCTTGAAACATTGAAAGGTATATTTAAGAAACCCCCTATGGTATGGTTTAGCTTCGTTTTTGCATACGAAAAGAGAAAACAAGTCTTACAAGGTGATTTTGGTTTATGTTTTCGTTGCCATTTTATTGGTTTTTCAAAAAAGGTTTCAAAAATTCGGTTTAACCCTTGCATCAGTACTCCAATAGTTGGAGTTCCTCATCAGTGGTATTAGAGCCTTAGCTCTTTTTTATGTCCAATATAGTTGTTTTTGTGATATGTATGTGTTTCGAGTTAGTTTGCTCATTGTTTTGTAAGTTGCAGCTTCATCAGTCCACAACCTTGAAGGAATCGGTAAATAGCTCTAGGCATTGCCTTTCAGAAGCTGTCGATAGGTTGCAGAGACTGTCGACTACTTGGAGTATAACCCTAAAACAGTCGACAAGTAGCTTAAAGTTGTCGACCGTTTCTGGGAACTGTCGATAGACGGCTTGAAGCTGTCGACCGTTTCAAGCAGAACCAGAATTGGTCGACAGCTTGTCTTAGACCAGTTGACAGCTTCTTCGAATTGTCAACCATTTTGGGCACTGTTAGAATGTTTTTGGTTTTTCAATTATTATTTTGATGCAATATGATTGCTATGGTACAAAATCGATTAATGCTCGAGATATGGGATATCTATAACCCGAAAAATGATGCATATTACATTAATAAGAATATTTATTAAAAATTGCCATAATATTCAATGAGATTGAATGGGTGGGTGATCATGGACTTGATGCAAAGTGATTGTATGTATGAATGAATTTATGTTACAAGTATTCACTTGGTCTGTAATAATTATTTTCATTCTGTTTTGGGATTGTAATGAGACATAAGTCTCCTTGTACTTTTCATTTTAGTAAAAAAATGTATAGTACAAATTCTGTGTAAAATGATGGAGCCATCAAGAGTTGGTGACGCTAAGGAGCAAGAAGTCCAAGAGAGATCCACCCATGAGATGGGCGCTGGCCATTCATTTGATTATCCCTAAAATGCTATTGATCAAATCCAGAGGCTCGGATTTAATCAATATGCTTAAAAGTCCATGATCACCCATTAGAATGCATGAGTTTAATTATGTATAAAATACATCATGGGAAAACTTAAATGCATGAGCAAAGTGAAACCTCAAAGAAAATAAATTATGAATTTATTTTGTATGCATGAGTTTAATTATGTATGTGTGACGCCCCACTCCCACTTACAGGTGCCACGAGTGAATAAGCAACTAAATTGTTTACCCATCAACTAGATTCGAAAGGGTTGGATTTGTTTCGATAAGAAACACCCTAGGTGGGCACTAGGTTTCATCCCTCTCTTCGCTCCACTCAAAGAGTCGATTATGAGATTTTTTGAAAATATTGCAGTGGAAGGAACCCAAAACCTCAAGTGAGTGCCATCCTTCTTCAACTCGACTTACTTGAGCCAAGGATGACTACCCTAGGCTTGGGTGACATTTAGGTTATATTGCTTAACTCAGATTTTACTCTTGAGCGAACTTTACTTTATTTTATTTGCTCAAAATTCCTTAGCTTGCATGCTTATCGAGAAAACCCATTTATTCATTTTGTCTTCATAAAATATCCAAGTTCTCTCAGATTTTCAAAATATTAGGCTATTTTCCCACACTTAAGGGAAATTCCTCACATATCTATATTTTTTCAAAAAAATATAATTTTTTACTAAAATTGCCCAAAAATTCCATCATTTCGAAAATTCCTCTGGGGCCCAAAATTATCCAAAATGGCCCAAAAACATCTCAAAATTTTAAGGAAATTAGTCAATGGGGCTTGTTGGCTCACCCTGGGCCCGGACTAGGCCCAGTGGTGCGCTAGCAGCGCATGTTGGCCACAAGCCGTGCACGTGCCCACACTCTGGTCGTGCCCACTGCGTACCTGGCTACCTCCTACTGGCCCCAATTACTGCCAGCTTTCCCCCTTTTCGCCTATTTTGCCCTTTACTTTGACTCTTCAACCTCTAAAGCCTTTAAAAAAAATTAATCAAATTTTTCTTCCATAAAGCCACAAAATATACAGCAAGGGTTCAACCATTGCATGCCATGTTTACATCCAGAATATTTATACCAATTTAGCACAAAATGACAATAAAATACATTTTGATGCCTCCAATGCTTCAAACTTCCCAAAATTCCCTTTCTCTTAGCACATGAGTGACCTACAAGGTAAGGTAAAAATCTCATGAGTTACAATGCTCAATAAGGGTGCAATGCAAATGTAGATATGCCATAGATTAAAAATGTAAAGCCAAGTACATGCAAGTGTGGCTAAGTCTCTTTGCCCTCACAACCCCTCTTTAGTTTGAGGCATTAACCTACCTTTTCCCATTATGTCCTTAACTACCCACATGGCCATTGGTCTCATGTACATAATGGAGCATGTAATCTTGCAACATAATGAAATCTATCATACATACTTACAAAGCTTGCAAGGCCACCTCCCATGGGGCCATTCCTTACATTTTAGAGCTTCTTGGACTTGAAGTGGTCCTTCTAGCCTCCAATCCCCTTTCTTACTCAAAAGAAACCTTAAGAAGACAGAGTGGCTAAACCACCATTCAAAGAGAAACAAATGAAATAGAAATTTACACACCATTAGAAGAAGGAATTCTTACCTTTTCTTCCTTCCCTTTCTTCTTCTATTTTCTTTCTTTCCTTTCCTTTCTTCTTCTCTTTTCTTCCTTTTCTTCACGTTGGAAGACTTCTTCCAATTTTTTTCTTCCCATTTCCAAGATCCAATCCTAGCCATTGGATTTAACTTTATGAGAACAAATCTCATCCCTCCAAAGTAGTACAATCCAAGTGCTTATGGGAGACTATATCCTAGCCATTAAATCTACTTTTTGAGATTAAATCTCATCCACACAAACAAATACAATCCATGTCATTTTGTAGCATTTAATCTCCACCCTTGGATTCCTTTGCCTTTTCTAAGACTCAATCTCCACCACATGGAGAAAGCACAATCCATGCCATCTTGGAGACTTTAATATAAGCTTTTGGATTACCTTTGTCTTTCTCAAGACTATATCCCAACCATTGGATTATTTTTTTCTTTTAGTCCAACAATTAATTTTTCAAGAATCTATTTAATTCTTGACAATTTTCACCCATTACCTTGAGTGACCATTTTCACCCCTATTTCCATTTAAAATTAATCTCCACATTTTCAAACATTAATGGAGACTAATTTCTCGTTTTCTTATTGGATTTCTTTAATTTTCCCATAATCATTTCTCTCATTAATGCATGAATGACCATTTTCATTTCTTTTTGCATTAATTTAATCTCTCAATTTCTCTTGGACAAAGGTTTGCCAAGTGTCACTTTTAGACACTAACCTTGGCTTCCAAGCTTCAGTCCAAGCCATCCATGCGTCTCTACCATATTTATTTACCATTTTAGAGAAAAATAAAATACTTTCTCACATAAATGAATTATAATTATTTCCCCATCTTCAATAATTTAATTCCCTCTTAGAATTATACTCCAAATTACCAAAATACCCTTAGTGAATTATCAATCCCATTTATCTCCACACAAATGCACAAATGAGAATAATTCACAACTATACAAAATTCCAAAGAGGAATTATTTTTCAAGCCACCAAAATACCCCCAATGGGATTCACTATCCCAATTTACCAAAATGTCCCTCTCCTAGGACATTATCATTCCCATTTATTCACTTTCCCAAGGGCACTTTTTTTTTTGTTTTGAAAATTTCAAACATCCTTCCTTATTTTATAACACCAATAACATAGGGTGTTACAGTATGAGATACATAATGGGAAAACTTAAATGCATGTTCAAAGTGAGACCTTATAAAATAAAGGCTGAAATCTTCCAAAGCATGCAATGTAATATTAGATACAAGAAATAAAATTTATTGTGACCCTTCACCGTTGTAGGAATTCATCGCTCGATTGGGTATGCCCAACATACCACCAAAGTGTTGAGGGTGCATTCCATGAGAGTTGATTCAATTTCCTATCCAAGCATGAGATGTTATCGGTTACCCCACACGAATATGGCCAACATACCACCAAAGTTTTGAGGTCATAGACGTTTCAAGTGAATCACTGGTTGAGATGGTAGGTATTGTCTATATATGTCACTCTCCAACATACCACCAAAGTGTTGAGAAATAGGTGGCATATGGATCAGTGGATCGAACCTCATATGAGATGTGACAGGCAAGAGTTGCCTACTCAAATATGTGGGTATCCCAACATGTAACATCTCACATCGAGTAATAAGAAAGACTTGAACAACTTACCCTGATGGGCCTACGCAAACTTCCTAGGGGTCACCCATCCTTAAGCTTCCCCAACTCAAACACGCTTAACTCGAGAATTCTTTGCCTACATTTAACCCAAAAGGTATCCAACTGATGTTGTTTTTTTCCCTACTTATCCTCAATATATATTACCCTTCTCTGGGCTATTGGGGTATTACATTCTCCCCCCCCCCTTGACCACATGACATCCTTGTTATGTGACCTTACAACTGGTCTCAGATCTTCTCCTCTTTGGAGGCTGTCATCCTAGAAGCCTACCAGAAGCCGCTTCTTATACAGGTCCTTGAGCCTCGGTGCCACTCCCAGCCCTCATTGGACCGTCTTCTCCAAGAGTCATCTTTGATATCACCTATAACATCTCGTATCGAGCGATAGGAAGGACCAAAATAACTTACCCTGATGGGCCTATGCGAACTTCCTAGGGGTCACCCATCCTTAAGCTTTCCCAACTCAAGCACGCTTAACCCAGGAGTTCTTTGCCTACATTCATCCTAAAAGGTATACAGCTGGTGTTGTTTCCTTCCTTACTTATCCTTGATATATACTATAAGATTCTATTTTTCTGTAAGGTTGCCACGTAATATAAGTGAGATTAGAATACTGAAAAGTAGGTTTGATAGCAAAATAAATCACCGAATCGACTGCAGGGAATGCCCCAGAGTGAAATTGACTAAGGAAAATAGCATGGTCTCGATGAGCGCTTTGAGATAGGATTTATGGAAGTAAAAAAAATTGGAATTGAGATAGTTTTTGGTACAACTAAAATACAGTTGTGATTGCTGAAATACCGAATGGTCATAGGGAACGTCTGGGAAGTCAATGGAACCCTGAGGGAGCTTCAATTTTTCTTAAGAATCAACCCTTTAGTGGTTGCGGGATGAATCAAGGGCCTAGTAAGGACCCGAGGGTGAAATCGTCCTTATTGAGTATATGTAAAGTTATTAATTATGGATTTGAAGAATTGTAATACAATTTTAATTGAGAGTAGAGGATGTATATGCAATTTAAGAATTCCTTAAGTGCTATTATCAAAATCACAAGTGCAATTATGGAGAAGTGGGGTTTAAATGTGTAATAAGGTGGAATTATGGAGATTAATGTAATATATATATGTATAACGTGCACGCGTGGAGGGCTTCGAGGCTACTGTCTGTGCGTATACGTGGGGAGCATTCGGAAGCTCCAAAAATTCTGTATGTTCGTGTGATGTGGCAAGCGTGGAGATGTTGGAATTGACAAGAGAGATCGAGAGGATTGTCGGGAGGAAGCTTCCACCGATGAGTAGTGCCCAAGTTACTTAGGCTAGATATATAGAAAGAGAAAGAGAGATTGAAGGAGGCAAAGAGGGAGATGGACGAATCGACCATGGCAGCAAGTTGGCCGAGAGGAAGTGAGGTCGAGAGAGAGCAAGATCGAGGGAGTGAGAGAGAGCAAGATCAAGAGATCAGGGAGCAGAACCGAGTGTGAGAGATCGAAAGAGGAAAAGTGGGAGGAGATGGCATCGCTCGCAGCCATAGCTGCAAGCTGCCATGGTGGATGTGGCACCAGTAAGCTCGAGCTACGATTGGGCGAGAAGAAATGGGGGAGGCTGGCGCTTGGAGGCAGCAATCGAGGGGGCTTAGAGAACAATCAATGGAGGTGGGTCGAGGCAGGGGTTGGCTATGGTCAACGCGAGGCAGCGCTGCAAGCTTGAGCACGAGGCAGTGGGTGCATGCGAGGTGGTTGCAGTCGGGTCCGCGATGGCGCGGGAGGTGGCCGGCGTCAACCGGCGAGGTCAGGTGATCGGGCATGGCCAAGGGAGCATGGCAATTCGGGCGTTGCAGGTTACAGGGGCTGCATGAAGAAGATGAGTGAATAGGAGAGAAGAAAAGAAAAATAGAAAAGAATTCGGGCGTTGGATGACACTGATTTGAATTTGATTTACATTTACTCTTATTACGGTGCATCCCAGAGAGTAGCCATGAGGGATCATTTTTCTTAGAGTGTACACCTGAGAGGTTTTGAAGTCAAAGCTTAGAGGTTGTAATGTGGGTGTGCTAATTTATTTGATTGCTTTTTCTATAATTGAGTGTCCCATGATGAAAATCTGATAAAGAATGGTCAATTGCATGTTAGAATAGCTTATTCTTGTTTTATACATTTTGGTTTCAAATTTGAAATTTAAATATTAATGTTGATGTTGTGAATAAAAATTGGCCAATATAAAATCTGATTGCTAGAGGACTAGCAATGTTTAAGTTGGAGGGGTGTGATTGATACTCAAAAATGTCAAAATTTTATTATATTTCCACCCTTATTTTGACCTTGAAATTGGATTTAATTGAATATTTATATGCAATTAATAGTTATATGCAAGTTTAGAGGAAAATGAAATTTAAAGAGGAATTAAGAGTGAACTAGAAATTTTAGAAAAGAATATTGCTCTTTAATTTTTGATAAAAGAAATTAAAAAGAAAAGAATTTATAATATCTATAAATATATATAATATATCTCTATAATATATAGTATAATACATATCCATATATAATACATTTACATGCGTGCATGCCATATAAATATATAGTATAATATAATCTAACATATATACTCACCTCCAGTGTGAAGCTCAGCTATTCGGATATGAAGAGAAAAAGAAAGACAAGCCCATTCGAATGTTGCCAAACTCATTCGAATGCATTGAAGTAATCAGAGAAGCAAGATTAGAAATTCATTCGAATACGGTTACTGTTGCATTCGAATGACTGAGAAAATCACCGTGCAAGGAACAGTAAAATGTGAAATTCATTCGAATATGATTAAAATTCATTCGAATGGCCCGAGCAGGCACAAGGAATCAAACACACATTCAAATGTCTCTGCTCACTCATTCGAATGATCACCTGAAGCAAGCCTTCTAATGCGCAAATGAACGCAGTGGCACAAGCTGTAAATTCAACCAACTTTTTGAGAAACTTTTCACCAAGTGGTCCCCCTTCTCCATGCGCGACAAGGATGATCCTCCTGGAAATCAAAACAGCATGTAGAATTTGGCAGAGAACTGACAAAAGTAATATTCAGAATGCTTCAGAGGATTGGCGGGAGATTTGAAAAGATTTTGTTTCCAGTGGCTTATAAATAGACTAGACTATCAAGAAGCAAGAGGAGAGACCCCATCCGCCATTTCTGCAAGAATAAGGGGAAGAGAGCATTGTTTACGTTCTGTTTTCTTTTTCTTTTCATTCCAGTAGTGTTGTTCCTTTACTTTGTTTCATCAATACAGTGTTCTTCATTTCTGTTAGTTACATTATGCAATTTCTTTTCATACTTGTTTACATTCTGTAATGTTCTTTAACTGTTCATTTACGTTTCTGTAATTTTAATTTCTGTATTTACATTCCAGCATTTTACTTCTTGTCTCTTTAATTTTTAGTTGGAGATGTGTGGCTAAACTTGAGCTCGGGCCAAGGCAAGGACTGTGTCCAGTGCCACTGCTTGCCCAAGAGAGCCGAACTCCTATTGAATTAACAGAATGCTTATTTGAATTGAGAAATGTGTGTGTATTGAATCTTTGGGTTTGAGTTGAAACATAAGCCTACCTTAGAGTCTCCATGCCATGTATGGAGGTTACTTAAATTGGAAATGGTTTCATACTCAAGCTGGAATGATTAATCTGCGATCCAATTTATGATAGTTGCTTAATCTAGACTCTCTCATGCCATGTATGGAGAGTGCTTAACCTAGATCTATCATGACCTTGAGTTGTGGTTACTTATCAGATCTCAAATGTGTGTTAATTTGTATTTCAATTTATGATAGTTTCTTAATCCAGACTCTCTCATGCCATGTATGGAGGGTGCTTAACTTAGAACTATTATCATCTTGGGATATAATTAATCGCATAACCTCAATTTAAATCAGTCGATGTTAATATTTTGATATCTCTTTGGTAAATCAGTGGGCTGGCACATAAATTGCTTTGTCCCAAGATTACCTTCCATCCACAAACATCCATTTTCTTCTTGAGAAAAAGCAAATCATTTAGCTGAATTGATCTGAAAAACCCATTTAGCACATAAAAATATTTCGCCGCATTTTATTTCTGTTTTGATCTCCCAGTGAATCGACCTGGACTTATCCAGAAAATTAAATTGTGCTACAGCGCACACTCGTACACTGGCAAGTATAAACGCCTTGTGCTTGCATGCTTGTTTCTTCTTTGTTTATTTTGTATGTGTTTGTTTGAAATAAATGCACAAGGTTAAGCACAGCCAGTTACATATACTACCCTTCTCTGTGCTCTTGGAGTATTACACAACATACCACCAAAGTGTTAAGCGGTATACATGTAAGAGAGAACTCGATCACCAACCACAAGTCACCTCGAGGATTAACATCTTCTACCATGGGAAGTGTGGGATTCAAAAAATTAAGTGGAGGTACCATTTGGTTTGAGACCGAAACTAAATGAATTTTTGCAAGATAAATCAATCTAGCAATATTTTATTTATTTATGCAGCATTTTTAAAAATGACACTTTCAAACCCTATCGTGCGTCTTTTGGACAAAAACACCTTAACTGGACCTAACTATAAAGATTAGCTTCGTAGCCTAAAACTGGTTTTGAGTATGGAGAAAATTATTGATGTCTTGGAACAACATGTCCCTGAATCTCTTCTTGAGGGCTATTGTAATACCTGAGACGTTTGTTAAGTTTGGGAAATTTAATAAATAGAAAATATCCAAAAAAAAATCCACGAGAATCGAGAATAAAATCACTATTTTAAGAAGAATCAAGTAAAAATGTAATTTCTCAAAAATATTGGAAAATCATTTTAGGAGACGCTAAATGATGAAAGAAACCTCTTCTTAAGAGCATAGGGGTTAAAATAAGGAGCCACATGAATGGTTAAAGTTTCAGGGGTCAAAGTGAAAAATACAAAACATCGAGCCAAATTGTAAATTATTGAAACTTGTAACAAGACTAGCTGGAATAACGAAACGACTCAACCACCGATTAAAATATCCATCATGAGCTCTCAAGCCTAGGCATGAGGTGGAAAGAATGGTGGAAGGTTGTGATTGGCCTAAATTGCTTATAAATAAGGCATTGGGATGAGATTAAAGAAATTCAAAGAGGTTAAGGAAAATCTAGGCTAATTGGTAGAGATAATTCTGTTCTTAAGAGGGTGAGGAGCATTCTGAAAGAAAAATAAGGAGTTTTCATCAGAAAATAAGGGAGAAATTGGGTCACTGAAACTGCAAAGTACTCGCTAAAATCTAGGTTTGAGTTACCGAAAAATGATAGGTAAGTTTAATTTGAGGCTAATTGGATAAAAAGAAGAAAGAGGAAGCTGTAGGTTCAAATAGGGAGTAAAACGAAGTTAAAATGAGTGAGAAAATAGTAAAAAATTGAGGGTTGGTTTGCATCACATAAGTTGTGGCTAAAAAAGACGACCGGTGTGTGCACTGCACGCGCCAGCCTTACCTGTGTGTATGCCATGTGAGTCTTCTCCTGGTGGTGCTTGAGGATGCGTGCATGCTTCATTTTACCTGTAAAATTCCAAAAAATTAAATAAAATTATTACCTACAACCCTATGTAAAAATATTTAACATTTGGTTTATAAAGACTTGTGTTTTATGTAGAAAATCCCAACCAACAATCGTGAATAGTGTCCGACTTTTTCTTCCCGCAAGTGTACGGAATCGTAACAAGTAATACAGTGATGAATAGAGTGTCGTACCCACGATGACTAACTTTTGACGTTTACTCTAACTGATTTAACCTTAACCTAACACACACATTAACAAAGAATTCAACTGTAATGAAAACTAATTTATGAATAAAAGATGCAAACAAAATAATTTCTTTGATTTAAAACTCACAAGACTAAGGCACTAGGGTTTGTGAATCCACCGTCGGCCTTCTATGATTCAAATATTCATTACTCGAGTCTTGCTATTCCTTATCTTAGGTTGAAAATCGATGATTCAATCACAACCAAAAGCCTCTCTCGATGGTCATTCAGTTCTATGAATATATATGAGATTAACTATCTTTAGTCATCCTTCGAACATATAAACATGCATTCAATCACGGAGATCATCACAAAATGATTTCATAGGGCATAACGATATCTCTACCTATTATAGGACCCTATGTTGTTTGCTACCATGTCTAATCCATATTGAATCTCTCGAAAGCAATACAAATCACAAATATGTTCCAATAGTGATCAAGCATCAAAACAACATTATGAACATAACAAACAATCAACCCGAATGGATAAGAAAATAGCAAACCGAATAACTTTAAATCAAACCATTAGAAGTCAAGGTTTCATCATTCACCCTAGTTATAAAAACTTAGCTATGCATGCTCTTAATCAAAAGAAAAGGAAAAGAGTTGGAATCCATAGCAAAGAATTGAGAAAGAAAAGAAAAGAAAAGAAAAATACAACCTAAGAGTAGTCTTCAATCTTCCATCCGCTTCTCTTCTCTCTCCCCCAAAAGACTCTCCAAAAGACTCAAGAATAAGTCTTTATATAGTTCTCTTTAGGTTATCAAAGTCCCACACCTTAAAGGAGTCTATTTCTCTTTTATTTGGATTGAAACGGGCTTAAAACGGCATTTTCACGAAGCTTTGAACCCTACCGCGGTCCTACCGCAGTATGCTTGTTGTTGCAGACCCGTGAGCTCCAGAAAGCAATTCCTAAAGTGGTCCTACAGCGGTATGCATTCGGCTGTAGGACCGTGAGCTCCAGAAACTAAACCTTATAGCGGTGCTATAGCGGTATGCATTTCGCTGTAAGACCGCTAGCCTTCTTCTTTAGCCTATTACTTTATCATCTTCAACTTCTTGCTCTCGATACTCTTTTGCTTTCTTTTAATTCGAAACCCGACCATGCCTCCAAGCTTCATTTCACTCCCATCATGCACCAAAATCACTCTTTTTGCTCCATGTCCACTTTAACACATGCTCCACATCTACATAACCATATATAGAATCAAATCAAGTAGAAATCATGCTCATTGAATGTATAAATGCTAAGTTTATAAACCAAAATAAGTGTATAAAAGACACTTATCAAATAGTGTCTGGAACAAGTAACTAAGGTGGGTGATTCCTACTCTTGTGAACTCTTGCATCTCTTAGATGTTGTACTTTCATTTGGGTGTTCTGTATTTTATATACTTGCACATGCATCACTATATTGTGGCTAGTGACATGAGATGGGTTGTATCATGTACGTGGTCTTGGACCACACCATCCTAAGTTAGGGATGGCTATGGTTTTGTGATGACATTATGGCCGACGGGGGTGATTGCAACACCCTGGCATCACTACCATCAAGTTATTTTGTAATGACCCGTTAAAGGGCCTAGCATTTATTTAGAATTATTTAATTAATTATTGATGTTTAATCAAGAGAATTTTCTAATTAAATGTTTAGTGTGGCAATTTAGAGATTTTAATCGAGAAAATAGCATTTAATTATATTTATTTATTGTGAAAATTAAATGCTAGGACATGAGGGTCGTTTAGCAAAGTGTGAATAGAATTTAATTATTTAATTAAAGTTATATTGAGAATTCAAGTTATTAGCAATTGGGAGTCCATGCAGGAGATGGATTGGAATTAAGAAGTCTCCTAGTTATATTAGGAGTTTGAGATGGGCTTTAGGGCTTCAAAGTATATATATATATATAGCTTGATGGCTAATAGCTCTTCATGCCGTGTGAAGAATAAAAGAGAGAAGAAGAGGTAGAGAGTTAAGAAGCCTTGGCAGTGTCCTGCTTAGTGGATTTTCATCGGAAGAGTCGATCAAGAAGTTCATAAGGCAAGTATCCTATCTGTAATTCCTTCCATTACAGATTCATAATAGTTTGTTCTCAATTTATTCCAACACTTCATTGAGTTCTCAGATTTATATCAGTTCTAGTGTATATATATATGCGTAGAACAGTGAGTGCATGAAGAGATGTGTGTGATTCTTTATAGTGAATCTTTTAAATATGATCTTCAAATCATATTAGCAGTTATCTCATAATACCAAGACTCTTTGTTTTGGGTTCCCAGTTTAATCAGATGGTATGTTCATGTATTTGTATATATATTCATGCGATATATCATTATCTAGTGTGATATGATAAGCCATGCACAATTCTTTTTAGCGTTTTCTTTCAGAAATGATTGTTTTATCCATCTTGAAATTATTCTATGTCAATTGGGATTGTTTTCCCAAGACTTCTTTTGGAATGGTGCAGTAAGATAAGTTCTTGATTCAAGATATTGTCTTTGTTATCGTGAGTTTTATTTCTAATGAGATTCTAGTCATTCGAATGAGTTTTGAGGCATCCGAATGAGTTTTCAGTGTTATCGCAAGTTTTTCCCTTATAATGTATCAATCATTCGAATGAGTCCTTTGTCATTCGAATGAGTCATGTGTTATTGTATCATTCGTATGTGTTTTTGAAGTTTTGAGACTATCATTCGAATGAGTTTTCTTATCATTCGAATGAGTCCTTGAAGATTTGAATAAGTTGTTGCTTTGTATAGTCTAGCATTCGAATGAGTCTCTCTGTCATTCGAATGATCCGTGAGTATCCCATTAATTCATTTGAATGAGGGTACTGTTGCATTCGAATGAGTCACTTTTTGTCAGTTCAAAAGTTGGAAAATTGTCAAATTCATTCGAATGAATTTGTGAGTCATTCGAATGAGTCCTTGATCAGATCCGAATAGCCTTTGTTATATCATCTATCATTCGAATGAGCCTCTGTCATTCAAATAAGTTTCTTCCATTCGAATGAGCTTGTTATAGTCCATTTTTTTCATTCGAATGGGCTGCTGCTTCATTCGAATTGCTCCTTATACTTCCTCAATCATCCGAATAGTATCATATGGCATCCGAATGGCTTCCAATAAATTCTTGATGCAAGTCTTAAATTTAATATAAATATTCAAATATTCAATTTTTATGCTAAGATATGATAAAATCCAATATGCCATGCCTATACTCAGAAATTTCAGAATCTTTGTATCTCAATATAGCTAGTAAAAATCATATACCATGTTTAGCAGTTCATTATGACATGGTCCACATACATTTGTATGAGCATTGAGCATGACTTTATATGGAGCACTGCATATCGTGTGCTAGCATTTATGTGAGCATTACATTGCATTAGGCGCGTCAGGCGGCTTGTCTGCAGGGATCCCATCAGTTTCAGTTTTAGCTCAGTTTATGAGTTCCTCGCCTGATGGCAACCAGGGGGCTAGGGGCTTTGCCCACAGTATGTGCTTACAGTTTTTATGTATGCAGGTTTCAGTTCAGACAGGTATGTATTATCAGATTATGTGGGCCTATGGGCCAAAGTTGCATACCTGCATTTAGTTTACAGTTTATATGCATTGCATTTTTTTGAGTGCAATCAGATAGTGATTATACAGTACAAGTTCAGTAAGTATTTATCAGTATCGATATTCTTCGATTCAGCTTCAGTATTCTTTCTAGCTTATTACTTGTTGAGCTTTTGTAGCTCACCTTGTACTCTTCACCCCTCCAGGTTCTAGCGGGAGAGTACCAGATATGGGGTCTAGCAGCAGTGGTCTATAGTGTGTGTACATGGAGCCACTCAAGATAAAAGATGTCCGGGAGTCTATTGAGTTTTATAGTATTTTCTCAGTTTAGATCTATTTTATATTTTAGTTAAGAGATTGTCCCTTAGACAGATTTTATGGTTTTCAGTTTGTATTGACTCAGAGTTTGTATTCCAGTTGATTGAGATGTTCAGTCATGATATCAAATTTCAGTTTATCAGTTAGTTTTATTTTATTTTCCCGTAACATCTCTTCTCGGGCAATTCTAGGAGAGGGGGTGTTACATATTTCATGACATACTGCATAATTGCATTTGCATGCACCATGATAATAAGTCATTCTATAATACCCCATATTGCGTAGTGTTAAGTAAGTTCAAGAAATTATCAATTGGTTTGAGAATTTAGTTAAGTAATTGCTGAATCAATGGAAGGGAGTACCCTAAAACATAAATATCTAAGGAAAAATGTATATCATTGATGAGTGCCTTGAAACAAGATTTATGACACTGAAAGCAATCAGAACAGAGACAATTTTTTGGTATAGCTAATTTCAGGCTCGAAAACCTAATGATCATAAAGGATGTAATATTCAAGATTTTTAGATTCAGATACTTGAGAAAATAGGACATTTCAAGGGATTGTGAAAGTCTAGAAACAAAAGTTCAATTTCTGAGTCAGGGGTAAAATTGTAATTATTGAGGTTCGGGTAAAAGTGTAATTTACTTAAAAATTAGGAGTATTAGCATAATTAATCCTTTATCCAGGGACTAAAATGCAATTAAAAATTAGCGGGGGACCAAGTTGAAAGGGGTCTAAATGCAATTACTTGAAAAGTTTGGGCCAAAGTGTAATTCTTGGAACTACGTAGCTGGATCATTAAGGTAACGAATTGGGCTAACTAACCATTAGAAGTCATGATGAGGCATGCAAATCAAAGCATGAGGTGGCAAGGAAAAGGTGTAAATAGCTAAGAAGGTGCGTACTTGAGTTTACATTTCAATTCAGCTTTAGATTTCAAACAACATTAAATCCACTTTTGAATCACTTTCGAGTCCTAGACTTTGCCTTCAAGTTTGCTTAGTCTCCAAGCTAGGGACATGTGGCAAGCACTCATGATGATATATAATGACTCATTTGAGGTGGCAAATAAGACTCATGATGACCTTGCAAGGTGACAACATGTGATTGGCTATAGAAGTTTGCTTAGCCTCCAGGTCTCCAAAATCTTACCCGTAAAGACACGTGGCAAGCAACCATTAGATTTCTTGGAAGCTAAGTTAAGGCCTCATAATGATGCATAAAGACTCCCTTGAGGTAGTAGATAAGACTCATGATGACCCTTGAGGTGGTAACATGTGGTTGGTTAGAGAATTCTATAAATAGGGGCTTAGGTTGATCACAAACCATTCCAAACATCTTTGAGTAGAATCTCTCCCAAATTGAGGGAAACAAATGGGAGGGCCTTGTTCTTGAGAAAAAGGGAAGAATTCTACAAAAAGGACTTGAGAATTTGTACAAAAAATTGAGACATTCTGAGTACGTTCGAGGTGAGTGGTTCGATCCAACACTTGGTTTTAGCTTATTACAAATGTTTTTAACTTGTGAGTATTCCTACCTACATAAAACTTGGTTTTGGTTCTTCCTAAACTTGATTTAGTTCATGCAAATGGTTTGATTGCATGTGAACGGTTTAACCTATTATAGTTGTTTTCATATGGGAGGTTCATCCCAAAATGTTTATTCTTGTGTATTAAATTTTGTGTGATAAATTATGTACATGAAATGTTGTTTTATATGATGCATAGATTTATGGTATGTGGCATTGGCAAGTTTTTGTGTTGTTCATATGGGATATGAGATGTCAACTTATGATATGACACTTGAGTGATAGCACTAGGGAAGCATGCCAAGGATTAATGTCCACTTGTGATGTAACGACCCGTTAGTGGGTTTAGGCATTATTGGTAATTTATTTCGGGTATTTGAAATTTTTGCCTCAATTAATTGTGGAAATAATTTTTGTTTATAAAATGAGAATTAATGCAAATAATAACTATGTGGGATGAGAAAAGTAAGTGAAATAAAATTCATAAGCCCATGTAAATGAAGTTTAATTGTGTAGAAGAGTCCAAGTTGCGGGCTAAATGGGCTTGGGCCCAATATGAGTGGATTTTTGAGTTGGGCTTAGGCCCATGTATTTAATGTGAGATTAAATTAAATAAAAGGAAATGGGAAAAAAAATGAAAGTGATATGAGAAATGCCCAAAAAGGGCTTGTGAGTTATGTGTGTGAATGGAAAAGTAAAGGGCAATAAGGGGAAAAAGAGAGAGAGAGAGAGAGAGAAAGAGAGAGATATAGGTTGTTGGGGCAGGTAGGGGTGCACGGCAAGGCCATCCCCCTTGCTTTTCCTTGCCCCTTTGATTTTTCTTCTCATTGTTCTCTCTTCTTGCATTCCTGAGCAACTTCTTCTTCTTCCTCTTTTCTTCATTTTTTCTTCTTCTTCCTCTATTATTCTTGGTGGAATTGAAGATTTAAGTGAAAGGTTACAGCTGGAAGTTTTATTCTTTGGGTGCAAGCATCCCTAAGGCAAGTCTTACTTGCACCTTAAATCTTATTTTGTGCAAGTTTCTTTTCTCTATTTCTCTATTTGATGCAAGATGATGTCTTTCCCATTGTGTTGAAATCATTCTTGGTATAATGGTTTCTCTCCTTTGGTTGTAAGTGTGTATTAATTTCTTAGTTTGAGATGGTTTCAGCTCTCTTTGGAAGTCTCCATGGGGTATATTTCATCTCATTTCTCTTTCATGGAATGGCATTGTGGGTTAGGAAGCTAGGATGAGAGTTTTTGGGGGTTTGTTGGCCATTTTGAGTGTTTTCGGTGGATTTTTGGCCTTTTTCCTTCATTCTCGGCCAAGTCGACTCGTCCAGGAGGTTAAGTCGACTAGGGCCGAGTTGACTCGATTTTGGGCAAGTTGACTCGTCTAACACCCCAAAATTTTTGAGCGTGTTATAACTTAGGATTTCGGGAATATAAAATTTTTTTCATATCACAATCGCTGACATTCATCACACAAATTCCCAAATAACTTAATTTTTACCTTCTCATCCTAACAAACCTAATAATCAAATAGCTAAGATAGGTGTTAACATTTCAAATGTGGAAGCTAGATCGAACCTGATATGGTTCACAACCATAATGCTTTATTTATCATAAATGAAATTGTTTAAGACGTTTACAAAATGTATTACATGGACATCATCTCTCGCAAGTGATAATTGAACGTCTTAAACATATCCAAAACATACATAGGTTTGCATACAAATAAAAATATACTAAACATGCTACAGGCAGTAAATTAAGCTTATTCTTCAGTTACCTTCTTTCCCTTAGAGCCGCTTATTGAACCTAGAACGTTGAATATTCCAGGGACATAATCCAATTAGAAGATGAACCTTCTAGTGAGAAACTCTAAAACATTTTATATTAATGCATGAACAAGCATAAAACGTATGAGGAAAATAATGAGAACTACTCCGAAGTGCCTTGTGAACATGTCAGCCTCCTCCACTGAGAGATTTCTCAATGGCACATGCATAGCACCTCTCGGGAGTTCCCTAACCATGTCATCTCGGCCTGACCTCATAGAACTCATGCAAACACCACATCCATTGTCCCTTAGACTCACAGTCTTCCCCACGAGAGCTTTCTCAATGGCGCACGCATAGCGCCTCTAGGGGGATATCTGACTTTTGCCCTCGGTCAACAACAAATAAGTGCAACAGTATGGCCACACGAATTTTATAAATGCAACAGTTAAAAAGCCAACAACATATATTTTTCAAAAAAATACATTTCATATTAAGTAACATGATTTCACGTAAGAGAATAACAAGAGTTTACATACAAGAACTTCACAAAATACATTTTATGCAATAGAAGTCTTTCATAAGAGAACAAAAAATAGGATTTGGATTATAGGAGTCTCACCTTGTTGGTTTTTCTCTTAGACGGTATGGTTTCACTGCAAACGGCCTAGGTTTCTGCAGAAAACACACGTTTCGGTAAACCTAATCTCAAATATTTTTATATAGGGTTGAAGGGAATTAAATTAGGGACAAGACTGGAAAATTTAAAGAAAAATGGACCCCTCATGCGTCCTCATGGGCCCTAGAAATGTGGCCCACGTGCCTTCTATAACACCCTATATTTTCGTGAAATTGCCACGTATTTTAAGTCAGTTTAAAATACTGAAAAATATGTTTGAAATGGCAACAAGTGACCGAATCAGTCGCAAGGAGTGACCTAGAGCTTAGATACCTAAGGACAAAGGTATAATTTTAACGAGCGTCTCGATGTGAGACTTATTGCACTGAAAGAAATCAAATCAGAAATGGTTTTCGGTTAAGCTAAGTTATAGCCTAAAAAAATCGAATAATGGTAAGGAGCTTCCAAAAAATCATATATATTGAGTAATTTTGAGTTAATAATTTTGGGATTTTAAGTATCTCGATAAATTTGATGTTTGAGGGTATAATTCTAATTAGAGAAATTATCCAAATGAAAGAATGATGAAATTATGAGCTTAGGTGGTAAAATGTTAAAGTTGAAAGCATGAAATATGGGCCAAAGTGTTATTTGAAAGAAGTTTGGGGTTTTAGCTTGAATTTCAAAAGTTGGATTAATTCTAGTTTTGGATTTCAAAAGCCATTCAAATATATCTTTGAGTCTTTGGAGTCCATGGCTAAGATTGTGACAAGTGGCATAATACCATTGGTTGAAGAATTCTATAAATAGACACCTTGAATTGTTCTCAAACCATTCCAAACAAATTTGAGGAGTGAAGCACTCTAAGTGGAGGAGCTTTCTCTAGAGATAGATAAGGGAGTTCGGCAAGAAGGCGGGAAGAAAGGGGCGAAGAAGCGGCGGAGAACGAGCCTCATCGGAGTTGCAGGTCTTTGCCAGAGTTTGCCAAAATTAGTCAACAAAAAAGCAAGGTAAGTCCCTTTTTTTTTATAATCCTATAGAGGGGGAAGAGAGGGTCGCGTAGGTTCAAACGGGGGTCGAATCAAAGTTAAAACGAGGGAGATATGGCCGAAATACGAAAACAGGACGAAGCTGTCCGAATTCTGCTAGGCAGTGCGTGAGTTACACGCGCCGAATAATAGCTGCGCGTGAGGGCACAGGGCCAGCCTTCTTAGGCTGCGTGAGTGGTCCTTTTTACATGAAATTTTCCAGTTATGCCCCTACTTTAATACCCTTCAACTCTATGTAAAAATATTTTAGGTTAGGTTTATCAAAACATGTGTTTTCTGCAAAAACCTAGGCCGTTTGCTGTAAAATTATATCGTCGAAGAGATAACCTAACAAGGTGAGACTCCGTGAGACTCCTATACTCCAAATCCTATTTTTATTTCTCTTATGAGATACTTCTATTGCATGACACGTGTTTCGTGAAGTTCTTATACGTAAACTCTTATTATTCGCTTACGTGAAATCACGTTGCTTCTATGAACTGAATTTTCCTAAAAATATATGTTGTTGGATTTTTAACTGTTGCATTTATAAAATCTGTGTGGCCATACTGTTGTACCTATTTATTGTTACCCGAGGGAAAAAGTCAGAGATCCCCCGAGAGGCAATATACGTGCGCTATCGAGAAAGCTCTCGTGGGGAAGACCGTGAGTCTAAGGCACAACGGATGTGGTGCTTACATGAGTTCTATGAAGTTGGGCCGAAGTGACATGGTTAGGGACCTCCCGAGAGGTGCTATGCGTGCGCCATTGAGAAAGCTCTCGTTGGAGGAGGCTGACGTGTTCACGAGGCACTTCGGAGTAGTTCTCGTTGTCTTCTCATACATTTTATACCTGATCATGCATCTATATAAACTATTTTTGGAGTTTCTCACTAGAAGATTCATCTTCTAATTGGACTGTGTCCCTGGAATATTCAAACGTTCCAAGTTCGACGAGTAGCTCTAAGGGAAAGGAGGTAGCTGAAGAATATGTTTAATTTACTACCTGTAACATGTTTAACATACTTTGTTTATGTGCGAGCTTATGTAATTTTGGATATGTTTAAGATGTTTAGTTATCATTTGCTAGAGACGATGTATATTGATACATTTTGTAGACGTCTTGAAGAATTTTATGATAAATAAAATGTTATGGTTTTGAACCATATCAGGTTCGATCTAGCTTCCACATTTGAGATTTTAATACCTGTCTTAGCCATTTGATTATTGGTTTTGTTAAGCTGAGAAGGTAAAAATTAGGGTTTTTGGGATATTGTGTGGTGTATGACAGCTATTGTGATATGAAAAATTTTTATAATCCCAAAATCCTAAGTTATAACATGCCCAAAAAATTTGGGGTGTTACACCTTCACGCGGAATCGCTTTCTGGCGTGTGTATCTCACGCCAGCAGTTTCTGACAGCTTCACCTCGATTTGGTTTTTCACCAATAACTTCCTCATTTTAACTCTGATTCGACCCCCGTTTGAACTTACGTGACCCTCTCTTCCCCCTCTACAGGATTATCAAAAAGAAAAGAAAAAGGACTTTACTTTTTTTCTGACTAATTTTGACAAAATCCAGGGAAGACCCACAACTCTGGCGAGGCTTGTTCTCCCCCTCTTCTCCTCCAATTTCCTCCCATCTTCTTGCAGAATTTCCTCCCATCTCTCAAGAGTAAGATCCTCAACTTAGAATGTGTCAATCATCAAAATCCCTTGAATGATTTGAGAACAACTCATGGTCTCTATTTATAGATTCTTTGAACCAATCACATGATGCCACTTATCTCAAGATAAGCCATGGATTCCAAAGATTCAAAGCTATAATTGAATGGGTTTTCAAATCCAAAACTATAATGGATTTAATTTTTGAAATCCAAGCTAATACCCCAAACTTCTTCCAAATGACATTTTGGCCCTTATTTCAAGTTCTCAAATTTTGATATTTTACCACATGAACTCCTAATTTCATCCTTATTTCGTTTGGATAATTCTCTAATTACAATTACACCCTTAAATATCAAATTAATTCTCATCGGGATACTTAAAATCTAAAATTAATATTTCAAAATTACTCGATAAGTATGATTTTATCCTAGCGCCCTCACAAGATCTTTGTTTCCTCCCAAAACCATCTCAGGGTTGTTTTATTTACAAAATTAAAGTCTCCTCAGGGTTCCGTTGATTTCTCGAGAGCCCCTTACCATCATTCAGCCTTTTAGGCTACAACTTAGCTGAAGCAAAAACCATTTCTGATTTGATTTCTTTCAATGTCATAAATCTCACCTCGAGATGCTCGTCAAAGATATACCTTTGTCCTTAGGTATCTAACCTCCAGGGCACTCCCTACAGCTGATTCGATCACTTGTTGCCATTTTAAGCATATTTTTTGATATTTTAAGCTTGTCTAAATTACGTGGCAACTTCACGAAAATGTGGGGTATTACAACTCGGGCCAAGTCGACTCGGATTTTTGCCGAGTCAACTCGGCCACAACTTGACTACTCTGCGCATGTCTCTCTATTTTGGCCACAACTTTTGATGTAGAACTCGGATTTTCGATCCGTTTGAAAATTCATAAACTAGACTTTGAGGGATTTGATTTGATATATAATTTCATATATTTTGGTTATTATTTGAATGGGTTAAGGCTCTTTTTATTCCAAAACAAAAAAGATGGCTAATGTAAAGTGTTTTTAAATGCTTCCTTTGATATCTCTCAATCCCCTATAATGATTTAATATGGTTGAAGAGACCTATATGTATATACGTGGGTTCATGAGATAAGAATGTAATTGAGTTGCATGAGGAAGCATGATGATAATCCTTTGAAAAGTTCATAAGAAGTGATCTTGGTTGGCATGTCAATAGTAACTCATGCTTGATGCATGACTATCATTATATGAATAATTGCCCTTAATTAATGTGAAATGTATGGAAAAGCCAAGAGCTCTAATGGGAAATCAAAGTGAGGATGTGTGAATGCCATTTATCTTAGCATTGTTTGTGGTTGTGTTGCATGGCATTGTGTTCTATATTACCTCACTTTGTGATGTTGGATCATTGGGGGGTCATGTCTTATATGTGATGGGAGGGTGAGAATTGGCATGACACGGTTAGCTTGTGAGTGGTAACTTGTGTATGTTAGGCGAGTATATGCATTAGAGCATTTGTATGTGTGTGGATTCTTACGTGAGCATAGCATGGCTTAATGCTTGGCTTACGGGGGCCTTGTCATCACATTAATTCTGCAAGAGCCATTGCATTCCTTATATGTTGCATTGCATGGTTCCTTTGCGCGCGGTGGTGATGGTGGTGGAAATTGGCTTGTGCTTGTGGTACATAAGACTGTGGGTAAAGGCCTGTAGCAGCTAAATCTTGTGATGCGTAAGACTGTGGGTGGAGGTCCACAGCAACTGGATCTGTTGATGCGTAAGACTATGGGTGGAGGCCCACAGTAGCTTGTGACCTTGATGAGATTGTGAGTGATGTGGCACATGATGACGACAGTGATGGATATGAGATGAGAGCCTTAGGCTCACGTTCTTATTTTGGTAGCATGCCCTTGGCTACAACAAGTTTGTATACAGGGTCTTGGGTGCCATTATGTGCATTTTCTTATGTGAGCCGCAAGGACCATATGTGTGCATTATGTGTGCATCTATGCATTGATGTTATGGTTGGGTAACATGAGATATAATTACCTGGCATAGATTGTGTGTCATATATGCTTTTGGGGCTGGTGTGTGTCCATATGTGGCATAGTATGAATGATGTTCAGGGAAGTCTAAACATGTCCAGTTTTCGTTGTTTTATTCACTTGCCGAGCCTTAGAGCTCACTTTGAAAAATGGGTTTTGATGAAATGTAATTAATTATAAATTCTTGGAAGATGATGTTGTCAAGTGTAGAATGCATGGATTCAAGCGAGGCTTACTTGTTGGGATTGTGATTTTTCCTTGGCTTTGAATGGTTCATGCCTTGAGATATTATCTTGTTGATACTTTCCTTTTGTTATATGCTTGCTGAGCCTTGTGGCTTACCCTTGTTTTTTTTGTCATTCCAGGTAAGTGGAAGATAAGTAAATGGGGCGAGTTCTGATTAGATGTGTACAGAGATGTCCCGGCCTCAAAGATCTATGGGTATAATTTTGAGGGCTTGAATAGATGGCTTCTTTTTGTATTTGTAGTATTAGAGCCTTTCATTTTGAAAGTGAATGAATGGTAAGCCCTAGGCGAATGATGTAATATGTGTTATGGCTCTTTTGATAGTGAACAAATATGGAAATAAAAAATAATTTTTGGTAAATTTTTTATTGATATCTTGTATCTGTACCCATCTTGAATGGACATTCTCACGGATTTCCTATGCTAGCGGGTAATCCGAGAACGGGCCCTGACATGTGACGGGGGCTAAGAGTGGACACCATTCTTGCGAGTTGATAAATGGCGGGGCTAAAAAGTGTACACCACCCTTGCGGGTTGACAAGTGGCAGGGCTGAAAGTGTACACCACCCTGGATCGGCTTAAGTGGCGGGGCTGCAAGTGAACACCACTCCAAGGCCTTTGAACAATAACATTGTTTCTGAGGTGGACGTGGATTCCCAGGAATAGTGTTGATCATCGTGTGGCCAAGACTTGTGTTAGTGTGGTCCATAATGCTTCTGAGTGAGAACGTAATGATGATGGGGTGATTTCTGAGTTCATGCATTGATGTTGCCCTCTTAAGCTATGATGGTGTTGTGCCAATGTATCGATGTGGTTGTGTTGCCTTTAGAGAGATTGCATTTTCTCCGATTAGAGTTAAGTGCTATGTGGGATTCTCTTGGGCTGGGAATTGTCGTGATATTTCAGTTGTTTCATGTCTTGCATACATTCATGAAAATGTTTTGAACTTTCACTTAAAAGATTCAGCATCTAATTTTGGACTTTGTCTCTGGAATATTCAAACATTCTAGCTGAAGGCTGCGGAACTAAAAGAAAAGGAATTGCCGAGGAGTAACGTCTATGTGTAGATGGATCGTAGCATGTCTTGTGATTATAATGTATATCTTGATGATGTCATATTTGATGATAGTACGATTTTCATGTTATGAACAAAATGGTTCGGTTATGTACCGTTTAAGATTTCAATATAGCTTTCGCATTTATGATGATTTATTTGTCTTAACTTATTAATTCTTACTTTGTTATGCTAAGAAGGTATAACGGAATTGTCGGGAAATGATTTGTGTGGAGTTTATGTTAAAAAAAGTATATTCCCGAAATCTTATGTTATTTAACACCCTGAGAAAAGTAGGGTGTTACACATTCACTTAGATATTTATATCTAATTTGGGTGCTTCATACCCCTGGAACATTCAACGTTCCAACAACAATAGTTGTGTTAGGTACTCTCGGCTCAAGCAATGACAAAGAAAAAACAGCTACTTAATGTTACACTTATTTTACTTACTTTGTGGAAAGCAAGTTATTGTAATACTCAAGACTGTTTTAATTTATACTATTTCTCATTTGGAATGTTTTGAAAATTTATTTTAGGAAAAGGGTAAAAGTTAAAATATGATAATTATCACGTGATATCATGTACGTGCCATATTTCTTATTCCAAGACCATAAAAGAATACTATTGAAATCACCAACTATGAAAGACCTTTGGTTTCTATTTTAGTACGGTGGACACTAATAAGTTTAACTACTATGTTAATAAACATACCATTCTTTATTGTCTTATTATATTGGAAATGTAAATTATTCTACGTTGATCTTATTCTGGCAATTGGAAGTAAATAATGGGAATCACAAAAAAAAAAGAAAAAAAACCAAGGTACAAGGCTATTTTCCTGCATCTCATATTTATCTAAACTTTTTAAACCTACTATTTTAAATTAGGAAAAATATAAAGACGTTTAAATTATTTTATGTTAGAAAGAGATGATAATTCACTAACGAGGTTAATTAACACCTCTCGTATTTAAGTTTTGAAATTGATACGTTAAAATTCATCTTAAAATCTACAGGGCGTTACGGTTGTAGTGAGGACGGGTTACATGGGAAGAAAGAAGGGATCAAAATTTGAGGATTAGAACTTATATTTTGCTATCTATGACCAATGAGCTCCAACGTCAGCATGAGCACATGACTGACGCTCGTAGTATGATTGTGAATCTACAAGAGCTCTATGGGGAACATAGTCGAACAGTTAGATATGATATATCTAAGCAATTGTTCAAAACCAAGATGACAGAAGGTTAATTTGTGGTTAATTTTATAAAATTTTGTTATAATTATATTCTTATTTTAATTGAATATTTTGTGATTATATGCATGTTTATATGAAAAAATGAAGATTAAACATATTCAAAGATTTAAAATATATATATATATAAAATAATAATAATAATAATAAAGAAATAAATATATAATATATTATAATATATATAATATAATGCATATATAATACATGTATATATTCCATGCCTAAATTCATGCATGCCATGCGTAATACACATATATATATAATATATAACATATATATATAATACATTATACATTATGCTCCATTGCAGCAGCGTGAAGCATTAAATTGGAGGCTAAAATCCAGCAAATTGGAGTCCAAATTGAGTCCATGCTTCAAGTGCAATTGGACCCAGCCGCATGCTTAATTGTAAAGCCCATAATTGGAATAGCAGACCCAGCCCATGGAAGAATTAAAGTGGATTTAAAGCCCATCTTACGGAAGGATAGCAGGCAGCAACACGGGATCGCATAACAGCTCAGAAACACGGTCCCTTGGTTTATAATTTTACTCAGTTTCACGGGGCATTTCCGAGGTGTGCGTGATATATATAATCACGGCTTCGTTGAGAAGAAGAACAGATCGCCCATTCTCCATTTCTGCAAACAGCAATAAGGGGGCACAATGCTGGAATAAACGGAACAGTGAGGGAGGAAAGGAACACAGTGTGCTAGAAGGCTGGGGATTCTGGGACAGCACAGTGAGAGTGCCGGACTGAAGGAACGAACAGAGGGCCTGTGCGTTGAGAGAAGGAACGAACAAGGAGGCTCTGAAAAATTTCCGGACAGAGAGTGCGCTGGAGTGGATTTTCGGACAGCACAGTGAAGGAGAAGGAGAAGCAGCGCACAGTACCTCTTTCACTTTCTGTTCATTTAATCTTTGTTCTATCATTTTTGTTATTAATTTTTGTATTATATTGTTGTTTTCTCCTAATTTTAGCAATTTTAAATTTCAGTTAATTTTAATTTTGTCCATTTAATTTATGTCTATTTCAATACTGCAATTTACATGCTGTATTTTTAATCAGTACTTTAAATTCCAGCATTTAACATCTATATTTTAATTACTATCATTTAATTCCCAGCACTTAAATTCATGTTGTTATATACAAAAAATAAATAATAATTAAAATTAAAAATCAACCAAGTAAGTGCCACGTGGCACCCCGAGGGAGTGCCACGTGGCAGCCCCTGGGTGACCTAAGGAGGCCACCCAGGGGACGCCACCCCCGAGTGAGGTCACTCGGGGGTGGCAGACGCGGCCCCCATAGGCAGCCACGCGTGCTGCCTGGTGGGGGCCGCGCCCCTGGCAAATGGGGGGCGTCCCCCTCCCCCGAGTGGCGGTCACTCGGGGAAAAAAAAACACCCCCGAGTGACCCCACTCGGGGGAAGGCAGCCGCGCGCGCAAGACCGCACGCGCGGCTGCCCGCGCGCGTCCATGCGCGCAAGGCCGTGCGCATGCGGCTACCCACGCGCATGGCCCCTCGTGCTCCTCTTCCCCATGGTCACAAATACCCCCGAGTGAGGGTCACCCAGGGATCCACACTCGCCTTCGCGGGCCTCCTATTCTTACGCCACCGCCTCCAAGAAAATCGGCCTGAGGTTATTCCCGCGAGACTTGGTCAAAGCCTCTCCGAGATTCTTGCCACAAAACTCGGAACACGCGACACATGGATGCCCCTCTCGCTGCTATAAATAGGAGGTCACTTTCCCTCATTCGGTATGCAATCTCTGGCTCTCGCATTTACTCTCTTACTTTCGAATACTTAATTTCTACGGTGATCTAACTTAAGCATCGGAGGGTCCGTGCGGGGACTTCCACCCGCGCTCCTAACCGATTCTTTCTCTAGTAGGTCATCCATCGCTCGGAAACGCCTCCGGAGACTCATCCATCGCTCGGAAACGCCTCTGGAGACTCATCCATCGCTCAGAAACGCCTCACGAGACTCACTCATCGCTCAGATACGCCATACGAGGGTCATCCATCGGTGGTTTCCCATTTTATAAATTTATTATTGTAATCGTGTAACAACAATTGGCGCCGTCTGTGGGAAACGCAAACAAAAAGCTGCAACACTCTTTCTTCATCATGGCTCAAACTCGAAGCAATCGCCAGACCCTCTCCCGTGGGGCCCAATCACCTAGACGAGAAACCCTCCCTCGAGAGGAAGATCAACATCAGTCTGCTCGCGAGAGCCCGTTACCCCTCATCCATGGGGGGCATCCGCCCCTCACCCATGAGGGACAACCTCCCCTCACCCATGGGGGCCAACCGTCATTCACCCATCAATCCCCTCGTGAGGGTCACCCATCCCTCACACACCAGCAGCCGCCCCTTCCTGCGCCCTCTCACCCACTAGGGGCCCAACTTCAGGTGCCTCCTCTTACTGCCCCACATATTCTCTCAGGACCCTACTCAGGTATGCAGGTCCCATCCGTCGTTCCTTGGGCTGAGTACGAGGCCCTACGACAGCAACACGCTGAAGGAATACAAGCTCTGAAGGAAATGGCTGGTATTTTGCAAAGTTTGGTCCCCCACGGGACAATCCCAGCTGCATTGAGAAAGTTCATCCCAGAAATAGTTACATCTCACAGGGCTCGTCAGGAGATACCAGGGAACGACTCCTATCGAGACGCAAGCCCTGAAACCCACGCTCAACATGTCCCAACTAGAAACAATCAACCAAGGTCTCCTTTAAGGGAAGATCACAGCCAAACATCTCCCCCTCGAGGAAATCATGGAGGAACTGACCGTCGAAAGACAGAAAGGCGAAGCCCACAACGAGGAAGATATTCGGAAACAGTAGCCAGCACTCCGATGGAAAGAGGCTGGGATGCCAAGCCCATAACCAAGCAAAATGACGGGCCTGAGGATAACCCTACTGCATTTAGTGCACGAGAGGCTGCCGATATGGAAAAAATGATTGAGCGGGTCCTATAACAGAATAAGTTATTACCTACTTCTGAGGAACAATCTAGAGGAAAGCTACCATTCGTACCCGAAGTAATGGAGAAACCTTTGCCGAGGAAGTTCAAGATGCCTCAAATAAATCCTTATTCAGGAAGGGACGACCCTTACGATCACGTGCAAAACTATGAATCTTTAATGATGCTTCATGGATGGGACGACGAGATAATGTGCAGGGCATTTCCTTTAACCCTAATTGGGCATGCTCGAGCCTGGTTTAACGGCTTACCCGAGGCATCTATCTCTTCATTCGGGCAGCTAAAAACAGAATTTATCAAAGCGTTCATTATTAACAGTCAGAGAAAGAAAGATGCGACATATCTGCTTAGCATTCGACAAGGAAATAAAGAGACCCTACGACATTACGTGGACAGATTTCGAAATGCCACACTTGAGATCTGTAATTTACCAATTGAAATGGCAGTGTCCGCCATGTTCCAAGGGACACGACTAACCCCTTTGCAAGAATCATTATCCCTGGACCCTCCGAAATCTCTGGTAGACCTGTTCGTTAGGGCTAACAGGTACATACTCCATACGGAGATGATGAGAATGGTAGGGGGAAGTGAAGAAGGAGAGAGAAAGAGGAAAGAGCGAGATATTGAAGAAGTATCCAACCAGCGAAAAGAACGGATCAGGAGGTCGGATACAGTGGGACCACAATTCCATCATTACACTAGGCTCAATCAACCCCGATCGACTATATTGGCGGCAGTAGAGGGATCTGGTCTCCTCCAGCTTCCGAAAAAGGCAGATCGCCCCATGGGGAGAAACCAAGAAGAATACTGCAGGTATCACCGAACTCGGGGACACTCTACTGATCAGTGTAGGGAGCTAAAAAATCAGATCGAAGCACTCATTCGTGAAGGACACTTGCAAAGATATATAAGGACTGAAGGAAGAAACGACAGAGACCGTCAAAGAAGGGAAGAAAGACCCGAAGGTCAAGATAGAAGAAATTTACGGCAAAATGAAGGGATAAGAGATGACAGAATGGTGGCCCCCCCTGACAATGAGCCAACTCATCAAGCCATTTATGTTATCTCCGGGGGCGAGACTTTAGCTGGGAATACTTCTTCTTCTCGAAAGGCCTATGCCTGTCAGGCCTACCAAGTTAATTCCGTGATGGAGGTGAAAGAGGACGAGGAGCCAATCACGTTCACCCCTGCTGATAGAGGTGATATAATACTCCCACATGACGATCCAATGGTAATTTCTGCAGTTATCGCCAAACACCCCATCAGTAGAATTTTGGTGGATAGCGACAGCTCTGTTAATCTAATATATTGGAACTGTTTCGAACAAATGCACATATCCCAAGACCGGTTGAGAAAAGTGTCCTCTCCCCTGTACAGCTTCACTGGAGAAGCTGTCTCGGTGGCAGGATCTGTTCAACTACCTGTCACATTGGGTGCCGACCCTAAAAGTGTGACTCGACAGGCGAATTTCATGGTGGTCAAAGCCCCTTCTGCAGCATACAATATGATTTTAGGCCGACCGCTCCTCAATGATATGAGGGCCGTAGTGTCCTCTTGCTACTTATTAATGAAATTCCCCACGCTCTCAGGAGTAGGGCAAGTTCGTGGAGATCAGAGGAAGGCAAGGTCCTGTTATGTATCGTCCACAAAAGGAAAAAGAGCATAAGAGACTTTATCTATCGCTGAAAAATCCATACACAAATCCCTGGCAGAAGAGACTGCTCGCAAGCCCCAACCAATGGAAGAGTTAGAAGCAGTGCACTTAAGTGACACAGATCCTAAGAAGTTGGCGTATGTGGGCACGAAGCTTCCGAAAACAGTAAAAGAAGAAATCATGGGATGCCTTAGAGAAAATTTAGATGTCTTTGCTTGGACACCAAGGGATATGCCAGGGATCAGTCCAGACGTGATATGTCACCATCTGAACGTGGATCCTTAGTTCAAGCCTGTTCGACAGAAAAAAAGGAATATCGCCCCTGACAGACTACTGGTGTTAGAAGAAGAAATTGATAAGCTACTAAAGGCAAGTTTCATTCGAGAGGTGTTATATCCAGAGTGGTTGGCCAATGTTGTCATGGTTAAAAAATCCAACGGAAAATGGCGCGTGTGTATAGACTTCACTGGCCTCAACAAGGCGTGTCCTAAAGATTCCTACCCATTACCTCAGATTGATCGACTGGTGGATGAAACATCTAGGTATCATTTATTGAGCTTCTTAGATGCCTTCTCAGGGTATCATCAGATAATGATGTATCCTCCAGATCAGGAGAAAACATCATTCATTACAGAAAAAGGGACATATTGTTACCAAGTTATGCCATTCGGGCTCAAGAACGCAGGGGCCACTTATCAACGCATGGTGAATAAGGTCTTCAAGGAATTATTGGGTGATACAATGGAAGCATATGTCGATGATATGATCGTGAAAAGTCGGGAAAAGGAATCGCATGTTAAAAAGTTGGCACGAGTGCTCGAAGTCTTTAGGCAATACAAAATGCGCCTAAACCCAACAAAATGTGCATTTGGAGTTCAGTCTGGGAAATTCTTAGGGTATATGATCACACAAAGGGGGATCGAGGCAAACCCCGAAAAGATTCAAGCAATACTAGATATGGAACCCCCAACATCAATTAAGGAGGTGCAGCAGCTAACAGGTCGAATGGCGGCTCTTGGGCGTTTCCTCTCCAAATCGGCTGAAAGAGAACTCCCATTTCTTCAGACGTTAAGGGCAGGGAAAAAGTTTGAGTGGACAGAGCAATGCCAGAAGTCGTTTGAGGCATTAAAAGAGTACTTAAAAGAAGTCCCTCTATTGACTCGGCCCGAGACTGGGGAAATGTTGTATCTGTACTTGGGCGTAAGTAACAAAGCAGTAAGTGCAGTGCTGATTAAAAAGGAAGGACAGGTGGATCGACCAGTATACTACGTCAGTAAGGTTCTACAGGGGCCGGAAACACGTTATCCCTTCACGAAAAAGGTGGCACTGGCCCTATTGAGCGCCTCCAGAAAGTTGAGGCCATATTTCCAAGCCCACTCCATTAGCGTACTGACAGACCAACCATTGCGGAGCATTTTGTAAAAGCCTGAGTGTTCCGGTCGTCTCACCAAATGGTCCATCGAGTTGAGTGAGTATGACATACAATATCATCCTAGGCAAGCTATAAAAGGGCAAGCATTGGCGGACTTTATTGTCGAATGTACACCCTCTAGGGAAGCCAAGGAAAAGAACATAACAGAGTGGTTACTGTTCGTTGACGGGGCTGCTAGTTCCCAAGGGAGTGGAGCGGGAATAGTGCTTATCCCACCAGAAGGAGAATCTCTGGAATACTCTCTAAGATTCGCTTTTCCAAGCTCGAATAATGTGGCCGAGTATGAGGCACTAATCGCAGGTCTAAGGTTAGCCCGAAAACTTGAGGTAACACAATTAATAGCCCACAGTGATTCTCAACTGATCGTTCAGCAATACTACGGGCAGTATGAGACTAGAGAGCCGACCATGGGACAGTATCTCCAGAAAGTCAGGGCACTTGTACAATTGTTCGAAACTTTCCAGCTAGTACAAATCAACAGATCCCTTAATGGCCATGCAGACGCTTTATCCAAATTAGCATCCACTAAAGAAACTACTGGGAGAACAGTGTATGTGGAAGTCCTTCAACGACCAAGTACAGAAGAACCTGAAGTAGCATGTATTGAGGATAGTAACGACTGGAGAACCCCTTTCTACAAATATTTGACCACAGGAGAATTACCGGTAGACCCAAAAGAGGCTAAGAAAATTAAATTCAGAGGAGCTCGTTTCACAATAATAGATGGGATGCTATATAAGCGAGCGCACACTATGCCACTCCTCAAATGCTTAGGTCCTCGGGAAACCAATTATGCTTTGACTGAGGTCCACAGTGGAGTATGCGGTGAGCATCTAGGAGGAAGGGCCCTCGCGGCCAAAATCCTAAGGGCAGGCTTTTTCTGGCCCACATTACAACATGATGCACAAGTAAAGGTCAAAGAGTGTGATAAATGTCAGAGGCACGCCCCGATTTATTCTGCTCCGATATCGCAACTACAACCCACATTCCAACCCATTCCCTTCGCTCAATGGGGCTTGGATATTCTCGGCCCATTTTCGCAAGCTACAGGGCAAAGGAAATTCCTTTTGGTGGCAACGGATTATTTTACCAAGTGGATTGAAGCCGAAGCCCTAGCCACCATCAGTGCGAGGAAAGTAGAGGCCATGGTATGGAAAGACATTGTATGTCGATTTGGAATCCCACGAATCATTAATACCGATCATGGAAAGCAGTTTGATTGTGATTCTTTTCGAAATTTTTGCAAAGGCTTGGACATTCAGCTAAGGATTTCTTCAGTAGCATACCCCCAAGCTAACGGACAAGCAGAAGTCAGCAACAGAACAATATTACATGGTTTGAAAACTCGGCTAGAAGGTGCAAAGGGAGCATGGGTGGATGAATTACCTACCGTCTTGTGGGCCTATCGAACAACCAGTCGGGTCTCAACGGGTGAAACACCCTTTAACCTGGTGTATGGAACAGAAGCTTTGATTCCAGTGGAAATCTCGTGCAGGTCACCCCGATTGGATGCTTTTGATAAATCTGACGGTTCGGAAAACTCTGATTCATTAAAAGAGAGTCTTGATCTCATCGAGGAACAGAGAGACAGGGCGGCGGTACGTATCGCTGCCTATCACAAAAGGGTTGCCAACTATTACAACTCTCGTGTAAGGAGCCGACCTCTCAAGGAAGGAGATTTGATCCTCAGAAAATCAGCCATCACCAATGCACTCCGAGAGGATGGAAAATTTCGAGCAAATTGGGAAGGGCCATACCGCATCCAAGAAATGATAGGCCCTAGTACTTGTATCCTCCAAACGCTCCAGGGTGAAACCATGGGTAAGACGTGGAGCACAAACCACCTGAAATTGTACTCCCCTCCGGACATGTAACGCAATAATAATATGAACCCGAAGAGGGACCGTGGACGTAGGCACATTTTGCCGAACCACGTAAAATGCTTGTGTCTTCCCTTTCTTCATTATTCAAGGCAAATGAAAGAGAACGACTCGCTATGGGTCCCTTCTCGCAAAAAAAAAAAGAGGAGAGGAGAAAGATAATAATAAAGCCTTTTTTGCTTCCCCGCAGAGTAGTATGGCAAGTCTTGTCCGGAAGTGAAAAGATCAAATGGCATTAGCAAGCAAATTAATGTCCCGCTAATAGGATACTCTACTAAGCCCGATAATAATACAAAAGGCCCTACCACATAATACGCTATGAGAAAAGCACGGCTCAATAGGCCCGACGACTGTGATAGCCGTCCTACCTCAAAGCCAAGTGGCCCGGTCTAGTGAAATGACAAATATGTTCACCACAACCCATCAACGTTGAAATCAAAAGGTTATCCCGCTAGCCTACTTAATTGGCCTGGCCTGATGACAGGGACAATGAATTGCAAGGAATTGCCAAAGGACCACTACGGGCTGAAACGCTCATAGTCCACCTTGTGGCATGCAGAGTCCAAAATCTTAAAGTCGGAACCAGATTTTCGATAGGAGATAATAGTAAGAAATCAGCAAGTTGTAGCCACTGTTTAAGAAAAGAGACAAATCTTATTCAAGCAAATAAAAGCTACTACTGCTACTACAAAAAAAAAAAAAAAAAATCTACTGCACTAAAGGGGGAAAAATCTCCTTCAAGTCCGCTTCCTCCTGCCAGAGCTCGGAGCACTGCTACTCAGGGCAGATGGGGGTTCACCCTCCTCCAAGCCCGAAGAAGGGATAACCATATTAGCTGGGACAACTGTATCACCAGTCGAAGGGAGGGCGTCAGTCATCTCCACTTCTGCCGAGGCAAAGGTGTACGGCTCCCATGGGCCCGACAAGTTCTCCAGATCATCAGCCAGGTTGGCATTCAAATAAGTCTTAGGGCTCGTGGGGTCAGGATCATTATATCTTCGCCAGTCGGGGACGTCAGACTCATCTACCTCATCCGTATAAACCAGCTCAGGAAACTGTTCTCCCGGACTTTTGGATTCCAGATGTGTGCGTGCAAGGTAGAATCCATACTTGGTGAAGCAACCCCCATAACGGATCTTCCTTTCTTGGCAGTCTGACGATAGGCGATATTCTTTCACAGCTTCCTTGCGTGCCGCGGAAATCTCTTCATTTCTTCGATCCCGGAGCGACCTATTTTGCTTTCTTTGACGAGCAAGGTCATCTACCCTCAAGGAATGCTCTTGCAGCAAAATCTCATGAGCCTTCCGAGATTCTAAGAGTTCCCTCGTCAACGATTCTTTATCCTTCCGGAGCCCCTCTAACTCCCCCTTCATGCCTGAAGACTCACCACGAGCCTCCACCATCTTGGACCGCGTGTCTTCTCCCTCTCGAGTCAACTTTCTGATTTCGGCGTGTAGCGAGCGTTCATGATCCCGCCACTTTACCATATTCTCTCTCGCTTTCGCCTTCTCTTGTTCAGCCTGATGATGATAGGCTCTCCCGATGGCGTTGGATATCACCAACCCTTGGACCCCCTAGACGCAAACAGGTGCATTAGAATACTAAAGACCAAGTCACACCACAAGCACGACGTGCAGGCACAACAAAGATAACTTACCTCAATAATCTTCTGCTCAGGAGAATTGGCAACACTAGGCCAAACGCCGAAAAAATTTTGCTCATCCTGAGGAAGCACAGTAGCGTATATCATCCTGGCACCGACCCCTGGGTCTCTTATAGAATCTGAATCGATTAGCCCTGGCTGCATAGTGAAATGGTCGCCCCTCACCCGGGTGCTGTTGAGAATTGGCACGGGATTTCGCTTAGGCTCAGCAATGGGAGGAAGGATTGGTCGAAAATCTGGGAGCTCGGCTTTCAACTTACGCCGGTCCTTGCGAAAAGGGACAAAGGGTTGTCGACTCTCCTCCCTGATTCGGTCAAGCTCGCCACTAAAAGAAGAGCGAGAGCTGCCAAACCCCTTTCTTCGCAAGCCAGACACGTCAGTGGGATTTGGTTCCACAAGGGCGCCTTCGAGGGACGGTGGGTCTAACATGGATACGTCCGACGTGGGGGCCAAGGTCTCGGGGCAAGAAAGACTGGATGAGATACCTGCTTCAGATCTTTTCATTTTCAAGCGCCGTCGGGACGAGTTAGGAACTGGAGGAGGAAGATGGCTGGGATCGGGAGCGTCAGATGAAAGCCCCTGCAGCAAGCCTTGAGGCGCCTGAGGAGGAGGCTGTGGATCTTGCTCGCTAGACTGTCGTAAATTCCTACCACGACGTCTGAGCGTCTGTTCCTTGAATAGATTCATATTGCCTGCAAAACAAGGGATGAAAGTAAAAGTTAGCCACATAAATTAGTATTTAAAAGGCAATCTCTACAATTCTGGGGGTCTACCCTCAGGGGAAGAACAACCAGGAAAGACCATACTCCCTAGGGAATTCCCCCCTTCTTCTTCCTCGGGGCCCTCGTCCTCTTCCTCGCTGCCCTCTTCCTCCTCAACTTGTAAGGTGTCCTCGGGCATGGCCGATGAAGGCACAAAAGCAAGGGTGGAGGGCCCGGGCATGTCTTCTAGCCGAATGCCCCACCCCGCAGCGGTAATATTTTCTGAGGTAAGAAGGACAGATAGATTACAAGTGCCAATGGCACATAATCTCTCAATCACTCGGCGATAGACAGCCCAGGAAATTCCAATGTCATCGAGCTTCTCCAGCCAGAAGTCTCGCTCGTTATCCCAACACCAACGAATCGGCGCTTTCCAGCTGGAAGGAGGCTCGACCACAATCCATCGGGACTCAAAGTCTACCTTATTTTGAAGCTTTTGAAAAAGGGGGGACAGACCTATAATCCTTTGAAGCATGAAAAAGACACCCCTCCGTTCGACCCTTCTCAACCTATAGAAGCAACCGAACAACTCTACAGAGGGAGGTACTTGGATCATATGACATAGAATGGTGAAACCAACTAGCTGAGCCCAGCCGTTAGGATGAAGCTACCCTGGGACAATGCAATGATAATCAAGCCACTCCATGCCAAAGTTAGACAAAGGAAAGCGAAGGCCCAATCTCAAAGAGGCTAAATACACTCCAAAACCACGTCCTACCATGGCTGTACTCGTCTCCTCAGGTGTAGGAAGCCTAATATGGTAGTCGATGGGAATTTGAAAACGAGACTGGATCCCGGCCAATTCCCTCCCCTTCACTGAAGAACGACGTCCTAAAGATATATATACATTGGGAGCAAGAGGAGGAGGTGGTAAAGCATTCTTAAAGCGGCCCATGCTGAGCACTAAAACCCTGAACAGACCAAACACGTGCCTTTCAGACAAACTAGGATTCCTATGGATGAGAGTCACGCAAAATCCAAGAGGAGACCCATGGATAAGGGTCACGCAAAAGCCAAGAGGAGACCCATGGATGAGGGTCGCGCAAAAGCCAAGAGGAGACCCATGGATGAGGGTCACATAAATACAAAGACGAGACCCATGGATGAGGGTCACACAAACGCCAAGATAAGACCCATGGATGAGGTTACAACAGGCAAGGAAGGAGACCCACCAATGGGCTCACAGAAGGATGAGGCTAATGACCAGTCCCATGGGTGAGGGTCAGGTAAGGTAGCCACTGACAACAATTGAACCCATGGGTGAGGGTCACTCGGGGGAGAACATGCTTAAAAGTCCCCATGGGTGAGGCTCTCTCAAGGGAAATCAAGACCATGGGTGAGGGGGATATACCGTATAGAAGTCTGGAATGCTGAGAGAATTTTCACGGAAGAGTGGTTGAGCAATGAAGAAATGGAAGGCCAAGTCTCCCTTTTATAGTGGTCCTGGGAGTCATTGTGGAAAGGATAAAGCACGGAAGACTTGAAGATGGAGGAGATGGATACAGAAAAAAAATCCTTTCAAAGATGTAAATGTCTCCAAAAAAAAAAATGGTATTACATCATAAGCAAAATACTCTTCCTCCCGGTACTCCCGACAGAAAGAGTAGGGAGCAATTGTTATATACAAAAAATAAATAATAATTAAAATTAAAAATCAACCAAGTAAGCGCCACGTGGCACCCCGAGGGAGTGCCACGTGGCAGCCCCTGGGTGACCTAAGGAGGCCACCCAGGGGACGCCACCCCCGAGTGAGGTCACTCGGGGGTGGCAGACGCGGCCCCCATAGGCAGCCACGCGTGCTGCCTGGTGGGGGCCACGCCCTTGGCAAATGGGGGGCGTCCCCCTCCCCCGAGTGGCGGTCACTCGGGGGAAAAAAAAACACCCCCGAGTGACCCCACTCGGGGGAAGGCAGCCGCCCGCGCAAGACCGTGCGCATCCATGCGCGCAAGGCCGCGCGCATGCGGCTGCCCGCGCGCGGGACTGCCAGCATGCGGCTGCCCATACACGCCCTCGTGCGTGACCCCTCGCACACGCAACCGCTTCGCACCTGGCCCCGTGCACCCACGTGCATGGCCCCTCGTGCTCCTCTTCCCCATGGTCACAAATACCCCCGAGTGAGGGTCACCCAGGGATCCACACTCGCCTTCGCGGGCCTCCTATTCTTACGCCACCGCCTCCAAGAAAATCGGCCTGAGGTTATTCCCGCGAGACTTGGTCAAAGCCTCTCCGAGATTCTTGCCACAAAACTCGGAACACGCGACACATGGATGCCCCTCTCGCTGCTATAAATAGGAGGTCACTTTCCCTCATTCGGTATGCAATCTCTGGCTCTCGCATTTACTCTCTTACTTTCGAATACTTAATTTCTACGGTGATCTAACTTAAGCATCGGAGGGTCCGTGCGGGGACTTCCGCCCGCGCTCCTAATCGATTGTTTCTCTAGTAGGTCATCCATCGCTCGAAAACGCCTCCGGAGACTCATCCATCGCTCGGAAACGCCTCTGGAGACTCATCCATTGCTCGGAAACGCCTCACGAGACTCACTCATCGCTCAGATACGCCATACGAGGGTCATCCATCGGTGGTTTCCCATTTTATAAATTTATTATTGTAATCGTGTAACAACACATGTAATTTTAATTTCTGTCATTTACATACCAAGTATTTATTTTTTTATATTTTATTTTTCCCGCACTTTCATTTTCTGTATTAAATAATGAAGATGTGTGGCTAATAATTCTCGAGCCAAGGCAAGGACAATATCTGATGTCCAAAATTTCTTGAGTTAGCCGAACTTCATTGAAATTTGAGGCGTTTAAATTAATTTTTAGATTTTTGCCAAAACATTTGAGTTTGGATTGAGATATATGCCTAATTTGAAACCCTCATGCCATGTATGTGGGTTGCTCGACTTGGAAATATCATCATCCCCACGCTTAAGTGTATATTATATGTATTTTAGTTTATGGTGGATGCTTAAGTTAGAGTCAGCATGCCATGTATGTCGGTTGTAATATCCTAGTATTTTGAAAATAATAGTAATTAATTTTTGTATTTAAAATATTTTTTTGACATCCATTAGAGATTATAAATGAGAAAACTAATGGGCTTAGAGTTACTGGGCTAACTTGAAAAATGAAATGTTAAATAAATTAGCTTAAAATTAGTGGACTAAATTGAAAAAAATACTAATGGACTTAGAGTTAATGGACTAAGTTGAAAAAAAAAAGAAGCTAAATAAATGGGCTTATAGTTAGTGGGCTAAGTTGAGAAATGAAAGATTAAGTAAATGGACTTAGAGTTAAGAAAGTGAGCTTAAATTTATGGACTAAATGAAAGAATGGTCCATTCAAAATAAGATTTAATTGAAAAATAATTAAAGTAAAAAATAATCAAAGATAATGGGTGAATTAATGGAGAATGTGGGAGACAAAATATGGTGTGAATAAATAATCAAAGATAATGGGTGAATTAATGGAGAAATGTGGGAGACAAAATATGGTGTGGACAAATAATCAAAGATAAATGATGAATTAATGGAGAAATGTGGGAAACAAAGTGGAGTATGGCCAAATAATCAAAGATAATGGGTGAATTAATGGAGAAATGTGGAAGATAAAGTAGTGTATGGACAAATAATTAAAGATTATGAGTGAGATTGTGTGAAAAATTAAATAAAGAAATAATAAAATAATAAAAGATAGTGGATCACTACAATTATACTAAACTTAATTCAACCCCTATAAATAGAGAAAATTTGAAATGTTGGAAGACTTGAATTAGAAAGAGAAAGTTGTAAGAAAGAAGGATTTGGGAGTAAGAGAGAGATTTGAGAAAGAGAAAGAAAGAACATAGAGAAAAATACCAAATCCTATAGGTTAGATTTAGTAGTTCGTGCAAATTTGTGGCAAGAGGCGTTGGATACGCAAATTGAGACTTCATCACAATATAGAAGAATACCGAATCACTCCACGAGAATGTAGGTTATCTTTAAAATTTTCTTTAAAAATTTTTAGAAATGTTAGAATGATATTTTAGAATTTTTGATAGTGAAATTGGAAGAGAAATACATGATTAGTATTTATTATGGATTTTTGAGGTAATATATGCTTGAAAATCAAAGAGAAAATGAGAAATAAATAGAACATGAATTTTAAAAATTATGAGAAAATTTCTAGGGCTTGGGAATATTGTTTTAGGAATTATTATAAAGATAAATTGAGAAAATTTTATGAGAAAGTATTTAATTCATAATCTTGAGAAAATAATAGGAGAAAATTGAAGAAATTAGAAAAATTAGAAATCTGATTTTTTTAAATAATTATGATGCCAGGATACGTCAAGATTCATAATTAAGTACAATTGAAAGTTTGACGCGAATTTTGAAGCAAAATTACGCTAGGGGCAAAATTATCTTTTACAAGGTAAGTGGTACTATTCGACTGAATTTAGTTTATGAAAACGACTTGTAAGTGGTTCCACCAAAACCTGATTTTATGTAAATATTTTTATCATGTTGTCATGTTTTGATGTGAACATATCATGTGAATTGCATTTACATGTATTGATGACAAAGTATGCATATGAGCATGAAAAGATTCACGGTCACACGTTGCATGGGTTTAGGATTAGGTACTAACACCGTTGCTTTACCAAGGGTGCACCCATACACCCCGGTCTGGCAGGGAGATTGGAAAAATGGTAAGTAATCTTAAGGTGCAGTCGAACCAAACATGAGAGTTATGATGTTATGTGCATTGCATTCATACATATGCATTATGAGGTACTCTTACTTAGATGATTCATTATCTAATGTGGGCCTTGCCCTGGAACATTCAAACATTCCAGATGAGGTTTGCAGCGAAGACATAGAAGTGGGCGAAATATAAAGATGTAAGGCATAATGAAGTTATTTTCTGCATTTAGTTTCCGTATAAGGATTCTAATATGTACCAGTTATGTTATGTTTGAAGTCATTTTGAGAAATTTATGTTTTGTTTAAAGTTATATTGAAAAACTTATATCATGTTACAAGTTATGTTTGGAAGACTTTTGTTATGATAATGTTGTATTATTAATTATGTTGAGACAATCATGTAATATTATTAGCGTTTGAGATATGTTAAGATTCGATTCTAGTTTCCGCATTCAATGTTTATGTTGATTCTCTTTTGAGATAAATGTATGGAAATTTCGGATGGATAAGAGCAATGATATGGTTACTCGTAGTTTTTAAAAAAAAATATTATCCCACAATTGTCTTAAGTTATAACACGCTTGGAGAAAATGGGGCGTTACATCGGTCACTAGAATTAGAATGATTATCATCCCGAAACGTAATCAATAGAAAAGTTCTTAAAATTAATTTAACCTTATAATACCATCTTTTGTGAGTATTGGGAAATATTTGGATTGCCACTGAAATTGTCTTGAGCTGAGACGTTTTGTTTTCAGTACCAGTTTGGTAAATTTTCCAAAATTCATTAATCGGTCTGATTGCTTACACACTTTAGTTTAATTTCTACACTTTTGTTTTGTTTGCATAAATAAGCGAATTGGGTGGCTTGACAACCCAATTTGTATCGTGGCTTTTATTTTCGTTTTAATAATGATCTTAGTGAATCAACCTTGACTCCCATCTAGTAAATAAATTTGTGTTGCAACGCACATTCGTACACTAGCGAGTATAATCGCCTTGTGCCTACATCCTTGTTTTTTTTTTCTTTGTTTGTTTGTATGTGTTTGTTTGAATTAATTACACAAGGTTAAGCGCAGTCAAAGACACTGATGTGTTTGGATTTCTACATGGATGCCAAGCTGCAAATTGACCTTATCCTCCAGTCGCTCCTAGAATCTTTTGCCCCATTTATTCTCAACTTTAACATGAACAAGCTTGAGTGCCCGCTCCCAAAGTTATTAAACATGTTGACAACTTTCCAAGCCCAAATCAAAGGAAAGTGGCAAAAAGGAGTTCTTGTGATAGCCTCGTCTTCAAGATCTTCTAAGAAGAAGAAGAGTTCTTCCTCTAAGAAGAAAAAACTCGGGCCAAAGAGGGAAGTTTCCAATAGCAAGCACAAAGAGAAAGGATCGAGGGAAAAGTGTTTCCACTGCCAAAAAAATGGGCATTAGAAAAGAAATTATCTAGAATATCTCACCAGCATGAAAGTCAAGCGGTTTAAGAATTAGGGATCAGGTACATTTTCCTTATCTGTCATTGAGATGATCAATGCAATTTGTCATTCTACTATTTCTTGGATTCTTGATTCAGGTGCAACTTCTCATATTTGTGTTTGCATGCAAGATCTCATGGAGAATAGGCCACTTGAGAAGCGGGAAGTTATCCTCCGTGTGGGAAATGGAGATCTTGTAAAGCCATTACTAATAGGGACAACTTCTATTACTCTTAATTCTGGGCATGCACTTAATCTTAAAGACTACTTATATTTACCTAATGGTTTCTAGAATGTAGTGTCCATTCCTAGACTTGTGAGGGATGGTTATGAACTATCTTGTACTTCTTATGTATATCATATTCATTATGGTAATGATGTGATTGGCTTGAGTTTTATGGTGAATGGTCTTTATATTTTAGAGTTGCATGAAAGTGTCAGACAGAGGGATGTAAATGTTGCATCCCACTAGCAGCGGGAAGTGTTCTCGTGATGATAGTGTTAACCTTAAACACTTATGGCATCTTAGACTGGGCTACATAAATGAGAGAAGGATTAGTGAATTGGTCAAAAGAAGATTAATTGATCCAATAGGTTTTGAATCAGGGCCAACTTGTGAATCATGTCTCCATGAGAAAATGGCTAAGTCATCGTTTGTTAGACAAAGTGGGAGAGCCAATGAGCTGTTAGGGTTAATCCACAAAGATGTATGTGGACTGTTCTTTGTAATGGAAAGAGGTGGTTATCACTACTTTTGTAATACCCTGTATTAAGTAGTGTTGAGTAAGTTGTTAGAGATATGTCCCACAAGCCAATTATATTTACATGTAATTGATCATATTTTACATTGTGACTCTTTATCTTCAATCAATTATTATTGCAAGGCATTATGTTTTTTATTTGTCATTGATGGTTATCTTTTTTATTTCCATATTTGACAAAGTCCATAGATCAAATAGGCTCATAGAATATGGTCGTGCATAGAGATGATGATCATGAAACATATTCCTTATAAGCCTTGATCTTAAATGTTCTTAATCGTAGAGTTATTAGGATTGGACACTAATAACTCGGATAGACTAGCATATATGATGCATGCCCAATTAGGAGAATGTCTTGTTTCATGGACATTGGTGTGTGGACACTAGTGCATATATGTGGGTGCTTATTATAAGAATAAAGTACACTGAACTGACCCGCTACAGAATTCCTAATGGTAATTGTTTATTGTTGAATTAGAATTTTTGTGTTGCAATAGTGCAGATTGGTCCTTAGACTTGAGACATCATGGTAGTCTTATATTTAACTGGTTACGCTTTGGTTCTTTTTTGGATTCCAATGGAGTCATTAACTGGGCATAACCTTATCACATATGAAGGCTTGTGAATGTCGAAATAGGATTCATCACTTATCGATAAGATGAGAAGATGTCCTATGTATTCTGATGATTTCATGACTGAGAAAATCCTTGGCCAAGGTGAGGTGGAAATCAAAAGGTGTTTTGATTTCATCGAACAAGTCATAAATCTAGAATGGATACATAGTTGTTGGATGACTAGGGTTTCGTCATAAAACCATACCCTAAATTCAATCGGGACATAGATTGATGAAAGGATTTTACTGTACGACAATTGCAATCGAAAATGTCCGTTTTTTCATCGTTGGCTAGGCGTTCATGGCACGTTGCTAGACGTTAACCATGATATGTAGGGTTTTAGAATTAATATGATTAATTCTAAAACTATTAATTAAAAAGTTTAATTAAGAAGCCATGTGATGAGTTAATTATGAAGCCCATAAGTTTAATTAAAGAGTTTAATTATTCTAATGAGTTGGGCCTTCATATAACCCAATAGAATTGGCCCTACATCTAGCCCAGTGGTGGACCTAAGGGGTCACACACTTGGGTAGAGCCTGTTCCACAAATTAAAAGAGAGATACGGCCCAATATGATTAGGAGCCGGGCCTAAAATGTTTAGGGGCTTTCCAAAGGCACAATTAGGGTTTTTAAACTCTATAAATAAGCCACTTAAGAAGATGGAAAAAAAAAATTGGATCTCTCAAAGGCGCCTAGGGTTACTAGCATTACTCGAGGCGTTCGTGGAAACGGCCGATCGTGTGGACCGACTTTACCTATATACCTATGATATATCATGGAGGTCAGTGGGAATATAATGCGGATAGATGCGAATATAAGTACTTGACCGACAAATGTTGTTGTGTAGTACGTGTGTATCCATATTGCACATTTGACCAATTGGTAAGTTTCATATATAGAAGGTGAAATTTTAGTCCTGTTGAGAAGTCGGTTGGTCTGAAGTACAAGTTGGTTATCGTTTTATAGCCAATTTAGAACAACTGATAACCAATAGTATACATTTTGTCTATCTATAACCGATGTAATGGAACCGATAGTATTTTTAGTTTCAGTTTACATTATAATTGATACAACTATTGGGAAATTTGTCATCTATAACACCTATACACGTGGCAGGTTCATTCACAAACAGTGAGTGATTGCTCTGACCATTCTAGATTATTCAACCTCCCAATACATTGCGAAAGTATTGCCTTGGCAATGTATTTGGAGGTTGAAGAATTGTAACACCCGGTGTTACAGGTGTTAAAAGAATGGGAAAGAAAGTGAGAAAATTCCAAACATGCCCTTGAGAAGGTGTGGGATCCTTGAGATTGAGGGTGCCCTACGAGAGGGGTATTTTGGTAATTTGGATAGTGAAATCCAATATAAAGGGTATTTTGGTAAATTGAAAATAATTCCTATGTGAAATTAGGTGAGTAAGTGAATAAAAATCCCAATTTAGTAATTATGTGGAGATATATGGGATTAATAAATTCACAAAGATTATTTAGGAATTTTGGAGTGATTCCATCAAGGAAATTAATTTTGGAAATAGGGAAAATGGTGGATATTAAATTATTTGAGGAGAATAATTATATTTTCCCTAAGATTGTGAATTAATGTGGTAATGCCACATGGATGACCAAGATAAAGAATTGGAAGCCAAGTTTGTGTCTAAGAGTGACACTTGGCATAATCTTGGAAATTTGAGAGAAATTATAAATGTGGATTTATGAGTTGGAGAATGATTTAATTAAATGCAAAAAGAAAGGATATTAGTCTTTCAAGCATTTAATGAGAGGCATAATTATATGGATTAAAGAAAATCCAAAAGAAAATGGTAAATGGTCACCATTAATGCCTTGGAAAATATGGAGATTTTATTAAATGAGAAAGAAGTTAATTATGTCTCTCAAGTGTGATGGTTATGAAAATAATCCCATTAATTTAAATGGGAAAGAAATGAGAAATTGGGAGATGATGGTTGGTGACACATGGCATAATCTTGTGAAGCAAGAATAAGCATTTAAATGAAATTCAAATTTGGTGAAATAATAGCTTTTCAAGCATTAAATGCAAGCCATGATGTGTTGCCTAAAAAGAAAATGGAAAATAAAAAGAAATTAGTCATCCATTAATGGTGTGAAAATGGAGAGAATTTCTTTAATGGAAAAGAAAGTTTTTATGTCTTTCAAGTGGTCTCTCATGTGATGGTGAAAAATAGTCTCATTAATTTAAATGGGAAAGAAATGATAATTCAAAGGATGAGATTAATTCTTGAATTGGGAAAGTGATCCAATGGATGAGATTAATCAAGAAAGGAGCACATGGATTGTGCTTTTGTGTTTTCTCCAAGAGAGAAGTCTTGGTTATTAAAATGGATGGTGGAGATTTAATTCTCCCTTAAGCACATGGATTGTGCCTTTAGTGAATGGCTAGGATGCATTCTTGAAATATGGGAAATCTAGTATAAAAAGGCAAGTGTGGGAGACTTGTCTCCCTTTTGGCCATTTGTAGAAATGAAGAAGGAAGAAAGAAAGAAAGAGAAAGAAGTCTCCATGGAGGGAAAAGTGAAGAAAGAAAGAAGATGATGAAGAACGCCAAGGCAAGTATTCTTTCTTCTCTTTATTTTTGGTGTGCTTGTATGCAAAAAATTAAGTGGCTTGTTGAAATGCCATTTTAGGTGAGAGAAAGTGATGTTGGAAACTCTCTTGAAGTGAAGATTTAATTATTCAAGAAGAGGTAAGGGATGGCCCCATGGGAGGGTGGCCTTGCAATGGGTTTTAAATATGTTTCACAAATGTATATGTTGCATTTAGCATGTTCTTTTATGTTCATGAGACTTATGGCCATAGGTTAGTTTGAGAACATGGTTAAAATGGTGGGTGATAGAGTACATATTTTCATACTATTTAGCCCTCATATTTAGTCCTTTCTGCACATTAGTTGTGTTATTTCATTCATCTTGATTTTATTTCATTTTATTTTATAGGAATTGGGCTTCACACTATTTTATTTTATTTTGCCAGGTTTAGGGCTATGGGAGCATGAGATGGGGCATGAGACATCTTGATGGCAATGAGATATCTTGGAAATTGGAGATAGAGAAGTAAGGGCAATTTTAGCAGATTTGACCTCCTGCACTTCCTTCAGTATTTTGGCCAAGATAAAATTCCCGAATAAAGATGATGTCTTCATAGATATTGTAGGGGACTTCTTGAACTTTCTGGAATGATATGGTTTGTCCAAATCCGAGTTCGTTTGGGCCTTCAAACAGTGCTTCAAAGTCGGGGCCAGGAAGTTGGGTCGAATTAGGAAAGCTGCACAGATACTGATTCTTTAAAAGGCCATATCTTGGGTGTCCGATATCCAAATCAAGTGATTCAAAAGCCCAAATTAATCTAATCTTCCTAATATACAATTATTATTAAGAGGATGAAGCCAGAACGCATGTTAACCTATCCGAAATCGGTCGTCAAGTTGCAGTAACCTAGGGTTTCCTCCTTAAGCTCTACTTAAGCACCTTAAGAGGCCATTAAAGATTCATTCTTTTAGAGGGCGTAAACAGTAGGAGACTTTCCTTCTCTCCATTGTTCTTGTCAAGATGGAAGGCTAAGGATTCTGTAATCAAGTTGCAACACCATCCTTGTTCCCAGTTTGAGTCTTTGGTTTTAATGGAAATCTGTTTGTTTTAGTTTTAACTTTGTTGTTCTCTTGTTTCCGTTCTCTCTTAAATCTGTGTATGTGTTGATACCGGTTGGATGAATGCATGCATTGTCTTTGTTTGAGAATCCAAGGTTTTTGTGCTCGGTTGAGGCTTTAACTGGAAGGAAGAATAACCTGTTTGGATGGTACTTCAATCAGTCTTGAATCTGTGAATCTGTCTATTGGTTTCTCCAAATCTTTGGCGGTTGTTAAAGAATTTTCTGATTTTTGATTTGAGAATTAAAACTAAACAAATTGTTTATTGAGAAGGCGATGAAAACTGGGATATAAGGTTGGTTTGCAACTGATTGCATCTCGATTTATTTATTGTGTTCTTGCTTATCTTGTTTTCTGTTTTTCATCAAAAACTTCCCCCCCCCCGTTTAACCTTGTTTTGACAGATCCGCTTGAGGTTCGTTGGGAGACGACTTTGGGTTACACCCTATTGCAAATCCAAATCATCATTTATCTAATCTATCGGTGTTCGACAGCCCCGATCAAATTTTGGCGTCGTTGCCGGGGAACCAATCTCGTTTCTGTCAATAAGAAGACTGATTTAAAAAAAATTGTGGTTGCTACTTGGTATATAGGTTGGAAACTAGCTGGTTGCGGGCTACCGGTCCAAAGCAAGTTAACCATACTCGGCACTGCTAGATACAATGCCACGTACCAAGTTTATGCCATAAATGAAGAAGACCAGCAAACTCTCATTCTCTGTTTTCAAGAAGACCAGCAAAACTTGAAGAAGACCAGCAAAACAGAAAACTCTTATTCTCTTATTCTCTATTTCTCTTATTCTCTTATTTTCTTATTCTCTTATTCTTTGTTTCTCTTATTCTCTTATTCTCTGTTTTGTAGGAGACCAGAAACCTGCATCCAAGTGCAAGAGATAGGAGAATTCAGCAGTTTTGACAGAAAACTCAGCAAGTCTTGACAGTCTTATTCAGCAACTCTTATTTAGCAGTTTTGACAGCCTCCATGATAGATAGCAATATTTAAGGATTGAGATCAAGAAACCGGTTCTATCCTCTTCCTTTCTCATCCTTACTTGATCTTCTTTCATGTCTTTATGCTTCCCTTGATGTTTTCTTGCATTTAGAGTGGTTTCTGAGGCAAAATAGGAGCCGGTTTTAGGAAAAAATGATTTTGACAGTTACTATTCACATTTTTCCACTTGCTCCGATTGAGCTGAAACTTGGTGTCCAAATAAATAGGGGTGTGGGGATTAAGACTCACAGATATGCTGTGAGAAGAGCCTTTTTTGGCCAAATTCCAACGTTTGGACCACTTTTTGGCCACTTTTGTGATTTTCAGTGGCTGGTTTTTGTCCTTTTAGGGTCCTTAATGTGGGTGTGGTGAAATTTTGTAAAAAAAATGCTTAAAAAAATCATCTTAGGGCTTCTTGATTGATAGATTTTATGTGCCTTACGTTTTTGCATTTTTTGTGTGCATAGGCCAGTTTGTGTGCTGTTCTTTGTGAGTCATTTTGAGAATGTTTTTGTGCTGATCTTTAGTGCATGACCAGGTCCTCTAAGAACATACCAATTGACCTAGACCTTGAAATAGAAAGGACCCTTAGAAAGCAAAGGAAGGCTAGAGAGTTAGAGCTTCGGATAACTGATAATCCTCCTGCCTTTTTTGCCATTGCATCTGATATTCCTTCTGTTTCTATACCTATCCCTGACTTAAACACAATGGAAGCTAATGGGAATGAACACAATCGAAATGGAAATAATGGAAATAATGTAAATCATGGTCATTTGGATGGTAGAACCATTAGAGAATTGGCTGCCCCTGATGTGCACTACCAATCTTTATGCATTCAATATCCCCAATTGGATGCAACCTTTGAATTGAAATCTGGGCTAATCCATTTGCTTCCCAAGTTTCATGGCCTTGCAGGTGAAGATCCGCACAAGCACCTCAAAGAATTCCATGTTGTCTGCTCCACAATGAGGCCACAAGGAGTTGATGAGGAGCAGATAAAACTTAGGGCCTTCCCATTCTCATTGGATGGAGCTGCAAAGGATTGGTTATACTACCTACCACCTGCTGCCATCACAAGTTGGGATGGGCTAAAAAGAATCTTTCTGGAGAAGTTCTTTCCAGCATCCCGAACAGCCGCCATTCGGAAAGAAATTTGTGGCATAAGGCAGAATCATGGGGAGACATTACATGAATATTGGGAACGATTCAAGAAACTCTGTTCTAGTTGTCCACACCATCAGATCAGTGACCAGTTGCTGGTCCAATACTTCTATGAAGGTCTTATTCCAATGGATAGGTATTTGGTGGATGCAACTAGTGGAGGAGCCCTCTCTGAAAAGACACCAGCAGCTGCTCAAGAGCTAATCTCCAAGATGGCACAGAATGCCCAAGAGTTTGGTACCAGATCAGCCACTCCCATGAGGCAGGCCAATGAGATTGGTGTTGCTGCCATCAATGACCAACAGAGGATAGAGAACAAACTGGAGGAATTGGCCTCCATGGTCAAACAGCTAGCCCTTGATAAAGGACAGTCCCAATCTCAACAGGTATGTGGTATTTGTTCATTATCCTCCCATGTTACTGACCAATGTCCTCAACTGCAGGAGAATACAGAAGCCTGTGCTGGCATTTTTCCAGGAAGACCCTTCCATCCACAACATCAGCAGCCACAGCAACACAGATATGATCCATATGCTGCCACCTATAATCCAGGGTGGAGAGATCATCCGAACTTGAGGTATGGAGGTCCTTCCAACCAGCCATTCTAGCCACAGCAGCAGCAACCTTAGCAGCACAGATTCAATGCACAAAGACCAAGTCAACCAATGCAGCAACCACAACCAGCCCCTAAATTCGAATCAAGCTTGGAAGATATCATGAAGCAGCTCGTTGCCAACAATCTCCAGTTTCAGCAAAGGACCGACACTGCCATACAAAATTTGGAGACACAGATTGGACAGCTTGCAACCAACATCAGTGAGCTACGGAGTCAAGGTTCGGGTCAGTTGCCTTCACAGCCAGTTTCAAATCCAAGGGGCAATGTAAGTGCTATCGTTCTCCGCAGTGGCAAGGAATTAAGCAGCCAACCCTCTCCACAACCAGAATTTGGTCAGCAACAAGAAAGCCAAAAGGAAGATCAGTCTCCTCCCATTCAAAAGGACAAGCAGCCCACCACCATTGATCAACATAGAGGAGAGACTTCTTACAACCATCCATTGCCATTTCCTCACCGAGCCACTCAAAATAAAAAGAGGGCAGAAGCTGAGTTGGACAAGGAGATCATGGAGACTTTCAAAAAAGTTGAGGTGAACATACCACTCTTGGAGGCCATCAGACAGATTCCCAAGTATGCCAAGTTTCTCAAAGACTTGTGCACCCACAAAAGGAAACTGAAAGGAAATGAAAAAATCAACTTGGGAAGAAATGTGTCAGCATTGATTCAACCTGCCATGCCTCAGAAATGCAAAGATCCAGGGACTTTCACCATTCCTTGCACTATTGGAAATTTGCAATTTCATAATGCTATGTTGGATTTAGGAGCCTCTATTAATGTGAGGCCTAAATCTGTGTATTCTTCTTTGCAGGCAGGTGCAGGCACATTGACATCTACAGGAGTGGTGGTCCAGTTGGCAAATAGGAGCACAGCATACCCTGAGGGAGTATTAGAGGATGTGTTAGTGAAGGTAAAGGATTTCATATTCCCTACTGACTTCTATGTTTTGAATATGGAGGATGATCACACACCCGGACACGCACCACTTATTCTAGGTAGACCCTTCTTGAAAACTGCAAGGACAATAATTAATGTGCATGAGGGTACTTTATCTATGGAGTTCGCTGGTAACACTATTCAATTCAATATCATTGATGCCATGAAGTATCCCTTAGAAGATCATTCTGCCTTGCATGTTAACTTTATTGACTTAATGGTGGAGAAAACATGTGTTGAGTTGTATGATCTTGAGTCTGAATTCCCCACCATCCATAATTTTCCTGATGATATGCATTGCCTTCAGTGTTATGACGGACTCAGTAAGTGTAGTGTTTGTTCTGAAATAGATGAGTTTTTGAGTATTGTTGAGAGTGCACCTTCTCATACTATATGCGATTCTCATGTGCCTCCCATAGAGGAAGTTTCTATTGTTGAGAATGTAGTGCAGGTAGGTGGCAACATAAGCAGACTGGTGCCTTCAATTCAACAGCCACCCACCTTGGAGTGTAAGCCCCTGCCCGAGAATTTGAAGTACGCCTACTTGGCGGATGGAGACAAGCTACCCGTGATCATTGCCGACAACCTTCAGCCTGACCAAGAGGAGAAGTTGCTAAATCTGTTGAAGCAACATAAGAGAGCCATAGGTTGGTCACTTGCAGACATTCCCGGTATATCCCCTTCCTTATGCATGCACAGGATTCATTTAGAGGAAGGAGCTCGACCAGTGAGACAGCCCCAAAGGAGACTTAATCCCACCATTCTAGATGTGGTCAAGACAGAGGTAAGTAAACTACTTTTGGCTGGTATTATTTATCCTATCTCTGATAGCAAGTGGGTGAGTCCAGTGCAGGTAGTTTCGAAGAAGACAGGATTCACAGTGGTAGCCAATGAGAAGAATGAGCTAGTGCCCATGTGAGTGCAGAACAGCTGGAGAGTCTGCATTGACTATAGGAGGCTCAACCAAGCTACCAGGAAGGATCATTTCCCACTCCCATTCATTGATCAAATGCTAGAGAGGTTAGCTGGAAAGTCCCATTACTGCTTTCTTGATGGTTTTTCTAGTTATTTTCAGATTTGCATAGCACTGGAGGATCAGGAGAAGACCACCTTCACCTGCCCCTTTAGCACTTTTGCATACTAGAGGATGCCATTTGGTCTATGTAATGCCCCAGGTACGTTCCAGCGATGCATGGTGAGTATATTTTCAGATTTACTTGAGCATTGCATGGAAGTTTTCATGGATGATTTTTCTGTTTATGGGACCGCCTTTGATGAGTGTCTAATCAGTTTGGGTAGAGTCTTGGAGAGATGTGTTGAGAAGAATCTTGTCCTAAATTTTGAAAAATGTCATTTCATGGTTGAGCAGGGGATTGTTTAGGGTCATGTTGTGTCTAAGAGGGGTATAGAGGTTGATAAGTCCAAGGTCGATATCATTTCTTCTTTGCCTTACCCCGCGTCTGTGCGGGAGGTACGTTCTTTCCTTGGACATGCAGGATTCTACAGGAGATTCATCCAGGACTTCAGCAAGATTGCCCTTCCAATGTCTAACCTGCTTCAGAAGGATGTGGAATTCAAATTTGATGAGTCTTGTAAGATGGCCTTTGAGGAGCTCAAGAGGTGCTTGACTTCCCCACCCATCATCCAGCCACCCAACTGGGACTTGCCATTCGAGCTCATGTGTGATGCTTCCAATTATGCAGTTGGTGCCGTCCTTTCACAACGAGTGGAGAAGAAGTCACACGTCATTGCTTATGCCTCGCGTACTCTGGACAACGCCCAAGCAAACTACACCACTACTGAAAAGGAGCTTCTTGCCATTATGTTTGCTTTAGATAAATTTCGCTCTTATCTCCTGGGTTCTAATGTTGTTGTGTTTTCTGATCATGCAGCTTTGAAATATCTCTTGAAGAAGCACGATGCCAAACCCAGGTTGATACGGTGGATGCTCCTACTTCAAGAGTTCAATGTTGAGATCAAAGACAAGAGTGGAGCTGAGAATCTTGTGGCTGATCATTTGAGCAGGCTTCCTTCCTCTTCAGATGCCACTACCATGGACTGTCTTCCTATCGAAGATGACTTCCTAGATGAGTTACTCTATCACTTGCATGGTACTGAGCCCTGGTATGCTGACATTGTTAATTTTCTAGCTGCATCTGATATCCCTGCCCATCTTAAGAGAGATCAGCTAAGTAAATTTAAAAGTCAGGCCAAGTACTATGTATGGGATGATCCATATCTATGGCGCATGTGTAGTGACCAAGTCCTTAGGAGATGTGTGCCTGATATTGAGTTTGCTTCAGTCTTGCATTTCTGTCATTCACTTGCCTGTGGTGGTCACTTTGGTCCTCAACGCACAGCTAGAAAGATCCTAGACTCAGGTTTATATTGGCCATCCCTTTTTCGAGATGCTCATACATTTTGTAAGAATTGCACACGTTGCCAGCACATAGGATCAATATCACGTAGGAATGAAATGCCTCAGCAACCCTTACTATTTTGTGAGATATTTGATGTTTGGGGCATTGATTTTATGGGTCCTTTTCCTGTCTCTTTTGGTTTTGTGTACATTCTTTTGGCTGTGGATTATGTTTCGAAATGGGTGGAAGCTAAAGCCACCAGGACTGATGATTCTTCTGTGGTTGCAGATTTTGTTAGATCTCATATTTTCTGCAGGTTTGGCATTCCCAAGGCCATCATCAGTGATCAAGGATCCCACTTCTGCAACAGAACGATGCAATCCATGCTCCGAAAGTATGGAGTCTTACATAAAGTGGCGACGCCCTACCATCCACAGACCAACGGGCAGGCTGAGGTTTCAAACAGAGAGATCAAGCATATTCTAGAGAAGACAGTCCAGCCCAACAGGAAAGACTGGAGCAAAAGGTTGGAAGATGCACTTTGGGCCTACCGCACGGCCTACAAGACTCCTATTGGCATGTCCCCATATCGATTGGTCTTTGGAAAAGCATGTCATCTGCCGGTAGAGATCGAGCATAAGGCCTATTGGGCAGTAAAGCAATGCAACATGGATATGACAGAGGCTGGTTCCCAACGAAAGCTTCAATTGCAAGAGCTTGAGGAATTGAGATTGGAAGCATACGAGAACTCCAGAATTTACAAGGAAAAAACTAAGGCTGCTCATGACAAATTGATCAACAAGAAAGCGTTCGAAGTTGGCCAGAAAGTCCTCCTATACAACTCCCGTCTAAAACTAATGCCAGGTAAGTTGCATTCTCGTTGGATTGGTCCTTTTGTGGTTACTCATGTTTTTCCTTATGGTGCAGTTGAGCTTATGGATGAGTCAACCACAAGGCGATTCACAGTCAACGGGCAACGGCTTAAGCCATTCTACGAGAGCTTTCAGGAGCATACTATGGAGGAGCTGCATCTCCTCAATGCCAATCAGAGCTTTCGAAATGAGCCAAATTGAGTTTGAAAGAATTTAGCATGATTAGAAAGTTGATCTTATCTTTTTGGGCTTTCAAGTAAATTGGAAATGAGTTTGGCTTGGTGAGTTGATTGAGGTAGTCTTTGTGGGAATATTTGTGCATGTTCTTGTCCTTTCTTATGCTATGCCTGCATCCACTGAATTATGGGTATCATTCCAGAGCTTGTTTTGAATCTTTATTGAAGCTATCAGTGCTCATGCATGTGAAAAGATGATTAAGGCATTCTTTCATTTTATACCTAAAAAAAAAAAAAAAAAAGAGAATGATCTTTTCCCTTCTTTAGGTTGAAGAACATTCATTGCATCCCTTGATTAAAAAAAAAAAATTAAGCAAGTCCTTTGGAATAAAAAAAAAAAAAAATAGATAGAAAGGCCAAAGGCCAAGGTGAGATGGAGCGTAAAACGCACTCACCAAGGTGGGATGGAGCGTAAAACGCACCCACCATGCGAAAAAAAAAAGAAAAAAAAAGGGTTCTATTTTCTGCTTGCTTAATAGTTCTTCATTGATCTTGGGATTGTCTTGAATGTTTTCTTTCTTCCTAAAGCTTACTTTTCATTGTTATCTTCCTATCCCTTTCACCTTACCATGTTTGAGCCATGAATAAAAGTCCTTTTGATTTGCATGCATAAAGCACTGAGAGTGGAGATTTAGAAGATGAGCATATCTGGTAGTGGAATTATGATTGGGTGGAGTTGGGCATAGCATTTGAGGAACTTGAAAGCATGTTCTTATTCTATCAGGGTCTGCTTATTTTGACTCGCCTTGCCAAGTGAAATTGCCATGCTACTTGTTTGTTTGTTTGGGAAATGTAAGAAAGATGATCTTTGAAGTGTTGAATTCCTATAAAACTTGTCATGCCTCTCATTTTGCATTCTTTGCATCCTTTTTATTTGAGAGTGAATGTTAGTGTTTAGTGTTTTGCCCAGGAGTGCAAAATTCCAAGTGTGGGGGAATTTGATAGAGCACATATTTTCATACTTTTTAGCCCTCATATTTAGTCCTTTCTGCACATTAGTTGTGTTATTTCATTCATCTTGATTTTATTTCATTTTATTTTATAGGAATTGGGCTTCACACTATTTTATTTTATTTTGCCAGGTTTAGGGCTATGGGAGCATGAGATGGGGCATGAGACATCTTGATGGCAATGAGATATCTTGAAAATTGGAGATAGAGAAGTAAGGGCAATTTTAGCAGATTTAACCTCCTGCACTTCCTTCAGTATTTTGGCCAAGATAAAATTCCAGAATAAAGATGACATCTTCAGAGATATTGTAGGAGCCTTCTTGATCTTTCTGGAATGATATGGTTTGTCCAAATCCGAGTTCGTTTGGGCCTTCAAACAGCGCTTCAAAGTCGGGACCAGGAAGTTGGGTCGAATTAGGAAAGCTGCACAGATACTGATTCTTTAAAAGGCCATATCTTGGGTGTCCGATATCCAAATCAAGTGATTCAAAAGCCAAAATTAATCTACTCTTCCTGATCTACAATTATTATTAAGAGGATGAAGCCCAAAACGCACGTTAACCTATCCGAAATCGGCCGTCAAGTTGAAGTAACATAGGATTTCCTCCTTAAGCTCTACTTAAGCACCTTAAGAGGCCATTAAAGATTCATTCTTTTAGAGGGCGTAAACAGTAGGAGACTTTCCTTCTTTCCATTGTTCTTGTCAAGATGGAAGGCTAAGGATTCTGTAATCAAGTTGCAACACCATCCTTGTTCCCAGTTTGAGTCTTTGGTTTTAATGGAAATCTGTTTGTTTTAGTTTTAACTTTGTTGTTCTCTTGTTTCCGTTCTCTCTTAAATCTGTGTATGTGTTGATACCGGTTGGATGAATGCATGCATTGTCTTTGTTTGAGAATCCAAGGTTTTTGTGCTCGGTTGAGGCTTTAACTGGCAGGAAGAACAACCTGTTTGGATGGTACTTCAATCAGTCTTGAATCTGTGAATCTGTCTATTGGTTTCTCCAAATCTTTGGCGGTTGTTAAAGAATTTTCTGATTTTTGATTTGAGAATTAAAACTAAACAAATTGTTTATTGAGAAGGCGATGAAAACTGGGATATAAGGTTGGTTTGCAACTAATTGCATCTCGATTTATTTATTGTGTTCTTGCTTATCTTGTTTTCTGTTTTTCATCAAAAACTTCCCCCCCCCGTTTAACCTTGTTTTGACAGATTCGCTTGAGGTTCGTTGGGAGACGACTTTGGGTTACACCCTATTGCAAATCCAAATCATCATTTATCTAATCTATCGGTGTTCGACAGCCCCGATCAGTGGGTTGATGCCTCAACCATGGAGGGTTGTGAAGGCAAAGAAACCTAGCCACATTTGCATGCATTTGGCATCATATAACTTGTTATGTTCATATTTATTTGGCATTGCACCCTTATTGAGCTTAATAGCTCATGAGGTTTTTACCCTCACATATAGGTTGTGAAAGCATGGTAAAGTAAAGCAAATGGTGGAATGGCATGTGGGAGCATGGAAAGAAGGTTCAAGTGCATGTTATGGCCTATGGAAGCCTATGTGGTTATGCTTGAATTATGATATGTAAACTTGTTTGGTTGGTGATGGCTTATTCAAGCCTAAGATCATGTATGTAATTTATATTTTAGGATGTTTGATTTTATTGTGAAATGAGGCATTGGCTTAAGGCATGTTGAAGCCTAGGTTGGGTGAAAGCCTCATTGTTGGGTATGTTGTGGGAAACATCTAAGATGTATAGTGAAATGGTTTTGTTGGAAAATTTGTATGTGCTTGATATTGTTATGGAAGTATTGAAAGTTGGGTTTAAGCCTTGATTATGGAGAATTAGAGGCAAAATCAAAATGAATGTGAAGGATTTTTTATTATTTTGAATTCTGGAAAAATTGGGTTAGGAGAACCAAGAATAAAAAAAAAAAAAATAAGTAAAATGGCAGCAGGAGGCTGAAGCAGGCAGCAGGAGGCTGCAGGCGCGCGAGGGCGCGCTGGTGGCGCGCGCTCGGGCGTGCGGCCCCGCGCGGGCGCACCGCCGTCCAATTTTTTTAAAAATTTGGACTTTTTGGGGATTTTGGGCCATTTCTAAATTTATTTTGGGTCCCGGAGGAATTTTCAAAATAAAGGGATTTTTCGGGTATTTTTGGAGAAAATGCCGAAAATTTGAAAAATTGAAAATTTGAGTTTTTCCTCCGAAATTAGTAATCAATCAATGGATTGATTTAAATGGTGATTTATGGAGCCCGGTAAAATTCTTGGTAGGAAAAGAATTAAATAAAATTGAGAAAATAGCGATTGGGCATCGGAATGAGATTTTCTTTATAGCCTATACGGTGTGGTTAAAGCCTAATTCTGCCAGTAAATCCTGGGATTCAGCGAAGGGAAGGATGAGCCTAGTTCCCACCTAGGGCGTTTCGTCTTGAAACATGGTTCACCCTTCGCCAAAGGCCGGGCAGGTGGATAATTCGGGCGATTGTTCACGAGTAACACCTGTAAGTGGGAGCGGGGCGTTACAGATTGGTATCAGAGCATGGTTGGAGCATCAAGTGGAAGATGCTTGGAGAAATGTGGTTGAAGGTTGATCGGAAGGCCTTGGAAGTAGAACCACAAGTGACCGAAGACCCTAGGGGTTGGGTCGAGACATGGAGGTCGGTGGTGATGCGAATGGAATGCTCGGATATTCCTGCTATGGGAATAGGGAAAATATCATGGTTGAGATGATATATAGTAAGAGATATTCGGGTCGAAAAATGACAACTCCATCAGGAAAGATCACCCGGGGAAAAGCCAGCGTAATGGTAAGTGCCTGAGTAGGAAGGTGAGTCCTACGGCATTCAGCGGAAGTGTGAATTCCACAGGAGTGGTAGGGGTGATTTCCAGTGAGTGGAGTTTAAGTCGAAGCGGTAATCGATGATTGCAAGCGCAGTGCCTAGAGGAAGGATATGTGGGTTGTGAGCCGAGCGATCCGGCTAGAATTAATCTAGTTGGTTAGATGGAAGTTGTGGCGAATTTAAGATGTCGCCAATGGGTAAAGAGGTCTCGAAGAAAGAGCTTATGGGATGAGATTGGTTTCCAGTAGTGGTGTTGAGGTGATGAAATCACCTAATGGCTGTGAGTGATGCAGTTGAAGGGATGCCTTGGAGTGTGGGCAGTTGATAAAAATTAACCTCGTGTCTAAGGTTAATGGTTGTGAAAAGAAATCGGCTAATGAAGCTGTTGTGGTGTTAGAGCCATGTGGTTACTCACCGAGAGGTGTGAGTTAACTATAGCAAAGTGTATAAGAAATCCGGGAGAAGCCAGAGTCTCTCAGGGATTTAGCTAGATGCTATATGTATAAAAAGGTGATGTGAGGAAGGCGACTTAAGAGTGGGGTCGTGCTGGTTGTGGTGACCAGTGAGATTCAGAGAGCAGTAAGTCTTTTGAGATGGCATGGTGGTGTCATCGTCGTGGTTAGGGAAAAGAAGTTGTCAGGAAGGTCAAAGGTAACCATTGTGCATGGTAAGACCTTGAAGCCGAGTGTGAAAGGCCATGAAGGCTGGTATCGGTGAATTTTGAAATGCAACGATCGTGGGGGAAAAATTCGTTGCTGTCATGGTGATGTCCTTGCCAAGGAGGACAAGAGGAACCATTATGCATGGTTTAAATCAGGTGCCTATTGCTGGTTGAGAATGAACCTGATGTAGAATGGCTGAAAGTTCGTGCCTCAAGAGTAAGAGGCTTTGTTGAGAAATGGTGAGATTTAAAGAGTCCCAATGAAAGTGAAGCTGGGCAAGAAATTTGGCCAGAAGACCGCTACAAGAGTGGGGGTGTAACCATGATGGCTTGTTGTGGTGTGGACTAAAAAGCACGAGTCATCCTACAGGTGCGATGCATAAGTGATTGTGCAGATGGTAATAAGCCAATCACTTGTGCCACGCATCGTGGGTGATGACGAGGGCTGATTAAAGGTTCCACGACCTTAAGCGCAATGGTAGGATCCTTGACTTGTGGTAGGCTAAATAGCCAAGGTAAGGCCTAGCATGGGAACATGATTGTAAAAGTTGAAATGGGGTGAAGAATTGAAGAGGGGTTGCTCAGTGAAGAGTTCCCTGGTATGGGTATGAGACCCTACTAGCATGTGATATCGGCTAGTAAGTATCGTTGTGTGCTTAATGCGAAGAACTCCTGGTTGGGAGCAGGTTGTGGCCCGAGCGTGGTCAAGCTCGAGGTGAGATTGTAGTAGTGCGTGCGTCGCTAAGCGCGAGGTGAACTCGAGTAATGCACGTATGATTGAAATGTGTAATTACCTGGCATGGTGTTAGGTATGTCGATTTTGCGTAATCGTTTTGATAAATGGGGGTCGACTGGTCAAGGTAGAAGACCATGTATGAAATGGTCGAAGTTGGCAAGGTGGGCCAAATGGGTGCTTCCCAGGTAGTGCTAGCATGGTAAGTTGATCGGTAATGAGAGGTTACCATGAGGATCAACTCAAGCTATGCAGGCGTGTGATTAATGGCGGTCTGCCATGGTGGAATGGGTGTCCGAGTGTCTAATGGGTACTAGAATATGACATTGCGGTGAATGATCAGTGCTAAGACGTTGCTGGTTGGACTAGCGTAAAATCGTGGCCATGTGTGATTGGTAGTGAGAAACGTTGCCGTGTGTGATCGGCGTAAAATCGTGGTAGACTGATCAATGATGCAATGTTAGCGTATGTGGTTTTGACTGATGGGAAAAATGGAAAGTGATGCTCAAGGTAGCAAAAAAAAAAAAATCCATCCAGAAATGGATAGCGTTGCGGTAAGCATGATCAGCAACCAGTTGTGTAATTTGGCAAGAGGCCAAAGCGTTGTTCGGTTGTTGAATGTCCTCGAGAGTTAGAAGATCGAAAGCCTAAAGTGAAGCCTTGAGGTAGGTGTAACCCGAGGTAAATATGAGGAATGGATAGGTTATGAGATTCTCGAGCAAGAGAATTTGCCATGTAGCCCGAGAATGTGATTGTCTTGGGCTGGAGATTATGGTAAGACGAATTTCGAGGACAAAATTCTTTTAAGGGGGGAGGAATGTAACACCCGGTGTTACAGGTGTTAAAAGAATGGGAAAGAAAGTGAGAAAATTCCAAACATGCCCTTGAGAAGGTGTGGGATCCTTGAGATTGAGGGTGCCCTACGAGAGGGGTATTTTGGTAATTTGGATAGTGAAATCCAATATAAAGGGTATTTTGGTAAATTGAAAATAATTCCTATGTGGAATTAGGTGAGTAAGTGAATAAAAATCCCAATTTAGTAATTATGTGGAGATATATGGGATTAATAAATTCACAAAGATTATTTAGGAATTTTGGAGTGATTCCATCAAGGAAATTAATTTTGGAAATAGGAAAAATGGTGGATATTAAATTATTTGAGGAGAATAATTATATTTTCCCTAAGATTATGAATTAATGTGGTAATACCACATGGATGACCAAGATAAAGAATTGGAAGTCAAGTTTGTGTCTAAGAGTGACACTTGGCATAATCTTGGAAATTTGAGAGAAATTATAAATGTGGATTTATGAGTTGGAGAATGATTTAATTAAATGCAAAAAGAAAGGATATTAGTCTTTCAAGCATTTAATGAGAGGCATAATTATATGGATTAAAGAAAATCCAAAAGAAAATGGTAAATGGTCACCATTAATGCCTTGGAAAATATGGAGATTTTATTAAATGAGAAAGAAGTTAATTATGTCTCTCAAGTGTGATGGTTATGAAAATAGTCCCATTAATTTAAATGGGAAAGAAATGAGAAATTGGGAGATAATGGTTGGTGACACATGGCATAATCTTGTGAAGCAAGAATAAGCATTTAAATGAAATTCAAATTTGGTGAAATAATGGCTTTTCAAGCATTAAATGCAAGCCATGATGTGTTGCCTAAAAAGAAAATGGAAAATAAAAAGAAATTAGTCATCCATTAATGGTGTGAAAATAGAGAGAATTTCTTTAATGGAAAAGAAAGTTTTTATGTCTTTCAAGTGGTCTCTCATGTGATGGTGGAAAATAGTCTCATTAATTTAAATAGGAAAGAAATGATAATTCAAAGGATGAGATTAATTCTTGAATTGGGAAAGTGATCCAATGGATGAGATTAATCAAGAAAGGAGCACATGGATTGTGCTTTTGTGTTTTCTCCAAGAGAGAAGTCTTGGTTATTAAAATGGATGGTGGAGATTTAATTCTCCCTTAAGCACATGGATTGTGCCTTTAGTGAATGGCTAGGATGCATTCTTGAAATATGGGAAATCTAGTATAAAAAGGCAAGTGTGGGAGACTTGTCTCCCTTTTGGCCATTTGTAGAAATGAAGAAGGAAGAAAGAAAGAAATCTCCATGGAGGGAAAAGTGAAGAAAGAAAGAAGATGATGAAGAATGCCAAGGCAAGTATTCTTTCTTCTCTTTATTTTTGGTGTGCTTGTATGCAAAAAATTAAGTGGCTTGTTGAAATGCCATTTTAGGTGGGAGAAAGTGATGTTGGAAACTCTCTTGAAGTGAAGATTTAATTATTCAAGAAGAGGTAAGGGATGACCCCATGGGAGGGTGGCCTTGCAATGGGTTTTAAATATGTTTCATAAATGTATATGTTGCATTTGGCATGTTCTTTTATGTTCATGAGACTTATGGCCATAGGTTAGTTTGAGAACATGGTTGAAATGGTGGGTTGATGCCTCAACCTTGGAGGGTTGTGAGGGCAAAGAAACCTAGCCACATTTGCATGCATTTGGCATCATATAACTTGTTATGTTCATATTTATTTAGCATTGCACCCTTATTGAGCTTAATAGCTCATGAGGTTTTTACCCTCACATGTAGGTTGTGAAAGCATGGTAAAGTAAAGCAAATGGTGGAATGGCATGTGGGAGCATGGAAAGAAGGTTCAAGTGCATGTTATGGCCTATGGAAGCCTATGTGGTTATGTTTGAATTATGATATGTAAACTTGTTTAGTTGGTGATGGCTTATTCAAGCCTAAGGTCATGTATGTAATTTATATTTTAGGATGTTTGATTTTATTGTGAAATGAGGCATTGGCTTAAGGCATGTTGAAGCCTAGGTTGGGTGAAAGCCTCATTGTTGGGTATGTTGTGGGAAACATCTAAGATGTATAGTGAAATGGTTTTGTTGGAAAATTTGTATGTGTTTGATATTGTTATGTAAGTATTGAAAGTTGGGTTTAAGCCTTGATTATGGAGAATTAGAGGCAAAATCAAAATGAATGTGAAGGATTTTTTTATTATTTTGAATTCTGGAAAAATTGGGTTAGGAGACCCAAGAATAAAAAAAAAAAAAAAGAAGAAGTAAAATGGCAGCAGGAGGCTGAAGCAGGCAGCAGGAGGCTGCAGGCGCGCGGGGGCGCGCTGGTGGCGCGCGCGCGTGCGGGTATGCGGCATCGCGGGGTGCGCGGCAGGCGCGAGCGGCCCGCACTACGGGCGCACCGCGGGGCCCCGTGCGGGCCCGGGCGCGCCAGTGGGCCCCGCCGTCCAATTTTTTTTAAAATTTGGACTTTTGGGGGATTTTGGGCCATTTCTAAATTTATTTTGGGCCCCGGAGGAATTTTCAAAATAAAGGGACTTTTCGGGCATTTTTGGAGAAAATGCCGAAATTTTGAAAAATTGAAAATTTGAGTTTTTCCTCTGAAATTAGTAATCAATCAATGGATTGATTTAAATGGTTATTTATGGAGCCCGGTAAAATTCTTGGTTGGAAAAGAATTAAATAAAATTGAGAAAATGGCGATTGGGCATCGGAATGAGATTTTCTTTATAGCCTATGCGGTGTGGTTAAAGCCTAATTCTGCCAGTAAATCCTGGGATTCAGCGAAGGGAAGGATGAGCCTAGTTCCCACCTAAGGCGTTTCGTCTTGAAACATGGTCCACCCTTCGCCAAAGGCCGGGTAGTGAAGGACCGTCAACGAGGATCAAAGCATGCAGCGGAAGCGTTTTTTAAAAATAAAAAATGATCCTCGTATTAATAAGAATCTAGAAGACTAACTTTTCCTTCGGATTACCAGACGGAACGGAGCAATAGGAGGAGGAGGCGCGACTGCTTCTTCGCGTGGTGGAGACGTCGACTGTCTTGCAATCCGTCGGCTCCTTCGCATCAGATCTCTTGATCTTCCAAGGTATAACTCAAACTCGTGGCCTCTCTGGGTGAAGAAGAGAAAATCGAAATTAGGGTTAAATACAACTAGAGTGAGAATATATATAGGGAGAACCCTAGGGCTAAAACCCTAGTGGGCCAAACCCTAATGGGCCAAGTCCATTTTAATTAATTTTCTAATTGGGTTAGCCCAATTAATTAATTAAAACCAATGAACTATTAAATAATTCTCTCTCAAATGTAATTCACCCAATCAAGCCAAAATGTATTAAATAATACATGAGTTACATCGAGCTACCCTGGGGACCAAAAGACAAATTATTCATGGCTACTAAAATGACCAAAATATCCCTGCTACCTAGTAGCTATATTTTGTCATTCTAAGTGTTCCAACTATCACCATATGGTAACACTGACCCCACGAATAATTTTGCATGTGCGATGTCTTTGACCTACTAGTGTAATGACGAAAATACCCCTCTGTGTAACACCCATCATTTAGAAAGGACTAATGTACTAACACCTCTCTAAATGACTTCTACCATCCTTAGATCACTAGTCCAATAATCCATGACTACTCGAATGTACTTGCTTATCACTGGGAGCTACCCAGAAGCACACACTCTTAAGTCACGTTCCCAGGGCCCTAGATTATTTGATTATTCTTGGACAATCACAAGGGGGTGAATCACAGAAACTATCTTGTATTGTCTGTCTTAGCTAATTAGAAACCACACTCCCAACTCACAAGGTTGCTGATCTTTGATAGACCTCACCTATAGTGAATCTAAGAATATAGCTCTAGGTTCACTAGACCACCAACTAATACTCAAGTATTAGAGTACTCGTCCACGTAGTAGCAGTGATAGACTAGCTCCATGATAATCAGTACTTTGTCATTAGCTTCTATCACAGATCCACTCTACGCATTCCAAATGCACTTGTACAATTAGAGTAAACGAACTGTTTACTGGCTAAGGCAAGCCATCCTCCATTAGGATCTATTGCACAATGATCTTATCATGATAGAATGCCCAGTTCTATCAAAAGATCAAGAGTAATATTTTTCTCGCTTATTAAGTACCCATGATTCATGCCTAACTGTGAAGAACGACCCATCACATGAATCACTTACTTAATAGCATGGACACTTTTTCCAACAATTAAATGCAAATAATATATGTGCAATAAACTGACTAAAAGAAACATCATTACCATAAATTAAATAAAACGTGTCTTTAGGGCATACATTTCCAACAGGTAGGTGGACAATTCGGGTGATTGTTCACGAGTAACACCCGTAAGTGGGAGCAGGGCGTTACAAGAATCCAGCATGGTCAGAGCAATCATTCACTATTTGTTAATGAACCTGCTCTGGCATCTGAGAAGCCCGAGGAAAGCGACTAGGCTTCCGTGGCTTTTGCTTTAGTTCATTGGGGAATACTGTCATTAACATTCTGTTGGAGGATTTCTTCCTAATGCATTCAACACAACGTCTTCAAGGTGGATCTCCAAAGCAAACTGGGAGGAAAACATTAGGCTTACATACAAAGTAAACACTAACCTTATTTGTCGTCTTCCCGAACTCTCGCTTGTGTTCTTGTCAAACGTGATGAGACCCCTATTTATAGAGCAGTCCATTTAAACGTGATGGGAAGTGCAAAAGAGAAATGTTTTTTTTTTCGTTATTAACCATTTAAATATCGGTGGGAAGTGCAAATGACAATGTCTTCAAGAGTTATCGGTTAACGGAGATATTCTCACTAATACATTTGAACCGATAACTCTTGGAGACATTGGGGAGATCAACCGTTTTAATATCTCTTAAATATTTCCAGATTGGTTAAATCTCTTGGAGACATTGGGGAGATCAACTGTTTAAATCTCTTAAATATTTCAAGATCGGTTAAATCATATGGGTTTGTGATCGATACATGTTGCTGACATCATTATATATTGTCATTTTTGTACCAATTATTTCAAGTAACTGATATGTTATTACAAGAATAACAATATAAATGACCTAAAATAAATTCAAATTCAGTAAAAAATTTTCCGTCGGGTAACCAAATTATTTCAAGTAACTGATATGTCGGCTAACCAAATCGATGTATTATCTAATGGAACCGATATCATGGTTGCCACACCAATTTTATGTACACACACCACATATCGATTTTAATTTTATGTCAACCGATACATAGTGACCGATATACATCATATAACAAATGATACATCGATATACTTGTATCGGTCATAATTTTATGTTAACCGTTTTTTTTTTTTTTTACGGAACCCATCGTTCGGTTGCCCGACTTTTGGTATCCCTTCTTTACTAGCTCATTTATTCCACCCACTACTGCCACACTATATATATACCATATAGATTGGATTTAGAAAGCAACCGTAGCAGTAGCATACGAGGGTCCTCCAAGAGAAGTGCAAAACAAAGGCAAACCCATTAGGGTAGTGAAGGAATTGAGCCATGTGGTCGAGGTCTCTGAGGGAGAAGACACTCAAAGGAAGTATCAAGAAATGAGCCAGGTTATGTCAGTTATTTTTTAATATCGGTGCAGAGACATAGACATATGAAGTTGGCAACCGATACAACAGTACCGATATAGATATAACATGCTAAGTTATTTAGTTAAGCATGCTCAGATTTTCCTGCATCTTGTTGGTAAGTGAAGTTGGCAATCTCGTCTTTTATCTCGTCTGCTGTTGTTGTAGTAGAATCGGTTGGGTAAAGATACATCAGTTAATTGATATCAGTTTAAATTTGATGTATTACATCAACCTTTGTCCAATACCGATATGTATTCGGTTATATTCGATACCTGCTCCATTGTTAGAACATGTATCAAATGACTGTAAATTCATTAGTTGATTACAATAATGTAAATGTAAATGTTATTGTTATTGTTTCCCAATCATTTTGTCCTTTCTCTTCTTTGTTATTTCTCTTTTGTCATTGTCGGTCTGGAACCGACATGAAAACACGATTACAACAAATTCAACCGATATCATTCTGAATATATTATGATATCGACTAGCACATGGCAATTATATCGAATTGAACCGACATGAAAACAAGAAGCAATTTAAACTATAATTCGGCAATTTAAACTAGAATTCGGTTACGTTTATTCACTGATAAATATAATATTGGTTTTTATCCTATCTAACGTAACATATACTAGCTCATTTAATCCACTATATAGGTCAAATGTATGGGATACACAACCATACTTTTTGGCGACGGTTTGGTTGGCTAACAGTGGTGTAACCTCAAATATAACGAATGTCTTATCGCTTAAATTTACTATTAATAATGCAATGAGACTTGTTTATACATTTGCTTACATACGAAAGGCAACACAAACCATATTTGTTGTCCTCCTGAACTCTCGATATTCGCACCGATTGTAACATGTACGAAGGATGTCGGTTAAACCATATGGGTTCATCATCATTTTTTAATGTAAACCAATGCATAGTGACCGATATACATCATATGACGAATGAAATCTCTGTATGTTAACCGATATATGAAACCGATATCTGCTTCAGTGTCCTCTTAATGCCTTCAACATTATTTTTGGGTGATTAAATATTTCAATATTGATTTACAATTAACCTATTTGTATACACCGATGCGTTTGAAATATCTATGCGCCGATCCAAATTATGACCGATAGAACCGACATAACTTGACTCAATACCTGGCACTTCCCTTTAGTATCTACTCCCTCAATTCCTTACACTTCCCTAACTTGTTTGAATACGTCGTGTAATTCTCGGACAGTTATTTACCGTGATTTGTGACGGTTTGGTTGCCCGCCTTTTGGTATTATGTTATATCGGTTCTGTTACCGAGAACCGATATAACGTAGCTAGAAATCGGTTTATGGCCAATATGTTTTTCCGATATCCTTTAAACAAACTAAAAGTCGTGTAAAAATACTATTAATAATTCAATGAGACGTGTTTTTCTATTTAAAATATTTCTTTTACAGTTTCCAATGTCTGCACTGATATGACTTTCATCCTTTGGACAACAATACCCTTCCCGCGCACCACATGTAGATGTTATCGATCATTTATGTTATATCGGTTAACCTGTAACACCCCCTCTCCTAAAGCTGCCCAGAAGAGGTGCTACGGAAAATAAAATATAAAACTGACTGATAAACTGAAATCTGATACCAATATGAATAACTCAATCAAATGAAATAAAACTCTGAGTCAACAAAATTGAAAACCATAAACACTGTCTAAGGGAAATCCCTCAACTAAAAAAAAGAATATTAAACTGATACTAAATTGTCAAATGCTCTAAACTAACAAACTGATAAAACTCCCAGACGTCTTTGGTCTTGAGCGACTCCACGCACACACACTACTGGACACTACTGCAAGGCCCCACGTCTGGTACTCCCTCGCTAGGACCTGGAATGGTGAAGAGTACAAGGTGAGCTACAAAGCTCAGCAAGTGTAAAGCTGGAAAGAAATATTGAAGCTGAATCGAAGAATATCGATGCTGAAATAATTGAAATACTTGCTGAACTGATACTGGAGTAAAATACTTGATTTAATTGATGCTGATAAATAAATCTGATATAACTGGTTGCATTCATAAACATGTAATGCACATAAACTAAAATAAAATGCAGGTATGCAACTTTGGCCCAAGGCCCACATAAACTGATAACACATACCTGACTAATCTGAACCTGCAAACAAAAAAAACTGTAAGCATATACTGTGGGTAAAATATACCCCTAGCTCCCTGGTCGACGACAGGCAAGCAAACTGGTGGGATCCCCGCGAACAAAGCCGCCTGGCGCGCAACATGCAATGCTATGCACACCAAGATGCTGGCACACAATATGTCGTGCTCCATATAAACTCATGTTGAATGTTCATACAAGAATGTATGCACATAACTCACAAATAAATGCTGATCATGACATTTTAAATACTAGTCATGAAATAACTATTGCTAAACTGATACTTGATGTATTTTAAAAATACATGATTTTATAAATTATGTTGAAACATAATTTATTTTAATTTATACTAATATTATTTTCAATAAAGGGAAGAAATACACTGTTTTTATTGAGAATAAAAGAATTTTAACTTGCTGGAATTTAATTTTGAAGTTCTGCTAGGGGTATCCGAAAATATGGAATTCTGGACAGATTTGATACTCTTTTGTATCTTGGCTATAACTCTCTCTTCTAACTCTGATTGAGCTGATTCAAATTTCTGTGGAAAGACAAGAGGAAGACCTACAACTTTTATGTTTTGAAGTTTCCGAGATTCGGGCTCCATCAAGGTCAAAATTGGCCCGTAAGAGAACAAAACTTTCTGGAATGCTGGGTGGACAAATTGATACCCTTTCGTATTTTGGACAGAACTCTCTCTTTTGAACTCCGATTGATATGATTCAAATTGGTATGGAAAGAAAAGAGGAATACCTACAACTTTCATGTTTTGTGTTTTCCAAGATTCGGGCTCCATCAAGGTCAAAATCGGCCCACAAGATAACAAAAACGTTCTGAAATAAACTCGAAATCGTGAATGAAATTGCCAGAAATCGAAACTGATACTAATAGGGTATTTGGATGCTGGAATTTATCACCATTCGAAGAAATCTTGGGAAAAACAAGTCCCAATGAAGCAAGAATCATTATCATAGCAAATAAACAGATCAAAACTCGAAGAATCGATGATTCAACTCAATTGAAAAATCTGGTTTTCTGCCACTGTATGCATATATATATAAATATACATTCTATTTTCTTTGCTTTCTCATTAAAAGGAATTGAAACAATTGTTTGCTATTAATCCAAGATCACATAAGAACTGATATATATATATATATATCTAAACTGAATGAAGAAAGCTTGAGAATGGAATGGAAGAACTTGCCTTTTGATTTGATTAATCAACCAATGAAGACCAATGGATGAAACTTGAATGAACTCTAGGCTTCTTCAATTTCCTTTCTTTGTTCTTCACGGCCAAGATTTGAAGAATTTTCTTTTTGGCCAATTACATGCTATGCATATATATATATATATACTAATAACAATAAACCTAATGGGCTAAAATAGGTTTAATTAATCCTTGGCCCATTAGACTTTATTTAAAACCTTCTCCTAACCTATTTAGGAGATTATTATTTAAATTATCTGATATTTGGATTTATTTAAATCCCATATATATATCACTTAATTAAATAATTAAGCAATAATATAAAATAACTAATGCTAAAAAGCCAAATAAGCCCTTACTCTTAATTCTCTTTAAAAATAAAGGAATTAATTCTATTTATCACTATTTTTCAATTAAAAATCTCTATTGCCAAATTAAATTAATTAATTGGCAAATATGTATTAAACTAAAAGTTAACTAATTGCATTAATTAATCACTAAAATAAATTGTTAATCTAGGACGGGTCGTTACAATTTCTCCCCTTCTTCAAAGAATTTGGTCCTCCAAATTCACATCTGGCTACTCGAACAATGAGGGATAAAGACGTCTCATTTCTTCTTCTAATTCCCACGTCGCCTCTTCTGACGAGTGTCGCTGCCACTGCACTTTCACAAGAGGAATCGATCGGTTCCTCAGGATCTTCTCTTTATGCTCTAGAATACTGGTCGGCATCTCTTCATAAGATACGTGTTCTTGAACTTCAATAGTCTGAAAATCGATCACATGCTGAGGATCTGGCACATACTTCCTCAACATCGAAACATGGAACACATTGTGGACATGGGACAACTGAGGTGGCAAAGCTAACTCATATGCCAAAGTCCCTATCCGTCTCAAAATCTCAAATGGACCGATGTAACGGGGACAAGCTTCCCTGTTACGCCAAATCTTCGGACACCCTTAATAGGCATGACTCTTAACCAAACATGGTCACCCACCTCAAACTCGAGGTCTCGTCGTCGCTTATCTGCGTAGCTCTTCTGTCTGTCTTGTGCTATCTTCATTCTTGGTTTGATCACTCGGATCTTTTCTTTCGTCTGTTCCACAATTTCAGGACCTAATAAAGCCCTATCTCCAATTTCTTCCCAACATATCGGCGATCGACACGGTCGCCCATATAAAGCCTCGTATGGTGACATTCTAATACTTCTATGGAAACTATTATTGTAGGCAAATTCCACCAAAGGTAGGTTCTCATCCCAACTACCTTGGAAATCTAGAACACACGCTCTCAACATATCCTCGAGAGTTCTGATCGTCCTCTCTGACTGACCATCTGTCTGCGGATGAAACGCTGTGCTGAACTTTAACTGAGATCCCAATGCCTCATGCAAAGCTCCCCAAAAATGAGAAGTAAATCGCGGATCTCTATCTGATACAATGCTGGATAGGAAACCATGTAACTTCACGATCTCCTCAATATAAATTCTGGAAAATCTATTCAATTGATAAGTCTTCTTAATAGGTAAAAAATGGGCTGATTTAGTCAAACGATCAACAATCACCCATATAGCATCATAGCCTCTAGTAGTCCTGGGTAAACCCATCACAAAATCCATAGCAATATTATCCCACTTCCACTTTGGAATAGGTAATGGAAGTAATAAACCTGCGGGTTTCTGATGTTCCGCTTTAACTTGCTGGCATATTGAACACTGTGAAACATAATTGGCTACATCTTTCTTCATACCACTCCACCAATACTGACGCTTTAGGTCGTGGTACATCTTCGTAACACCTGGATGGATAGTATAACGACTCCTGTGTGCTTCATTTAAAATCTCTTGCTTAAGATGTCCATCATCCGGTATACAAATGCGTCCCTGAAACAAGAGTATACCATCACCCCGAAAAGTATATCCCAAGGGAGAAAATTTCTCGATATCTGCTAAGATCTGTGCCAACTTCACATCTTTCGATTGTTGTGTCTTGAGTAATTCAAATAACTCAGGTTGTACTCTCATATAAGCACAACTTACAACTGATTTACCTTCTGGGGCTGAAATAGATAGAGCACTCAATTGCTCCAATAATTTCCATTCTTGAACCATCATCGTAGCCATAGAAGCTCCTCGCCGACTCAAAGCATCGGCTACTACATTGGCTTTTCCTGGATGGTAGAGAATCTCACAGTTGAAGTCTTTAAATAACTCGACCCAACGTCTCTGCCTCATGTTTAATTCTTTCTGGGATAGGAGGTAGTGTAAACTCTTATGATCTGTATAAATTTCAACTTTCTCACCATATAAATAGTGTCGCCATATTTTTAATGCAAATACTACCGCTGCCAACTCTAAATCATGAGTGGGGTAGTTCACTTCGTGTTTCTTCAATTGCCTTGAGGCATAAGCATTAACTCGACCCTCTTGCATCAATACGCAACCCAAACCTGAATGGGATGCATCGCTGTAAATGAAGTATTTCTCTCCACTTCTTGGAATGGCTAAAACGGGTGCAGTAGTTAACTTTCGCTTCAATTCTTGGAAGGCACGTTCACACGCGTCATTCCATTCAAACTTCACTCCTTTTCTTGTTAGCTTAGTCATAGGGGTAGATAAACGAGCAAATCCCTCAATGAATCGCCTATAATATCCTGCAAGTCCTAGAAAACTTCGTATCTCTGTCACTGTCGTCGGCCTCGGCCAATCTATAACTGCTTTAGTCTTGGCTGGATCCACTGAAATTCCATTTCCAGAAACCACATGGCCTAGAAATCCAATCTGAGTAAGCCAAAACTCACACTTGCTGAACTTGGCGTATAGTTGCTCCTCTTTAAGCCTCTGCAAAACTAGTGTAAGATGCTCCGTATGCTCCTCCGCATTAGGTGAGTATACTAGAATATCGTCAATGAAGACAATAATGAATCGATCTAGGTACTCACGTAGAACTCGATTCATTAAATCCATGAAAACAACTGGGGCATTCGTCAACCCAAACGGCATCACCACGAACTCGTAGTGTCCATAGCGAGTCCTGAAAGCAGTTTTCTGAATATCCTCGTCTCTAACTCGCACTTGATGGTATCCCGATCTCAAATCTATCTTCGAGAATACCTCAGCTCCTCTCAACTGATCTAACAAGTCATCCACTCGAGGTAAGGGATACTTATTCTTCACTATTACCTGGTTCAATTGGCGATAGTTAATACATAACCTCAAAGATCCATCTTTCTTTCTCACGAACAATACTGGTGCGCCCCACGGGGATGAACTGGGTCGGATAAAACCCTTTTCTATTAATTCTTCTAGCTGAGCCTTTAATTCCTTTAACTCATTAGGTGCCATCCGATATGGAGCCTTAGAGATAGGCTGTGTACCAGGTAATAACTCAATAGTAAACTCTGATCCTCTTCGAGGAGGTAATCCTGGTAGCTCATCAGGGAAAACTTCTTGGAAGTCTTGTACTATTGGTACCTCGGATAACTTCTTCTTGCTTCCTTCGTCAGTGGTCACAAAAGCTAGATAAGCTTCACATCCGTCACGTATCAATTTCTCGACTTTCATCACCGAGATCATAGGAATCGTAGACATAGGCTTAACTCCTCTGTAAATAAGAACCGGTTGTTGAGGTAGTTCGAAGTCAATAATCTTTCGCCGACAATCGACTCTTGCATAATGCCGTGATAACCAATCCATGCCAAGGATCAAATCGAAATCCTTAACATCGAGAATTACCAAATCTCCCACTAGCTTTTTATCATGAACCTCGATCTCACAATTCTCCAACATTTCTCTAGCTATCATAATCTTATCTCCTGGTGTAGACACAATCAAGTGATACGGTAAAGAAATCCGGGAATGGGGAACATAACATACTGTGCGCAGTGCAATAAAAGAATGTGTGGAACCAGTATCAAATAATGCACGCACATCATGGCCATATGAGGATAAAATACCTTGGATAGTCCCGTCGCCCTGCTCTGCCTCAGCTGTGGTAAGTGCATAAACTCTACCCTGCACCTGTCTATCTGCGGGCTGTGGATGCTGAGCTACTGGTACTGCCGGTATAGGTGCTCCTGGCCCTCTAGCTGCTGATGGCCTCTGATTCGCCTGCTGGCCTCTATTCTGAGGCGGTTGTGTACATCGGTTAGCTGCGTGTCCTTTCTGTCCGCACTTGAAACACGTCACCTCCGGTGCGGGGAGTGCTGCTTGTTTCCTTGGGCAATCCTGCTTCCTGTGTCCTTCTTGCCCACACTTGTAACAAACGTTCTTCCCAGCTAGGCATGGTCCTCCGTGCTTCCTCCCATATTGACCACACTGTGGGCTATTTTCTATCTTCTTTGTTTGTTCCGCTGACCACTTCCTCTTCTTGTTGTTGGATGAGCCCTGAGTTAAATTGGCTCCCTTCTTAGCTGCTTGTGTCGCCCTCGACTCATTGCGATCCCGCTCGATAGCATACGCTCGCTGAACTACCGTGGCATAATTCACGCTCAAAGCTCCTCCAAAAGCATGTCGGATGTCTGCACGCAATCCTCTCTGGAACTTGGTTGCCTACCTTGCTTCAGTAGACACCAATTCCGGAGCATAACGAGATAAGGCTGTAAACTTTGCCTCGTACTGAGCCACCGTGTTAGTACCTTGCACCAACTCAACGAACTCATAGACTTTCTGTTCCTTAATCCATGCCGGGCAATAAGCGTCATTGAACACCTGTTGAAACTCGACCCATGTGGGCTCACGATTACCAAACCTCTGACGGGCAGTCTCCCACCATCTCTCGGCGTCGCCTCTGAATATGAACGTGCTAAGTCGCACACGTCGGTCGTCCATACAACCAATCGATCGAAGATGCTTCTCTATTGATAGCATCCAATTCTCCGCCGCTGCTGCATCTGTACCTCCATGGAATGCCGGTGGTCGAAACGCCATGAAGTCCTTCAATAATTGACTCCCAGTGTCTACTGCCACAATTGGAGCTGTTGGGGCGTCTAGCGGATCTCTTCCACTGCCTTCTGCTTCTTGTGGTACTTGTGGTTGTCTCGCCTGATTCGTCACAAGGGTATCGACTACCCTCATCAAACCTGCCAACATGCCTCGCATCTCGGCCATACCCTGTCGCAAGTCACTACCAGACTCCCCTGGTGAACCTGGTGTAGGAACTGGAACCTCATCTGGTGTAGTAGCAGCCTGGCTGCGTGTAAAGGGTCGTCCTCTTCTATCACTCATCTTCTTGCATCACCACTTAGGGTTAGAATACTGCTAATTGGGCCAACATGTCTAATTAATAGACACAAGTCCTAACTCTACCCAACATCCTATGTGTGTACGGGAGACTCCTCAAAACAACGCTCTGATACCAATACTGTAACACCCCCTCTCCTAAAACTGCCCGAGAAGAGGTGCTACAAAAAATAAAATATAAAACTGACTGATAAACTGAAATCTGATACCAATATGAATAACTCAATCAAATGAAATAAAACTCTGAGTCAACAAAATTGAAAACCATAAACACTGTCTAAGGGAAATCCCTCAACTAAAAAAAAGAATATTAAACTGATACTAAATTGTCAAATGCTCTAAACTAACAAACTGATAAAACTCCCAGACGTCTTTGGTCTTGAGCGACTCCACGTACACACACTACTGGACACTACTGCTAGACCCCACGTCTGGTACTCCCCCGCTAGGACCTGGAATGGTGAAGAGTACAAGGTGAGCTACAAAGCTCAACAAGTGTAAAGCTGGAAAGAAATATTGAAGCTGAATCGAAGAATATCGACGCTGAAATAATTGAAATACTTGCTGAACTGATACTGGAGTAAAATACTTGATTTAATTGATGCTGATAAATAAATCTGATATAACTGGTTGCATTCATAAACATGTAATGCACATAAACTAAAATAAAATGCAGGTATGCAACTTTGGCCCAAGGCCCACATAAACTGATAACACATACCTGACTAATCTGAACCTGCAAACAAAAAAAACTGTAAGCATATACTGTGGGTAAAATATACCCCTAGCTCCCTGGTCGACGACAGGCAAGCAAACTGGTGGGATCCCCGCGAACAAAGCCGCCTGGCGCGCAACATGCAATGCTATGCACACCAAGATGCTGGCACACAATATGTCGTGCTCCATATAAACTCATGTTGAATGTTCATACAAGGATGTATGCACATAACTCACAAATAAATGCTGATCATGACATTTTAAATACTAGTCATGAAATAACTGTTGCTAAACTGATACTTGATGTATTTTAAAAATACATGATTTTATAAATTATGTTGAAACATAATTTATTTTAATTTATACTAATATTATTTTCAATAAAGGGAAGAAATACACTGTTTTTATTGAGAATAAAAGAATTTTAACTTGCTGGAATTTAATTTTGAAGTTCTGCTAGGGGTATCCGAAAATATGGAATTCTGGACAGATTTGATACTCTTTTGTATCTTGGCTATAACTCTCTCTTCTAACTCCGATTGAGCTGATTCAAATTTCTGTGGAAAGACAAGAGGAAGACCTACAACTTTTATGTTTTGAAGTTTCCGAGATTCGGGCTCCATCAAGGTCAAAATTGGCCCGTAAGAGAACAAAACTTTCTGGAATGCTGGGTGGACAAATTGATACCCTTTCGTATTTTGGACAGAACTCTCTCTTTTGAACTCCGATTGATATGATTCAAATTGTTATGGAAAGAAAAGAGGAATACCTACAACTTTCATGTTTTGTGTTTTCCAAGATTCGGGCTCCATCAAGGTCAAAATCGGCCCACAAGATAACAAAAACGTTTTGAAATAAACTCGAAATCGTGAATGAAATTGCCAGAAATCGAAACTGATACTAATAGGGTATTTGGATGCTGGAATTTATCACCATTCGAAGAAATCTTGGGAAAAACAAGTCCCAATGAAGCAAGAATCATTATCATAGCAAATAAACAGATCAAAACTCGAAGAATCGATGATTCAACTCAATTGAAAAATCTGGTTTTCTGCCACTGTATGCATATATATATAAATATACATTCTGTTTTCTTTGCTTTCTCATTAAAAGGAATTGAAACAATTGTTTGCTATTAATCCAAGATCACATAAGAACTGATATATATATATATATCTAAACTGAATGAAGAAAGCTTGAGAATGGAATGGAAGAACTTGCCTTTTGATTTGATTAATCAACCAATGAAGACCAATGGATGAAACTTGAATGAACTCTAGGCTTCTTCAATTTCCTTTCTTTGTTCTTCACGGCCAAGATTTGAAGAATTTTCTTTTTGGCCAATTACATGCTATGCATATATATATATATATACTAATAACAATAAACCTAATGGGCTAAAATAGGTTTAATTAATCCTAGGCCCATTAGACTTTATTTAAAACCTTCTCCTAACCTATTTAGGAGATTATTATTTAAATTATCTGATATTTGGATTTATTTAAATCCCATATATATATCACTTAATTAAATAATTAAGCAATAATATAAAATAACTAATGCTAAAAAGCCAAATAAGCCCTTACTCTTAATTCTCTTTAAAAATAAAGGAATTAATTCTATTTATCACTATTTTTCAATTAAAAATCTCTATTGCCAAATTAAATTAATTAATTGGCAAATATGTATTAAACTAAAAGTTAACTAATTGCATTAATTAATCACTGAAATAAATTGTTAATCTAGGACGGGTCGTTACATAACCTATACAACATAACCAGAATAGTATCCGTTATGTTATATTGGTTATAACCGATATGTTTTTCTTATATCTTTTAAACAAACCAAAAGTGGTGCTATCTCACAAATCACGAATATGCAATGATACCTGTTTTATATTGTTGTTTTTTTTTTTTGCGCTTCAAATCTTTACTTTACAATTCCCAATGTCTGCACCGATCTGACTTTTTATCCTTTGGACAACAATGCCCTTCTCTCCCACCACATGTACTTTGACTTTCCCTTCCCTTTTCCATGTTGGCTTTGTTGGTTTGTGTATCTGTCTAACTGCTCTGTATTCTCGTTGCGATTCCCTCATTACTGTAATCCCAAGTCCTTATTACTGAAAATGGCTCCCTCACATGCGTCGTTTGATAAGAACACAAGCGAGAAGGCAGAGAAGAAGGCCATTCACAGGAGCGAGAAGAAGACGAGAAAGAATGTTAGAATAATATTTCTTTATTTTGTCATGTTTTGAAATACTCCACCGACATATGTCGACATGGGGCTACTTGAAATGCTTATTTGTTAACATTTCAGTTTTAACTGATATGTTTTGTTAACATATCAGCTGTAAGACATTCGATATGTTTGTTTAATTATTATTGTTTTCTCTATTTGCTACAGATATTAGATGCTAAATTGGAGATCAAGAAGTTTTTCAATGCCAACATAACTAGACTTGATCATTTTGATGCCACTGTTGATTTAATGAGGAAGGCACTGATAACAAGGTTGAACTAGAGGAACAGTTTAAGAATTCTGCTTTTGGCCACCTAGTATACGATTTGGATGGAGTAACATGGAGCAATCAATTAGTCCATAGTCTACTGTTAAGACTGTTGAAAAGGGAAGATAATGACGAGAAAGGCTCCTTGTGCTTCAGAATATGTGGGAAGGATGCAAAATTTGGCAGGGAGGAGTTTGCTCTGATAACAAGGTTGAAGTTTGGCAACAGCGAATCAGCAAAGAGGAAAATCAAGGTGGTGGGAACTCCTAAACTGAAAACCAAGTTTTTCCTTGACTGTGACCCAAAGAAAGGTGTTTCAGGGACCAGGTTGAGAGAGTTATTCAGGAAGGACATTGCTAGCGGCAAGGTTAAATGTTCTGATGAAGATCTTCTCTCTTTGTCATATCTCATGATCATCAATGAAATCAATTCCAAGTCTCGTTCGAAGAAGGTGGATATGAGATATTTTCACCTGGCCTCCCATTGGGAAGAGGCCAACAGTTTTCCTTGGGTAAACGACTCCTTTATTTGTACCACAGATGGTGCCAGAAATCGCATTTTGAATACATTCAATTAGAAGAGCCAGAAGATGAAGACATATGACATGGGAGGTTTCCCAATTACATTACTGGTATATTTTTTTAATAATTGCATTGGTTACTATATATCGGTGTTCATTGCGAACTATATTAGTTTTATCATATCGGTATTTATCTGTTTATTTTCCTCGACCTTTTTTATGGGAACCGATATGTGTAGTTTATTATATATTATCGATGGAGCATAGGTTAATTGGGAATTATATCGGTATTTAGGCGAATATTTTAATCGATATTTTAACCATGTTTTCTGAATCGATTTGTAAAGTTTATTATATATTGGTGGAGAATCGAATACTTGGCAATTATATTGGTTATATCATTTCGGTTTACAACCAATTAATATAACCGACATGGTTTCAATGAACCGATATGTACAACCGATATGTATAATTTAAAACATTACAAGACATCTCATATATGTTTTATTTCTTTATGCAGATTTTTATGTTTGAGGTCATGCCACATTTGGTTGACCTCCAACTTGTGGAAAGAAATCAAGAAGGCCGTCAATCTCCAAGAATAAAGAAATGGAGACTTTATGATTCAAAATTCACCCAAGACCAGATTTTGGAGTTGGGAATTTTCGATGAGAAGAATAAAGGGTATGTTACCCCTATTGTGCCAACTAAGGAGGAGATGGGTGAAGATTATTACAAGAACTCACATTGTGTTTTGGTAGAAGAAGAAGAATCAGAGGATGAAGAAGAAGAAGATGAAGAAAAGGAAGTTGGAGGTGAAAATGTTGTGGAGATGGAGTCGTTAAACCAAGCAGGGGGTAAACGTGAAGACCCACGGAAAAAGAGGACTGTCAAGAACTATCTTCATGATTTAAAGATAGAAATTGGGGAAGTTGTGGAAACGGAAGTTAGGAGGGAATTGAGAAACGAGTTGGGTGACATAAAGCGTATGCTTAATTTAATCTTCCGTCATTTTTCAATCAAATCAACAGTCACCGAGGATGAGCATGAGCTGAAGGATGGCGACGGGGAGAAGGTGGAGGATAAGGAGGGTGAGGTTGATAGGATATATGAGAACCATGACGAGTCGAGAACGAGGGGGAGATGATGGAGGATAAGGGGGAGGCAAAGAGGACAGAGGATAATAAGGAGAAGGCAGTGGAGAGGACGGATGATAAGGATGGGGAGGTGGATATGATGGAGGATACGAAGGAGGGGGAGGTGAAAAGGCTAGCGGAGACGATTGATGCTGAAGCGAACAAGGATGGGGAGGTGGAGGTGACAAAGGACTCCGACTCAACAAATATGTCATTAGAATTAATAGCAGCAATAACTCCTGTTAAGGAGACATTCAAAAGGAGACGCACAGAATGGGGCAAGCAAAGAAAAACAGTCATTGAATCAATAATGAAGCCCCCCAGTGATAATAAGGGCGACGGAGTACAAACATTCATATCTGCCCTTCCGAAGCTGAATCCACAAGGTCCTCCTAACGGGGATTGGCATCAGGAGTACCAAATGTTCTTAAAAAATCCAACCATTATTAGAGCTAGCTGCTGTGATATGGACAAGGCGTTTTTTGAGATACTGTCCACACCAAATAGTTGGCTCCTATTTGATGTAAGTATTTCAAAGTATCATATCAGATCCGTATATCGGGTTTTACTCGATTGCGTATGTTAGTTTTAATTTAATATTTAAAATCAAAACTGCACATGGATAGCTACGTAAACATGATATCGGTTAATATCCGATATAGATAACCGACATATTATTCATTTTATCCTATCGATTTTGTATATCGGTTGTTACCTGATATAGCGAACCGATATTTTTCAATTTCATGCATCATTTTCCTATTGCATTATTAATTTAATAATTCTTATTCAAGTTTCTTTGAATCATTCCAGCACATTGATAGCTATGTATACATGATTAATAAAAGAATGAAAGAATCACAGACAACCAATGATAAATTATCATTGGTGCCAGGCACATTTGCTATAAGTTTCGACGAAATTAATATATGTGTAAATTATTTCGTGGATATAACTGTGTTTAACATTAAGAACACTTTGTCATTTTGGCCCCATACAGCAATCATTGCAAGGTTCGTGGTTGGAATTTCAGAAAGGCAGTTGGGAGCCTTTTGGAGAACCAGATTTACCTGTGCAAATGTTTTAGGGAGATGCACTTGCTTCCAATGGATTTTTGAATGTGGACAGCATGCTATGCTGTTGGAAATGTATGCCCTAAAGACACGTTTTTATTTAATTTATGGTAATGATGTTTCCTTTTAGTCAGTTTGTTGCACATATATCATTTGCATTTAATTGTTGGAAAAGTGTCCATGCTATTAAGTAAGTGATTCATGTGATGGGTCGTTCTTCACAGTTAGGCATGAATCATGGGTACTTAATAAGCAAGAAAAATATTACTCTTGATCTTTTGATAGAACTGGGCATTCTATCATGATAAGATCATTGTACAATAGATCCTAATGGAGGATGGCTTGCCTTAGCCAATAAACAGTCCGTTTACTCTAATTGTACAAGCGCATTTGGAATGCGTAGAGTGGACCTGTGATAGAAGCTAATGACAAAGTACTGATTATCATGGAGCTAGTCTATCACTGCTACTACGTGGACGAGTACTCTAATACTTGAGTATTAGTTGGTGGTCTAGTGAACCTAGAGCTATATTCTTAGATTCACTATAGGTGAGGTCTATCAAAGATCAGCAACCTTGTGAGTTGGGAGTGTGGTTTATAATTAGCTAAGACAGACTAATACAAGATAGTTTATGTGATTCACCCCCTTGTGATTGTCCAAGAATAATCAAATAATCCAGGGCCCTGGAAACGTGACTTAAGAGTGTGTGCTTCTGGGTAGCTCCCAGTGATAAGTAAGTACATTCGAGTAGTCACGGATTATTGGACTAGTGATCTAAGGATGGTAGAAGTCATTTAGAGAGGTGTTGGTACATTATTCCTTTCTAAATGATGGGTGTTACACAGAGGGGTATTTTCGTCATTACACTAGTAGGTCAAAGACATCGTACATGCAAAATTATTCGTGGGGTCAGTGTTACCATATGGTGATAGTTGGAACACTTAGAATGACAAAATGTAGCTACTGGGTAGCAGGGATATTTTGGTCATTTTAGTAGCCATGAATAATTTGTCTTTTGGTCCCCAGGGTAGCTCGATGTAACTCATGTATTATTTAATACATTTTGGCCTATTGGGTGAATTACATTGAGAGAAATTATTTAATAGTTCATTGGTTTTAATTAATTAATTGGGCTAACCCAATTAGAAAATTAATTAAAATGGACTTGGCCCACTAGGGTTTTAGCCCTAGGGTTCTCCCTATATATATTCTCTCTAGTTGTTTTTAACCTAATTTCGATTTTCTCTTCTTCACCAAGAGAGGCCACTGGTTTGAGTCATACCTTGGAAGATCAAGAGATCTGATGCGAAGGAGCCAACGGATTGCAGGACAGTCGACGTCTCCGCCACGTGAAGAAGCTGTCGCGCCTCCTCCTCCTGTTGCTCCATTCCGTCCGGTAATCCATAAGAAAAGTAAGTCTTCTAGATTCTTGTCATTACGAGGATTGTTTTTTATGCTCAAATCGCTTCCGTTGCATGCTTTGATCCTCGTTGACGGTCCTTCATATGCCCCACAAATATAGATGATAAACATTGGGTTTTGGTAAGGATAGAATTGCAATCTCAGATTGTTCGTGTTTACACGTCAACCAAATCTGTAGACTATGAAAATAAGTTCCAGTATATGGTAGATATGATTCCCAAACACCTAATAAGTTGCAAATACCCCATATTTAAACCTGATATTATTTTGATTGACAAGTGGAGGTTTTGTGTTAAAGAAGGTCCGCAGCAAACCGGGTTAGTATATGTTATTTTTTAAAAATTTATAGTTAGTGTTTTTGGTGTTAGTCCTATTAATGGATGGTGATTTTTTTTCCGTGTTACAATTGACAGGGGTGGTGATTGTGGGATTTTTGTACTCAAATGGATGGAATTCATGGCCCACAGTATCTCAATACAGGAGATGACCTCGGAACGAGCTGCACATTTCAGAAAAGAAATGCCTGTGGAGCTTTATTCTTTTGCAGTCATGGATACAAAGGATTATGCAGCCCAAAGGACTGCCAGAATAGATAAAGATAAAGAAGTTGCCCATATAGAGAAAGAGAAAGAAGCTCCCAAACGTACCAGGAAGAGACGAATTTTTTTTTACTGAATTTGAATTTATTTGAGGTCATTTATATTATTATTCTTGTAATAACAGTGATAATCAATAACGATATGTCGACTAACCAATTATTGCAAGTAACCAATATAAATGTTGTGATAATCAATAACGATAATGCATTGGATTTTAACCGTCTTTATATACAATGGCAAACACTTTCTCATTCGGAGAAAAATATATTTATTGTTTTCAATAAATTTTTCCCACCGTGCCTAATATGTGTATAAAACCCCTAAGTTCATTTTACGGGCTTAATGTCCTCTTTTTCGGGCTGTACATCAATTCACTAGCATGGACGAGATTAATTGCCCGAAGAAACCCGTATCAGGTTTATAGCTATAATAAACTCGATAGGTATACTTTTTTAATTTGGTTGTTCATTTTACCGACGAATCCTTGAGAGCCAACATCAAATTGGGGGTTATTTATTGTCTGCCTCCTAGTTGATTACGATCCCCCCGCTCCCAAAAACTAAAACAAACCCAAATTCAATGAATACCTGATTATTAGTCTTTATTGCATATTGTTACGTATACCCTTGAAATTTAAAACACCCGTACTAATTAAACCCGACTTGCCTTTCACTCACTCGATCGCTCCCTGTGACTATCTTCATTAAGCCCAAGTTGCTATCTCTTCCTAAACCCCACATTTGCCACAGAACAAGCAAGCAGCCGCCGTATTAGCGTTTAACGTCATCGCCGAACCCTAACCGCCCACAGTGAAGAGGTGAGCCATGTTCTTCTTTTGTGTTATTTTTGTCTAACGCTATGGACTTAAACGCAATCTGTATCATAACTCGGCTATGTCTATCGATGAGGGATGGAATGCGGGCCGACTTTCTTCCCGACATCGCTTCGTCGTGATGAAGCCCTGTTGACGATGATGACTGTATGCATTTATGGCCAGTTGGCCTCCTTGTAGCCCGATGAAGCTAAGCAGCCCGCGAACGTGGGTCCTGAGCTTAATATGTAATTTCAGGCTAACCGGGTGTCATCATGGCATTGACGTCGTGCCTTCTCACCACTCCGTACAAAACCTATACCGTCCTTCATTTACGGGCTTAACATGTAATTTAAGCCTGTTTGAGGGCTTAAAAACAACTTTAGGCTCGGTAAATAGAACATGTTCATGTACCCCATTATTTAAAAAGATATCGCATTCCTGTTATTTCATAATGGTTTTCCTTTTTTTTAATTTTGGTTGATCACTGTCAGATGGATGTCAACCAAATGTTGAAATTTACGTATGTTCATGCTAATCAGGTAATCCTGCCGACTACGCGGTTCACAACTCACTGTGGCTTGTAGTAGCTTACAATTATTTGTAAGGCATTAGGCCGTTATCGCCTCTTATAAACATTCACCGATGGGCCGCTGGGACATTTTACTTAGATCCCTCTGCATGATCAATATTCTGCACCACAATTGGTTAGAGAAGTCCTGGTTAGGGAGGTCACCTTTCCCATAGCCCGGGAGGATGAGATGTGGTTGGAGCTTGGGGATGTGCCATATAAGTACGGGAAGCAAGAATTCATTCTAATAAGTGGACTCCGATTTGGAATAATTGATAAAGAATAATGTGAAGCGAGGCCGATGCAGACAGACAGTTTACGCGTGCGGCTTTTCCCATAGTAACGGGTGGTGTATTGGCGTGACATCAAAGTAGCTCTTGATTCCAGACATGACCTCCCTGCAGATGATGTCCTCAAGCTAAGTTATATTGCTATTGTGACAATTTTGTTTCTTGGCCACGATGAAAGCGCACCGGTGGAGGACTTTCTGTGGACTATGGCCGATGACTTGCATGCATTTCAGTCATTGCCTTGGGGTATGTACATCTATAGTAAGAGCTTGCATTAACTCTGACTGGCCACTGCAGATGGCAAGATGAGTGGGGAGCTTAGCAAGAAAATCAATAGTTACGGTTTTGTTCGGGCGTTTTAGGTACTAAATTCAGTATAGTGACATCGGTCTGTCGACAATGAACATTACATTATTTGTGTAATATTTGTCGATGCCAACTACCCTTTTGTTTAACTTGAATTGTTTTATCAGTTTATTATTAAAATTATTTGATTTATACAGTGGTAGCTGATTGAAACATTCCCATGGGTGGAGAATAAGTGGGCCATCAGACTATCCGTTTTGGTTTCTATTCCCAAATGTCAGAAGTGGTGCTCTAAAAGAAGGCCACATAAAATCAACTACGTAGAAGGCCTTAGGAATGTATGTTCGAAACCTCAAATTAAATTGAGTAACTTCTTGAATATTTTTAGTAAACTGAATAAATGATAAAATCATGTCGTAGGTTCGGGGTACGAGTGCGACGCTCGAGCCAACCGACGCAAAGCGGGACATTGACTTCTGGAGGTCCTTTAACCCTCTGTACTGGGTTGGTGTTGACGTATACAAATTAGATGGCAGAAGGATTGACCATAATCTGTAGGATGCAGTCCGGTCCGACCAAGTGGGAGAGTAGGAGGAGGCAGATGCGGCTGATGGTGCTCCTTGTACAGATACAATGTTAACGTGTAGGGCGGAGACAGGACTCTCTCCTACTACGCACCGCGGACAACACGAAGAAGATGTATGATATTGCTAATAAAATTGTTCATGTGATGTAAATTTGATATATGATAAATTGTTCATATTGTATATGTACACATCTAATATTTGGCATTGCCTTTTACAGATCACCAATAAGCTGAATGTGATGCTGGAGATGTTGTGGTCCATGAACGGTGAACTTAGCCAGATGAGCACACGTTTGGATCGAGAAATTGGTCTAATGAGCTCACGCATGACGCTTACTGAGAGGAGGTTGGGCCATGTGGAGTGGAGGTTAAGGCAAGTGGAAATGGGGTAAGCATCACTACTTACCCATCTACACGTCCCGCCTGTTGTGAATTCCCCAACTGACGTGGACGGTGGTTATGATGAGGAACCAGATGGTCAACATACACCTCCAGTTGGCAATGAAGCGGATTACCAGACATCACTAGGCAGAGTATACCCGAACTTCACTTTGAATACGTATTACATTTCAGTCTGCAAAACCTTATTGTAAGGGTTAGTGATTATACAGTTGCAATCGCAGTGTCGTCGGCTAAAATACACCGACCCCACCAGACTTAAGCGGTTAAGGGATGCTGTCGCAATGGACAGGACCGACGATGCAATTGATGCGGATACAGTGCCGCAGTCCAAATCAGTTGGGATAATGGAGGATGTTCATGTTCCTCAGCCGGACAGAGGGTCAGTCAGTGTGATGGATAATGCGGCTCATGTTGCGGAACATCACCTGGAGCTATAGGGGACAGGTGATGAAGTCCCTCAAAATCTATCACCCACTGATGATGCCGAGGTTGTCATGCAGATAGCAGCTGAAGTATCGCATCGCCACCTGGACCCACATGATGAGGATAATCCTTACCCCCCGAGGGCTACGATGATTACATACGGTCGGATAAAGATATTGCGTGAGTATTAAAAGGCTTAAGCAATTTTTACTTGCTAATTCTATTTACATATGCGCAATCTAACTCTTAATTCATTGTTGTTGTAAGCAGGACACAGGGTACATTGTCCATCTAATACCCAATGACCTTCGGTGCATAGCAGAATCTCCTAACTGGGTAGAAGCGGCACACATCCACAGTTATATGTGTTGCCTCCGACGAATAATGAAGACACAGTGTAGTGGTGTGTATGACACCAATTACGCACTGATGTCGTCATCACTATTTGTGAGTGCTATACAGAAATCTTATATTACTTCTTTATCAGTATGCATATTTATTTTGTTCATGATCATATATTCCATCTAGGTACTTATGGTATTGCACTGGAACAATACATATGCCGGGAAGCGGTTCGTGGCTAGTCAGGCGATTATCCCAGACAATTGGCTGAATTTTGTCTAAGGCCAGATTGATGATGATGAATGCCCGTGGTAGACAATGGACTTCGTATGTGTTATTTCAACTTATTTATGGAGTTACTGCCTTACAAAATCTAATGGTTATATTATATGCAGGTGTTGCTCCCATGCAGTATAAATAATGGTCACTGGGTCCTTGCGAATATTTTCCTGAAGGAGGGGAAAGTTATTGTATACGACTCCCTTGTGAAGTCAGCAGATAGCAGGAAGTCCAGGGTGATGGCCATGCAGGCATTAGTCAGCCTCCTCCCCATTCTGCTGGTACCCAGTGGATATTATGAGTATCTATCCAAAGCTACGCATGCTTACAAAAAATGGGTAATGGAGATTTTTGATCCGGGGAAGGTGCTGGTGCCGCAGCAACCCGATGGGTACTTTAGTTATTTACATTAAATTAATTTATTATGGATTCAATTTAATATTGTTGACATTGAATGTTTTACTAAATTTGAATTTTTCTAATACATGCACTCATGCAGAGTGTATGTTATGAAGTACGTTATAGATATCTTGCGGCACACCGAGGACCAGTGGGTTAGCAATCAAACCATGGGTGATATGACTACTCTCCGCCAGAATTTTGCGATGTTTTTGTATAGACATAGCAGTGTAGTTGATAGTTGAGTGTATATGTTATTAGTAAAATTAATATGTATTTCTATTGACATTTAACTCTAGTTGGTATATATATTTTCCTCACATGTAATATGTATATTATGCTGATACGTAATATATATGTTATGCTGAAATGTCTATGTTGTGTATACATAGCTGTGTAAAATGGTTATGAGTGTGGTGATCGTCGGACCATGAAGACTCCTCCACCAGATTCGGCCTTCATCGCGTGACTAAACCCAGACACCGGGTTTTATCAAATTATTATCCCCATTGAATTTACTACCAAGCCTTATTGGAATTTATCGGGAAATAAAGCCCGTAGTTTTTCGGGTACTAAACGGCTGCGGGATTTATATGCCAATAAAATCTGAAATATTTGACTCACAGGCATAATTGCGGTATGACGCCCGGAAGGCATTATACCCAAAGAGAAGTTTACCATGACGCGGTTCAGGGCAATGACCCGGGGCATTCGCATCCTAGGTTTACTTTAGAGGACATCTGGTTTAAATGTTCAATTAAACCCGACCATTATCATCAATCAGTCAGACCACTATGAAGACTTTGGTTGTGTTTCGAGGGGGCAGGGGTGGGAATAGTGTCATCGTAGTTCAAGGTTGTGAATATACAAGAACAATTGTAATCACACACTTACCCATTAGTTATTATTTATACTGATCTTAATTACCCAATCTATATTTTTTTAAAATTTAAAAAATACATTTCTATGAATAATATATATTATCACTCAAGAGTATGAATACCATTATATTCATGTGCTTAGCATATTCTATTTATCACACTCCATGTTTCGAACTGTGACCCTAATATGAATGAAGCAATCATCATTTATAGACATTCGCTCTTGTAAACACATGCATTGTTTGATATTGACTTCTGTTGTAATAGAATTTCACCCCAAAATTATCATCAGAATCATATACAATATTTTTTAATTGAACGATACATTATGCAATATACATGTTACATAACTGGGATGGTCACACTACAGTGCTTGCTCCCACACCTTAAATCTCTTAAGCGAATCTGCCTGCTGTCCTCCATCTATGATGGTCACATTGCAGTGCTTGTATAGATATGATTGGAAGCCGAGGTTTATCATATTAACTGCAAACCATATAAAACCTAGAGGAGAATTTCCCCCTGGTAAGGTATGCAATGGCAATGTAAGGTTCCTCTCAAGACCATTGGTAACGTTAGAGTATGTTAACTGCATACTCTAACGTGGATTGTCTGCATAAAATTTGCATAGTACAAAGTTATAACACAATTACATTTTTTAAAACACACATAAAACACATGCATATCATTACTGAGGAATTAATATATACATGGCAGAGAAGAACTTATAAGCATAAACAACTAATTCACAATGAAATTGGGTTTAATTCCATTAAATATTGATGAATACGTATCGGTTTGTGTGTTCACCGATTAAAACTGAGGAAGTGGAAATTGGTCAAAGGATATCGGTTCATATTGGGTCATTCATATCGGTTAAATAACCGATGTGTATTAACCGATTAAAACCAGTTGGGGCGGTGGAGCTCGGCGGAATAGTAGCGGTTTCTATCCGATGTATCAAGTAGCTTTGCACAAAATAGTTTCATTAGTGACTACTAATTTAATGACATTTTAAAACATAGTTTTCTTGGTAAAAACATTATACCGATATGATATGAAGCTTGATGGAATCTCCTCCTTCGTTAAAGCCATTTCCTACAGAAGGCTCCTCTTGGATCTAGCAACTGCCGTCAGCCATAACTACTACTGCATCGATTGCCAGCAACCACCTCCGTCCACACATTCCCACAATCAGATCCTACCATTACAAATGCAAAGCCATCAACATAGAAAACAATGTGCTAGTTTATCGGATCTAATTTCTTAAGGCACGCACAGTGCCTCCAGCTAAGTCTGGTTAGGGGTTTCCGACCATCATAGGCGACCACCCAAAACCCTTATCCCCAAAGACCAACATATATATCATCCATACATGCTAAATCTGTCACTAAAAAAAATCTTTAGACTTACCTACCTATTATTCGGGTGCTTAGGATTTCTTGATTTACAGTTGTCTACGTAGAGAAAGCACGACAGCAGGCATGCCCTAGAGAAGAGGAGGGTCTTTATCCTCGGGTTACATACATCATTTACATAACTGATGTGATTGGACCCATCCCGAGGCAAATGAGACCATGGCACGTGATTACCTCCCTACGCATCCAATCAGGTGGTGCGATAACACATCAATTCGGCTCGGTTGAGATCTGATAAGTACAAATATCTTTTCGTGAAATATGCCCATATTAATTGCTCTACGGACGTCTAGTATGCGTTTTATTATTACTTCAGCCACTACAGCTCTATAATATAAAAAATGGTAACTCCCTCTTATTTGTTAAAAGGTTATAAATCGTTGTTGCCGTCTCTGTCACGACTTGGCCATTCCTCAGGCCTAACCGATGTTGTAAACCAATGAACCCATATGCAATATACGTCAGTGAACAAGTATGATATGCCCCATGATCGATCGCACTCTCTCTTCCTAGACAGCTTCGGTAAATCAAAGATTTTGAGAATTCCAACCGTTTGATCTTCCCCAACGTATTTTCACGGTCGAATCACCCGAAGAACAGGTATGTAATACGATTTAGCATTCATGCATGATTTATTTTCGTATATATGAGGGGTTAGGTATGGACGACAGTTTTTACAATAGATATATGAAGATTCCACAGTTGGATGTTGCTGGTGTTGGGGTATGTTGGTCTATAGTTGGAGGGACTGTATGTGCGTTGTTCATTTGTAAAAAAAATCAAGAAATCAGAGCTGGTAAACTTGTGGCATTGTTTTGTATGTTAACTTGGATGGCTTTGTGTTTGTTATGGTAGGCTCAGATCGTGGAATGTCTAGACGGAGGTGGATGCTGGCGACCGCTAGCTGCGACAGTTGTGACCGGTGTTGGCTAGATCCAGGGGGAACCTCCTGCAACAAATGGCTTTAAAGAAGGAGATGCCATCGAGCTTTAGATCATGTGGGTATAACATTTTTACAAATCAAACTATTCTTAAATTTTCATTTAATCAGTTCTCATGTTCATTTCTAGAATTAAACACAATTTAATTTCATTGTGAATTAGTTGTTTATGCTTATAAGTTCTTCTCTAGTATGTATATTTTACTGTTATGCATGTGTGATATGTCTAATTGAAAAAATGTAATTGTGTTGTAACATTGAAATATGCAAATTTTTTGCAGACAATCCAGATTAATCATTGGCTTCAATCATCTATCTGGAGTCACATAACAAGCAAGCTGACTTCCAGGATTACTTCAATTAGATAAGCCTTGATGCAGTGAATTGCCTTGTACAAGGAGCTGCCATCAAGCTCTAGATCATGCGAGGCAGGATGCCATGAATGGTGATCATCCTTCCTAGCATGATCTGGAGCTTGATGGCATCTCCTCCTTCAAGCCAATTCGCTGCATCAAGGCTTATCAGATTGAAGTGATGCAGGACGTCAACTTGCTCCCACACCTTATATCTTCTGTGCACAAAGGCAGATCCAGGGGGAATCCAAGGGGAATGCTGGACCTTTAAGAGGGGCTATGTGTGTGTATACATATACATATATATATAATGTTTTGGTTGGGGTTGGCATGGGCTGAAGCCCGTGCCTGCCCCTCCCTGGATCCGCCCACTGCCTATGCATCTTCAAGGCATTTTGCTGCAGCAAGGCTAATATGATATTTCTAAACCACACCATATTACAATGAGTTATGTAACATGTGCATTGCACAATGCATCTTGCATACCAATAAATTATATATGAATTCCATTATCATTTTGGGGTGACATTCTATTATAGCAAAAGTTCCCCATTTTCCCACAATGCATGTGTTTTCAAGAGTGAATGTCTATAAATGAGGCAAATATGCTACTTACACAAAATAGCAAGCAGGGTATTTTTGACATTTTTACACAATCAAGGGTGATGACTTGTTGAGATATGTGATCTTGTAGTCGAGAAGGCAGTAGATAATTTTAATATAAAATGTAATCACATGTATAATAAGAAGTATACCATTAATTACTTCCAGAAAATAAAATTGTGATAAAAAGTTAACTTTATCATTTGATAATTAAATGAATTATTTAAAATATTATAAAATAATATTTATGAAAATTCTGAAGTAAACGTGTTTTGTTATGATGCAATCTTATAATTTATATTCACATTATGTATAATGTCATTAAAGAATTATTGTAATACCCCGAGAGCCCAGGAAAGTTAGTATATATCGAGGATAGTGTAAGAAAGGAAACAACACCAGCTGGATACCTTTTGGGCTGAATGTTGGCAAGGAACTCCCAAGTTAAGCGTGCTTGACCTGGGGTAATCTAGGGATGGGTGACCCCCCTGGGAAGTTCATGTAGGCCCATCAGGGTAAGTTGTTCCTGTTCTTCCTATCGCTCGATCAGGACGTTACAGGTGGTATCAGAGCCGACCCCCGAGCCTCTGAGCGCGGTGGTGGGGCAAACCTCAGCGAGGAGGCTGAGTCCCGAGGGGGGTGTGAGGCCCCTATGGGGGGTGCGTGTAGGCACCTTAGGTGAATCCCACATCGGCCATGCATGGGGGGAGATCTGGGACCGGTTGTAAGGTCGCATGACGAGGACGTCATGTGCTTAAGGGGAGGAGAATGTAATACCCCGAGAGCCCAGAGAAGTTAGTATATATCGAGGATAGTGTAAGAAAGGAAAAAATACCAGCTGGATACCTTTTGGGCTGAATGTTGGCAAGGAACTCCGGGGTTAAGCGTGCTTGAATTGGGAGCAATTCAAGGATGGGTGACCCCCTGGGAAGTTCGTGTAGGCCCATCAGGGTAAGTTGTTCCGATTCTTCCTATCGCTCGAGCGGGATGTTACAGCCTGTAACGTCCTGATCGAGCGATAGGAAGAACAGGAACAACTTACCCTGATGGGCCTACACGAACTTCCCAGGGGGGTCACCCATCCCTGGATTACCCCAGGTCAAGCACGCTTAACTTGGGAGTTCCTTGCCAACATTCAGCCCAAAAGGTATCCAGCTGGTGTTGTTTCCTTTCTTACACTATCCTCGATATATACTAACTTTCCTGGGCTCTCGGGGTATTACATTCTCCCCCCCTTAAGCACATGACGTCCTCGTCATGCGACCTTACAACCGGTCCCAGATCTCCCTCCGTGCATGGCCGATGTGGGATTCGCCTAAGGTGCCTACACGCACCCCCCATAGGGGCCTCACACCCCCCCTCGGGACTCAACCTCCTCGCTGAGGTTTGCCCCACCACCGCACTCAGAGGCTCAGGGGTTGGCTCTGATACCACCTGTAACATCCCGCTCGAGCGATAGGAAGAATCGGAACAACTTACCCTGATGGGCCTACACGAACTTCCCAGGGGGTCACCCATCCTTGAATTGCTCCCAATTCAAGCACGCTTAACCCCGGAGTTCCTTGCCAACATTTAGCCCAAAAGGTATCCAGCTGGTATTTTTTCCTTTCTTACACTATCCTCGATATATACTAACTTCTCTGGGCTCTCGGGGTATTACATTCTCCTCCCCTTAAGCACATGACGTCCTCGTCATGCGACCTTACAACCGGTCCCAGATCTCCCCCCATGCATGGCCGATGTGGGATTCACCTAAGGTGCCTACACGCACCCCCATAGGGGCCTCACACCCCCTCGGGACTCAGCCTCCTCGCTGAGGTTTGCCCCACCACCGCGCTCAGAGGCTCGGGGGTCGGCTCTGATACCACCTGTAACGTCCTGATCGAGCGATAGGAAGAACAGGAACAACTTACCCTGATGGGCCTACACGAACTTCCCAGGGGGGTCACCCATCCCTGGATTACCCCAGGTCAAGCACGCTTAACTTGGGAGTTCCTTGCCAACATTCAGCCCAAAAGGTATCCAGCTGGTGTTGTTTCCTTTCTTACACTATCCTCGATATATACTAACTTTCCTGGGCTCTCGGGGTATTACAATTATTGTAAACATTTAAAAAATAGGGTGTTTTATAGTTTTATGTTTTCAGCAATAGTTTTTCAAATTGAGAACACGAACGCATTTTCAATATTATAAAAATAGACTACCACAATAAAAAACTGAAAAATTAATTACAAAAGTTAGTGGTACTATTCATCAAACTATTGATCATCAGGACTATTCGGTCATTTTGATCTTCGTCCGAAGAAGAGTCCGATCGGACTTGTCCGTTTTTATTTAAAATTTGTAAAAAAATTTATACAATTTTTTCTTCTGAATGTGGGATGAGATTTCGGTTTTGTTGAAGTTGTTTTGGTTGGAGTGTTGTTGAGAAATGTTGGATGAAACTTAAGAAACCCAAAATACCGAAATGAATCGAACAAAACCATCTGGATCTGAAAGTTATTTTTTATAGTCCAATTAAGCTAATGGACAGTCCTAATAGAAATGAATAATCCATTGAAAATAGTCCGATCAGGCTGATTGTTTTTTGAGTTTTTTTTTTTTTTAATGAATTTGATTCTCTTTTAAACTCTTGTATTGTTGTTGTTAAAGTGGCTGAAACTCATACTATGGATCCGAAATGATTCATCAGGAGTCCAACAACAATAGTCCAATTGAGCTTGCCTATCAATAGTCCAATCGGGCTCTACACATAAGAATAGTCCTATCGGACTCTTCATGTCAAGTATCCAGATCGGACAATTCGGACTCTTCATGTGAAGTATCCTGATCGGACAATTCACACTTCACACTTACGCGGTCCGTGAATAATTCAATCCGACGCATTAAGATGGAATCAATCGGGTACTATTCCTGTTTGAATTAATTGACAAACACAATGCTGTCTGAATACATAAATAACGAATAGTCTGATCGGGCTATACAATATACTGTTCCTATTTTAATAAACTGTCTCAAATTTACATAAATCCTCCAAATTTAAATTCTTCCCAATTACACAAATCTTCCAAATCTCCGACATTCAAATATCAAATGACATCGTTACACAACCGTCTCAAATTATATAACCTAAATTACATAATTTGAATCAATCACCGCGAATCTTGTGGTTGTCTTCTTCGCCTATTTAAATCACCCATCTTTGGTTCTTCTTCATGCTCTTTGTGCTATTTCCATGGTAGTGTTTAGGGTAGGGTTTGAATGTCTATGGGCAACGTGGTTTTAATTTCTGTTTTGTTTTTTCCTTTTTTCTTGCACAGTAAATATGGGTCCCATTTAAATAGGCCACGTAGCGAGCCACCTGTGCAAAGGTACACGCCCGGGGATTCGATTTAGAGAGCTGGCCAAAATTGCAACTAATATCATAAAATGGGTAATTTTTGCCAAAATTGAAACGATTGGATATAACCGCAAAAACCAAAAACATTTGGTTATTTGGTGCTAATTGGCTGAATAAAAAATACAAATATTATTAGTAATCATTTAGCCTTGATGTGGTCCGTTCAGACTATATCGTGGTGTTAGGTATTCATTCGGATTTTATTTGGGAATCAAGTCCGATCGGATATTGCTGAAATGATTTTCATGAAGTCTGAATAATCTTATATCACTTTATCGAAAGATGAAGTCTGATTCGATATTGTTTAATTAATGGAATCGGTCAATACCACCATAAAGTCCGATATGATCAAAATCTCATCCCAAACATACATAAAGTGATATCGGTTCTAACGTAACAGGTACCGATTGGACTAATGAGTTATTTTTTGACAAAAAAGGCCATTCCCGCCTGATACATGAACAGTCATACCGTTTCATTTGCATCTCTTCGCTTCACCTTCTGTTTTTATTATATTTGTGTTGTCTGACTGTCTTTTGCTCTATTAGATCGTTATTCTCAATTTGGTTCACGTTCTTATTCCTCCATATTACTGATAGGATGGATAGCTCAATCGAGAAGCAGTCGAAGCCGGCCAATAACAAGAGCGCAAAGAAGATGGTTCATCAGGTTTGATTTTGGACTATTTCCTTTGTCTGGTGATGTTTTGACGATATTGGCAGCGAATAATTTGATATGAATACATACCACTCAGTTCAGGTTTGAGAAGATGAACTGAATCCAGAAAATATATGTTATAAACTGACATATTTATAATATCAGCAGATGTGTTAGCATTTATCTATGGTTAGATGAAGAAGGGGTAACGGTTTATGGGCATCTTATTTGGCGAAGATATGTTAGCATAATATAGGATGATAGGTTAACATACATCGGTGGCATATATATACACCACCGATATGGGGTAACCAATGGTTAGGGTTTAGCGTTTACTCCGTATGGATATGGGGTAACCGGTATATCGCTTATATTATATACTTGACTGGTTACTTGTAACCGATAAAGATTGTATTGTTTGTTAACTTAATATATATTTTTTTTTTTTGTACAAAGGTTAGATGATAACTTGGAAATCAAGGAGTTTTTCCACGCGAGGATTACTAGACTTGATTATTTTAAGGAGACTGTTAAAGGCATTAGGGCGACACTGAGGCATAAGCCTGACCTTGAGGAACAGTTTAAGGCATCTTGTTTTGGACAACTCGTATATGGAGTAGAGGGACTAACATGGAGCATTCACTTAGTCCACAGTCTACTGTTAAGGCTGCTAAAGATAGTAGACAATGATGAGGAAGGCTTCTTGTGCTTCAGAATATGTGGGAAGGATGTAAAATTTGGGAGGGAGGAGTTTGCTCTGATCATGAGGTTGAAGTTTGGAAACATCGAGCATCAAAGAGGAAAATCAATGTGGAGGGGACTCCTGCACTATTCGCCAAATTCTTCCCTGACTGTAACATAAAGAAAGGGGTTTCAAGGGCCAAGTTAAGACAGATTTATATTCGGCATATTGTTAGTGGTAAGGAGCAGTGTTCTGATGAAGATCGTCTCTCTATGTCATATCTGATGATTATAAATGAAATCAATTCCAAGTCCCATGGCACGAAGTTGGATATTAGATATTTTCACCTGGCCTCTGATTGGCCAGAGGTTAACAGGTTCCCCTGGGCAAATGAGTCCTTCATCTCTACAATAGATAGCGCCAAACAAGGCATCTTGAATGGGTTCAGACAGAATAACGATAACAAGACATACGACATTGGAGGTTTCCCAATTACCTTACAGGTATATATCGGTGGATCATTGATATGAATAAATCGATGCGAATATGATATCGGTGGATCATCATATCAATTATACCATATCGGTCTCTGACCGATTATATTAACTGACATATCTTATTAGAACCGATATATGTAACCGTATGTCTTATTCTAATTTTTGTATTATAAAGTAGTAAAAGAGACATTATCTAATACTTATTTTCTTAATTTTGTATCATATGCAGATTTTTTTATTTGAGGTTATGCCACATTTGGCTAAGCTCAAAATTGTTAAAAGAATTGACTCAGGCCCTCAAGCTCCAAGGACGAAGAAATGGATATTTCTACCTACAAAAATCAACCAAGAACAAATATTGCAGAGGCATTTATTTGATGATGGGGAAGTTATCCCCATTGTGCCAACAGAACAGGAGAGGAGGGAAGATTATTTTATTAAGGCACATGTTGTATTGGAAGAAGAAGAAGAAGAAGAAGAAGAAGAAGAAGAAGTAAATAAAGATAAAGGAGTCAGAGGGGGTGCAAATGTAATGGAGGTTGACTCAATACACCAGGGAGGAAGGAGTGTTGAACTGAAGGAAAAAATATATATAAAGACCTAGTTAGATGGTTTAATGAAGGAAATTCGGGAGGAAAGAAAGGAAGTGAACAACAAGGTCGGTGAAGTGAGAAACGAGCTAAGGGAAGTGAAAAACGAGCTCGGTGAAGTGAGAAACGAACTAAGGAAGTGAAAAATGAGCTCGGTGAAGTAAGGCACATGTTGAACCGAGATAAGGAAGAGAGCACCAACATGAAGAATATGTTTACTTTGATCTGGCAACGATTGTCAATCAAGCCACTGGTAACTTTGGGGGAGGACGAGAGGAAAGATGTTGAAGGTGTGGTTTAGGTGGAGGAGGACGGGGACGAGGAGATGACGGAAGGCGATGTTGCTGAGGCTGTAGCTGTGGTTGAGAAATTGATAGAGGAGACACAAACAGAGCCAATAAACCCCTCATTAGATGAAATAAAAGCAGATACTCCTATTAAGGAGACATTCCAAAGGACGGGTGTACAGATGGGGCATAAAAGGAAAACCATTGAATCAATTATGAATCCCCCCGAGGGAAATAAGGAGGAGGACTCGGGAGTAACATCATTCACCTCCAAACTCCCAAAGCTGAATCCCAAACCCACAGATGCTCCAAGCAGTGATTGGGTGGAGGACTTGCATAAATTTCTCAACGATCCAAATACAATAGTAGTTATCAAAGCTTCCTACTGTTATATGGATAAGGAGTTTTTTGAGATCCTATCAAAAAAAGACCAATGGCTTCGATCTGATGTAAGTCATTATCTAACTATATATGTTATGTTATGTATGACATCAGGTTATAATTATCTGTTAAGAGCCGAGACTTACTTACATATATCCTTTGCTATATAGATACGTCGGTTACACTTTATTGGTTATATGTTAATTAGTCGATTATCGATTATATGTTATAATGTCGGTTTCCTATATCGATCTTGAATCGATATATATAGTCGATATATATACATTGTCATGTATCGGTTTCATATGTAAGTTACAAACCAATATTTATAACCGTGTTTGCTTATGGTATTTTTTTTTTAAAATCTTTACAGCACATGGATAGTTACGTGTACATGTTGAATAAAAGAATGAAACAATCAAAGACAACCAATACAAAATTAGCATTGGTTCCAAGCACATTTAATGTAAGTGTCGTAACCATATATATTATCTGGATTGTAATTTACTTCTTAAAATAACTAAGCATTTGTGATTTTGACCGCACACAGCAATTATTGAAGAGTGCATGGGATCAATTGAAGGCAGGAAAGTGGGGAAATTTCACGGAGCATGATATTCCTTGCCAATATTTTTAGGGAGAGACAACAGATACCAACGGATTCTTAAATGTTGAGGCCATGCTATGCCCTACAAATGTAGATGATAAACATTGGGTTTTGGTAGCGCTGGATTTCGCGGTTCAATGTGTTCATGTGTATACCTTGACCACATCAAAAAACTACAAAACTAAGTTCGAGTATCTTGTACATATGGTTCCAAAGCTTCTAAAAGATTGTAAGTACGATGTCTTAACACCTAGATTTAAGTTAAAGCCTAAATGAGACTTCAAGGTTCAAAAAAGTCCTCAGCAAATTGGGTAAGGTTAAGGTTATTCAGCACATTTTTATTTGGAGTTTTTGGATTATGATGGCTATAAATGTTATTTGCTTACAATTGGCAAGGGTGGTGATTGTGGGATATTTGTTATCAAATGGATGGAATTCATAGCCCACAATGTCTCAATAAACGAGATAACCCAGGAGCATGCTGAACTTTATAGATATCATATAGCTGTGGATCTTTATGCTTTTGCAGTATCAGATGCACTGGATTTTGCAGCCGAGCTTGATAAATAATATGAAGAAGCTCCCAAAGATCCCAAGAAGAGAAAGAAAAACTAAACTATTGTAATGTGTATATATAATCTTAGTAATATTGTAAATTATATCGTACCAATATATAAGTTTTAACTGTTGATATGCATCCATAATGTCCTCATTAGTTTGATATCTTTCTATTAGAGGAAATGGTATCGGGTGTCCTTTATAATTATATCAGTTCTGATTCATCGGATATAAACCAATACCATTTGACCGAGATGTCAACTTCCTCAGTATTAATCGGTTAACACACATCAGTTATTTAACCGATATGAATACACAGATATTGTTTTCCCCATAACTAATTTTTTAACATTCAAAATTATTGGATTACAGCAAGTTTAGCGACCTGTAAGACATCCTTTATATGTGATATCATTGGTTTGCAATGTATTATGTGGATAATATTTCCACAGATACATCTGTTATGTTTCATTGGTTTGAAACCGATGCCCTTTTTTCGATATCCTCTTACTGATTTTTCATCGGCTAACACACATCGGTTAAGTAACCGATATGTATTAACCGATATCGATTCCATAAGACAAAATTCAACAAATACTACAATAGTGCCTATTACATTCTTGTATTAACCGATATATATTAACCTATTTAATACTACAATGGTACCTATTACATTGTTGTTCTTTTTAAAAGATTGGCCTTTTAAATGTTTAATTACTGAATGTATGTTAAACGTTTATGACAACAAAGTTATTGCATTGAAGCAAGTTTGGCGATTGTGACCAATTAGACCACAACGACTGCATTTTACCCTCCTCTTGTCTTCACCGGCTGAAGGAGTTCGACAAATCTGACGTCTTCCACGTTTGCGTCTACTTGCCGGTGGTAGCAATTTAATAGACGCAATTTATGTCAGCCCGGTCCAGTCACCTTGGCTACCCACAGGCATTATCAGATCGGCAAAGGCACACAACAGAGCTTCTTTTTGGTAATATGAGGAGCACAAATTGTATGGGTCAATATTGCGTGAACGTGCAGCAGCCAGGGCATGACCACATGGCAATTTGTCGAAATCAAACACTCTACAAGTGCAAGTTTTTGCCTTCAAGTCGACAATACCCCCAAAGTGACCATTACGAATATTGAATCTATACATATCAATCAGTTCTGGATGCCAATACTGGGATAATGCCAATCTTTTGTCTATTTCTCCCTTAGCCCAAGCTGTTATATATCCACCCATTTTACTAGCATCGCCCCATCTCTCATAAAACCATTGTTACAGCATATTCCTAATATACTCCATCAAACATTGAATCGGCAATTTACGCGCATCCGCTAGAGCCGCATTGAGGCATTCTACAATGCTTGTGGTCATTATATCAAACCTCTTGCCATCCGAATATGCACGTGCCCAATGATTGAAATCAGCCTCTCTAAGATAGGCACCGATGGCTGGAACATATCGCTCGAGCTCAATAAAGTATTCATTAAATTCTGATTGTTGATATGCCTTCGCAGCCTTATAGAAAAGAGCATGCACATTTTCCTTTTTGAATTTAGCCTTTACGTTTTGGCCAATATGATATATACATGAAACATGCAATGAGTTAGGGAACACAGTCATGACCTCCTTATGGATGCTCTTGTGTCGGTCAGACACAAATACCAAATCAGGTATATCATTGAAGGACCATCAACGAGGATACATAGCATGCAACAGAAGCGTTTTTTTTAAAAAAAAACTTTCCTCGTATTGATTAGAATCTAGGAAACTTACTTTTCCTTTGGATTACCGGACGGAATGGAGCGACAGGAGGAGGAGGGGCGGGAGCTTCTTCGCGTGGTGGAGATGACGGCTGTCCTGCAATCCGTCGGCTCCTTCGCATCAGAACTCGAACGTTCTCTTTTGATCTTCCAAGGTATGACTCAAACTCGTGGCCTCTCTCTTGGTGAAGAAGAGTAAAAACCCTAGGTGAAAAACAACCAAGGAGAGAATATATATAGGGAGAACCCTAGGGTTAAAACCCTAGTGGGCTAAACCCTAGTGGGCCAAGTTTATTTAATTAATTTTCTAATTGGGTTAGCCCAATTAATTAATTAAAAACCAATGAACTATTATTTTATTCTAGCCCAATTAATTTTGGACCATTCTGAATAAAATAATTCTCTCTCAATATAATTCACCCAACAAGCCAAATGTATTAAATAATACATGAGTTATATCGAGCTACCCCGGGGACCAAAAGACAAATTATTCATTGCTACTAAAATGACCAAAATACCCCTGCTACCCAGTAGCTATATTTTGTCATTCTAAGTGTTCCAACTATCACCATATGGTAACACTGACCCCACGAATAATTTTGCATGAGCAATGTCTTTGACCTACTAGTGTAATGACAAAAATACCCCTCTGTGTAACACCCATCATTTAGAAAGGAATAATGTACTAACACCTCTCTAAATGATTTCTACCATCCTTAGATCACTAGTCCAATAATCCGTGACTACTCGAATGTACTTGCTTATCACTGGGAGCTATCCAGAAGCACACACTCTTAAGTCACGTTCCCAAGGCCCTGGATTATTTGATTATTCTTGGATAATCACAAGGGGGTGAATCACAAAAACTATCTTGTATTAGTCTGTCTTAACTAATTAGAAACCACACTCCCAACTCACAAGGTTATTGATCTTTGATAGACCTCACCTACAGTGAATCTAAGAATATAGCTCTAGGTTCACTAGACCACCAACTAATACTCAAGTATTAGAGTACTCGTCCACGTAGTAGCAGTGATAGACTAGCTCCATGATAATTAGTACTTTGTCATTAGCTTCTATCACAGGTCCACTCTATGCATTCCAAATGCGCTTGTACAATTAGAGTAAACAGACTGTTTACTGGCTAAGGCAAGCCATCCTCCATTAGGATCTATTGCACAATGATCTTATCATGATAGAATGCCCAGTTCTATCAAAAGATCAAGAGTAATATTTTTCTTGCTTATTAAGTACCCATGATTCATGCCTAACTATGAAGAACGACCCATCACATGAATCACTTACTTAATAGCATGGACACTTTTCCAACAATTAAATGCAAATAATATATGTGCCATAAACTGACTAAAAGAAACATCATTACCATAAATTAAATAAAACGTGTCTTTAGGGCATACATTTCCAACAATCATCACCAAGGGCAGAGCACAATTTATTAAAGAACCATTCCCATAAGGCATCATTCTCAGAATCTCCCACTCCCCACGCTATAGGATAAACATGATTGTTACCGTCTTTGCACGTGGCAACAAACAAACTACCAAGATACTTGTCCTTAAGGAAACAAGCGTTCACTACAATGACAGGCCGCATCTTGCTACGAAATCCGACAAGGCATGCACCAATGGCTATAAAAAGGTACTTGAATATGTTTCCACTATCACTCTCGAATTCTGCAATAGTCCTGGGGTTATTCAACTTCAACATGTACAGTAAGATGGAAGCAACTAGAATGATTCCTCCGCACCCCCTTGATCATGTCCAAAACCTTTTCCCCCGATCTCCATGCCTTTTCATAACTTATGTTGACCCTAAAGTCCATGCGAATATCGTGGATAATGTTCTTAGGCTTATAAATAGGCTTAACATCCTTGAAACTACTTTTTATATAAGAACCAATTATTCTGCTCTTCGCCTGACAATGATCGTGACGCATTATTGAAGATGAACATGAATGAGTATTTACATATTTCCTAACTGTCCAACCAAAAGAAGTGCCAAGCGTGGCTGCCCTAAACCGCCATTTACAATCACCATGCTTACATTTCATGTAAACTACCTTCTTAGTTGACTTGACCACTTTGTATTCGTAATTATTCTTCAAAGCCAACAAACTCATCCGTTAATGCAATTCTGATTTTAACGAAAAGATTTCGTTCAACTCAACATCTGACACAACCAATGATGTTCCCACACTAACCCTTGATAATCTCGAAGATGGGAGAAAAGTAGGCTGCTCAGCACAATCCCATGAGTCTACATTGATAATGTACAAATTTTCAGCATCATCAGCATTGAAAACATCTTCAACCCTATGTCCAACATCATCCCAATTAACATCTTCAACATCATCCCGTTTAACATCTTCATAACCATTTCTATCCAAAGCATCATCGCAATTAACCTTGTCTTCCAACGATGTTGGACTATCGTTGCCCAAGCGTGTCACGGGATAATTCTCTACAACCACTTCCTTAGGTTGTGTCTATGGTAGTAATCTGTCCACAAATTTAACACACAATGGGCTTCTGGACTCTATCCGAGAGCATTCCAATAGAAAGCACTCAACATCTGTATCATTACATATCTCCAATGGAAGTGCGGATAGAACTGAGTGCTTATACTTATACTTCAGCACAACTGACTTCTCCGCCGTACTAACGTTGAACTTACTGTATAGGGAACTTACGAGTTGGTCAAATGTGCAATCTGGTTCCACACGTAGTACTGACCCATATTCTTCGATCATGTATTTATATTCTTTCGCATCAACATCATATTGCCACTGACCTCCATACATCACAACAACAAAGACAGGTCTTCGAGCTTCCATTCCTATAACATACATTGAAACGATTTCTAAATTAAAATAAATTTAAAACATATCGATTTTCCTAACATATATCGGTTTCTAAATGTCGATTGTAAGAGGTCATATCGGTTAATATATATCAGTTAACATAAGAGCTCAACCGATAATGAAACCAATATATCATTTTCACGATGCTTCTGTGTTTAAACCTATATCAGTTGAAATATATCATGACATAAATTGCCGATATATCAACCGATATATGTCCAAACTAACGGAATGCATAATTTTTCACTCATAACTTTGGAAAAGAGGATAAACTATCTTGTCGAAGATTGGAAAATAACTAAATACCTAGATCGAGAGAAGCCGATTGATGTGCGAACACAACAACGCTTAAGGAATAACAACAATGGGTGCGAATAAGATGCTTGATGAAGAAGCAACAACACTTTGGCAAGTGAATAACAACGAACAATGGCTTTGAAGAAGCAGCAACAATGGCTTTGAGAAAGACGAGCGTGAGAGATTGACGGCGATCGAGTCAGAATGTGAGTGACAGAATACAAGACCATAAGATAGGGATCCAATAACAGGATTATTAAAAGCGGGGGCATTTTTATCCATTCAACTCTCAAAAGTCCTAGTTTTGCAAAGATTTTCAAAGTGTCTTATTTTTGCAAATTTTAGTACCGGGGGTCCTACTTTTGAAAATTTCCCAAGGACATATAACATTTATCACATGGTATGAGGTGTCAACATGGCCTTAGACCTTGACTTTGGCCAACAAGTCTTATAACAACGAAAACTACAGGCTCATACCATCTTGGTGGAAGGCAATAATTTATTTTGGGCTTAATATTTTGAATTAAGGGATTTGTTATTAATGTCTCATCATACCATCATCACATAACAGTAATAAACATACTATGATTAACCTTTTAAAAGCATAAGGGAATTTAAACATGTGAACGATCATGGACTTTCTATGATTAACCCTTTGAGCCAACAAGGGTTAATGGGTCACAATCATAGGTTTCATAAACCTTTTGGGCCATGGAAATCTCTCAAAGCTTTTCCAAGCTTCTGGCCCGCTTCTTTTAGCAACTCCTTGTCATGATCTTCATGCTTCGGTACATCAATTCCTACACTACTCCTATACTACTTTACATTAAAGTGATACAAATCTCGTGTTACATATGAGAGGAGTAAGGTGAGAAGAGAAGAATAACCAGAATTTCAAGAGAAGGCAGGACACGCAGGCCTTATTTAATCAAATAAATAAATCAAACATAAATCGAATCTATTTCCTATGGAGTTGGCTCAGATACCATTGAAGGTATTTACGGATCATAACGCAACAGAAAAATAAAAAAAATTAATTGTAAATACCTTTAGGATCTCTCTAAGATAATAGATTATGGAATAATGGCGAAGGATTACCTCTTGACATGAAGATCCAATCCCGAAAAGTGATGATCACGAAGTCATTCAAGTGCCCAACCTCTAACAGTATCCATGCGAGCTTGCAATCCAAGAACCTTGCAGGGGGTGACTTCCTGTGAGGCCCCACTCCCACTTATGGGTGCCACTCATGAACAATCATTTGAATTGCTCACATGCTCGACCATTTGTGAAGGGCGGACTATGTTTTGACACGAAATGCCCTAGGTGGAAACTTAGCTTCGTCATTCCTTCCCTCAATCCCAGGATGGACTAGCAAACTTGGGTTTTAACCATACTATACTTAGCTAATTAATTTCCATTAAGTTTGTCCAATCATCATTTTATTATTTTAATTCTTCTTCTTTCCAAAAATTCCACCGGTCTCCATATATTTCAAAATTCCAAACAACCCATTGATTTTCCCAAAATTCAAGAAAAAATTCATAATTTTAATTTTCCACAAATCTGGCATTTTCTCTAAAAATATCCAAAAATCCCTTTTATTTTGGAAATTTCTCCGAGACCCAAAATTAATCGAGAAATGCCCCAAATATTCCAGGGTCTAAAAATAAATTGGCCGGCGAGGCCTACTGCATGCCCGCTCACCCAGCTACCTGCTGTGGGCCCCTTACGGGCCATCTGGTGGCCCTAACTGCTGCCACCAGCCTTCACCCAATTTTTCTTTTTTTTTTTTACTTTTTCTTTCTTTGGGCTTCCTAACCCAAATTTTCCAGAAATTACATATCAAAAATAAGCACAAAAAATCTTCAACTTTTCCTCAATTTTTCAACACCTAAAATAAACATCAAACATACATCCAAATAAAATACACCCATGGACTTAAGATTTAACAAGCCGTTACTAACAAAATAAATTACAACACATGCTTGGGCTTCAACTGATGTTGCACCTTTTTGTATATTAGTTTTGATGATGAAAAACATATATTGGTTCAATCCCTAATTCATGAGTCAAGGCTATGATTTTCAATATATATCAATTTCAATATCAAGTTCTACTTTGTTAAAATAAAAACCAAAATGACTTATGATTTTCTATATCAGTTGGAGATTTACAAAGTCAAGTATTTAGTCTTAAATGAATCTCTTAAAATGATTTTCAAAATAGATTTGAAGTCATTGGTTAAGATAGAGCTAAAATTGTTTTACGGCAAAAGACCAACTTGAACATAAATGTGTTTGATGAAAATCAAATCTTAAGTATGAAAAATCATTTATGTTAATCTCATATTTCAAAATAAGCTTTCATATTTTGAAGTGTGCATGAAAGGTTTTGGTTTGAAATTTAAACGTATGAAAAATCCTTTAGTTCATGCATCATGTCTTGAAACTCGTTTTGATAACGTTTCAAAATTTTTCTAAGTTTGGAAGACTAGCACCTTATAAGGAGACATATAAGAAAATGATTTCATTTTGAAAAACTATCTCCCGGTATTTTGTTATCTTCTATCCATTAGTGCTAAAACAATTTTTAACAAATTTTTCAAGAAATGGAAAGTGTATATCTTGAAGGTGGTAAAATCGCAAAATCCTAAGTTTGTACTAAAACCTAAATTCTACTTTTTTATTTTTATGGATTTTGATTTTTTGGATATTTTTATTGAATCCAAATAGGGGTACTTTCTTATTTACATTTATGTATGACATTTACTTAAACTAAAGAAATGTAAATAAGTTGTGCTGTATGTATGTCCTGAAGGATGGCTTCATCTGTCAATAGATGTCTCACCATCTGTCGACCGATTCTTCATTTTTAGACCATCTGTCGACCGATGCTCTTGCATCTGTTGACCGACAGAATGTCATTTCGTGATGCTTCAAGCAATCTGTTGACCGTTCCTCTTAATCTGTCAATCGGATTTTGAATTCTTGCTAATCTGTCGACCGATGCCTTGCATCTGTCGACCATTTGTGTCGCAGAAACCCCCAACGACTAGTTTTTCCACTCACCCAAAGTGGCTTTTCCACTACCAACGACAAGATTCGTGAATGGGCTTTCAAGAGACTATAAATACAAGTCAAATGGGTGATTCAAACCAACCAAGAGATTACATTACAAGCTCCCAAGTGCCAAGATCATTGTTGTGCTTCATTGGTAAATTCATTCTCTTTTTAAGGCTTTGTATTCATTTGGTTAAATTCTTTATCAAGCCTTGTATTTATATTTGAGAGAGTTTGTAACTGAGAATATTGTTTCTCAGATCCTCTCCTATCTTATATCTCTTTGTAATTTTCCTAGCTTGTTTTGCTAGAGGGACTACATTGCTTATAGGAGGATTTTGATTCCTAGCTTGTTGTGCTAGAGGACTTGCTTATTGAAGCAAGGGGTTGAATACCTAGCTTGTTGTGCTAGAGAACTTGTTTGTTGAAGCAAGGGGTTGTATTTCCTAGCTTGTTGCTAGAGGGCCTATCCGGAGAGATAGGAGGTTTTTAGTGGATTAATTGAAAAATTCTTAGTGAGGAGCTAAGGTAGTGGAGTAGGTTTGGTTTAAGCCGAACCACTATATATCGTTGTGTCTCTTATATGCTTGTGCTATTTATTTCATTTATTGTTTCAAGCATTTCATTAATCCTCACTTTCACTAAAATCACATTTTTCACTAAAAGGACTTTCAAGTTCAATCAAATTTTTAAAACAACCCAATTCACCCCCCTCTTGGTGTTGGTGCCATAGCTATTCAAATCTATCATCAACGAGCCATAAAACTAATAAGAAATGAGCTTCCCAACTTCAAGCTTGAAACACTCCCTTTTTCTCTTAGCACATGAACAACCTACAAGGTGAAAGTGAAAACCTCATGAGCCATAAAGTTCAGTAAGGGTGCAATGTATGTAAATATGAGTATAAACAATATTATGTATGCCAAATGAATGAAAATGAGGCTAGGTCTTATCTTCCTCACAACCCACCAAGGTTTGAGGTATCAACCTACCCCTCCCACAATACTAGTCCTCCATATGGCCACAGGTTTACTAGATTCACATCATACAAGTTTAACCACTACATGCAAATGCTACATAAAAATTTTATCAAACATATTTACCAACTTGCAAGGCCACCTCCACATGGGGCCATCCCTTACCTTTTCCATTCTTCATGGATCTTCCACCAGCAAGCTTAAACTTTCAAGAACATGCTTGCTTCAACTCTTTTTTTTTTTAAAAAAAAAAAAAAGATAGATCTTTGATTAGGGAAAAATATTTGAAAGCTTGAAGATAAAAAAAAAAAAAAAGAACAAGAAGATCCTCCTAATCTTTGCAAATCTAGAGAGCTTACCTCTAGGCTTCTTGATTCTTCATCTCCTCTTCTTCTTCTTCTTCTTCTTCTTCTTCTTCTTCTTCTTTTTCTTCTTCTTCAACTAACCACTTGGCCAAAAAGCTTAGCCTTTTTCTCTACCTCCCTTTTTATAGACAAAAATTCCCTTTATTCAATTATTTTATTTCCATGGCAAGAATAAATCATAACCCTAGGATTTTTCTTAAGTTGGAAGAATGCATCCTAGCCCTCCAATTAAGCACAATCCATGTGCCCTTGCAAGACACAATCCCATCCATCCATTTTGGAAGAACTAATCTCCTCCCTTAAGAGAAAACACACTCTTAGTCTTCTTTCAAGACTACATCCTAGCCTTCTATCTTCTTAACCCATGATCTCCACCATCCAAAATTAATTTAAAAAGATTTCTTAAATGAGTTGGCAATCCATGCCATTCTCTAAGATCCTCTTCTAGCCGTTGGATCTATTCTTCTTCCAAGACTCAAGCACAACCATTGGATCACTTGGGAATTTCCCTTTTATTTTCCAATTAACTTAATTTGACTATTTTCAAGACAAGTCTTGAAAGACATAAGTCGCTTTATTTTCCATTTAAGAAATTCTCTCCATTTTCACACCATTAATGGATGACTAATTTCTTTTATTTTCCACTTTCATTTTAGGCAACATCATCATGGCTTGCATTTAATGCTTGAAAGACCATTATTTCTCCATTTTGAATTTCTTTTAAATGCTTATTCTTGCTTCATAAGATTATGCCATGTGTCAGCTGTAATACCCCGAGAGCCTAGAGAGATTAGTATATATCGAGGATAGTGTAAGAAAGGAAATAACACCAGCTGGATACCTTTTGGGTTGAATGTTGGCAAAGAACTCCTAAGTTAAGCGTGCTTGACCTGGGGTAATCCAAGGATGGGTGACCCCCCTGGGAAGTTCGTGTAGGCCCATCAGGGTAAGTTGTTCCGGTCCTTTCTATCGCTCGATGTGGGATGTTACTGGTGGTATCAGAGCCGACCCCCGAGCCTCTGAGCACGGTGGTGAGGCAAACCTCAACAAGGAGGCTGAGTCCCGAGAGGGGTGTGAGGCCCCTATGGGGGGTGCGTGTAGGCACCTTAGGCGAATCCCACATCGGCCATGCACGGGGGGAGATCTGGGACAGGTTGTAAGGTCGCATGACGAGGACGTCATGTGCTTAAGGGGGGGAGAATGTAATACCCCGAGAGCCCAGAGAGATTAGTATATATCGAGGATAGTGTAAGAAATGAAATAACACCAGCTGGATACCTTTTGGGCTGAATGTTGGCAAAGAACTCCTAAGTTAAGCGTGCTTGACTTAGGGTAATTCAAGGATGGGTGACCCCCTTGGGAAGTTCGTGTAGGCCCATCAGGGTAAGTTGTTCTGGTCCTTTCTATCGCTCGATGTGGGATTTTACATCAGCAACCACCATTTCCCCAATTTCTCATTTCTTTAATTTCTCCTTCTCCATAAAGGAGAATTTGCCATGTGTCACCACTAAACACAAGCCTTTGCCTCCAAGCTTCCATCACATACCAAGGCCATTATAGCAACATTCTCAAGCATACACATGCCTATCCCTTAGCCACATTTACCATCAAGCCCCACAAGCATGATTAGTTAATCAAAATTAATTACTAACACTACTCAGGAAAAACCCGACTCATCCCTGCACCTGCACGAGACTTCTATTCACTCTGAAACAACTTTCACTCGGTCGGCCTTACCAAACCTAATCACCTTCAGGGTCTCGTGCTTTACCGAAAGCTATACTCAAAACCTATGAGCCATTTGGTATTTTCAACTGTATTATAGTTGTACCGAAAACTATCTCCTTTCATTTCTTTAACACTAGTAACACATGGTGTTACATTCCACCCCCCTTAAAAGAATTTCATCCTCGAAATTCACTTTACCATGCTCTTCTACCCAAAACAATCACATTGTCGGGCTACTCACCAAATTTCCATGCTCGAGAATCTTATAGCCTCTCCATTTCTCACCTTTCCCTCGGGTTATCACCACCTTGAGGTTTCGCTCAGGCTTTTGGTCCTCTGACTCTTGAGGACATTCATCAACTGATGTCACTTTGGCCTCCCGCCAAATCGCATCATTGGTCGCTAGTCATGCCTACTACAAGGATGTCCATCTCTTGATGGATTACCTCTGCCTCAAAACATCGTTTTGCAGTCTACTTTCCATTTTCCCATCAACTGAAACCAACACGTGCTAACATTGCATCACTGATCAGTTTACCATGATTTTACGCCGATCACACATGGAAACATTTCCTACTGCCAATCACACATGGCCACGATTTTATGCTGATCCAACATAGCAACGTCTTAACACTGATCATTCGCAGCAATGTCACTTCTAGTGCCCATAAGACACTCTGACACCCATTCCACCATGGCATTCAAACATCAATCATACGCATGCATAGCTTGAGTCGATCCCCATGGAAACTTCTTATTACTGATCAACTATACCATACTAGCATAATATGGGAAGCAACCATCTGGCTCCTTTAGCAATACCCGGCCATTCCTCACATGGTCTACTACCTTGACCAGCTGACCCTTACTTATCGCTGATTCATGCATAACTCACATACCCACACCTTATAGTGTGTAATTTCATACTTCCGCCAACAAATTTCACTACTCGAGGTCCCCCCTCAAGTTTAGCAATGCATGCGCAACAACACTCCCCCAACCAAGGATTCTTTCCATACTCAACAAAGTCACTGAAACTCTTCTTATTATCCGATACCCTTCGCCAACTGGGGTCACTAATCCACATCTGAGAACTCTCATTGGGCAACCCCTCTTAAATAGGTTTGCACCCGATCCTCAAATTTCTATCCTGCTAGGCTTTACCCTGGCTATCCAACTTTACCTATGTGAGTGGTCCTACCATTTCGCCTTTTGGTTGTGGAATCCTTTAACCACAACCCCTATCACGCCTACCGTGCTTACCATAGGTGTTCGGCCCTTGACCACTCGCACAATCACGGTCGTTGCCCGATGCATTAGGCGAGCCAAGCCTAGTCCACACAATAGTGTTGCTCCCATTAGCCACATCAGCCCAACACTAGTTCCCAGTAGCATGGCTCAAGTCTGTCACTGCTTGCATTGCACTTGTAGCATGACTCAGGGCCTTTGGGTTCCACCTTTACTACCTCAAGCCATAATGGTTACACCACCACCCCTAGAATAGTCTCCTTGCCAAGTTTGCTAGCCTAACCTCAATCTCATAGGAATATTTTTGAACTCCTCAATTCCTCGCCATAGTAATGATGTGAACCCCATGAAGGAAGGTGAGACCCGACGATCAAAAATGGTTCCTTTGTCAAGGATCGTTCTAAAATAGATTCATAATAAAGAAAACAAATGACCTTGACCTGTTATCTATAAGGAGATAAGAACCAAAGGTATAAGAAAGATAGGCTTGACACCACACTCAAGATAGAAGATAAGCGTTGTGAGTGATAAGTCAAGGATGAACGCCACAAGATGAAAATCTTGATAAGTTCAAAGTAGTTCGTTGAAGAACTAAAGAGAAAACTCTCACTATTAATATTGATCAAAACTAAATTCTTCTCGGGTTACATTGGCTTATATAGCTGAACACAAATCCTAAATTAGAAGGAAATAAATCAAATCCTAGGCATATTAGGAATTGATTACAAGAAGGATATAACATAATCTAATAATAAAGAAACAAGAATTATCTAAAATAGAAAAGATTTAAAACAAAGTAGGAAATAAGGGAAGTGGTCAAATATTCAACCATTCCTTTTTATACACCTGGATCTTATCAATCAATCATCCTTAAATCTTTCAAATCTTGTCAATCAATCAACCAATCAATTAATCAACCCCAAATCTTGCAATCTTGTCAATCAATCAACCAATCAATCAATCAACCCCAAATCTTGCAATGTTGTCAATTAATCAACCAATCAATCAATCAACCCTAAATCTTGCATTCTTGCAAATCTTCTCAATCAATCAATCATTCAATCTATCAACCCTAAATCTTGTAATCTTGAAAATATTGTCAATTAGTTATCATTCAATCTATCAACCCCAAACCTTGTAATCTTACAAATCTTATTATTGTGCCTCCATGAATGCTCAACCGATCTTGTGAGGCTTTAGCAACCTGATTCACATCATTACCCCTCTCTTGAAAAAGATTTGTCCTCAAATCGTCACCTACATCAAAAGGAGAGAAATCAACAACATTAAAGGTTGCACTTGCAGTATACTCACTTGGAAGATCGAACTTGTAGATCCTTTCAAGCACTTGAAATGGATCATCTCCCCTTAAAAGTTGTTTTGAACGGCTTTGAATGGGAAATCGTTCCTTCCTTATATGCCACCAAACCCAATCACCGAGATCAAATACAAATTTCTTGAAACCATTAGGTATCTTTTCAGGGAACACATCATCAAATTTCTGCAAAAAAAAAACAACAACACTAGGCAAAGAGGGGTTAAGGTTAGTAGTACTAAAACAAACCTCTTTGTACAAAGGTACAATCATAGTATGATTTAAAAACAAAGTTTTTTGAAATCACTCTCTCTTACATAATACTTCACCTGTTTTCTCTCTTTTCTTTCCTCACTAACCGAAACTCCTTTTCCTTTTTTGCTCTCCTTTTCTCTCTGTTTGGTCTCAGTTTCTCTTACTTTTGAACTCACTCTCCTTTTTCATCATCTCAGTTTCTCTTACTCTTGAACTCTCACTCTACTTTTTCTTATCACTCTCTTTTTTTAACCTCACTTGATCTTCATACACTTGTCTTGGGGATAGGGGTACAAGAGTAATTGGTTTTTCATTAAGTACAAAGGAGAATTTATTAGTATAACCATCGTGAATTACACACCTATCAAACTGTCATGGTCGCCCCAAAAGAATATGGCCCGCATGCATTGGCACCACATCACACAAAACTTCATCTGTATACTTCCCAATTGAGAATGAAACAAACACTTGGTTAGTTACTTTAAATTCTCCACAATCATTCAGCCATTGTAGCTTATACGGCCGAGGATGCTTCAAAGTCATCAAATTCAATTTTCCCACCAAGCTAATACTAGCCACATTAGTACAGTTGCCCCCATCAATAATCATGCTACATACCTTATCATTGACATGGCATCTAATATGAAAAATGTTCTCACGTTGCTCTTTTGCATCCATTTTGACTTGCACACTAAGAGCTCTCATTACCACCAAGAGCTCCCCATCAACCAGGTACTCAATGACACTTGCATCCTCTAAAGGTGGCATGGACTCATTATCAAACTCATCTTCGATCTCAATATCACCATCATCTTTCAAAATCATCATTGTCTTGTTTGGGCATTGAGATGCAATATGGCTTGTCCCCAAACACTTAAAGCATTTGATATCTCTATTTCTAGGAGGTAGAGTATCAAATTTTACCTTATTTGGTGCTCCTCCATCTTTGTTATTTTTCAAAGTTTCAGCCTTAGGCTTGGAATTAGGCCTTTCATCTTTTCCACTCCAATTAAATTACCATGTTGAAGAAGAGACTGAATTCTGCCCAATTCGTGTGAACCCCTTTCTCTTCAATTGTCGCTCCACTTTGATGGCCATGTGCACCATGTCATCTAACTCAATGTAATGTTGTAGTTCTACCAAATCTGCAATATCACGGTTCAGTCCAACTAGGAACCTAGCCATGGTAGTTTCTCTGTCCTCCTCCACATTGGCTCGAATCATGGCTATTTTCATCTCCTTGTGGTAGTCCTCAACACTTTTGGAATCTTGAGTAAGGCGTTGCAACTTCTAAATAAGTCTCTATAGTAGTGACTTGGAATGAATCGCCTCCTCATAATAGCCTTCATTTCTTCCCATGTCTCAATGGGCCTTTCACGATTCTGTCTCCTGTTCAAAATAAGTTGATCCCACCAAATAATAGCATAATCAGTAAATTCTATGGTGGCCAATTTTACCTTTTTCAATTCAGAGTAGTTGTGTCAAGAAAACACCATTTCCACCTTTATCTCCTACTCCAAATAAACTTCTGGATCATTTTTGCCTTGGAAAGATGGAATCTGCATCTTAATGTTGTCCAAGTTGTTATCAATCCTTTCTCTATGTCTAACTCCTCTATCTCTATTCCCACGCCTAAATCGGCTTATACTAAGATTAGAGGCACGATCATCATCATCTAGATCATCCCCATAGTCATCTTCATAATCATACCTAGGTGGATGCCTCTCTCTTCATTGCACGGTAGGAGCTCTAGGTGGTTGCCCCCTTTGTGAACTAGATTCAACTTTATCTATTCTCCCATTTATCTCATCAAACCTCATCTCCATTCTTTCAAATTTTTGCTCTAAGGACTGAAAGAAGAGTTTGAAATCTATCTTTTCTTGAGGTTCATTCTCTTGAGACATGTTTAATACCCTACAAAACAAATTTAGGAAACCTCACAAAAACTCCCTCACTTGTTTCCTCTCAAGATTGATAGCACTCACACTCGTGTATTCTCAAACTGGGATTTTACCCTCTTATGAGCTCACACTCTCTTACCTTTTTCCACTCTTTAGCCTCCTCTTTTAGTTCTTTATTGAACTCAAATGAACTCATCAAAATTTTCCTTACAACAATCTAAACTCAACCAATTAGATCACTAAGAATGAGAATGGATTAAGTCGCAAAGGATAAAAAAAATAGGCAGAATTTAAGAAGCCGAAAGAACAGAGTTATGATGAAACAATGAATAAGAAAGAGAGAAAAAGGAGATACGAATTTGATGCAACTAGGGTCGAACTGCTCTGAATAGACAGAATACACACTTTATGTAATCAAAACTTGGATGACAAGTAACACTTCAACTAATTTAGATTCAATTGATTTCTGAATTTTCTATACTTTTTTTTTTTTGAATTTTCAATTTCGCACTTTCTTTTTCTTTTCGAACTTCCAACTTTCCACTTTTTTTTTTTTTTTGAATCTCCAACTTTCCCTTTTTTTTCGTTTTTTTTGGAATTCCCAACTTCCCACTTTTTTTTTATATATATATAATGATAACTAACAAAACTTGAATAGATCAAGATGAAGAAATAGGCAAAGTTGCAAACTTGAAGAACAAACAACGGTGCGAGAATAAAGAGAAATAATAAACAATAAAAGAAAAAGTAAGGATAGTTCAAACCTGATTTAGAGCCAAAGCTCTGATACCAAATGATGTGAACCCGACGAAGGAAGGTGAGACCTGACGATCAAAAATGGTTCCTTTGCTAAGGATTGTTCTAAAACAGATTCGTAATAAACAAAACAAAGGACCTTGACCTGTTATTTATAAGGAGATAAGAACCAAAGTGTTGTTGCCAAAATACAACAATCTATTTTTTATTTATTGTGGACAGACGCAAAAGTCTCGGAAGTCGTGTCTTCTCCGATGGAAATCTGGACGAGGAATTGGATCTGATGGAGTCTCAGGTCTGACAAACCAACAGAGCTGATGGTCTGATAAGCTGATAATCTTGTGAGTTGATGATCTGGCGGCCTCAAAATGATCTGGTGGCCTCAAGGTGATGAGAGGTCTCAGAGCGATCGGGTGGCCTCAAGGTGATGAGAGGTCTCGGAGCGATCGGGTGGCCTCAAGGTGACGAGAGGCCTCGGAGCGATCGGGTGGCCTCAAGGTGACGAGAGGTCTCGGAGCGATCGGGTGGCCTCAAGGTGACGAGAGGCCTCGGAGCGATCTGGTGGCCTCAAGGTGACGAGAGGTCTCGGAGCGATCGGGTGGCCTCAAGGTGACGAGAGGCCTCGGAGTGATCGAGTGGCCTCAAGGTGACGAGAGGCCTCGGAGCGATTAGGTGGCCTCAAGGTGACGAGAGGTCTCGGAGCGATCGGGTGGCCTCAAGGTGACGAGAGGCCTCGGAGCGATCCGGTGGCCTCAAGGTGACGAGAGGCCTCGGAGCGACGGGAGATCCCAAGGTGACGAGAGGCCTCGGAGCAACGGGAAGCCACGGAGTGACGGGAGACCTCAAGGTGACGAGAGGTCTCGGAGTGACGAGTGACCTTGTGACGAACGAGTGGCCTGGTGACCGAGTGGCCCTGATGGTGACCGAGTGGCCTGGTGACCGAGTGACCCTATGACCGAGTGACCTGGTGACCGAGTGGCCTACAAAACGAGAGCACCGTTAGGGCGCGGGTGGGAGTCCCCGCGCAAACCCTCCGATGCTTAAATTAGATCTCGAGAGAAAATATCAAATCGTACTTGAATTGCTCAAAATAGCGTACCTTTAGTCGAAAATCAAGCCTTGTATTTATAGTGGAGGGGAGAGAGTGTTCTCGCGATATTTGCGACAGAAATCTCGGGGCCCATTTCGGAATTCTCGGGGCCCATGGGCTGGACTACGAAGGGTCTCGGAGGCTGTCGAGTGGTCGGGTGGCCATGGCCACTCGGTCATGCCGAGTGGCCTTTGCCACTCGGTCAGCTCGAGTGGCCGGGTGGCCATGGCCACTCGGTCATGCCGAGTGGCCTTGGCCACTCGGTCAGCCGATCATGCATTCTTCTCCCCTTTCCCTTGGCTCGGTTTTGAGTGGTTCCCATACCTCAACTTCATACTCGATTTTGATGATGATTTAATACGAATCTGTCAAAACTCAAAACATAAAAATTGTAGATAATTCTCTTAGATTTCCATAGAACTTTGAATCAGGTCAATCGGAGCTCGTATAAGAAAGTTATGGCCGAAAAACGGAAGTGATGTCATACCCACTCGGCATGACCGAGTGGGTCATGACCGAGTGGGGGCCACTCGGTCATGCCCCCACTCGGCCATGACCGAGTGGGGGCCACTCGGTCATGCTCCTTTTTTGCCCAACCGAGTGGGGGGCCACTCGGTCATGCCTTCTTTTGCCCATTTGACTTGGTTCGAGTCCATCTTCCTTCAATACTTGACTCCGAGCCTTCATAGTGTAGGTACATCAACTTCATACTCAATTTACCCCTTGATTAATCCTGAATCTATCAAAACTAAAAACATGAAAGTTGTAGATAGTTCTCTTATCTTTCCATAGAACTTTTAATCAGGTCAATCGGAGCTCGTATAAGAAAGTTATGGCCAAAAAACGGAAGTGATGTCATACCCACTCGGCATGACCGAGTGGGTCATGACCGAGTGGGGGCCACTCGGTCATGCCCCCACTCGGCCATGACCGAGTGGGGGCCACTCGGTCATGCTCCTTTTTTTCCCAACCGAGTGGGGGGCCACTCGGTCATGCCTTCTTTTGCCCATTTGACTTGGTTCGAGTCCATCTTCCTTCAATACTTGACTCCGAGCCTTCATAGTGTAGGTACATCAACTTCATACACAATTTACCCCTTGATTAATCCTGAATATATCAAAACTCAAAACATGAAAGTTGTAGATAGTTCTCTTATCTTTCCATAGGACTTTGAATCAGCCCAATCGGAGCTCGTATGAGAAAGTTATGGCTGAAAAACTGAAGCAGTGTCATACCGACTCGGTATAACCGAGTGGGCCCTCCCCACTTGGTCTCGGCTCGACCTCTTGCTCCTTCGGCTTATTTCCTCGATCTCCTACAACCCGTTGGGCCTTTGGGCTTCATGTCCACATCTCACAACCTTTTTAGGTCTTGTAATTCTCCAAGTTTACAGGGCATATCAATTGCTCCCTACTCTTTTAACCGGAAGGTTCGGGTGAAAGAGTATCTTGTCCTGTAAACTTTTTGAACAGTACTTCTCTTTTAGATGCTTCATCTTATACACATCCTCTTGAGCTTGTTTGCACACCATGCTTTCCAATTTCTGGGCTCTAGTGATTTTCAATTCATTTACAGAAGTATGAGGTAGATATACTAGTAAGTTTGCTTTCCATAGATGTCGAACCATGCATCGAACAATAAGTTTGATTTTGCTCCTAGTTATTGAGTTATGCGCGAGACAATAGGCTCGCATTTAATTTTCCTCTATTGTTGGGCTTTAAGAAAGACCATGAGCTTGCGTTTGTTTTTCCTCCCTATTGTCGGGCTATAAGCGGGACAAGGGGCTTGAATGTACTTTTACCTCGTTGTCGCGCTATGAGCGGGGTAACAGTTTTGAATGTACTTTTACCTCGTTGTCGGGCCATAGGCGGGACAACGGGCTTGAGTTTATTTTTCTCTCGTTGCCGGATCGTGAGCGGGACAACGGGCTTGAATGTAATTTTACCTCGTTGCCGGGCTATAAGCGGGACAACGGGCTCGATCGAGTTTGACCTCGTTGCCGGGCCGTAGGCGGGACAACGGGCTTGATCGAATGTTACCTCGTTGCCGGGCCATAGGCGGGACAACGGGCTTGATCGAATGTTACCTCGTTGCCGGGCCATAGGAGGGACAACGGGCTCGATTGCGTTTTACCTCGTTGCCGGGCCATAGGCGGGACAACGGGCTTGATCGAATGTTACCTCGTTGCCGGGCCATAGGCGGGACAACGGGCTCGATCGCGTTTTACCTCGTTGCCGGGCCATAGGCGGGACAACGGGCTTGATCGAATGTTACCTCGTTGCAGGGCCATAGGCGGGACAACGGGCTCGATCGCGTTTCACCTCGTTGCCGGGTCATAAGCGGGACAACGGGCTGGATCGAATGTTACCTCGTTGCCGGGCCATAGGCGGGACAACGGGCTCGATCGCGTTTTACCTCGTTGCCGGGCCATAGGCGGGACAACGGGCTGGATCGAATGTTACCTCGTTGCCGGGCCATAGGCGGGACAACGGGCTCGATCGCGTTTTACCTCGTTGCCGCGCCATAGGCGGGACAACGGGCTTGATCGAATGTTACCTCGTTACCGGGCCATAGGTGGGACAACGGGCTCGATCGCGTTTTACCTCGTTGCCGGGTCATAGGCGGGACAACGGGCTGGATCGAATGTTACCTCGTTGCCGGGCCATTAGGCGGGACAACGGGCTCGATCGCGTTTTACCTCGTTGTCGGGCCATAGGCGGGACAACGGGCTTGATCGAATGTTACCTCGTTGCCGGGCCATAGGCGGGACAACGGGCTCGATCGCGTTTTACCTCGTTGCCGGGCCATAGGCGGGACAACGGGCTGGATCGAATGTTACCTCGTTGCCGGGCCATAGGTGGGACAACGGGCTCGATCGCGTTTTACCTCGTTGTCGGGCCATAGGCGGGACAACGGGCTTGATTGAATGTTACCTCGTTGCCGGGCCATAGGCGGGACAACGGGCTCGATCGCGTTTTACCTCGTTGCCGGGCCATAGGCGGGACAACGGGCTGGATCGAATGTTACCTCGTTGCCGGGCCATAGGCGGGACAACGGGCTCGATCGCGTTTTACCTCGTTGCCGGGCCATAGGCGGGACAACGGGCTGGATCGAATGTTACCTCGTTGCCGGGCCATAGGCGGGACAACGGGCTCGATCGCGTTTTACCTCGTTGCCGCGCCATAGGCGGGACAACGGGCTTGATCGAATGTTACCTCGTTACCGGGCCATAGGTGGGACAACGGGCTCGATCGCGTTTTACCTCGTTGCCAGGTCATAGGCGGGACAACGGGCTGGATCGAATGTTACCTCGTTGCCGGGCCATTAGGCGGGACAACGGGCTCGATCGCGTTTTAACTCGTTGTCGGGCCATAGGCGGGACAACGGGCTTGATCGAATGTTACCTCGTTGCCGGGCCATAGGCGGGACAACGGGCTCGATCGCGTTTTACCTCGTTGCCGGGCCATAGGCGGGACAACGGGCTGGATCGAATGTTACCTCGTTGCCGGGCCATAGGTGGGACAACGGGCTCGATCGCGTTTTACCTCGTTGTCGGGCCATAGGCGGGACAACGGGCTTGATTGAATGTTACCTCGTTGCCGGGCCATAGGCGGGACAACGGGCTCGATCGCGTTTTACCTCGTTGCCGGGCCATAGGCGGGACAACGGGCTGGATCGAATGTTACCTCGTTGCCGGGCCATAGGTGGGACAACGGGCTCGATCGCGTTTTACCTCGTTGTCGGGCCATAGGCGGGACAACGGGCTTGATTGAATGTTACCTCATTGCCGGGCCGTGAGAGAGGCAACGGGCTTGAGTTTATTTTTCCTGTAAGCAGAGCATAGCAAACAAACTTTCACAAAGCAATGTGTAATGGAAATGCTTACATTTTTTGAAATAAGTGAGTACATCCACTGTTTCATTTTGGGTCTTATTGTTGCCTCCAAGCACGAAATGTTTAGTTTCTCGATCTTTAACATAGGCTCTCTTCAATGTGTCTGAATTTTGCTCCCTGTTTTCTCTTTGAGGGCATTAATGGTGGCTAACTGCCTTCTTCTAAGGGCCTATCCTTTCGTGGCTTGTCTAGATAGAATAGGAGGAGTCCCTTACCATAGTTTCACTGCCCGAGATGACATGCATGGGCTCATGAACTGGTTCATTGTCTAGAGGTGGATTCTCTCCGTAACCCTCTCCTCTCTCTTGACATCTCTTATTTGATCTCCTCCGCTCTTCCTGTCTATCTTCTCCTCTTTGAGGATCACCATCTTTGACCTGTACGTACCTTTGAAGATGTCCTTCACGAACTAGGATCTCAATCTGATCTCTTAACTCCCGGCACTGGTCAGTGCAATGACCACGAGTTCTGTGATATCTACAATATTCTTCTCTATTCTTCCCCATTGGATGGTCAACCTGTTTCGGGAGTCTAATGAGACCTGACCCTTCGATGGCTGCAAGTATGGTTGACCAAGGATGGAGGAGTTTGGTATAATGGTGGAACTGGGGCAGAGGTATATCTGATCTTCTAACCCTTTCCTGTCGTCGAATAGACTCTTCTTCCCCTTCTCGCTCCTTTCTCTTCCTTTCTTTGTCCTCATTCCCTGCCATATTTCTCATAATTTCAGTGTGAAGGATATACCTGTTTGCTCTGACAAATAGATCGGCCAGGGACGTTGGGGGGTCTAAAGAAAGTGACTCTTGGAGAGAGGCAAGGCGCGTCCCTTGGAGCATAGCAGACACTGCGACTTGGGTCGGCAAGTCGGGGACTTCCAGGGTGGCATTACGAAATCTATCCACAAATTGACGTAAAGATTCCTTATTCCCTTGTCGTATGCTAAGCAAATATGTGGCATCCTGTTTCCTTCGACTGTTAATCACAAAAGCTTTAGTAAATTCTGTCCTAAGATGCCCAAATGAGGAAATGGAGGCTTCTGGAAGGCTGTTAAACCATGTTCGAGCATGTCCTGACAGTGTTAAGGAAAATGCTCGACACATTATATCGTCGTCCCATCCATGCAATATCATCAGTGACTCATAATTCTGAACATGATCATATGGGTCGTCTTTCCCTGAGTAGAATGTGATTTGTGGCATTTTGAATTTTCGAGGCAGTGGTCTTTCCAATATATCGGTTGTAAAAGGACATTTTCTTCGTTGGTGCTCATCGGTTGCAGGGATTAACTTTTTTCGTTTAAGCACTTCTTCTACTACTCTTCTCATATCATCCTTCGTAGTGGTTATTGTTTGATTGTCATGTCTTGTTGGCGTACTGGCCACTATTTCATGATACCTCCATCTTTGAGGGCTTCTGGTTTTGTTTTCCCATCTTGGGTTTTCATTGCTTTGGGGTACAGAATGAGGGTTCTTTCCTTGTGGTGGCGATCTAGGCCTACCCTCCCGTCGAGGCGTAGGTTGAGAATGAAAATCGGGAGTAGCCTCTTGGTAGGAATTGGCCCCTACCTCGGGCTGAGGTTTTGGGGGTGGCATAAACTTCTTCAGAGTATCAGGTAATGTCCCTATAGGCATCATACCTTGAAGGATACCAGCCATGTCTCGAAGTGCTTGCATGCCCTCAACGTGTTGTTGTCTCAATGCTTCATACTCCTCCCACGGGACTGTGCGTGGTGGTTGTCGTGAAGTCCCGGGTTGGTCGGTAGGCAGCGGCCTTGAGCCGGTAAGTACTGATGGTGGGACTGTTTGGTTCCCCACTTGCGGGATAGGGGAAATGGAGCGGTTGTCTCCTTCAGGTTGAGCATTATGTGGGGGAGGCGGTGCTCCCTGTTGCTGAGTGTTTTGTGGTGGTAGGCGTGTTTCTACGCCTTGAGAGAGAGTTCGTCGGTGTCCACGAGTGTTTGCCATTCTTAAGTTGACTTTTTGTCTTGCGTTTCCCACAGACGGCGCCAATTGTTGTTGCCAAAATATAACAATCTATTTTTTTTTTATTGTGGACAGACGCAAGAGTCTCGGAAGTCGTGTCTTCTCCGATGGAAATCTGGACGAGGAATTGGATCTGATGGAGTCTCAGGTCTGACAAACCAACAGAGCTGATGGTCTGATGAGCTGATAATCTTGTGGGTTGATGATCTGGCGGCCTCAAAATGATCTGGTGGCCTCAAGGTGATGAGAGGTCTCAGAGTGATCGGGTGGCCTCAAGGTGATGAGAGGTCTCGGAGCGATCGGGTGGCCTCAAGGTGACGAGAGGCCTCGGAGCGATCGGGTGGCCTCAAGGTGACGAGAGGTCTCGGAGCGATCGGGTGGCCTCAAGGTGACGAGAGGCCTCGGAGCGATTTGGTGGCCTCAAGGTGACGAGAGGTCTCGGAGCGATCGGGTGGCCTCAAGGTGACGAGAGGCCTCGGAGCGATCGGGTGGCCTCAAGGTGACGAGAGGCCTCGGAGCGATCAGGTGGCCTCAAGGTGACGAGAGGTCTCGGAGCGATCGGGTGGCCTCAAGGTGACGAGAGGCCTCGGAGCGATCCGGTGGCCTCAAGGTGACGAGAGGCCTCGGAGCGACGGGAGATCCCAAGGTGACGAGAGGCCTCGGAGTGACGGGAAGCCACGGAGTGACAGGAGACCTCAAGGTGACGAGAGGTCTCGGAGTGACGAGTGACCTTGTGACGAACGAGTGGCCTGGTGACCGAGTGGCCCTGATGGTGACCGACTGGCCTGGTGACCGAGTGGCGCTGATGGTGACCGAGTGGCCTGATGACCGAGTGGCCCTGATGGTGACCGAGTGGCCCTTTGACCGAGTGGCCTGGTGACCGAGTGACCCTATGACCGAGTGACCTGGTGACCGAGTGGCCTACAAAACGAGAGCACCGTTAGGGCGCGGGTGGGGGTCCCCGCGCAAACCCTCCGATGCTTAAATTAGATCTCGAGAGAAAATATCAAATCGTACTTGAATTGCTCAAAATAGCGTACCTTTAGTCGAAAATCAAGCCTTGTATTTATAGTGGAGGGGAGAGAGTGTTCTCGCGATATTTGCGGCGGAAATCTCGGGGCCCATTTCGGAATTCTCGGGGCCCATGGGCTGGACTACGAAGGGTCTCGGAGGCTGTCGAGTGGTCGGGTGGCCATGGCCACTCGGTCATGCAGAGTGGCCTTGGCCACTCGGTCAGCTCGAGTGGCCGGGTGGCCATGGCCACTCGGTCATGCCGAGTGGCCTTGGCCACTCGGTCAGCCGATCATGCATTCTTCTCCCCTTTCCCTTGGCTCGGTTTTGAGTGGTTCCCATACCTCAACTTCATGATCGATTTTGATAATGATTTAATGCAAATCTGTCAAAACTCAAAACATAAAAGTTGTATATAATTCTCTTATCTTTCCATAGAACTTTGAATCAGGTCAATCGGAGCTCGTATAAGAAAGTTATGGCCGAAAAACGGAAGTGATGTCATACCCACTCGGCATGACCGAGTGGGTCATGACCGAGTGGGGGCCACTCGGTCATGCCCCCACTCGGCCATGACCGAGTGGGGGCCACTCGGTCATGCTCCTTTTTTGCCCAACCGAGTGGGGGGCCACTCGGTCATGCCTTCTTTTGCCCATTTGACTTGGTTCGAGTCCATCTTCCTTCAATACTTGACTCCGAGCCTTCATAGTGTAGGTACATCAACTTCATACTCAATTTACCCCTTGATTAATCCTGAATCTATCAAAACTAAAAACATGAAAGTTGTAGATAGTTCTCTTATCTTTCCATAGAACTTTTAATCAGGTCAATCGGAGCTCATATAAGAAAGTTATGGCCGAAAAACGGAAGTGATGTCATACCCACTCGGCATGACCGAGTGGGTCATGACCGAGTGGGGGCCACTCGGTCATGCCCCCACTCGGCCATGACCGAGTGGGGGCCACTCAGTCATGCTCCTTTTTTGCCCAACCGAGTGGGGGGCCACTCGGTCATGCCTTCTTTTGCCCATTTGACTTGGTTCGAGTCCATCTTCCTTCAATACTTGACTCCGAGCCTTCATAGTGTAGGTACATCAAATTCATACTCAATTTACCCCTTGATTAATCCTGAATCTATCAAAACTTAAAACATGAAAGTTGTATATAGTTCTCTTATCTTTCCATAGGACTTTGAATCAGCCCAATCGGAGCTCGTATGAGAAAGTTATGGCTGAAAAACTGAAGCAGTGTCATACCGACTCGGTATAACCGAGTGGGCCCTCCCCACTTGGTCTCGGCTCGACCTCTTGCTCCTTCGGCTTATTTCCTCGATCTCCTACAACCCGTTGGGCCTTTGGGCTTCATGTCCACATCTCACAACCTTTTTAGGTCTTGTAATTCTCCAAGTTTACAGGGCATATCACAAAGGTATAAGAAGAATAGGGTTGATGCCACACTCACGATAGAAGAGAAGAGTTGTGAGTGATAAATCAAGAATGAATGCCACAAGATGAAAATCTTGATAAGTTCAAAGTAGTTCGTTGAAGAAGCAAAGAGAAAACTCTCACTATTAATATTGATCAAAACTAAATTCCTCTCGGGTTACATTGGCTAGCCAAACACAAATCCTAAATTAGAAGGAAATAAATCAAATCCTAGGCATAGTAGGAATTGATTACAAGAAGAAAATAGCATAATCTAATAATAAAGAAACAAGAATTATCTAAAATAGAAAAGAGTTAAAACAAAGTAGGAAATAAGGGAAGTGGTCAAATATTCAACCATTCCTTTTTATGCTCCTGGATCTTATCAATCAATCATCTCCAAATCTTTCAAATCTTGTCAATCTATCAACCAATCAATCAATGAACCCCAAATCTTGCAATCTTGTCAATCAATCAACCAATCAATCAATCAACCTCAAATCTTGCAATATTGTCAATTAATCAACCAATCAATCAATCAACCCCAAATCTTGCATTCTTGCAAATCTTCTCAATCAATCAATCATTCAATCTATCAACCCCAAATCTTGTAATCTTGAAAATCTTGTCAATCAGTTATCATTCAATCTATCAACCCAAATCTTGTAATCTCGTAAATCTTATTATTGGGCCTCCATGAATGCTTAATAGATCTTGTGAGGCTTTAATAACCTGATTCACATCACTTACCCTCATAGGCACCAGCCTTTATGGCCATTCATAATTACGTTCTTCTCAACCCATAACATGCACTTGGCTTCGAGGTCCTACCATACATAATGGTCACCTTTGAGCTCCCTGACAACATCATTTCCCTAACAGCGACGATGACATCACCATGACATCACAAGAGACTCGCTGTATCTTGAATTTCACTGGTCACAACCAGTACGACCCCACTCTTGGATCAGCCTTTCCCATATTACCTTGTTATCTTTATAGCAGGTTGCTAATCCCTGGGAGACTCTGGCCTCTCCCAGACTCTCTTTCATACCCAATACTTCACTCGGGCTCACACCTATTTGGATGGAAACCACAACAGCCCTAACGCCATCACAACCCCACTAGTTGTTTTCTTTCACAACGATCAACCCTTAACAAAGAAGCTAATACTCATAAATTGCCCACTCATCAGGACATTCCTCTCGCTGTACCATTCACAACTATCTGGTGATCTTACTATCACCCACATCCCCTTCATGGAAACCCATATCATTTCGCGAATTTCTCAACAGGTGACCATTCCACTCGATTGGGTTTAACTGAGTTGTCAGGCTCGCAACCAACACCATCTTCCTCTAGGTACTACACTAGCAATCATCACCCCAAATTAACTGATCACCACTCACTGGAAGTCACCCTACAGCCACAATTGTGGAACTCTAGCTTTCACCCCATGCCATAGGACTCATCCTCCTACTCAGGTATTTACTATCCTACTGGCTTTCCCAAGGTGATCCATCATTCTGCAATTGTAGTTCTTTAGGAAGCTCATCCAACGTGCTTTTCCTGAGAGAACATCTCAAGTTCTCTCCCAAACCTTACTTGAACCTCTATCATCGACCCTCGCTTTGGAGCAACGCTCAGCTAAGCTGCACATCCCAGCTCCAACCAACTACCTTCTAAACCTCAGATTTTTTTCTCAAACTGACTAATCTGATCACTGGATCGTTGAACCCTCGCACTAGTGGCTTACACGGAAAACAACAAGGCCTTACGCTCACAGTTCTTGAGCCTCACGCTCCCATCATCATCATTACATGTGCTACCACCTGGCAATCGATCCCGTGTCATCAACTGGAAACCCATCCAGTGCTACATGAGGATGCCTCCTCATTTTCACATCGACACATTCAGGATTAACACTCGATTGTGCAACTGTGACCCTTCATAGATTTCGCAACCATGCCTTAGCCACATGTTCAGCTTAACATAACTCGCATCACAGGTTTAAAGGTCCATTTACCTAAAACCCCAACACATTTCAATATTCCCATCTCATGGTTGGCTTTCATCTAGTAAGTCTCGCTCTCCACGACACTTACTTCACATGACCTTCCAAGGTCATTTGTCAACTCTTCCAGTTAACCTTATATTCCCACATCTCATAGGGTCACGTTGGGTCCATCGACCCAATTTACCAGATTAACTACGATCAACTCTAGCCACAAATGTGCTAAGATCCTTTAACAAGAAGTATCATCACACTACTTGCCATGATTCCACAAGTCCTCACTCAACATGGAACTTAGGCTTAGCCCGGACATAACCTATAGTTCGCTCCAGGTTTTTGGCGTCTAATCGTCTCCACGGTAGACTGGTTACTCTCCATATAGGGTCGTGGTCCCTCGTTATGAGCTAACCCAATGGCCACTTGCCATCTACATTTGCATCAGTGGTCCCTGGCATTAGACCCGTCATTGGTAGGCATCATCTGTAACATTATTCCATGCTAGAGCCATTCCTCGTTCCTTCGGTTCCACTTTTGGACATCTCAAGCTACCATGCGACCTCAACATTCGCTGGACCATTTCATCACCATTTTACTACTATAAAGGTCTTAAAGCCCACTTGTGCCTTAGTGGACTTTTCCCAACTTGGTCTCCATGTGCTTACCCGACTTGCAGTTCTCAACTACTCATTGAGCTTGCCTTTCGATACTAAGCCACTAATCGCCATGATATACCAGATAGTTTTTGATACAGTTAAAATACAGCTTGAAAAACTTGAAAGATAGAGAGGGACATCCGGGGAATCCACAAAACTTTGAGAAGGTTCATATTTTGCATAAGGAACAACCCTTAAATGGTTTTGGGGTGAAACAAAAGGGTTTGCAATCAAAACATGCATTAGGGCCTAAGTGTAATTTTTTATTCTAGTTGAAAAGGGGTTGAAAACGATATTTTCCAAATTCATCGAGTTAATTGTGAAGCGTGAGACTCGGGGGTTCACGTGGTAAAATATCAAAATCTAAGGACTTGAAATGAGGCCTAAAATGAAAAAAGAATTTACAAGGGGGCAAAAGTGTAATTTCCAAAACTGCTAGAGCAGGTGGCCGCTGACCTACCACTACACGTGGAGCCAAATTCGGTGATGGGACAGTTGGATCTTGATAGGGTATGGCCATCATTGGACTAGGAAGTGTATGGGCACAGCAATGGTCGATGATTGGCTGATGGAGGGCCAGATTTTGCTATAAATAGGGGCCAAAGGTTTGCAAGTTTTGGGGCATCAAATTTCTCATGTTTTGTAGTGTTTTTGGGAGAATTGATAGAAGGCGTTGATTTTAAAAGTGTTAAGGATCAATTCTGGTAAGTTTGGTGAGGTTTCATGATGGTTTAAGGGTATTTTGAGGCTTTTTCGAAAAAGGCAATGGTCATCGGAGCTAGATCTTAAAATGTTCGATCGAGGGTCGTCTGTTGGTGGTTTGGGCATCCCAAGATGCCATTGTGATTGACTTGATGTGTAGAGCATGGTGGGAGGAAAAACCAGCAAGCTTCTGCGGCCGGAGCCAGAGAAGATGATCGACGCATGAGGTGCACAGGCTGGTCATTACTCGTAGGACACGTGCCAAGTGCATGAGGATGAGGTATTTTCTGAAATTTTTTTAATATTTTGAGGAAAATATTTTATGATTTATGGTGTAGAAAAATTTGAAAAAAAAACCTTGAGGAGGTATTTATTTTGGAATTTTTTAGGGAAAAATATGAGGAAAATGGAGGAAAATTATGAAAAATTAGAAAAAAAATAGATATTGATATTCGTTTAAATAAATATGATGGCTAGGGATCATTGAGACTCGAATTTGAGGGTACCCCGATCTCAGGTCAATCTTTGAAAATACTTTTTCCCTTGCAATTGGTCAAATAACTCCTCAATTCTAAAGAGTGGGTAATTATTCCTGATGGTTACCTTATTCAACTGTTGATAGTCTATACACATTCTCAAACTCCCATATTTGTAATGCCCCACTCCCACCTACAAGTGTTACTCACGAATAATTAACTTATTATTCTCATGCTAGGGCAAAGATAAAGAGATGGCAATGAGAAACGACCTAGGTGGGAAACTAGGCTTCGCCCTCTCTTCGCTCCACTCAAGGATTCGGGAAGATAACGAAACGACCCCGCGAAGATAAAACCCGAAACCTAGAGAAGTGCCACCCTTTCTCAAGCTCTTAATGAAGAGCTAAGGATGACTTCCCAGGATTGAAAGAAATAAACTCGCTCACTACATTCACATAAATTATGGCATAAGCCTTAATTATAAGCAAATAATAATTTCTTTGCCCCAACTAATAACCCATTTATCTCGCCTTTATTTCCTTTAGAACATATTTGGGTTAATATTCCTTTGGAAAAATTTTATAAAATTTCCTTATCAAATCCCCATTGATTTTTTCCTTTTATTATTTCAAAATACCAAAATTTTCAAACACTTAGGAAATAAATTTTGAAATACAACATCAAGGCATCCTCATCCATTTTCTAAAATTTAAGGAAAATACTCCATTATTGATATTCCCAAAATATAGAAATTTTTCCCACAATTGCCTCAAATTCATATTAATTTAATAATTAATTTAAAGGCAAATTACTCCTTTATTTATTTATTTAAATTATATTTTATTTCATAATTATTCAAAATGTCAGAAATAATTTATTAAACAGAAACCAAAATTTAAATAACTAAAAAAAAAACAACACAGCAGCTAGGGAGCGGGCAGCAGCAGCCAGCCGCCCCCCCAGCGCGCGGGTCGCCTAGCCGCATGGTCGCACGTATGGGCAGCGCGCGCTGGCCGCCTGCCATGCGCGCAGCCGTGCCCAGGCGCGCCTTGCCAAGTGCCCCTGGCACCAGCACACTGCCTTTTAAATTTTTTTTTTTTTTGAATAAAAATCCCACATTTTCCAGAATGCATTTTCACATTAAAGGGCTTCCAAAACACTCAATTTTGCCCCCTTTTCACCCACATTTAGCATACATTACATATTTAACTAAATAATACAACATTAATCCACAAAATTACATAACCACTACACATGCTTTTCTTCTTTGCTTCAAACCCTTAACCTTGCAAAACTCCCTTTCCCTTTGATGGCTCTCCACCTACATAGAGGTCAAAGGACCTTATGAGCCAAAGCTCAGTAAGGGTGTTATGCAAATGTAAATGTAATATGAGAACATAAACATGTAATGCAATGCAATGCATATTAAGGGTAGTTCTCCATGCCCTCATAACCACTTAGGTTAAGGCACCAACCAACCCCTCACTCCCATCACAAGTCCTCCTTATGGCCATAGGTCCACTAGGGCACAAAACATGCAAAGAATCATTACATGAAACTCATTTAAACATGTACAAATGCAAGCAAAAACCCCACCACTTGGGGCTATCCCTTACCTTGTTTTCTTTGAAGCTTCAACACTTCCACAAGTCAAGACTCTCTCTTAGACTTTAATCACCCTAAAATAAATAATAAAGAAATTTTTTTTTTAGCTCTTATACATAAGCATTCAAACTATTTCAAGAGAGGGAACTAGGTTTACCTTTGCTAGTCTTTCTCTTCCTTCTCTTAGTCTTGATTTCCTTCTTGCTTCTTTCACTTCACATGTGGGGAAAACTTTGAACCAATTTCCCCACTCCCTATTTATAGAACTTTTCTTCTCAATCCATGCCAAATCTCAAGATTGCATCCTAGCCATAGATTTCTTCTTAATTCAAGAGACTAAATCTCCACCTTTAAACACTAGCACAATCCTTGTGCTTCTCCCAAATTTAATCCCAGCCATTGATTTTAGGAGAACACTTCTCTAGACTCAAAGAAAACACAAATCCAAGAGACTTTGTCTCCTTGAATCTCATCCATTGATCTTTCTTTGGAGACTAAACCTCATCCCTTGGATCAAATAATTAAATCATGACTAATTTCAAGATTGACTAATTTTCCAATTTTTCCATTTAATTTAAATCCACAACTTTTCAAGTATTTAATGGAGACTAAAATAATTTATTTTTGATTTAAATTTAAAGGCTCTTGAAAGACATAATCCATTTACTTTCGCATTTATTTAAATCTACCATTTTCCAACATTAATGCTTGACAAATTTCCATTTAATATGAAATTTCTTTTAATTCCCTCCATCATGGCTCTCATTTAATGCTTAAGAGACTAATTTGTTTTCTTTTTGCATTTATTTTAAACATCACTCTTGATTCATAAGATCATGCCATGTGTCACCAATTTCTCTTAATCAAATAAATCCTTATTCCCAAATTTAATTAAATCTTATTCCATGAGATTTTGCCAAGTGTCACAAATCTAACCATACTTGGCTTCTAATTAAATTTCCTAATTATCCATACACTTAATCAAGAATTAAATTCTCCAAAAAAAAAATCAATTCTCCAATATAAATAATTTCTCCAAAAATAATTTATCTTTCTATGGGACGGGACTCCAAATTACCATTTTGCCCCTCATAAGGCATCCTATACATTATGTGCCTTCTCATTAATTCAAGGGCAATTATGAAATTTTCCATATACCAATATTCTCTTAAGTGATAAAATCTATCATGACTCATCAAGGGTATTACAATATTTTTTCTTAACAAAGAGTATCGGCGCTCTCCATGGTAACATAATAGGTTTTATGAATCCCTTATCCAACAATTCTTGCTGTTGGATCTTTAATTCCCTTATTTTCTCAAGAGCCATCTTATAAGGCGATATGGAGATTGGACTTGTCCCTAGTACAATTTCGACTGAAAACTCAACTTCTCATTGTGGAGATAATCCTAGTAATTCCTCAGGAGACACGTCCCCAATTCTTTGCTTACTAACACGTCTTTTATTTCTACGAGGTCTTCTATCTTTTCCTGAATGTGTGCTAGATACCCATAAGCTCCTTTTTGCAACATTTTATCTACCTTTAGTGTAGCGACCCATTTCTTCTCGTTTATCCTACTTTGCCCCAAAAATTTAATAATCGAATCTCCATTCCTGAGACTGACTACTTTAGCCTTACAATCCATCATGGCATTGTACTTTGTTAAGAAGTCCATCCTAGAATCACATCGAAATCTTGGATTTCAAGAAGAATTAAGTCTACTAAGAACTCGGTTTCTTTTATCTGAATTTTCTTATCCTTATACCTTGATGAAGTTTCTAGAGACTTCCCCATAGGGCATGCTATAATCATACAACTGTTCAAATTTTTTGCTTCTTCCCCGAGTACCTCGGCTAATGCTTGTGAAATGAATGAAAGACTTGCTCTTGAGTCTATCAAAACATGCATAGGAAAACCAGAGGTAAACATGGTACCTTGAATGACAGTCGAATCCTCAGCCGTGTCCTATCGCGTCAAATTGAATACTCTTCCATGTTGGACTCTTGGGTTTCCTATTGGCCCCTGAAGCTGTCCCATCTAGTTTGGCTTGGAACAATCTCTTAACAAATGTTCGGGTTGGTTGCAGTTGAAGCAAATGGGTCCTTTCTTCGGACAGTTCCAATTGAAATGTCCTTTCTCCCCATAGGTATAGGAGCTATTCATCCCTTGCCTGCATGGCCTTCTCGAGTGTTGTTTCTCGTACTTCACGCAGGGCTTACTAGGCTTAAATTGTGACTTCTTTGGGTCCATCTTCTTTTCTACACTCGACCTAGAGTTGGAAACTTGCTGACTCACTCCTTGAATGGAATCAATATGAATTAGATTAGCCTTAGTAGTCATTGCCTGCAGTACCACCTCGGCGTAGGATCAAGTGCTCACGTTACTAAGGGCCTTCTGGATCCTTAGCTTCAGTCATTCTAAGAATTTTTTTACCTTTATTCTTTCATCCAACTCGTAAATTAGCATGTATTTGATCATCCAAGTAAATGCATCCTCATACTACACCACTATTGTAATACCCCATATTTTCGTGAAGTTGTCACTTATTTTAAGTGAGTTTAAAATACCAAAAAAGTGGCTTGATAGCAAAATAAATCGTCGAATTGATGGTAAGGAGTGCTCTGAAACATAAATACTTGAGGATAAGGGTATGTCATTGACGAGTGTCTCAAGATGGGATTTATGATACTGAAAGAAATCAAATTAGAGACGATTTTTGGTACAGCTGTAAGTTGCCCTAAAAGATCGAATGATGGTAAAGGGCTTTCAAGAAATCCACAGAACCCTGAGGAGGCTCTAATTTTGTGAATAGAACAACTCTTAAGTAGTTTCGAGATGAAACAAAAGGGTTATGAAAGTCTTGAGAGGGAAGTTCAGTTTCTGAGCTGAGGCAAAATCGTAAATATTGAAGTTTGGGTAAAAGTGAAGTTTACCTAAAAATCAGGGGTATTAGCGTAATTAGTCATTTCTTCAGGGACTAAAATATAATTAAAAGATGCCCCGGGGACCAAGTTGAAAGGGATCTAAGTGCAATTACCCAATAAGTTCGGGCCAAAGTGTAATTCTTGAAACCTTTTTCCTAGGGGCATATGGGAGATTAAAGATAAAGCCTCATGATGACTTTGGAGATAAGATGAAAGCTCATGATGACTTATTTAGTTGGACGTGATTTGATTTGGATAAGATTTCATTTGATAAGATTTGATTTGGATAAGAATGATTAAAGAATATTTTAGAAGATTTGGAATGATTAAAGAATATTTTAGAAGATTTGGAATGATTAGAGAATATTTTAGAAGATTTGAAATGATTGAAATATGTTGGAAGATTTAGAAAATATTTGAAATGATTATGACTTACTTGGTAGCCAAGTTTCAAAGCCTATAAATAGGGTGTTCGTGGCCAAGGGTTTTCTCATTCTAAGTTGTGATAAATTCTTGCTAGACGAGAGTGCTTTGAGCTTAGTGAAGAGAAGGCTTTTGTTCATAGGAAAGAATAAGCACTTGGGTAACATGTGAAGGCGTGTGAGAAAGTGGTTTGGTCAAAAGACTTGGGGATTTGCATAAATTTCGAGGAATTCCGAATTAAGTCAAGGTGAGACTTTTATACTCCAAATTCTATTTTTGTTCTCTTATGTGAGACTCTTATACTCCAAATCCTATTTTTGTTCTCTTATGTGAGACTCTTATATTCCAAATCCTATTTTTATTCTCTTATGAGATATTTTTATTGCATGAAACATGTTTTGTGAAGTTCCTATACATAAACTCTTGTTGTTCTCTTACGTGAAATCATGTTGCATATATGAAATGTATTTTTCTGAAAATATATGTCGGTTTTCAACTATTGTATTTATGAAATTCATGTGGCCATACTGTTGCACCAATTTGTTGTTGGCCGAGGGCAAAAGTCGAATATCCCTCAAAAAGCGCTATGCGTGCGTCATTGAGAAAGCTCTCGTGGGGAAGACCGTGAGTCTAAGGGACAACGGATGTGGTGTTTGCATGAGTTCTATGAGGTCAGGCCGAGGTGACAGGGTTAGAGACCTCCCGAGAGGCGCTATGCGTGGCCATTGAGAAAGCTCTCGTTGGAGGAGGCTGACATGTTCACAAGGCACTATGAAGTAGTCCTCGTTGTTTTCTCATACGTTTTATACCTGTTCATGCATTGATATAAATTGTTTTTGAAACTCTCACAAGAAGATTCATTTTCTAATTGGACTATGTCTTTAGAATATTCAAACATTCTAGGTTCGAAAAGTGGCTCTAAGGGAAAAGAGTTAGATGAATAATGAGCTTAATTTACTGCCTGTAGCATGTTTAGCATATCTTTCTTTATGTGCGAACCTATGTATGTTTTGGATATGTATAAGACGTTTGGTTATCACTTGCAAGAGATGATGTCCTTATAATGTATTTTGTAGACGTCTTGATCAGTTTCCTATATGATAAATAAAGTATTATGGTTATGTACCATATCAGGTTCGATCGAGCTCCCGCATTTGTAATGATATCACCTATTTTAGTTATATGATTATCTGGTTTGTTACGTTGAGAAGGTGAAATTAGGATTATTGGGAATTTGTGTGATGTATGTCAATGATTGTGGTATGAAAGGAAATTTATATTCCCGAAATCCTAAGATATTGTTGGAAATGTATGCCCTAAAGACACGTTTTATTTAATTTATGGTAATGATGTTTCCTTTTAGTCAGTTTATTGCACATATTATTTGCATTTAATTGTTGGAAAAGTGTCCATGCTATTAAGTAAGTGATTCATGTGATGGGTCGTTCTTCACAGTTAGGCATGAATCATGGGTACATAATAAGCAAGAAAAATATTACTCTTGATCTTTTGATAGAACTGGGCATTCTATCATGATAAGATCATTGTGCAATAGATCCTAATGGAGGATGGCTTGCCTTAGCCAGTAAACAGTCCGTTTACTCTAATTGTACAAGCGCATTTGGAATGCGTAGAGTGGACCTGTGATAGAAGCTAATGACAAAGTACTGATTATCATGGAGCTAGTCTATCACTGCTACTACGTGGACGAGTACTCTAATACTTGAGTATTAGTTGGTGGTCTAGTGAACCTAGAGCTATATTCTTAGATTCACTATAGGTGAGGTCTATCAAAGATCAGCAACCTTGTGAGTTGGGAGTGTGGTTTCTAATTAGCAAAGACAGACTAATACAAAATAGTTTCTGTGATTCACCCCCTTGTGATTGTCCAAGAATAATCAAATAATCCAGGGCCCTGGGAACGTGACTTAAGAGTGTGTGCTTCTAGGTAGCTCTCAGTGATAAGCAAGTACATTCGAGTAGTCACGGATTATTGGACTAGTGATCTAAGGATGGTAGAAGTCATTTAGAGAGGTGTTGGTACATTATTCCTTTCTAAATGATGGGTGTTACACAGAGGGGTACTTTCGTCATTACACTAGTAGGTCAAAGACATTGCACATGCAAAATTATTCGTGGGGTCACTGTTACCATATGGTGATAGTTGGAACACTTAGAATGACAAAATATAGCTACTAGGTAGCAGGGATATTTTGGTCATTTTAGCAGCCATGAATAATTTGTCTTTTGGTCCCCAGGGTAACTCGATGTAACTCATGTATTATTTAATACATTTTGGCTTGTTGGGTGAATTACATTGAGAGAGAATTATTTAATAGTTCATTGGTTTTAATTAATTAATTGGGCTAACCCAATTAGAAAATTAATTAAAATGGACTTGGCCCACTAGGGTTTGGCCCACTAGGGTTTTAGCCCTAGGGTTCTCCCTATATATATATTCTCTCTCTAGTTGTTTTAAACCTAATTTCAATTTTCTCTTCTTCACCAAAGAGAGGCCACGAGTTTGAGTCATACATTGGAAGATCAAGAGATCTGATGCGAAGGAGCCGACGGATTACAAGACAGTCGACGTCTCCACCACGCGAAGAAGCAGTCGTGCCTCCTCCATTCCGTCCGATAATCCGAAGGAAAAGTAATTCTTCTAGATTCTTTTCAATACGAGGATTGTTATGTTTTAAAAAACGCTTCCGTTGCATGCTTTTGATCCTCGTTGACGGTCCTTCAGATATAACATACTCAAAAAATTTGGGGTGTTACAACTGTCATATCTCCAGACTGCTTTAAATCCATGAACTCCTTCTCCTTTGCCACTCTCAGACTAAGAAGAAAATATTTCTCATTGAACAACTCCTTAAATCTCTCCCAACTGACGTACAGTGATCCAATTTATGCTTGGGCGGTCATCGCCTTCTTCGTTCCCTTCCACCACCTTTCTGCTTCATCTTGCAACATAAAAGTTGTAGAATTGACCTTCTCATCCTCACCACAGTGGGATGGTCGAGCAATTTCTTGATCTGTTAAATCCAAAATTCCCCTTCACTGGGGTCGGTTCCCAACTTTCCTTGGAAAACGGGTGGGTTTTGTCGGCAATATAGGTCCAACATACAAGATGGACATCCTCATTGGCTTTGCATTCCCTACATGACCCCTGCCATGCTTCCCACAATCCTTTCAATTTGGTCTAATCAGTTGCCATTCATCCTTTCCTTGTCCCGACTCGAGCTACTCCCGAGAGCATTGCCCTTCTGTATCATCTCATTGATGGTTTGGTGTCGTAGGTTCTACTTTATAGGTTCGACGAGTGTTTACCATCTGAAAATATGGTTTTGATTAGATGTTGAAAATTTAACATCCACCAAATTAAATTTAATTACTTCATCCTAAATCTGAATAATGATGCATGTTTCTTATAAGTTCACAAAATATCATGATTACATCACTACTTAATACAACATCTAACAGAAACTAATAAAACCTATTACATGTCCTTTCACTTAGGACCTATGGACCTCTGAATTCATGCACCCACCTCATCTTCGAACTCAAGGGTAGGTCCTCCGAGGTCATTTCAAGACTCTGCTAAGTCCTCCTCATCGTCAGAACTGATGTACTCAAATTCAAGAGGGTTGTTTTCAACTTTCACTTCTATTACATGTTCCACTTCCTCCTCATCTTCGCTAGGGTCTTCCCCTTCTTCTTCTTCTATCACTTCCTCATACAATTCGTCTAACAGGTGACAAAGTCTTTCACAAAAATAGAAAAATACATCGAAGTCTTCCTCTTACCTAACCCACTCAGCAAAATTCTTCAGTTTTCCTTCCAAGACGCCGATCAAAAAATCTATTTGAAAGGGAACTAAGTCGAGGTATTGACGATAACTAGGTGGAATATCCTCAATGATGTCCTCCATCTTTGCTAAAAAATCATAGATATTTTCTTTGGGATCTTGTTTCCTGGTCGCAATTCGATTTGCCCGTGGTCAACTAGTATCTGCTCAGGTAAATTTTTCGCCATCCTTACATTTCATCAAGAGCCTATAGAAATTCTTTATGTAAGAACCTCAAGTTTCATAATTTCTAAATTCCTCAAGCCACTGCTAAGTTTTCTACTTAGTTTGCTTTGATACCAATTGTAACAGCCCACTTTCTTGGGCATGTTATAACTTGAAAAATTCTAGCTATTTTTTTTTTTTTAAATAACCTTTGCATGCCTAAATTGCCCTTCTAGGATGCATCAAATCATATCTAGATGTGTCCCAAGTAAACTGTAACGACCTACTCCCACTTACGGGCGCCACCGGTAAATAATCGATCAGATTACTCACCCGACGAACCACAACTGAAGGGTTGGACTATGTTTCAACAGGAAACGCCCTAGGTGGGAACTAGGCTTCGTCCTTCCCTTCGCTCCACTCAGGAATCGGTCCCAACTCAAACAAGAAAACACAACAGATCGAGTCCTGAAACCCGAGTGAGTTTCACCTCTCTTCAGCTCGCCTCATAGCAAGCCAAAGGTAACCCAGGCACAAAGCTAGCATAACAAACACTTCGCTGAGTATTGGGGATTTATGAGAACATACCTCGCTAATCTTTACTCAATCTGAACCTGGCTTCAACAACTAAAACCACATATACATCACGTAGACTCACAATCATCTTTCACACTATTAGGATTACAACAACTAGATACCTCTAGTGCTCAATAAAGCTTACATTCAATCACATGAATACATATTAGAAAATACAGGAGAATACACAACAACACATCTCGGGCAACAATGTTAGTTGCCACAACAGCCTCTTGGCACCATCCCTGCTTGCATCTGGACTTGCATCATCTACAGCATGAGGTAAATCCTCATGAGTCATAAAGACTCAGTAAGGGTGCAATGCATGTAAATATGAATATAACCATGTTTATGTATGCCAAATGCATGCAAATGAGGCTAGGCCCCTCCATCCTCACAACCCTCCAAGCTTTGAGGCATCAACCTATCAACCTCCACAACACTAATCCTCCATATGGCCACAGGTCCATTAGATCTTGCATCATGCAAGTGACAACCACTACATGCAAATGCTATATAAAAACATTATCAGACATATTTACCAACTTGCAAGGCCACCTCCACGTGGGGCCATCCCTTACCTGGCTCAAAGCCTCATCCCTGCCTCGGCACGAACTCTAGCCTGAACCTCAAGTTCCTCTAGGATCACTGCCTTCCCGGTCGAACCTAGAGGCAAACACACAAAACCCCAACTCTATTAACATCACATTAGGGCCTATGCATTTGTTATTCATTGCAAGAACCACCCGCCAACAACTACAAACAACCCCAACCATGGTCATAATCCAACCATAACTTATTCCACATTATCTCAAATAATGGAAATTAACTTGAAAAGAAATTATAAATTTACCTTAACTAATCTGGAGGAGAAATCTGAAAAAATGCCCATACCGATGTTGACTACTGAGCTACTATTTTGCACTCAAATTTTCAATTTCGAGCTTCTGGAACGCTCCTCCAGTCTCAAATTAATTTTTGGACTTTTTTCCAATCTTTCTAAATTTTTCAAGATTTTCCCTATTTTTCTCCTTTATTTTCTTTTTCTTTTTTTTCTTTTCTTTCTTCTCCCCTTCCCACGCGCGACCTACTCCTCTTCTTCTTCCTCACCGCGACTGCACACAGCGCGCAGCAGTGCCCCCTACTGCCGACCATCGGCCATCGGCCTCACCGGCTACTACTACAGCTCCACCACCATCAGCCGGCATCGGCCACTGCTGCAGCTCCACCACCATCAGCCGGCACCGCCCATCGAGCCATTGCAGCCACCGGAACCAGCCTTCCCGCGTGCAGCCAGCTGCTTCCATCTCGAAACCCCTGCATCAGCCATTGCCCACCACCGAAGGTCCTGGCTGTTGGAAATGTATGCCCTAAAGACACGTTTTGTTTAATTTATGGTAATGATGTTTCTTTTAGTCAGTTTATGGCACATATATTATTTGCATTTAATTGTTGGAAAAGTGTCCATGCTATTAAGTAAGTGATTCATGTGATGGGTCGTTCTTCACAGTTAGGCATGAATCATGGGTACTTAATAAGCAAGAAAATATTACTCTTGATCTTTTGATAGAACTGGGCATTCTATCATGATAAGATCATTGTGCAATAGATCCTAATGGAGGATGGCTTGCCTTAGCCAGTAAACAATCCGTTTACTCTAATTGTACAAGCGCATTTGGAATGCGTAGAGTGGACCTGTGATAGAAGCTAATGACAAAGTACTAATTATCATGGAGCTAGTCTATCACTGCTACTACGTGGACGAGTACTCTAATACTTGAGTATTAGTTGGTGGTCTAGTGAACCTAGAGCTATATTCTTAGATTCACTGTAGGTGAGGTCTATCAAAGATCAATAACCTTGTGAGTTGGGAGTATGGTTTCTAATTAGCTAAGACAAACTAATACAAGATAGTTTCTGTGATTCACCCCCCTGTGATTGTCCAAGAATAATCAAATAATCTAGGGCCCTGGGAACGTGACTTAAGAGTGTGTGCTTCTGGGTAGCTCTCAGTGATAAGCAAGTACATTCGAGTAGTCACGGATTATTGGACTAGTGATCTAAGGATGGTAGAAATCATTTAGAGAGATGTTAGTACATTATTCCTTTCTAAATGATGGGTGTTACGCAGAGGGGTATTTTCATCATTGCACTAGTAGGTCAAAGACATTGCACATGCAAAATTATTCATGGGGTCACTGTTACCATATGGTGATAGTTGGAACACTTAGAATGACAAAATATAGCTACTGGGTAGCAGGGGTATTTTGGTCATTTTAGTAGCCATGAATAATTTGTCTTTTGGTCCCCGGGGTAGCTCGATATAACTCATGTATTATTTAATACATTTGGCTTGTTAGGTGAATTACATTGAGAGAGAATTATTTTATTCAAAATGGTCCATAATTAATTGGGCTAGAATAAAATAACAGTTCATTGGTTTTTTAATTAATTAATTGGGCTAACCCAAATTAGAAAATTAATTAAATAAACTTGGCCCACTAGGGTTTTAACCCTAGGGTTCTCCCTCTATATATTCTCTCCTTGGTTGTTTTTCACCTAAGGTTTTTTACTCTTCTTCACCAAAAGAGAGGCCAAGAGTTCTTGAGTCATACCTTGGAAGATCAAGAGAACATTCAAGTTCTGATGCGAATGAGCCGAAGGATTGCAAGACAGCCGTCATCTCCACCACGCGAAGAAGCTCCCGCCTCTCCTCCTCCTGTCGCTTCATTCCGTCCGGTGATCCGAAGGAAAAGTTAGTTTCCTAGATTCTAATCAATACGAGGAAAGTTTTTTTCGCTTCCGTTGCATGCTATGTATCCTCGTGATGGTCCTTCACTGGCCGCCTTGCTGCCTCGGCCTTCTGCAGCGAGCACATCGTCGGCCACCACCGCGGTTGCTGTTGCTGCTTCTTCACGTCAGCCATGGCCGATCAACCTTGCTTCTCTCAACCACTGCAACAGCAGTTTAAGGTTGTTACTTCCATGGCCGAGTTCGGCCATCTCCCTCTCTTGGTCTCTCCATCACTCTCTCGCGAGCTCTCTTTCCCTCTCAGCCTCACTCTCCATCTCTCTGCACTTCCAAATTATCAGAGGCAACACGTGAGGAAGCTTCCTCCTCACACACACAGCCATATACACACACGCATATATATATAAATTAAATTACACATTAACCCTATTTAATCTTATTAATTTCACTTAAGGAATTTATTATTTACACTTGAGCCCTCCCAGCCTTAATTAATTATCATCAAGCCATTCCCAACTCGATTTCTTCGAAAATTAATATCTGGCTTTTACTCAAAAATGTCGATTTCGCCCCTGCGCTTGCATAGGACCTTCATTCCACCCGAAAACACTTTAGGGTAGCCTTACTCGCAAAATCGGACCACCTTTACGGTCCCATCAACTTCCCAGAGGTCCCCTACAATCATTCGGCACTAACCCCCATTCGGGTTTATACAGAATTTATTCTGAAAATTATTCCCGATCAAACTGCTTTTAGCATCATTATCCTCATTCTAGATGCTCACCAATCTCTTGCCCTCTTCCCTGGACATCCAAGTCTCGAGGTACTCCCTGCCGTCAACTTGGCAAATTTCATTAATTAATTTCTTGAAACCGACTTTTGGGCTTCCCGGACCACCCGAGGTCCTGCCAAAATAACCAAAAAATATTTATTTTCAATACCATGTACTACCAAGCATTACATAAACTGTGAGTGATATACGGATGTCTTTTCCTTCTATCTGGATAGGTCCAGCATATCTAGATGCCTTATTTCATATCCGGATGCCTTTTTCAAAAAAATTGAATTTCATATCCGAATAGGCTCATGTAGCATCCGAATACTTTAATGAGACATCTGGATGACCTGAATCATATGTAGATGTCCTGTTCATATTTGAATACCCCTCAGCATATCCGAATAGCCTATGTTTTGAATGACCAGTTTATCCAAATGAGTCTTCAGCATATTCGGATGGACTTCCATCACATCCGGATGTCTTCCTTCATATCCGGATAGTTTTTCCAACAACTTGAATATGGTTTCCAATGAGTCTAATTCAAGCTATTATTCAAATTAAGGATTAAATACCCTCAAATATTGGAATCTCATGGCATTTATGATAAATGTAATGCATCCATAACTCGTGAATCGTTGTATTTCAATATATAATAGATGATCTTATGACATGTTTAGCATTATTAAATGACATGTTTGACGTTATGTGCATACATTCTGGTATGAGCATGGAGGATGACTTTATATGGAACACTTCATATCGTGTGCTAGCATGTATATGAACATTGCATTATGCATGCCAGGTGACTAATCCGTGGGGATCCCACCAGTTTAAGTTATAGTTCAGTGATGTGTCGCTGGCCTGGTGACGAGCAGGGGGCTAGGGGCATATTGCCCACAGTATGTGCTTACAAATTTTATGTTTGTAGGATTCAGATCAATCAGGTATGTATTACAGATTATGTGGGTCTATGAGATAAAGTTGTATACCTGCATTTATTTTACAGATTATGTGCATTGACATCTTGTAAATGCAATCTTCAGTTTTTCGGTGATTAATATTCCCTTAGTACAAGGACAATTAGTATTTCTATGAGTATCGATATTCCTCGATTCAATTTCAATTATTCTTTCATGATTATTACTTACTGAGCTTTGTAGCTCACCTTGTACTCTTCACCATTCCAGGTCCTAGTGGGGAAGTACCAGATGTGGGGCCTAGTAGCATTGGTCAGTAATGTGTGTACGTGAAGCCGCTCAAGAATGAAAGATGTCTGGGTGTTGGAGTTATTTTTGGTGTCTCATCAGTTTAGGAGTATTTCATATTTTCAGTTGAGGGATTACCAGAGTCAGTAGTTTTATTTTCAGTTTATGTTGATCCTTTCATATATCAGAGTTATGTTATAGTTTGATTGAGATTTTTCAGTTATGATTGATCAGTTGAGTTGTTGATATTTCTAGTTTAGTTTTGTGGTGAATTTTATTTTATCTATTTCCCCCGTAACACCTCCTCCTTAGTGGTTCTAGGATATGGGGTGTTACAGTCGGGCTTGCTGTTGCCACCTCCTCCAACCACCCATCACTAGCCACTATCCTACCACCCTCGTTGCCTCTGCCTCTACCTCTGACGCCGCTTGTTACCTGTAGCCATAGCCGCCTCCCACTCATCTCTCTCTCTTTCTCTCATGCTCCTTCCACTTCCCATTTGCTTCCATCTCCCACCCTTTTATAGCCATTTCCACCACCTCAAGCTTGCCTTACCCATCCCTCTTTGCGTGAAGAACACCGCATTTTGTAATATCCCGAATTTTCTAAAGGACTCAAGAAAATTTTTAACTTGGGTCATAGGTGGAATTTCCAAAAGATTAAGGACTTAAGCATAAATTCTTACAATTATCACTACCAAATCAACGGTAGGGAATGCCTTGCAGTGTAAATGTTTAAGAAAATTAATATGGTACTGTCGAGCATTTCGAGATGCGATTTATGAAACTGAAAGCGGTCAGATTGGAGACAGTTTTTGGTATAGTTGTGTTCAGGCTGAAAAATCGAATGGTCGAAAGAGACCTCTGGGAAGTGATCGGGGCTGTCGAACACCAATAGATTAGATAAATGATGATTTGGATTTGCAATAGGGTGTAACCCAAAGTCGTCTCCCAACGAACCTCAATTGGATCTGTCAAAACAAGGCTAAACGGGGGGGAAGTTTTTGATGAAAAATTGAAAACAAGATAAGCAAGAACACAATAAATAAATCGAGATGCAATCAGTTGCAAACCAATCCTTCTATCCCAGTTTTCATTGCCTTTTCAATAAACCATTTGTTTAGTTTTAATCCTCAAATCAAAAATCAGAAAATTCTTTAACAACCGCCAAAGATTTGGAGAAACCAATAAACAGATTCATAGATTCAAGACTGATTGGAGTACCATCCAAACAGGTTGTTCTCGTTTCCAGTTAAAGCCTCAACCGAGCACAAAAACCTTGGATTCTCAAACAAAGACAATGCATGCATTCATCCAACCGGTATCAACACATACACAGATTTAAGAGAGAATGGAAACAAGAAAACAACAAAGTTAAAACTAAAATAAACAGATTTCCATTAAAACCAAAGACTCAAACCGAGAACAAGGATGGTGTTGTAACTTGATTACAAGATCCCTAGCCTTCCATCTTCACAAGAACAATGGAGAGAAGAGAATTCAACCACTATTCACGCCCTTCCCCGAATGTCCCTTTCATGGCCTCTTAAGGTGCTTAAATAGAGCTTAAGGAGGAAACCCTAGGGTACTGCAACTTGACGGCCGATTTCGGAAAGGTTTTCGTGAGATCTGGGCTTCGGCCTCTTTATAAGAATTTTAGATCAGAAAGAGTAGATGAACTTGGGCTTTTGAATCACTTGATTTGGATATCGGACGCCCAAGATATGGCCTTTTAAAGAATTAGTATATGTGCAGTTTTCCTAATTTGCCCCCAACTTCTTGGCCCCGACTTTGAAGCGCTGTTTGAAGGCCCAAACGAGCTCGGATTTGGACAAACCATACCATTACAGAAATCTCAAGAAGTCCCCTTCAATATCTCTGAAGACATTATCTTCATTCTGGAATTTTATCTTAGCCAAAATACTGAAGTAAGTGCAGGAGGTCAAATCTGCCAAAATTGCCCTTGCTTCTCTATCTCCAATTTCCAAGATATCTCATTGCCATCAAGATGTCTCATGCCCCATCTCATGCTCCCATAGCCTTAAACCTGACAAAATAAAAATAAAATAGTGTGAAGCCCAATTTCTATAAAATAAAATGAAATGAAATCAAGATGAATGAAATAACACAACTAATGTGCAGAAAGGGCTAAATATGAGGGCTAAATAGTATGAAAATATGTGCTCTATCAAATTCCCCCACACTTGGACTTTTGCACTCCTGGGCAAAACACTAAACACTAACATTCACTCTTTCAAATAAAAAAAAGATGCAAAGAATGCAAAATGAGAGGCATGGCAAGTTTTATAGGAATTCAACACTTCAAAGATCATCTTTCTTACACTTCCCGAACAAACAAGTAGCATGGCAATTTCACTTGGCAAGGTGAGTCAAAATAAGCAGACCCTATAGAATAAGAACATGCTTTCAAGTTCCTCAAATGCTATGCCCAAATCCACCCAATCATAATTCCACTACCAGATATGCTCATCTTCTAAATCTCCACTCTTAGTGCTTTATGCATGCAAATCAAAAGGACTTTTATTCATGGCTCAAACATGGTAAGGTGAAAGGGATAGGAAGATAACAATGGAAAGTAAACTTTAGGAAGAAAGAAAACATTCAAGACAATCCCAAGATCAATGAAGAACTATTAAGCAACCAGAAAATAGAACCCCTTTTTTTTTTTCGCATGGTGGGTGCGTTTTACGCTCCATCCCACCTTGGTGAGTGCGTTTTACGCTCCATCTCACCTTGGCCTTTGGCCTTTCTATCTATTTTTTTTTTTTTTTTTTGATTCCAAAGGACTTACTTGCTTAATTTTTTTTTTTTTTTAATCAAGGGATGCAATGAATGTTCTTCAACCTAAAGAAGGGACAAGATCACTTTTTTCTTTTTTTCTTCTTTTTTTTTTTTTTTAGGTATGACGGGTAAAATGAAAGAATGCCTTAATCATCTTTTCATATGCATGAGCACTGATAGCTTCAATAAAGATTCAAAACAAGTTCTGGAATGATACCCATAATTCAGTGGATACAGGCATAGCATAAGAAAGAACAAGAACATGCACAAATATCCCCACAAAGACTACCTCAATCAACTCACCAAGCCAAACTCATTTCCAATTTACTTGAAAGCCCAAAAAGATAAGATCAACTTTCTAATCATGCTAAATTCTTTCAAACTCAATTTGCCTCATTTTGCAAATTTTTTTTTTTCTGTTTTTTTTTATTATTATTTTATTTTTTTATTATATTTTTTTTTTTAACTTTTCTAAAACTCCTCCCCCTACACTTAAACATTACATTGTCCTCAATGTAAGCATGCAGCAAGAATCAGGTATAGGACAAGGAAAGAATAAAAAACAAAATAGGGAGAGAGAAACAGCCTGATTTTGTCAATTGTAGGTGGCGTTGAGGAGATGCAGCTCCTCCATAGTATGCTCCTGAAAGCTCTCGTAGAATGGCTTAAGCCGCTGCCCGTTGACTGTGAAACGCCGTGTGGTTGACTCATCCATAAGCTCAACTGCACCATAAGGAAAAACATGAGTAACCACAAAAGGACCAATCCAACGAGAACGCAACTTACCTGGCATTAGTTTAAGACGAGAGTTGTATAGGAGGACTTTCTGGCCAACTTTGAACTCTTTCTTGTTGATCAATTTGTCATGAGAAGCCTTAGTTTTTTCCTTGTAAATTCTGGAGTTCTCGTATGCTTCCAATCTCAATTCCTCAAGCTCTTGCAATTGAAGCTTTCGTTGCGAACCAGCCTCTGTCATATCCATGTTACATTGCTTTACCGCCCAATAGGCCTTATGCTCGATCTCTACCGGCAGATGACATGCCTTTCCAAAGACCATTCGATATGGGGACATGCCAATAGGAGTCTTGTAGGCTGTGCGGTAGGCCCAAAGTGCATCTTCCAACCTTTTGCTCCAATCTTTCCTGTTGGGCTGGACTGTCTTCTCTAGAATATGCTTGATCTCTCTGTTTGAAACCTCAGCCTGCCCATTGGTCTGTGGATGGTAGGGCGTCGCCACTTTATGTAAAACTCCATACTTTCGAAGCATGGATTGCATCTTTCTATTGCAGAAGTGGGATCCTTGATCACTGATGATAGCCTTGGGAATGCCAAACCTGCAGAAAATATGAGATCTAACAAAATCTGCAACCACAGAAGAATCATCAGTCCTGGTGGCTTTAGCTTCCACCCATTTTGAAACATAATCCACAGCCAAAAGGATGTACAGAAAACCAAAAGAGACAGGAAAATGACCCATGAAATCAATACCCCAAACATCAAAGATCTCACAAAATAATAAGGGTTGCTGAGGCATTTCATTCCTACGTGATATTGATCCTATGTGCTGGCAACGTGTGCAATTCTTACAAAATGTATGAGCATCTCAAAAAAGGGATGGCCAATATAAACCTGAGTCTAGGACCTTTCTACCTGTGCGTTGAGGACCAAAGTGACCACCACATGCAAGTGAATGACAGAAATGCAAGACTGAAGCAAACTCAATATCGGGCACACATCTCCTAAGGACTTGGTCACTACACATACGCCATAGATATGGATCATCCCATACATAGTACTTGGCCTGACTTTTAAATTTACTTAGCTGATCTCTCTTAAGATGGGCAGGGATATCAGATGCAGCTAGAAAATTAACAATGTCAGCATACCAGGGCTCAGTACCATGCAAGTGATAGAGTAACTCATCTGGGAAGTCATCTTTGATAGGCTGACAGTCCATGGTAGTGGCATCTGAAGAGGAAGGAAGCCTGCTCAAATGATCAGCCACAAGATTCTCAGCTCCACTCTTGTCTTTGATCTCAACATTGAACTCTTGAAGTAGGAGCATCCACCGTATCAACCTGGGTTTGGCATCGTGCTTTTTCAAGAGATATTTTAGAGCTGCATGATCAGAAAACACAACAACATTAGAACCCAGGAGATAAGAACGAAATTTATCTAAAGCAAACACAATGGCAAGAAGCTCTTTTTCAGTAGTGGTGTAGTTTGCTTGGGCGTTCTCCAGAGTGCGCGAGGCATAAGCAATGACGTGTGACTTCTTCTCCATTCGTTGTGAAAGGACAGCACCAACTGCATAATTGGAAGCATCACACATGAGCTCGAATGGCAAGTCCCAGTTGGGTGGCTGAATGATGGGTGGGGAAGTCAAGCGCCTCTTGAGCTCCTCAAAGGCCATCTTGCAAGACTCATCAAATTTGAATTCCACATCCTTCTGAAGCAGGTTGGACATGGGAAGGGCAATCTTGCTGAAGTCCTGGATGAATCTCCTGTAAAATCCTGCATGTCCAAGGAAGGAACGTATCTCCCGCACAGACGCGGGGTAAGGCAAAGAAGAAATGATATCAACCTTGGACTTATCAACCTCTATACCCTTCTTGGACACAACATGACCCAAAACAATCCCCTGCTCAACCATGAAATGACATTTTCAAAATTTAGGACAAGATTTTTCTCAACACATCTCTCCAAGACTCTACCCAAACTGATTAGACACTCATCAAAGGAGGTCCCATAAACAGAAAAATCATCCATGAAAACTTCCATGCAATGCTCAAGTAAATCTGAAAATATACTCACCATGCATCGCTGGAATGTACCTGGGGCATTACATAGACCAAAAGGCATCCTCCGGTATGCAAAAGTGCCAAAGGGGCAGGTGAAGGTGGTCTTCTCCTGATCCTCCGGTGCTATGCAAATCTGAAAATAACCAGAAAAACCATCAAGAAAGCAGTAATGGGACTTTCCAGCTAACCTCTCTAGCATCTGATCAATGAATGGGAGTGGGAAATGATCCTTCCTGGTAGCTTGGTTGAGCCTCCTATAGTCAATGCAGACTCTCCAGCTGTTCTGCATGCAAATTTCCAATAGTGCAAGGAATGGTGAAAGTCCCTGGATCTTTGCATTTCTGAGGCATGGCAGGTTGAATCAATGCTGACACATTTCTTCCCAAGTTGATCTTTTCATTTCCTTTCAGTTTCCTTTTGTGGGTGCACAAGTCTTTGAGAAATTTGGCATACTTGGGAATCTGTCTGATGGCCTCCAAGAGTGGTATGTTCACCTCAACTTTTTTGAAAGTCTCCATGATTTCCTTGTCTGACTCAGCTTCTGCTCTCTTTTTATTTTGAGTGGCTCGGTGAGGAAATGGCAATGGATGGCTGTAGGAAGTCTCTCCTCTATCTTGATCAATGGTGGTGGGCTGCTTGTCCTTTTGAATGGGAGGAGGCTGATCTTCCTTTTGGCTTTCTTGTTGCTGCCCAAATTCTGGTTGTGGAGAGGGTGGGCTGCTCAACTCCTTGCCACTGCGAAGAACGATAGCACTTACATTGCCCCTTGGATTTGAAACTGGCTATGAAGGCAACTAACCCGAACCCTGACTCCGTAGCTCACTGATGTTGGTTGCAAGCTGTCCAATCTGTGTCTCCAAATTTTGTATGGCAGTGTCGGTCCTTTGCTGAAACTGGAGATTGTTGGCAACGAGATGCTTCATGATATCTTCCAAGCTTGATTCGGATTTAGGGGCTGGTTGTTGTTGCTGCATTGGTTGACTTGGTCTTTGTGCATTGAATCTATGCTGCTAAGGTTGCTGATGCTGTGGCTGGAATGGCTGGTTGGAAGGACCTCCATACCTCAAGTTTGGATGATCTCTCCACCCTGGATTATAGGTGGCAGCATATGGATCATATATGTGTTGCTGCTGATGATGCTGTGGCTGGAAGGGTCTTCCTGGAAAAATGCCAGCACAAGCTTCTGTATTCTCCTGCAATTGAGGACATTGGTCAGTAACATGGGAAGATAATGAACAAATACCACATACCTGCTGAGATTGGGACTGTCCTTTATCAAGGGCTAGCTGTCTGACCATGGAAGCCAATTCCTCCAGTTTATTCTCTATCCTCTGTTGGTCATTGATGGCAGCAACACCAATCTCATTGGCCTGCCTCATGGGAGTGGCTGATCTGGTACCAAACTATTGGGCATTCTGTGCCATCTTGGAGATTAGCTCTTGAGCAGCTGCTGGTGTCTTTTCAGAGAGGGCTCCTCCACTAGCTGCATCCACCAAATACCTATCCATTGGAATAAGACCTTCATAGAAGTATTGGACCAGCAGCTGGTCACTGATCTGATGGTGTGGACAACTAGAACACAATTTCTTGAATCGCTCTCAATACTCATGTAATGTCTCCCCATGATTCTGCCTTATGCCACAAATTTCTTTCCGAATGGCGGCTGTTCGGGATGCTGGAAAGAACTTCTCCAAAAAGATTCTTTTAAGCCCATCCCAACTTGTGATGGCAGCAGGTGGTAGGTAGTATAACCAATCCTTTGCAGCTCCATCCAATGAAAATGGAAAGGCCCTAAGCTTTATCTGCTCCTCATCAACTCCTTGTGGCCTCATTGTGGAACAGACAACATGGAATTCTTTGAGGTGCTTGTGTGGATCTTCACCTGCAAGGCCATGAAACTTGGGAAGCAAATGGATTAGCCCAGATTTCAATTCAAAGGTTGCATCCAATTGGGGATATTGAATGCATAAAGACTGATAGTGCACATCAGGGGCAACCAATTCTCTAATGGTTCTACCATCCAAATGACCATGATTTACAATATTTCCATTATTTCCATTTCGATTGTGTTCATTCCCATTAGCTGCCATTGTGTTTAAGTCAGGGTTAGGTGTAGAAACAGAAGGAATATCAGATGCAATGGCAGAAAAGGCAGGAGGATTATCAGATTCTTTGAGGTGCTCTAACTCTCTAGCCTTCCTTTGCTTCCTAAGGGTTCTTTCTATTTCAAGGTCTAGGTCAATTGGTATGTTCTTAGAGGATCTGGTCATCCACTAAAGATCAGCACAAAAACATTCTCAAAATGACTCACAAAGAACAGCACACAAACTGGCCTATGCACAGCACACAAACTGGCCTATGCACACAAAAAATGTAAAAACGTAGGGCACATAAAATCAATCAATCAAGAAGCCCTAAGACAATTTTTTTATGCAATTTTTCACAAAATTTCAACACAAAAACCCTGAGGAACCTAAAAACACTGAAAACCTCACAAAATCAGCCACTGAGAAACACAAAATGGCCCAAAAAGTGGTCTAAACGTTGGAATTTGGCCAAAAAAAGGGTCTCCTCACTGCAAAGCAGTGACATTGATTCCTCACACCCCCATTTCTTTGGACACCAAAAATCAGCCCAATCGGAGCAAGTGAAAAAAATGTGAACAGTAACTGTTTGCCTCAAAATCGTTTTTTTCCTAAAACTGGCTCCTATTTTGCCTCAAAAACCACTCTAAATGCAAGAAAACATCAAGGGAAGCATATAGACATGAAAGAAAATCAAGTAAGGATGAGAAAGGAAGAAGATAGAACCGGTATCTTGATCTCAATCCTTAAATATTGCTATCTGTCATGGAGGCTCTCAAAACTGCTTAAATTTGCTATCTGTCTTGCACTTGCTGAGTTTGCTGAATAAGAGTTTGCTATTTTGCTATCTCTTGCACTTGGATGCAGCTTGTTGGTCTCCTACAAAACAGAGAATAAGAGTTTTCTGTCAGTAACGAGAAAAAGAGAAAAAGAGAAAAAGAAAAGAAGAGAATAAGAGAAGAAGAGAAGAAGAGAATAAGAGTTTTCTGTTTTTTTTTGCTGGTCTTCTTAATCTTCTTGATTTATTTATGGCATAAACTTGGTACGTGGCGTTGTATCTAGCAGTGCCGAGTATGGTTAACTCGCTTTGGACCAGTAGCCCCCAACCAGCTAGTTTCCAACCTATATACCAAGTAGCAACCACAAATTTCTTTAAAATCAGTATTCTTTTGACAGAAACGAAATTGGTTCCCCGGCAACGGCGCCAAAATCTGATCGGGGCTGTCGAACACCGATAGATTAGATAAATGATGATTTGGATTTGCAATAGGGTGTAACCCAAAGTCGTCTCCCAACGAACCTCAATCGGATCTGTCAAAACAAGGCTAAACGGGGGGGAAGTTTTTGATGAAAAACTGAAAACAAGATAAGCAAGAACACAATAAATAAATCGAGATGCAATCAGTTGCAAACCAATCCTTCTATCCCAGTTTTCATTGCCTTTTCAATAAACCATTTGTTTAGTTTTAATCCTCAAATCAAAAATCAGAAAATTCTTTAACAACCGCCAAAGATTTGGAGAAACCAATAAACAGATTCATAGATTCAAGACTGATTGGAGTACCATCCAAACAGGTTGTTCTCGTTTCCAGTTAAAGCCTCAACCGAGCACAAAAACCTTGGATTCTCAAACAAAGACAATGCATGCATTCATCCAACCGGTATCAACACATACACAGATTTAAGAGAGAACGGAAACAAGAAAACAACAAAGTTAAAACTAAAATAAACAGATTTCCATTAAAACCAAAGACTCAAACCGGGAACAAGGATGGTGTTGCAACTTGATTACAAGATCCTTAGCCTTCCATCTTCACAAGAACAATGGAGAGAAGAGAATTCAGCCACTATTCACGCCCTTCCCCGAATGTCCCTTTCATGGCCTCTTAAGGTGCTTAAATAGAGCTTAAGGAGGAAACCCTAGGGTACTGCAACTTGACGGCCGATTTCGGAAAGGTTCTCGTGCGAGCTGGGCTTCTGCCTCTTTATAAGAATTTTAGATCAGAAAGAGTAGATGAACTTGGGCTTTTGAATCACTTGATTTGGATATCGGACGCCCAAGATATAGCCTTTTAAATAATTAGTATATGTGCAGTTTTCCTAATTTGCCCCCAACTTCTTGGCCCCGACTTTGAAGCGCTGTTTGAAGGCCCAAACGAGCTCGGATTTGGACAAACCATACCATTCCAGAAATCTCAAGAAGTCCCCTTCAATATCTCTGAAGACATTATCTTCATTCTGGAATTTTATCTTGGCCAAAATACTGAAGTAAGTGCAGGAGGTCAAATCTGCCAAAATTACCCTTGCTTCTCTATCTCCAATTTCCAAGATATCTCATTGCCATCAAGATGTCTCATGCCCCATCTCATGCTCCCATAGCCTTAAACCTGACAAAATAAAAATAAAATAGTGTGAAGCCCAATTTCTATAAAATAAAATGAAATGAAATCAAGATGAATGAAATAACACAACTAATGTGCAGAAAGGGCTAAATATGAGGGCTAAATAGTATGAAAATATGTGCTCTATTAGGAAGCTGAGGGGACCCTAGGGGTGGTCCAAGTTTGTGAGTAAGGCAATCTTAAGGTGTTTTCAAGTAGAGAAAAGGTCTCGTGCAAGTGTAGGGATGAAATCGGCCTTTATCGAGTAAACGTCGGTTATTAATTTTGGAGAAATCAAGCGTTTTGGGGCTTGATGGTATTAATTTATGGCATTGGAGCGTCTAAGTGTAAAAAAAAAAATCTTTATGTGGGATTAATGAAAGATTGGAGGGGAAAATGTGTAAATAAATTAGTGGCTTGGGGTCAAGTGTGCTACAGTAGTAGCATTTAAATAGATTTTGGTTCTCTGTTGAGAACCATAGACGAGAATGAGAGAGTAGAGGAGAGAGAGCTTAGCTTGGGCTAAAATCGAAAGTGAGATCGAGAGAGTGAGAGAGAGAACTAGAGATGGCCAATCGTAGTGGCCTATGGTGGCGGACTAGTGAGCTGCAGCGGGAGGCAACAGCGACCATGGTTGTGGCCGCTCAGAGTTGGCGGTTGCGGAGTAGCAGGCGGCCGACAACAGCAGTGCTGGAGGCAGCCGATGGCGATCACGACGGTTGGATCAGCGGCGCACAGTGGCACTCGGAGGTTATTGGAGGTAGAGGCAAGCAAGCCAATCGGCCAAGGGAACGGTTCGCGCAGGTGGTGCACTAAGGAAACTAGTGTGGCCAGCGGTGGCTTGGCCATCAGGGGCGGCTGGCAGAGACGAGTCGTTAACGGGCAGCAGCGGAGACAAGGCCAGGCAGAGCTGACGGGCGGCATACGCAGCCCCTGTATGCGCGCTGTAGGTGGGAAGAAGATGAAGCAAAGAAGAAGGAGAAGAAGAAAAAAGAAAAAGAAAAAAGAAAAGAAAGGAAAAGAAATGAAATGAAAAGAAAAAGAAAGAAATGAAGAAAAATAGAGATAATTAGGAAAGAGCTTCCGAAAAATCCTAGAAAAATCTAGGAATTAGTTTAGGGCTAGAAGAGCATGCTCGAAGCCAGGAAATTGTCCGGGCACGCGTTTCAAGGTCATGGCATGCATACCGAGAAAGCCTGACAGGCTAAGCTAAGGTGAGTAAAATGTTTTAGAAAATTTCAAAAAATCAGGAAAGTTATTTTCTGAATTGTTTTAGAGAAATATTTAGTTTGGATTTATTGAAGAAAAATAGGAAGAAATAAAGGAAAATTATGAAAAATTTAGAAAAAATAGGTTATTGATATCCTTGAATAAATATGATGGCCAAGGTACGTTGAGGTTTCGAATTGATTATGTTAGAAGCTTGACACGAGAATTAAGATATTTTGAGATACGTTTGCGGTAATTGGTTCGACCCCAAACCCGATTTTATATAAATAGTTTTATCATGTTGTCATGTATTGATGTGAATATATCATGTAGATTACATGACAGGCTATGATGAAATGTGCATACATTCATGATGATGTTATTGGTTATGCATTGCATAGGGTTTGTGATTATGGACTAGCACAATTGCTCTACTAAGGGTGCACCCGTACACCTCGGCCTGGTAAAGAGGCTGTAAAAAATGAGGGCAGCAGTTAGGTGCAGTCGACTCAAACTAAAGAATGATGACATTTTACATATTGCATCCATACACGAAATATGTTTATTATACCCTTACTTAGATGATTCATCATCTAACTTGGGCTTTGCCCCTGAAATATTCAAACGTTCCAGATGGAGATTGTAGCAGAAACTAGAATGAATGAGGCATGAAATGGCAATTAGCAAAGTACATGATGTAATGATTGGATGTTATGTAGCCCACGTATTTAAGTTCTGCTACTTTGAATTCTGAACGTTTTGAGAAATGATGATATATAACCTTATTTATGGTTAATGTTAAAAGTTAAGATTAGATTTTAGCTTCTGCATTTGATGTTTATGATGATTCTCTTTCGAGATAGATGTATAGAAATTTTGATATGGATATAAGGAATGATATAGTTTAACATTAGTTTTGAAAGAAAAAAAAATTGTTATCCTAAAATTGTCCTAAGTTATAACACGCTTGAAAAAGTGGAGTGTTACAAAACTAAACTAAATAAAAAGAAGAAAAAATCTGATATTTGGCTTTTGAACTAGTAGGAAATAGATATAGGGCTTTTGATTTCACCTAGCTAATCTCACTCAATTTAAAATCCCAAGTCATGAAAATTCTAATCTTTCAACTTGTTGACAAAATATCCCCTAATTATTCAAAGCCTTTTCTCAAAGAACACTGAAACTATCTCCGCCTCATAATCCATATCACTATGTGAATTTAATTATTTGAAGATGCTGTTAGAAACCGGGCAACCGTGAAGATTTGATTCTGCCTTGATTGATCCGTAGAGCCGCAAACACAAACTCCTCCAAGTCGGTCCACACGATCGGCCGTTTCCATGAACGCCTCGAGTAATGCTAGTAACCCTAGGCACCTTTGAGAGATCTGAAAATTTCCTTTCTTTCCATCTTCTTAAGTGGCCTATTTATAGAGTTTAAAAAAAAAACCCCTAATTGTGCCTTTGGAAAGCCCCTAAACATTTTAGGCCCGGCCCTTAATCATATTGAGCCGTATCTCTCTTTTAATTTGTGGAACGGGCTCGACCCAAGTGTGTGACCCCTTAGGTCCACCATTGGGCTAGATGTAGGGTCAATTCTATTGGGTTATATGAAGGCCCAACTCATTAGAATAATTAAACTCTTTAATTAAACTTATGGGCTTCATAATTAACTCATCACATGGGCTTCTTAATTAAACTCTTTAATTAATAGTTTTAGAATTAATCATATTAATTCTAAAACCCTACATATCATGGGTAACGTCTAGCAACATGCCATGAACGCCTAGCCAGCGATGAAAAAATGGACCTTTTCGATTGCAATTACCGTACAGTAAAATCCTTTCATCAATCTATGTCCCGATTGAATTTAGGGTATGGTTTTATGAGGAAACCCTAGTCATCCAATAACTATGTATCCATTCCAGATTTATGACTTGTTCGATGAAATCAAAACACCTTTTGATTTCCACCTCAACTTGGCCAAGGATTTCCTCAGTCATGAAATCATCGGAATACATAGGACATCTTCTCATCTTATCAATAAGTGATGAATCCTATTTCGACATTCACAAGCCTTCATATGTGATAAGGTTACACCCAGTGATAATTTGTTAATGACTCCATTGGAATCCAAAAAGAACCAAAGCGTAACCAGTCAAATATAAGACTACCATGATGTCTCCAGTCTAAGGACCAATCTGCACTATTGCAACACAGAAATTCCAATTCGACAATCAACAATTACCATTAGGAATTTTGTAGCTGGTCAATTCAGTGTACTTATTCTTATAATAAGCACCCACATATATGCACTAGTGTCCACACACCAATGTCCATGAAACAAAACATTCTCCTAATTGAGCATGCATCATATATGCTAGTCTATCTGAGTATTAGTGTCCAATCCTAATAACTCTACGACTAGGAACATTTAAGATCAAGGCTTATAAGGAATATGTTTCATGATCGTCATCTCTATGCACGACCATATTCCATGAGCCTATCTGATCTATGGACTTTGTCAAATATGGAAATAATAAACACAACCATCAATAACAAATAAAAAACATAATGCCTTGCAATAATAATTGATTGAAGATAAAGAGTCACAATGTAAAATATGATCAATTACATGTAAATATAATTTGCTTGTGGGGCATATCTCTAACAGGATTAAGCTCTTTGAATTTTTATAATCAAAGTCACATTAGTCACGATAAAGAATCTCTTAATTTTCGCTCAACTAATGGTGTTTAATCCTAGAACTCTAAATCATAAGCTACCTCTTGATACAAATATGATTTAATATATCAAGCAATAACTAGCCAAAAAATTAACTCTTAACATTTGCTCTTCATTAATTTGATCACTGAACCCAATCCGTTAACTCTTAAAAGTGACGTCATTAACTCTTAATGATGATTTCAACTTTAATGGCTTAGTCAACCACCACACCCGGATATGCGGGACCTTTAAGTTTACTATTAAATAGCAATCAGGACACATCAAACTCTTTGACGTTAACTAAACATTTTGGTCTATAACGAGGATCTCTCCATCTCCCTGATATACCCTAAAAGACCCTGAGTGACAACCAGCATTATGTCAGGGTAATCTTACCAGTAATGAAGTCTTACTTCAAAATAGAACCTATTTGGGTTTTTGATTTTTGTGTACTATAATTCCTCCAATGATTATTATCCTGATCGAATGAGACTCATGGACTGATCAGACTCACCAACTCGATAACTATGCCAAATTAGTGTGGTGAGATTGAGATGACACATCGGAACTCCTTCCGATATTGGAACACTTTCCAATTAAGTGTACCCTAGCAAGGAGTTTCTTTAATTAAGACCACCATTGATTGCATAAGATGTTCACCCCATGTCGGAGGTTGAAAAATCCCATTCGCAATCACCTTCCTTTATACACCACTACATAAGGACCCCGAACAATGCATCTCTCGCTCAGTAACCGGATGGTTCTTACCAACGACAAATCCCTACCATCGACATACAACTGTGTTACCTCCAATCTGAGGACCAATAACATAATCGAAGCTTGTGATAGATCATAGATCCTCTCATTTATGTGATCTATCACATGCGTCACATGCAACAGATGTTCCACTAGAATCTACACATATGTATATTATATCCATCTCATGGATTATGGCATGTAACCCACCATCTTTTATCATTAGCATCTCGTACTAATCAAAGGTAATATGCCACATGTCAGTCTGTACTTCACTAATCATAGTCCCCTTTTGAGAAGTCTAAGGACTGGGAATTATCATTAAGATATCCTTAATACAAAGGTCCTTGGTCACATATTTTTAACACTTAAGAATAAGACCTTTAATAGGAAATCTAAAGACTCATTCATATATAATGATTGGAGAGGTGTGGATAAAGATATGACCTTAATGATATTTAACTCCTGTGATTAAGGTTTTGATGATGAGAAGTTCCAAGTAAGTTTTTCTTAAATATTCAAGTTTATATATAGTTCTCAAACAAAAATCAATTTCAAATTGATAATATGAACATTCAAAGCCTAAATGAACATCATGAGGAGATTGGAAAAACAAAGTGAAACATCTCTCGAACTCACCTATGCAATATCCGAGATTGGATGGATAATCCCACCATCTAGAAGCTTCAAGACTTCCTTATGTACAACTTCTTGCATTGATGGATTCAATCTTCGTTGTGGTTAAACTATAGGCTTGAAACTATCCTCTATTAGAATCTTATGCATTCATATTGAAGGACTAATCCCTTGATAGTTGAAATTATCTACCCCAAAGCTGACTTATGGTCTCTTAAAACTCTTAGCAACTTTTCCTCCTCAACATCACTCAATGACCCATTAATAATAATTGGAAAAGTAAAGTATTAACTAAGAAAGCATATCTCAAACTAGATGGCAACAATTTAAGCAAGCAACTCAAGTTTGGGTGGTTCCTTACTTGAAAATGACATCTTTGAAGTACCCAAATCTTGAAATTTCAAACTAGACGAATGATGAACTAATGGTGTAGCTTCCAAATACCCAACACACTCCTTAACCTCCTTACTTTTAGATTCAAATGTTGTTGTATTAGTTAAACAAACCTCAAGTGGAAGCTTTGCAATTCCAGCCCTATGGGTCTCGACCACAACTTGGTCAATGTCACTAACTCGCAAACAAAAACAAGATCATACTTCCAAAGGAAAATCCATGGGATTCAAAAACATCAAACGTCACTTGCTCATCACCAACCCTCAAAATAAGCTTCCCTTGCTAGACATCTATCAAAGTTCTCCCCGTAACTAGAAAATGTCACTCCAAAATCAAAGGACTTTCCTCATCTTCCTCCATGTCAAGCATTATAAAATTAGCTTGGAATATAAACTTGTCTTCCTTCAGCAAAACATCTTCAATGACCCCTCTTGGACATTTGATAGATATGTCCGCCAATTGCAAAGAAATTGTAACACCCGAGATTTTTAGACTGAAATATGATGTAATACTCGAGTTTTTTAGATTTAGATACTTGAGGAAATAATATATTTCAAATGATTATGAAAGTCTTGAGACAAAAATTCAATTTCTGAGCTAGGGGCAAAATCGTAAATATTAAAGTTCAACTAAAAGTGTAATTTACCTAAAATCTTAGGGTATTAGTGTAATTTATCCAATTTTTGGGGGCCAAAATGTGCAACTAAAAATGGCATGGGGACCAAGTTGCAAGGGCCTAAGTGCAAATTATCCGAAAAGATCGGGTTAAGGTGTAATTCTTGAAACCTTAAAATATCTCATCAAAATATCTCAAACTAAGTAATGAAGGTAACCAAACATAGCTAACTAGTTGAAGGTGTAATGATGGGAAATATAGAAAATCAATTAACCATGTGGGAGTAATGATGGGAAATGTAGAAAAATGAATTAAACCATGTGAGATGTAATGATGGAAGTGTTGAAAATCTAATTAAGCATGTGAGGCTCAAAATATCAAGACACATGGCAACCTTCCATTGGTCATTTGGAAGATAAGATAAGATCTCATGATGGTACATAATGACCACCTGAGGTGGCATCGCGTGATTGGCCAAGGAAAAGCTTACTTGGCCTCCAAGTTTGCTAAAGTCTTCAAGCCTTATCCTTAAGGACATGTGGCAAGCATTTATTGGCCACACATGGAAGGTAATAATGAGGCCTCATGATGATGGGACTTTAGAGTTATGCCCCACAAGCCAATTATATTTACATGTAATTGATCATATTTTTCATTGTGACTCTTTATCTACAATCAATTATTATTACAAGGCATTATGTTTTTATTTGTCATTGTTGGTTGTCATTATTATTGAAATCCATACTTGACAAAGTCCATAGATCAAATAGGCTTATGGAATATGGTCGTGCATAGAGATGGCAATCATGAAACATATTCTTTATAAGGCTTTATCTTAAATGTTCCTAGTCATAGAGTTATTAGGATTGGATACTAATAACTCGGATAGACTAGCACATATGATGCATGCTCAATCAGGAGAATTTTTTATTTCATGGACATTGGTGTGTGGACACTAGTGCATATATGTGGGTGCTTATTATAAGAATAAGTACACTGAACTGACCCGCTACAGAATTCCTAATGGTCATTGTTTATTGTCAAATTGGAATTCCTATGTTGCAATAGTGCAGATTGGTCCTTAGACTTGAGACATCATGGTAGTCTTATATTTGACTAGTTACGCTTTGATTCTTTTTGGATTCTAATGGAGTCATTAACAAATTATCACTGGGCGTAACCTTATCACATATAAATGCTTGTGAATGTCGAAATAGGATTCATCACTTATAGATAAGATGAGAAGATATCCTATGTATTCTGATGATTTCATGATTGAGGAAATCCTTGGCCAAGGTGAGGTGGAAATCAAAAAGTGTTTTGATTTCACCTATCAAGTCATAAATCTAGAATGGATACATAGTTATTGAATGACTAGGGTTTCGTCATAAAACCATACCCTAAATTCAATTGGAACATAGATTGATGAAATGATTTTACTGCATGGTAATTGCAATTGAAAAAAAAAGTCCGTGTTTTTCATCGTTGGCTAGGTATTCATGGCATGTTGCAAGACATTAACCATGATATGTAGGATTTTAGAATTAATATGATTAATTCTAAAACTATTAATTAAAGAGTTTAATTAAGAAGCCCATGAGATGGGTTAAATAAAAAGGTCCATAAGTTTAATTAATCTAATAAGTTGGACCTTCATATAGCCCAATAGAATTGGCCCTACATCTAGCCTAATGGTGGACCTAAGGGGTCACACACACTTAGGTCAACCCCGTTTCACAATTTAAAAGAGAGAGTCAACCCGATGTGATTAAGGGCCGGGCCTAAATTGTTTAATGTTTTTCCAAGGCACGTTTAGGGTTTTTTAACTCTATAAATATGCCACTTGAGAAGCTGGAGAAGGAGAAAAAATTTGGATCTCTCAAGAGCACCTAGGGTTGCTAGCACTACTCGAGGTGTCGTGGAAAGGGTTGATCGTGTGGACCGACTTAGAGGAGTTCACGCTTGCTACTCTACGGATCATAAACGGGTAGAATCGAAACTTCACGGTCATCAATTTCATAACAGGGACATGAGGCAAAACATGATTAGCTAAAAATGTCTATAAATAGGCCTTAAGGTACTTCACAAGTTTTATAAGAATTTGGGCAAGGTTGAGAGAATCATAAAAGAGGATTTTTTGATAGAGAGAGAGGGGAAAATAGTGCAAAAAGAAAGAGCAAATTTGGTGTAGAAACAGGAGTGAAATAGCCTCACCAAAAAATTTGGGTCATTTCCAACCAAGTTAAGGTAAGTACACTATGAACTATCTACGATGTTTAAGCATGCTCATGAATCATGTTTATATGGTCCCTCATGTTAAATTTCAAGCAAGTTTCATGTTCTCAAGCAAGTTACGGGACTGGAGTTTAGTAGCGCTACGCATGGAGGTTCTTACCCCTGTAAGTTGGTAGAACCTACGTGTCCCCTTATATTATATGTTCATGTTGCAAGTTCATGTCATGTTTAAATACGTTTGATAGTTTTACTGAGATTTGTGCAATCTCACCCGTTATGTTTTTTGCCCTCCCCAGGTGATCATGAATGAGGAGATTGGGACGTGGACGTGGAGTGTGGTGGCTCGTTTAAAAAGAATTTTCAAGAATTTAAGTTTTAGTTTCCATTTGAAACAAGGTTTTCAGGGTTGAACTATGATCGTTTTCTATATGTATGCCATAAAGCATGTCCTGGAATTTATTTGATTTAAAGAAGGTTTTGTTAGAAACCGGCCAACCGCGTAGCTTCGATTCTGCCTTATTTAATCCATAGAGTTGCAAGCGCAGACTCCTCCAAGTCGGTCCACACGATCGACCCTTTTCCACAACGCCTCGAGTAGTGCTAGCAAACCCTAGGCGCCTCCAATGAGAGATCCGAATTTCTCCTTCTCTTTCCAACTTCTTAAGTGGCTTATTTATAGAGTAAAAACCCTAATTATGCCTTTGGAAAAACCCTAAACGATTTAGGTCTGGCCCATAATCATATTAGGCCGTATCTCTCTTTTAATTTGTGGAACGGGCTCGACCCAAGTATGTGACCCTTAGGTCCACCATTGGGCTAGATGTAGGGCCAATTCTATTGGGCTATATGAAGGCCCAACTCATTAGAATAATTAAACTCTTTAATTAAACTTATGGGCTTCATAATTAACTCATCTCATGGGCTTTTTAATTAAACTCTTTAATTAATAGTTTTAGAATTAATCATATTAATTCTAAAACCCTACATATCATGGTTGACGTCTAGCAACATGCCATGAACGCCTAGCCAACGATGAAAAACACGGACCTTTTCGATTGCAATTACCGTACAGTAAAATCCTTTCATCAACTATGTCCCGATTGAATTTTGGGTATGGTTTTATGACGAAACCCTAGTCATTCAACAACTATGTATCCATTCCAGATTTATGACTTGTTCGATGAAATCAAAACACTTTTTGATTTCCATCTCACCTTGGCCAAGGATTTCCTCAGTCATGAAATCATCAGAATACATAGGACATCTTCTCATCTTGTCGATAAGTGATGAATCCTATTTCGACATTCACAAGCCTTCATATGTGATAAGGTTACGCCCAGTGATAATTTGTTAATGACTCCATTGGAATCCAAAAAGAACCAAAGCATAACCAATCAAATATAAGACTACCATGATATCTCAAGTTTAAGGACCAATCTGCACTACTGCAACACAGAAATTCCAATTCAACAATCAACAATTACCATTAGGAATTCTGTAGCGGGTCAGTTCAGTGTACTTATTCTTATAATAAGCACCCACATATATGCACTAGTGTCCACACACCAATGTCCATGAAACAAGACATTCTCCTAATTGAGCATGCATCATATATGCTAGTCTATCCGAGTTATTAGTGTCCAATCCTAATAACTCTACGACTAGGAACATTTAAGATCAAGGCTTATAAGGAATATGTTTCATGATCGTCATCTCTATGCACGACCATATTCTACGAACCTATCTGATCTATGGACTTTGTCAAATATGGAAATAATAAAGACAACCATCAATGACAAACAAAAACATAATGCCTTTCAATAATAATTGATTGAAGATAAAGAGTCACAATATAAAATATGATCAATTACATGTAAATATAATTGGCTTGTGGAGCATATCTCTAACAGGTTTTGGATTTGGTTTTAAGCTCCGAATTTCTCTATATGGATGTTATTGCTATCAAGCATATTAGCAAAGTCTTTCTTTCTTTTGTTGAAGCCATGTTTTCTATGTCAAACTTTATATTTACACGAAACATGCTTTGGATTTTATTATGTTTGAAACTTTACTTAAGTTTATAAAAGTCTTGTTCCTCAAGTTTTACTGTGCTAAACCTTGAAGTTTATACGAATATTATCATAATTAAGCATGTAAGTAAGTTACGGGTGTTACAGAAATAGTAGTAGGCTTTACTTCTCCAAGATCGAGTTTCCTGAAAACTTAAAAAGGCATAAGGTTAATACTCACTCCCAAATCACCCAAAGCTTTTTCAAAATAAGAATTTCCAATAGTGCAAGGAATCGTAAAACTCCCTAGACCTTTCAACTTAGGAGGAAACTTCTTTTGTAAAATTGCACTACTTTCTTTAGTTAGCATCACCATCTCATGCTCCTCTAACTCTCGCTTGTTTGATAAAATATCCTTCAAGAACTTAGCATATTTAGGCATCTATTCTAAAGCTTCATTAAGAGGAATATTAATATGCAATTTCTTAAAAATACTAAGAAACTTAGAAAATTGACTATCAAGCTTATTCTTTTTATGTCTTTGCAGAAAGGAATTGGTGGATCATAAGGTGAAGTAGAAACTTTTCAGATTTATACTCCCTAATAGTTGTGGGGTTTGAATCTTTATGAATCTCCGCAGAATTTCTAGCATGGTAATCAACTACTTGCTCTCCCAGTTCCTCTAAAACTTGCTCAGATTCCACACGAGTTTCAGCCCTAACTTGTTTGGTACTTACTATTTTTGGTTGCTCAATTGTCCTCCCACTTCTCAAAGTTTTGGCTTTGACATGCTCCTTAGGATTGGTCATAGTATTGCTGGGCAAAGTCCTTACTATCCTTTTTGCAAGTGTATTAGAAAGCTGCCCAATCCGAGCCTCAAGGTTACGAATTGAAGCTACATTATTTTCAATTGCCATATCAATTTTCTGCATGTATTGCATGAACATCTCTTCAAAAGTTAGCTTCTTTTCTTACTGTGGAAAATGTTAAGTGATATTTTACTCTTGGATAATAAAATAGTGGTTTTGATAATGACTATATGAAAATCAATCTCTAAATCTTTATGAGTAAATCTTTATGGATAAGTTTATTTTTAATCAATTTACATGAATGTGAAACACAATCTTTAAATCTCCTTAAAGCAATGTTATGAAAATTTATATAGGAGAAATGTTGAAGTGTGGTTGAGTGTGTTTAGATTCAAAATAAATATGTTTTTAATAATCTCAACTTGCTTTCAAAAGAATCAAAATGAAGATTTGTTAAGTTTTCAAAGTTGTCTAAAGGATAGTCGACTACGCATTTTATTCTGTTGACTATGCCTAAGAATAGTCGACTATGCTGTTAAGGATAGTCAACTATGCAAAAGAATAGTCGACTATGCTGTTTTTGATCTGTCGACTATTTTTGGATTTGTCGACTATCATGAAAGGATAGTCGACTATGGTTTTTCATCTGTCGAATATTTTTGTTCATAAAATTCAAAATTTTCTTCACATTTTTACAATAGTCGACTATGCTTTTGTATCTGTCGACTATGGAATTTTTGTGTTAGAAATAGTCGACTATCACTTTCTATCTGTCGACTATGTTTGATTTTTATTTGAAGAAATAGTCGACTAACCTATTTTCTCTGTCGACTATGTGTTTCGCAGAAAGCTTCCAACGACTATTTTTTCAAATCCCAACGGCTCCAAACGGCTATATTTCTCTTCAACTTCGTGGGACACTTATATATACATGTCATAGATGATCAAGAGAAGGCTAATGGATGGGAACGAGTTGATCTAAAGAGTTCAAATCATTTTTACTCGAAGCTTACAATCTTTGTGCTTTCACTGTTGTATTTTCTATCCAAGGCTTTGTTATTCTATCATTGTAAATTTATTATTAAGCCTTGTTTTCATTGTGAGAGAACTTGTAACTAAGAGTGTTAACTCTTAGCTTCTCTCTTTCATTTATATCGTTGTTATTTTCCTAGCTTTGTGCTAGAAGACTTGCTCGTTGAAGCAAGTGGCTATTTTTCCTAGCTAAGTGCTAGAGGGCTTGCTTGTATAAGCAAGAGGTTGTAATTCCTAGTCTTGGACTAGAGGACCTACTTGGTTTAAGTAGGGGGTTTTAGTGGATGGTTTGAAAAATCCTTAGTGAGGAGCTAAGGTAGTGGATTAGGCTTGGGATAAGCCGAACCACTATAAATCCTTGTGTTTTCTTGTGCTTGTGTTCTTTGACATATTTATCTTTCCAAGCATTTTATTATTCCTCACTCGGTTCAAACATTTATTTGTGTAAACTTACATATTTCATTTTGTATGATTAATGTTTTAAATCTCTAAAACCTCATTTGGGTCAAAAAGGATTTCAAGATTCTATCAATTAAGTTTTTAATTATACCAATTCACCCCCCCTCTTGGTGTGTGCCATAGCATCTCCCGTTCTAACATTAAGGTGGTCTAACTACTCCCTGATTATTACTCCATGAGAAATTGAGGTGATTCTTCCAGTATGGGTTATACATATTTGAAAAATGATTGTTTTGGAGTTGGAAATTAGATACGTAATTTGCTTGTTTAGAATTTGGTTGAGCAAAAGGATTCCCCAATTGGCAATCAACACTAGAGTGATTTGTTACACAACGATCATAGACAACATTAGTTTAAATAGCATTAACCTGAATATTACCTAACTGTCTAGATAAATTTTTCATTTGTGTTGTTAATGCGGTAATAGAATCAAGCTCAAAAACCCCAACTACCTTTGTAACAACCCGTTAGAGGGCCCAGAATTTATTTAGAATTATTTAAGTATTTATGTAAGTGTTGAGAATTTGCTAATTAATTATTTAATGTGTCAATTTAGATTTTTAATTGAGGAATAACATTTAATGGCATTTAATTATTTAAGAATTAAATGCAAGGGTATGAAGGTAATTCTAGAGTTTAATTATTAATTAAGAGATTTAATAATAATTTCTTATTATTATTAATTAAGTGAGATTATGTATTTAAGGGCGAGTGAGAATCCATCCATGAGATGGAATTGAATTAAGAGTCTCCTAGTTGTAGTAGGAGAAGGATTCCAATTATAAAGGGAGTGTGATCTAGGGCTTCTTATGTCTATATATAGGATCATATTAAGCCATAAGCTTCTCACGCCGCTGGAGAAGATTTTTGTGAAAAACAGAGAGCCAAGAGAGGTAGCAGTGTTGCGTAGGAGCTTTTGTTAAAGCGTTTGAGTTGATCAAGAGTCTTCAAGTTCATTCAAGGGTTTGATTAGAGAGTTTTATTAGGCAAGTACCTTCCCTATAATCCCTTCCATTACAGGTTTATGTTAAGCTTCGTTTTAGATTAAGAACCCTTCGTTTGGTTCTCAAATTTTAACAGTACAGTGTGTGTGTATATATATACGTATACAGTGATTGCATGAGCAAGTTATGAACAATTTCTTACATCGATTCAATCAGATTAATCCTTGAGTCATCCTTGGCATTGTTTCATGTTGATTAGGATTGTTTTCCCAAGATTTTATTTAGAATGGTATAGAATCAATAAGCTTTGTTTTAGATTTCAGTCTCTATTAGCGTTCATATTCGTCAAGTTTAATTGCAGATATCCGAATCTGAGCCTTTATTCCGAATGGATTTTTTCAAGTATGTGAGTAGCATTCGGAGGGCTTGAGACTATCTGGATGAGTGAAAAGTTTTCTGTGAGTGACATCTGAATGGTTTGTATCATATTCGGATGAGTCCAGTGCTCTGTCAGTAGTTTCTGGATGCCTTGAGTCGTATCCAGATGTGTCTATTATTCTCTATGAGTGATATCTGGATATCTTGCTTCATATCTGGATGAGTCTTAAGTGTTTTATGTATGATATCTGGACGCCTTCTTCAGTGTATCCGAATAAGTCCAGTATATCCGGATGTCCTTTCCCTCTATCCGGATAAGTCTAGCATATCCGGATGTATTCTTTCATATCTAGATGTCTTTGTTATATAATTGAATAATCATATCCGAACAAGTCTCTTGTAGCATGTGAATACCTTGTGAGATATCCGGATGTCCAGAATCATATCCAGATGTCTTAGTTCATATCTGAATACATCCCAGCATATCCAAATAGCTTCTAATTTGAGCACAAGTGTATTCGGATGATCCTTCTTCATATCCGAATGTCTTTCATCATATCTGGATATCCTTCTTGATATCCAGATGGCTTTTCCAGAAATCCAATTGAACCTCCAGCAAAGTTTATTTCAAGATTTTATTTTAATTAAAAAATATTAAATACTCCTAAATATTGAATTTTCATGGCAAGTATGATAAATCTAACATGCCCATACCATAATACATAATTTATAGAATCTTTGTATTCTAATATATTGAAGATTAGATTACATGTTTAGTATTTATTATGATATGATCAGCATTATTTTGTGAGATTATGAGCATACATCTTAGCACTTCATATCGTGTGCTAGCATGTGTATGGGCATTGCATTCAGTATGCGCGTCAAGTGACTTATCGGCGGGGATCCCAGCAGTTTCAGTTTCAGTTTATGTGTTGCTTATCTAGTGATGACCAGGGGGCTAAGGGCGTATTGCCCACAGTATGTGTTTACAGTTTTTATGTATGCAGGATTCAGATCAGTCAGGTATGTATTACAGTTATGTGAGTCTATGAGCCAAAGTTGCATACCTGCATTTAGTTTACAATTTATGTGCATTACATTTTTGTGAATGCAAACAGACAATGATTATACTTAGTACAAGTTCAATAAGTAATTTATCAGTATCGATGTTCCTCGATTCAGCTTCAGTTATTCTTTTCAGCTTATTACTTGTTGAGATTTGTAGCTCACCTTGTACTCTTCACCATCCAGGTCCTAGAGAGGGAATACTAGATGTGGGGTCTAGTAACAGTGGTTAGTAGTATGTGTACGTGGAGCTGCTTAAGATCAAAGATGTCTGGGAGTTGTTGTTTCATATTTTTTGATATATGAGAAAATGTGTTTGAAGAAAAACCAATCTTAGAATGAAAAATCTTTATAAGAATCTCATATTTCAAATAAGTTTTTCATATTTCAAAACAAACATGATTAGTGTTTTGGCGCGAATGTTCAAATGTTTGAAAAATCCAAAATTCCTGTATCATGTTTCGAAACTAGCTTTCTATGTTACGAAACATCATTCTGCCATGCTTCTATACACGTTTCAAAATGTCCTTTGATAAAGTTTCTGTGTTTGCTAAGTTTATATGCTATATTTCAAAACTGTTTGAAAACTAAGCATATGTTTCAAAACCAATATAATATGTTTTGAAATCTCTGTCTTCTCTGTCAGCAGAGCATTTAAAAACTATGTTTAACATGCTTTGAAATATGTTTTTGAAGTATATTTCGAAACCTTTATAGCATGTTTCAAAATATCTTACTCTATCAGTAAAATATTTGAAAAACTAACATGCTTTTTGCACTTTTATTCATAAACTATTTTAAAAGTCACCTTTTGACTTTATCTCCGTACCCTGATATTTTAATTTCAGATATTTTGTAAGTAGAGAATAAAAAAAATCATTTTGTTTTAAAAGCAATTGTCACTTTATCATTCTGTCTCTTGGTGCATATCCAACTGTAAAAGCAGGATGTTTCAAAACATGAGATGTATGTTTTGAAACCTCAGTGTAAAAATGTGTTGCTTCGAAACTTATAATATGTGTTTCAAAACCTACTTTATTATCTTGTCTCTAACGGTTATAATTAGCCAAAAATTCTATTTGTTGGTATATATATCAGTTCTTTGAAGAAAAGAAGCACCTCTTACAAGCATACACAAGTTTACACACCTACAAGAGATATTGCTACATACACAAGCACAAGAAAATGAAACTCTTTCAACAAGCTCTCAAAGAAGATCTTTTCAATTAATCCTTGGTGTGCATTGTGGTGTAAAAAGGAGAAGCAAACTGAAACCGACGCCCCCATCCTTTCAAGCTCTCCTCACTCCATACCAATAAGTTTGTAACAACTATTTGGTAAGGTATTTCACTACATTCAAATTGTTGGGTTGTAAAAGATAAGTATTATTTATCTTGTTGTAAGGTTTGAGTTAAACCCGTAAAAACTCATTATGTAAGATTTTAGGGTGAATTATGGTAAAACTCTTGGTGTGGTTGATCGCTAGTGAAAGTGATTGTGTTTGAAAATCCTTTAAGTAGGTAAGCTTGAAGGTAGTGGAGTAGGCAGGTGCCTAACCACTATAAATCTCATGTGCAAATTTGCTTTACTATTTTACTTGCTTATTCTCATTGTTCATGCTTTCAAAAGAATCGTTTTCAAAAGTTAAAAGTTTCAAAATAAGCAAAATAGAGAGAAAAGTTTCAAAACATATCATAGTAGGTTTCGAAACATACTTGACAGAAAGTTTTGTTTCGAAACATACTTACTTATATTTCAAAACATACTTGACAAAAAGGTTTATTTCGAAACATACTTCCTCATGTTTTAAAACATAGTGTCCTATATGCTATAAGTTTTTTTAAACTATTGAAAATTTACCCAAATCCCAATTCACACCCTCTCTTAGGATATATTTGTCATTATATAAAACTAATAATTGGTATCAGAGTGCAAGGTCTTTAAGTGTTTTGTAGGTCTGACCATCCAAGAGCAAAGATCCAAATGGCATTCAACACCGACTTCAAGTTGGAAGGACAAAACACCTCAAGGCCGCCTTACTTTGATGGTTCGAACTACACCTACTAGAAAACAAGAATAAGGTATTTGTTAATGCAAACTACTGAACTATATACATGTATATCTAGTACGATTACATTACCAGAACCTCCTACTGAAAGTTGGAATGAACAACAAAAACACACTAATGAGATAAATACTAAAGTTGTCAATATATTACATTGTGTATTAAGTCCAGCTCAGTTTAATAAAGTAATTTCATGTACTACGATAAAAAAAATTTGGGATCACTTAGAAGTAACACATGAAGGAACCAAGAAAGTGAAAAGCACTAAAATTGCAATCCTTACTAGTGAATATCAAAATTTCATAATAAATACTAGTGAATCCATTAAGGAGATGTTCAGAAGGTTTAATTATATTGTAACAAACTTGAAAGTTTTAGGAAAAACAATAACAACTAAAGAAAAGGTTCATAAGATCTTAGGTAGCTTACCATCTAGTTGGGAACCTAAAGTCACAGCCATAGAAAAAACTGGAGACACATCTACGCTCACAATGGATGATCTATTAGGCTCACTATTAACTCATGAGATTAAGCTAAATAGAAAAGAATCAAATGAGCTCAAAATGAAATCCCTAGCATTCAAGGCTAAAGAAGAAGATGAAAGTGAAACAAGCGATGAAGATGAAGAACTTACTTTACTCACAAAACATTTTAACAAGTTTATGAGAAAAGGAAAATTTTCCAAGAGAAAACCATATGAAAACAAGAAATTTTCTAAAGATACTCCTTATGAATTAAAATGTTTTGAGTGTAAGAAACTAGGACATATCAAGGTAGATTACCCTCAATATTAAATATTGAAAAAGAACAAGAAGAAGAAGTCATTAGCCACATTGAATGAACAAGATTCTCTCTCCTCCGATTCAAGTCAACAAGAAGAGGCTGCATGTGACACTCATACTTACTTACATGCTTAATGATAATAATATTCATATGAACTTCAAGGTTTAGCACAGGAAAACTAAAAAAACAAGACTTTTATAAACTTAAGTAATGTTTCAAAACATAATAAAATTCAAAGCAGGTTTAGTGTATGTATAAAGTTTGACACAAATAACATGGTTTGAACAGAAGAAAGAAAGACTTCGCGAATATGCTTTGTAGAAATAACATCCATATAAAAATATCCGGAACTTAAAACCAAAATCATATTTCTTTTAAATCAAATAAAATTCCAAGACATGCTTTATGGCATACATATAGAAAAGATCAGAGTTCAACCCTAAAAACATTGTTTCAAAAGGAAGCTAAACTTAAATTCTTGAAAATCCTTCATAAACGAGCCACCACGCTCCACGTTCATGTCCCGATCTCCTCATTCATGATCACTTGGGGGGGAAAAACATAAGGGGTGAGATTACGCAAATCTCAGTAAGTACAAGAGAACTATCAAACGTATTTAAACATGACATGAACTTGCAACATGAACACATAACATAAGGGGACACAATAAGTTCTACCAACTTGTAGGGGTAAGAACCTCTGTGCATAGCGCTACTAAACCCCAATCCCGTAACTTGCTTGAGAACATGAAACTTACTTGAAACATAACATGAGGGACCACATAAACATGATTCATGAGCGTGCTTAAACCTCGTAGATAGTTTATAGTGTACTTACATTAACTTGGTTGGAAATGACCCAAATTCTCTGGCGAGACTATTTTGCTCCTGTTTCTACGCCAAATTTGCTCCTTCCTTTTGCAAAATTTTCCCCTTACTTTCTATCTCAAAATCCTCTATTCTGATTCTCTCAACCTTGCCCAAATTCTTATAAAACTTGTGAACTACCTTAAGGCCTATTTATAGACATTTTCAACCAATCATGTTTTGCCACATGTCCCATCATCATGAGGCCTCATTATTACCTTCCATGTGTGGCTAATAAATGCTTGCCTCATGTCCTTAAGGATAAGGCTTAAAGACTTTAGCAAACTTGGAAGCTAAGTAAGCTTTTCCCTGGCTAATCACGCGATGCCACCTCAGGGGGTCATTATGAACGATCATGAGATCTTATCTTATCTTCCAAATGACCAATGGAAACTTGCCATGTGTCCTTGATATTTTGAGCCTCACATGCTTAATTAGATTTCCAACACTTCCATCATTACATCTCACATGGTTTAATTCATTTTTCTACATTTCCCATCATTACTCCCATATGGTTAATTGATTTTCTACATATCCCATCATTACACCTTTAACTAGTTAGCTATATTTGGTTACCTTAACTACTTAGTTTGAGATATTTTTATGAGATATTTTAAGGTTTCAAGAATTACACCTTGACCCGATCTTTTCAGATAATTTGCACTTAAGCCCTTGTAACTTGGTCTCAAGCTATTTTTAATTGCACATTTTGGCCCCTGAAGAAAGGATAAATTACGCTAATACTCCAATATTTTAGGTAAATTACACTTTTACCCAAACTTCAATATTTACGATTTTTCCCTTATCTCAAAAACTAAATTTTTGTCTCAAGACTTTCATAATCCTTTGAAATATATTATTCCCTCAAGTATCTGAATCTAAAAAAACTCGAGTATTACATCATATTTCAGTTTAAAAATCTCGGGTGTTATACTGCCAACTTTTGCCTTATGGCAGGTAACTTCATGTTCATCTAGTAGCAATTCTCTTTCATTTAATTCCTTACAAGATGAATACAACTTACTTTTAGTTTTAGCCAAAAATAAATTTCTGAAAAATGTCTCAACAATTAAAGAAAAAGAATGCAATGATCTTAAAATGGCTTATGATGACCTAGAGCAAATTATTAAACAAAAGGATTAAGAAAGTACAAATTTAAATATCAAACTTTCAAAATTAGAAAAGAAAAACAATGACTTATTAGATTCATTTGAAAATTATTAGAAGGAAAAAAAAGATGGAAATGATTTTGAGAAATCAAAAACCATTTGGAGATAAAAGAGGTCTTGGATATATAAAGGAAAAGGCTTTGAACAAACTCCATTCATTTAGAAAACATGTTGTTCAACATAATCAAGGCCTCTATAGGAAAACAAGTCTAACTTGTCATTATTGTAACAAGAAAGGACATCATGTCAAGCGATGTTTTTATAGGAGAAATGCTTATAGATTAAATTTGAATTGGATTCCAAAAGTTAACAATGATGTGATTGCTAACATTGAGGGACCCAAAAAGATTTGGGTACCAAAAGTACCAATGTGATGTGTTTCTTATAGGTAAGCTTGGCATCCAAAGAAGGAAAAGAGAAGTGATATCTTGATAGTGGATGCATCAAGTACATGACGAGAGACAAGGATCAATTCGTCTCTCTCACCTACAAAGAAGAAGGTAATGTTGTCTATGGAGACAACTCTAAAGGTAAAATCCTTGGCTATGGCACAGTTGGTTTAAATAGAACAAAATTTGAAAATGTATGCCTAGTTGAAGGTTTAAAACACAACTTCCTAAGTATAAGCCAATTATGTGATAAAAGACATAGAGTCACTTTTAAATCAAGCAAATGTAAAGTCTATGATTTGAAATCAAATGAACTTATTTTTTCTGAAAATGGACATGGAAATTTATATGTTATTTGGCTTGATGATGTGGTGCTTAAACATAAAAATTGCCTTATTACATCAAATTCAAATTTGTCTTGGTTATGGCCTAAGAAACTAGGACATGCAAGCATGAGCTTAATTGACAAATTGGCGAAAAAATAACTAGTTAAAGGCTTACCCAACATAAACTTTAAAAAAGATCATGTATGTAATACGTGTATGAAAGGAAAACAAACTAAATCTTCATTTAAATCCATAAATTCAGTTAACACAGCTAGACCTCTAGAATTTCTTCGCCTAGATTTGTTTGATCCTATCAGAACTCAAAGTTTAGGAGAAAAATCCGATACGCTTGTCATAGTAGATGATTTCTCAAGGTTTACATGGGTGCTATTCTTAGGAAATAAAAGTAATGTTTTTAAAGCTTTCTCTAGATTGTGAAAAAGACTTCAAAATGAACAAGAATTAAAAATAAAGCAAACAAGGAGTGATCATGGTGGAGAATTTGAAAATCAAGAATTTCAATCCTTTTGTGAAGAAAATGGAATTACCATAACTTCTCGATCTCTAGAACCCCTCAACAAAATGGTGTCCTTGAAAGAAAGAATAGAACTCTTATAGAAATGTCTAGAACCATGTTGCTAGAAAGTAACTTGCCAAAATGTTTTTGGGCTGAAGCTGTAAATACAACATGCTATGTTCTAAATAGAGTATCTTTAAGACCAATCATCAAAAGAACTCCATATGAGTTATATAAACATAAAAAATCAAATATCTCTCATTTCCATCACTTTGGGTGCAAATGTTTTGTTCTAAACAATGGTAAATATAACTTAGGAAAATTCGATGCTAAGAGTGGTGAAGGCATATTTATAAGTTACTCATCTCAAAGCAAAGCTTATGGAATATTTAATAAAGAACATTGATTGTAGAAGAATCAATTCATGTAGTTTTTGATGAAAACCCTAGAATAATCAATAATGATGATGATCTAGAAGACATTCCAAATAAGATGAATGAGATTCAAATCAATGAAGAAATAGATCAAAGCAATCTCAAAGATCAAGAAAATCAAAAAGAAGTTTCATTTCCTAGAGAAAGAAATTATGTTAAAGAAAATGAAATCTTAGGAGATCCTAGCAAAGGGGTCTCAACTAGATCTTCCCTTAGATTAAATGTTGATCTAGTTCTAATCTCTCAAATAGAACCCAAAAATGTTCAAGAAGCTTTAAATGATGATGAATGGGTTAAAGCTATGCAAGATGAGCTAAATCAATTCGAAAAGAATGAAGTTTGGTGTCTTGTACCTGAACCACTAGATCATCCTATCATCGGAACAAAATGGCTCTTTAGAAACAAGCTTGATGAAAGTGGTAACATCATTAAACATAAAGCTAGATTAGTTGCTCAAGGATATAGTCAAGAAGAAGGCATTGATTATGATGAAACCTATACTCCATTACCAAGATTGGAAGCTATAAGAATCCTATTATCTTTCTCATGCTACAAGACTTCACTTTATATCAAATGGATGTTTAAAGTGCATTCTTAAATGGTTTCATTTCGAAGCAAGTGTTTGTGAAACAACCACCCAACTTTGAAGATCAAAAATATCAAAATCATGTATATAAGCTTACTAAAGCCCTATATGGTTTAAAACAAGCTCCTAGAGCTTGGTATGAAAGGCTAAGTAAGTTTCTTACTGAAAATTGATTTCAAAGAGGTAAGGTTGACACAACATTTTTCATTAAGAAGAAAAGAAATGATATGTTGCTTGTCCAAATTTATGTAGATGACATTATTTTTGGATCATCAAATCTTAGGTTGTGTGAAGAGTTTGCCTCAATAATGCAAAATGAATTTGAAATGAGCATGATGAGAGAATTAACATACTTCCTAGGTCTTCAAATTAGGCAAACATCTCAAGGAACTTATTTAAGCCAAGCTAAGTATGTAAAAGAAATCTTAGCAAAATTTGGAATGAAACACTATAAACCTATATCAACCCCTATGAGTGCATCTAGTGTCATTGACAAAGACGAACAGGGAAAATCAATGGATCAAAAGTCATATAGAGGAATCATTGGCTCTTTGCTATACTTAACGGCCTCTAGACCCGATATTGTGTTTAGTGTTGGTATATGTGCTAGATATCAAGCCAATCCAAAAGAGTCTCACTTGAAAGCCACTAAAAGAATCCTAAGATATATTAAAGGTTATGAAAATTTAGGTTTATTCTATCCAAAATAAAAAACGTTTGAACTTACGGCCTATACCAATGCTGACTATGGCGGATATAAAATTGATAGAAAAAGTACAAGTGGAATATGCCACTTTCTAGGGAAATCTTTAGTAACTTGGGCTAGCAAGAAGCAAAATATTGTTGTCCTATCCTTAATCGAAGTAGAATATGTAGCAGCTAGTTTATGTTGCATACAAGTTCTTTAGATTAAGCATCACCTAGAAGATTATGGCATTCATTTAGAAAGAATATCAATTAAGTGTGACAACACAAGTATAATAGCCCTATCTAAAAATCCTGTTTTTCGTGCAAGAACCAAGCATATTGAAATCAAACATCATTTATTAAGAGATCATGTTCAAAAAGAAGATATCACATTAGAATTCGTTGATAAAATAATCAAGTAGCCAATATCTTTACCAAACCATTGGATGGCAAAAAGTTTAAACACTTTAGATCATGTCTAAGCTTGTTGGAAATCAAAGCCTAGTTAAATCTCTATCAAAATTTGAGTCTAAGTGTTTTTGACAACAGAAGTTTCAAAACATCAGTATCATGTTTCGAAACATCCCTTATTCAAGAGTATCATGTTTCAAAACTTCATAAAAATTTGTTTCGAAATCAAAATTCTAGAGAGTTGTATTTCGAAACATGTTGTCCCATGTTTAGAAACCTATTTTCCAGATAGTTTCATTTCGAAACATATTCGATCTATGTGTTGAAACCTTATTTCCAAAGAGGTATGTTTCGAAACATATATATCATGTTTCAAAACGTAAAATCGGGATTATAACTACCCGAACGGTTTCACACTTTCATTTCATCCAATTTTTCTTCCCTATTTCAAAACCCTAGCCTCCGAAACCTCTCTCTCTTGCACACCCACTCGAAATCTCTCTCAATCTCTCATCCTATTCTACAAAATTAATCATGGTAAGGACAAAGAGATTCACCGACAAACGTCAACGCACTCATCTCTCGCCCTCTCCACCTCGCCAAGAATACAACAACGACTTTCCTACCACTCAAGCCTTCAACATCTTCAAGTCCTTATTCGAAAAACAAGAGGTAAACCCTGGTTGCCTCTTTAATCTAGAAATCTTAGGAAAAGCTAACTTTTTGTATCTCACTTCCCTATAAAATAGAAATTGGTTACAACTTCTTGAACTTAAAGTTCCTCTTCTCCAAGATTACGTTCGTATACTCTATTCAAATGCTCAAACTTCCTTTGATGGGCATGATTATACTAATCGCTTTTAAACCTTCATTCAAAATACTAAACTTGAATTAAACCCCAATACCTTGGCTACCTTTTTGGAAATTCCAGCCACATGTGATATCTACGTTCCTTATACGTTCAAATCTTTAGATACATGTAAGAAGATTTCTGAAAATCCCAATCCTAAAAAGCCGTTCACGAACATAAATGCTTTATCCGTTGATCTTCGTATCCTGCACCTTATCATTTGTCAAGTTTTACACCCAAGGAAAGGAAATTATGCTAAACTCTATCCCGAGGACCTATGGTTCTTGGAATCCAAATTTATTGACAATAAGCAAATCGATCTTCCTTCCATTATGTGCAACAAAATGGTAAATGTCCGTGCTCACCACAAGCAATCACTTCCTTATGGTTGCTTACTTTCAACATTTATCCAATCCAAATTTCCTAATATCCAATCTTCATCCATCCTTCCTAAATCAAAACTTACTCTTTTTAATCACACGTCTCTTACCAAAATGGGATACCGATATGATGACGTGAATCAAAAATACACCAAAATAATCCATCATCACCAAAGATACAATTATGAGATGGATGCAGAAGCCGAGGAAAAAGACAAGGAAGAAGAAAACGAAAAAGACGAAGACGCTCCAACCACCTTTAAAGCTGGGCCATCCACTCGAGTCACTCTTGATATGTTAGCATCACTTCAGTCCACCATGGTTGAAGGCTTTTCCTCCATGACTTGGAAGTTTGATGATGTTTTGACTCTACAAGCTTCTTTCGGGGCTCAGTTGCAATCTCTAAATGATAAGGTCGACAAAAATCATCAGCAAATGAAGGAGTACCTTGACATCCTTAGAGATCAAGTAGGAAACCTAGAAGAACTAGTCAACTCCAAGGAGGACTCATCAGATTCCTCAACCAAGTAGACTTCTAGAAAGATTGAATGCATTTTGATTGACTCTATGTAATGTTGTTTTGGATACTTTTTGCATGTATTAACTATTGGATGTTTTGGTATTGAATTCCTATTTTCTTACATTTGGTATCTTGCTTGCTTTCATGAATGTTATAATATCTCTTCAAGAGGGAGAAAATAACATTTTAACTTGATTATCATATTTTTTGCTTATGATAAAAAGGGGGAGAAAATGTATGCTTACTAATGTATGCATTATATGCTTATGGATATTGGCTAATGGGCATCAAGTACGTTTGTGTTTAGTTATCACTTGGTATCAAACAATCTGTTCTTTAGTGAATCTAACAACTCTTGAATCACTAACAGTTGATAACAATGAAAATCTTGTTGTGATGTCTCAAGAAAATCCAAAAGGGGACATGCTTCCCTAAGGTTTGTTTCCTATCTCCCGTACAAGATTAAGGGGGAGTTAGAAATGTTTTCTAAACTAGTATTCAAATTCTTTCAAAGTTTTTTATCATTATCAGAAAATAGGGGGAGAATTATTGTATCATATTTTTTGATATATGAGAAAATTTGTTTGATGAAAAACCAATCTTTGAATGAAAAATCTTTATAAGAATCTCATATTTTGAAATAAGTTTTTCATATTTTGAAATAAGCATGATTAGTGTTTTGTCGCGAATGTTCAAATGTTTGAAAAATCTAAAATTCTGGCATCATGTTTCGAAACTAGCTTTTCATGTTTCGAAACATCATTCTACCATGTTTCTATACATGTTTCGAAAATGTTCTTTGATAAGGTTTCTGTGTTTGCTAAGTTTATATGCTGTATTTCGAAACCTGTTTGAAAACTAACCATATGTTTCGAAACCTCTGTCATCTCTGTCAACAGAGCATTTAAAAATTATGTTTAACATATTTTGAAATATGTTTTTGAAGTATGTTTCAAAACCTTCATAGCATGTTTCGAAACATCTTATTCAGTTAGCAGAATATTTGAAAAACTGACATGCTTTTGCACTTTTATTCAAAAGCTATTTTAAAAGTCGCATTTTGACTTTATCTCCATACCCTGATGTTTTAATTTCAAATATTCTGTAAATGGAGAATAAAACAAAATTATTTTGTTTTAAAAGCAATTGTCTTTTTGTCATTCTATCTCTTGGTGCATATCTAGTTGTAAAGGCAGGATGTTTCAAAATATGAGATGTATGTTTCGAAACCTCAGTGTAAAAATGTGTTGTTTCGAAACCTGTAATATGTGTTTCGAAACCTACTTTATCATCTTGTCTCTAACGATTGTAATTAGCCAAAAATTCTATTTGTAGGTATATATATCAGTTCTCTGAAGACAAGAAGCATCTCTTACAAGCATACACAAGTTTACACACCTATAAGAGATATTGTTATATACACAAGCACAAGAAAACGAAACTCTTTCAACAAGCTCTCAAATAAGATCTTTTCAATTAATTCTTGGTGTGCATTGTGGTGTAAAAAGGAGAAGCAAATTGAAACCAACACCCCCATCCTTTCAAGCTCTCCTCACTCCATACCAATAGGTTTGTAACAACTATTTGGTAAGGTATTTCACTACATTCAAATTGTTGGGTTATAAAAGATAAGTGTTATTTATCTTGTTATAAGGTTTGAGTTAATTCTATAAAATCTCATTGTGTAAGGTTTTAGGGTGAACCGTGGTAAAACCCTTGGTGTGGTTGATCGCTAGTGAAAGTGATTGTGTTTGAAAATCTTTCAAGTGTGTAAGTTTGAAGGTAGTGGAGTAGGTGGGTGCCAAACCACTATAAATCTTGTGTGAAAATTTGTTTTACTATTTTACTTGCTTATTCTCATTGTTCATACTTTCAAAAGAATCATTTTCAAAAGCTAAAAGTTTCAAAATAAGCAAAATATAGAGGAAAGTTTTGAAACATATCATAGTAGGTTTTGAAACATACTTGATAAAAAGTTTAGTTTCGAAACATACTTACTTATATTTCGAAACATACTTGACAGAAAGGTTTATATACTTCCTCATGTTTCGAAACATAGTGTCCTACATGCTATAAGTTTTTTTAAGCTATTGAAAATTTATCCAAATCCCAATTCACCCCCCTCTTAGGATATATTTTCCATTATATAGAACTAACAGGAATTTGTAAGTTTATAGTGTCCTGTCAGTTTAGGATTATTTTATATTCTGGTTGAGGGATTGTCTTTTAGACAAATTTTATGGTTTTCAGTTTATATTGACTCAGAATTCTATTTCATTTGATTGAGACGCTTCCAATTTTGATTAGTTGAGTTATGGATGATTTCAGTTTTAGCTTATCAGTAAGTTTTATTTTACTTTATCTATCTTTCCCGTAGCACCTCTTCTTGGGCAGTTGTAGGAAAGGAGGTGTTACAGCCTTTCTTTGAATAGTTCTCTTCAAAGACCATTGATAGTTGTTAGATGCCAATTCCTCCAAAAGATCATAGGCTGCTTCATGAGTTTTGCTCATAAGAGCTCCTTTAACTGTTGCGTCAACCATAGAACGATTTGTAGCTCCCAAACCATTATAGAATGTTTGGACTTATAGCCATGTCGAAAGTTCATGATGAGGACACCTTCTTAGTAAGTCTTTATAACTCTCCCACGCATCATATAAAGACTCATTCTCAAATTGAGTGAATGTTGTAAGGTCATTTTTGAGCTTTGTCGTCTTTGCTGGAGGGAAATACTTAGCCAAAAATTTATGTGCTAATCCCTCCCAAGTTGTGATGACACTTGGTAGTAGAGAATTCAACCAAACATTTGCCTTATCTCTGAGTGAGAAAAGGAAAAGTCTTAATATAGTAGCATCATCTATCACTCCATTATGCTTGAAAGTGTCACAAATTTCTATAAAGTTTGCAATGTGAACATTAGGATCCTCTTGTGATAGCCCCCCAAACTGAACAGTTTGTTGAATCATTTGAATGATCATCAGCTTAATCTCAAAATTGTTAGGTTGTACGGCCTCCTTATGCTTGATGTTGTTCCATTAACTAAGGGCATAGAGTAGTCCCTCAAAGATATATTTGCAATTCCATTAGCCTCATCCCCCACGGCAATGGAAGATGTGGTAACTTCTCGCTTCTTTTTTTTAATTTGATACAAAGTTCTCTCAATCTCAGGATCAAAAAGTGTAGATTTCGATGATTTATATATGGGGCATACACTTCTAAGTCCTAAAATAAATATAACAGAAGAGTTTAGCTGAGAGATAATCACACTAAACTTCAAGCTAAATTGAAAAAAAAAAAAAAATCCAGAGTAGTAAAAATCCATCTACTATCAATATCAATAACAAGAAATTAGTCCCTAGCAATGATACAAAAAAGTTGATGTAAATATTTGCAAATGCACAAAGTCACAACAAGTAGTAAAAATTGTCGAACTCATAAGAACTAATTATGTTATTGAGTATCGAAATTCACCAAATTATTTACTATTTGGAGACCTAAAAATTGAGAAAATCTTGATCACTAATTTTAATAAATTACACGACAAAACAAACTAAATAAAAAGAAGAAAAAATATGATATTTGGCTTTTAAACTAATAGGAAATAGATGTAGGGTTTTTGATTTCACCTAACTAATCTCACACAATTTAAAATCCCAAGTTATGAAAATTCTAATCTTTCAAGTTGTCGACAAAAAATCTCTTAATTATTCAAAGCCTTCTCAAAGAACACTAAAACTATCTCCATTGAATAATCTATCATATCTCCACATAAATTTAATTATCTGAATACGCACTAAGCTCTTTGGATTTTTATAATCAAAGTCACATTAGTTGCGGTAAAGAATTTCTTAACTTTCGCTCAACTAATGGTGTTTAATCCTAGAACTCTAAATCATAAGTTACCTCTCGATACAAGTATGATTTAATATATTAAGTGATAAATGACCAGAAAATTGCAAGCATTATGAATAAAGAAAAAAACACCCAATCATAGAAAAACATAAGTTCACATGGAAATTCCATTTGTGTTTTCAAAGTTTGGCTACATCAAAGCCCTAGAAAATAAAATCAGTTCATGGCAATTCTGGAAACAAACTTCAATTTATTGGAAGACATGAATAGAGATCAAATAGAAGAGTAGAAGAACAAGAAGGGACTCTTGTAGAAGTGAGGCGACTGTTGCATGAGCCTTGATCCCTTGCGGCTGATCCCTGGGGTCTTCGCCTCACTGCATCAGCGACTTTGCCTCTTTAATTTCTGTTCCGCCTCCCTGCTTCAACCACTTCAATTTGTATATGCATCTCCCAGCCGCCCTAGCCCAATTCCAATTTGAACTTGCCGAGCATTCCTTCTCCAATTTGACTAACTCTCCAACGCTACCTCCAATTGTCGCTTCCAAATTCTTATATATTAATTCTTAAATTCTTGCTTATTGCCCTTCTTTTGCACTGAACCATCTCATTCCTACAATCACAAATAAATAAGGAAAAATCACTGAAAAAAATAAAATTAAAAGAAATAAAAGAAAACTAGCAATTTTAATAATTAAAAGTTTGATAAAAATTGTGTAAAAATTACACTTATCATATTTGTCTCACAACTGTCACTTTTGTCTCTAACAACATTAAACAACATTTATTAATTTATTCAAGAGAACTCATGTTGTCTGAAATACATTAAATGATCTGAAAAGTAGAGATTGTCAAACATTGAATGCGCTTAACGGCTATAATTTTAAAAACATGTGACAATTACTTGACTGAATTAAGGAGATACTTGACAAATACAGTACTCCAATCAATTGGATAATTTAGGTAATTGATTATATATAGAGCTTACTCAAGTACGACAACCAAGTATTACTCGATTAACTCATAAGTCACAAAGACTATGCATAGAGCACTCGACTACCAGGCCAGACTTACTCAACTAACAACAATAAATATTTGAGTACAAATAATTAATACTCGATTAATTTTAAAACTTAGCCAAAAGCAGTCCAAGTCTTACTCGACTACTTCAAGAGATACTCGATTTTTAGAAACACATATAGTCGATTGACAACAAACTTTATTTGATTAATATTTGAGAATCAGAGAGCATGCATAAGTTACTCGACTAAGAGATCTTTAACAGTCAAATGAAAGATTTTGCTAAAAGCACATAATCCACTAACTTGAAAAGCACATTTTTCATTACTCAATTAATTTTCAAAAGAAAAAACAAGAGATATGAACAGCACTTGGCTAACAAAAAAGGATACTCAATTAAATCAAGTATTATAGTCGATTGGAATTTAGACTTTACTCGATTTAATATATACTCAGATTTCAATACCATAAAAATACTTGATTAATCTCCAAAGCATACTTGAGTGCTGAAGGATTAATACTCGATTATAGTAAGTGTCATACTCGATTGTAGCTTTAAGAAATATAGATTTTGTAATAACACATATTCGAGTAGGTGCTTACAATAGTCGATTGAATCACTTTAATACTTGATTGACATAAAGACAATACTTAACAATACTCGATTATTTTTGTAAAAGGTTTTTATGCATAGCCAATTTTCAAAAATATTTTCTCAAAGCCTTTCATCATGCTCGAATAAAAAAAAAAGCCATACTTTGTTGTTTTGAAGAATATATATGTATGAAAGCCTGAAATTCTTCAATTTAAAATAATTATAAACCAAACTTTCAAAAATATCCATAAATCAAAATACAAATTTCTCAACACCTAACATTTTCTACACTCAAAGACTGAATTAGAAACGAAATTTGTGTTTTAAATTAGAGATAAAAAAAATTATATATTTAATTTTGTCTCTAATTTTGTTTGCTATTACTAAAATACAATTTTTTTGTTTTTTTTTTTCAGTTTAGTCTTTGATTATCTCTAATACCTCAACAAATTTGTTGAGAACTATGAATTTATGGATATAATTGAAATAACAAAAAATTCAAGAATGTAATTGACTTGAAATTACAAGTTTAGGGGTATTTTTTAAATAACAAAAAGTTTGAATATTTAAATGAAAAAAATATACAAATACAAGGGTTAAAATATATTTTTTGTCATCTCACAACCTAACTTGAAGATTAACTCAAATCAAAACTTAATTTGGCTCGTTTTTAATATTTTTCTAAAAAAAAAATGATGATTTCTTTGGAGTCCAAATTCTTTCAACTAAATAAACGATTTTCTAGAAGACCAATGCCATTTGACCTGTATAGAATTCCTCCAGAAAGCTTGTGGGTAAATAAGTATCAATTTTAACTGATTTGGATCAATTTTAAGCTTGAATAAGCTATTTTTTGCATCCAAATCAGTTGATTTTCGCCAATTTTGAAATTCAGTTTCTTTTCAACCGTTGATCTAAATGCAACCTAGAATTTACCGAAATTCTCGCGCCAAATCTTCAAAGTTCCACCTATGGGCTTGATTTCTCTTTTATTTTTTTCATTTTAGCTCAAAATTTGATCTAATTATAGTTAGACCTCAACTATTCGATTTACATTCTCACCCTCATTCAACACCCAAATTGTTAAATAATTGCTTTAATACCTCAAAATTTTTAAATAATCATAAATCAAGCTTATTTTTCCCTCAAAACTTAATCCTCCAAAAGTTCCATAAAATTTTGATATTTGTACCAACAACCAAATTTCTAAATAAATTGTCAAATATGTCCAATTAATACTCTAAAATTCTGAAAAATTTTAGTAATAACACTAAGAACTAACGGCTCGTTCTCTTTACTGTTTTCAAATCATTTTTAGTGTTTAATTTTCTAACACAGTGAATATGCATTTACTTTGTTGTTTTTAAAAACGTATTTTCAAAAATAAGAAAAAAATTTATAAAGAAAACTCAAAACATCAAAACACGGAAAAGATGGGGTAATTTATTTATTTGTTTGTATTTTATCCTTATAATGGAAAAAAATGTTGCAAGATTCACCAACTTCAAAATGTATATATTTTTTAATAATATATTAGCATTAAATAGTTCTAATTTACTAAAAATTAAATTTATTAAATAAAATATCATTAAAATATTATTTTTTAAAATTTCAAATAGAACGCGTTTTCTAATTTTCTAATTTAAGAAAAAGTTTTTTAGAATGATAAAGAGAATGCGTTTTTTGTTTTCTAAAAATAAACTACCACAATAGAAAATTTAAAATAAATTCAAAACTCAAAATTAAAAATTAAAACTCAAAGAGAACGGAGCCTAAATTTCTAATTTAACCATTAAAAATATCTATTGAATAATTTTTCTTTAGAATCCACAATTCAGAACTCTCTAAAATTTGGAGTGTCACACTCACTCTCTCAAATAAATTATATTATCGAAATTTATTTTTCCTTAATCATCAAGACATAAATTTAACATTTTTCTTGAGAACAAACACTTCAAAATCTTATAAAATTTTGGGGTGTTACAAAGGGTTATGCAACTCTAGAAGTAGTGGTTGACAACTTCCTAACAAATCAACCTCAAAAACAGCTTCTCTTCTGGTGCTTCTAGTGATCAATGACGTTCTCATGTAATAACACTAGCTTTTTCAATCTTGTAGCGCACCAAATGAATAGATAAATCTATTCCTGTTGGTCCCTTAACACACGCAATAACCACTAAAATGGGGGGTGAATTGAGTGATTAAAATTAATTGAATCAAATTATTCCCTTTTAAAAAGCTTGAGATTTTCTCATAAACAAAATACCCTTGTTATAAATATATATGTTGTTTGAAAATGATAGAAATATAAGTACACAAACAACCATAATAATCGACACAAGAAATATAGTGATTCGGTGTCTCCAACACCTACTCCACTCTCTCAAGGTCAACCCGACACTTGAGGTTCCACTAAAACCACACCTAAGTTTTCAACAAGCTCACCTAGGGAACTTTTACACAACACGAGGTTTTCCCCTTAGCTCAGCCCGAAAACTAATACAACAAAACACACCTAGATTACTTGGGCTCTAGGAGGCTACTCACAATTCACAATAAATAGAAATAATCAATCTTATGTCCAACACACTTGGACTAAAATGGATACCAATATAAAAACAATATACAAAGCAAATATACAAATACAATTATACAATTTTTACCAACTTGGAGAGAATATATTCTTCTCCTTTGCCTTGGGCTCCAATGGATGTATCTTTGAGCTTGAGGCTTGGATTGCTTTGAAATGAATGCTTGAGAGCTTGGAAGTTCTTTAAGATGATAGATCTTGATTGTGCATTAGCCTTCTCCAAAAAATCTCACCTTGATATTTATACTAGAGCTTCCAACGGATCTGTAACGGCTAGGAAAAATTCGACCGTTGGAACCCAAAATCGACTCCTATTTGAAGTAGGAGTCGACTCTAGTTATACAAGAGTCGACTTCTCTAATGCTATAATCGACTCTTCGAAAAACACCATGCTACTAGGTCGACTCTGCATCAACTGCTCTCAGTTGGGTCGTCTCTCACTTTGCAAGAGTCGACTCCAGCTGAAAGGGAGTCGACTCTAAAAATATAAGAGTCGACTTTTAAGCCAAATTTTATAGAAAATGGATTTTAAACATATAGCAATTGTTTGAAGGCATAATCCATATAGCATGAATACACTACAAGTTATTTCCATTTCTTTAGTTTAAGTAAATGTCCTTATTTTATTTTATTTATATTTTACCTTCCATTTACTTTAATACATAAATGTAAATAACAAAGTACTCTCCATTTGGATTCAATAAAAATATCTAAAAAATCAAAATCCAAATAGATAAGAAAGTAGATTTTGAGTTTTAGTACAAAATCGAAATTTAGCGATTTTACCACCCCCAAAATAGATATATTCTATTTCTTAAAAAATTCGTTAAAAATCATTTTAATACTATTGAATATTAGATATGAAAATAACGGAAATTAGTTTTTCAAAATGAAAACATTTTCTAATATGTTCCCTTATAACGTTCTAATATTCCAGACTTAAAAAAAAAACATTACTTGGTTCATTTTGATACACAAAATAATATAATACTTAAGACATATGAAAAATACATTAGAGATTTTAAATATACCAAAAATAGTTTTTCTAAAATTATATTTTGTTAATCATCAAAACACACAATAGGTTGATTGGAGCAATTTGGCTCAACAATTCCATCTTCTTTTTCTTTCAATTCAATTTTCGTAAATTTTCTCTTCAGCAATGGAGTTTTGTGAAGCCTAGTCTCACAACCAAAGCTCTTATACAGTGTAAGATACAGAAAACAATTGGAAAAGAAATAGTATCCCAAATTAGGGATGGCTAAACCATTTATATATATAGAACAATATATTATATCGGTAAGAGATTAGTTTCCCAATATGTACAAAAACAAAGTTTCTTGTTTCTCTTAACAAGTGTGAGTGTGATAAATGGTTGGCTAGGATTAATAGGGGAGTGGCAATGGAATATATAATACTCTAGTCAAGCTCAAGATCCATATCCATGCAATTCAAGGCCAAGGTTTTCAACAATATTGAAGGATAGATGTTTGAGATGACCATTAATGATTTCAAGTCCCAAGTGAGAAAAAGGATCAACTAAAACAGAATTAGCACTTATTAGACCTAACAAACATTTCATTTGTGTATCACACAACACACAACTGACCGATTAATCTCTAAACTAATGTCCCAGAGATAATAATAGAGGTTAATAATTATTTAGAATTCAATCCTCATGTCCCAAAGGTACAACTCTTGCTTTGGAATTCTCAAGGAAAGGGTGATCAATCCAGATCCTTCTTCATGGTCGAATTCTTGCTCCTCCCTGTCAACAGTTATCCTCTTAGGTCGAGTTGATGAATAAGCCCCAAATAAGCCACATCCGCTCACTCTGATGCTGACGCTACAAGAACCCTTTTCAGCTTCATGGTAGATTAGTTCCTTAATGGCTCCTCCAGAGTTGAACATCTTAATTAGACCTATAGGAGCAAAAGTAACACCACTGGAAAATCTCTTCATAGGGACCACTGTGAGCACTTCATATTCTTTTGCCTTTAATGTAATTGGCAAAGATGCATTCTTTGGAAGATATAATACCTCACCTGCATGCATGCAAGGGGAAGCAATTTAGATCATTATTAATTTAGTATTACATGTGTCTATTATTCTTAAACGTTGGAATGGATTTCTTATGAAATCCGTTTGCATCTTTACTACTAACATTATGTCTGGTTCTAGTTGGACAACATATATGAAAAAAGGGTCCATTTAGATATATAGGGCAGCATAAACATACCACCCAGATGGGAATATAAGATAGTATCTCCTGTCCAAGTGCCATCAGCCACTCTAGTCAAATGCTCAACATCATTTCCATTGACAACTCCAGTGATTGTGTCAGGTTGTTCGTCGTGGATTAGGTTCTTCTTCCGAACTCTACACCATCCGGCTCCTTGGCAGTTGAACACCCCAACAACTCCAGTGAAATCATTCAAATTCCAGATTTTAAGCAAACTGTTAAAACCACAACAGAATAAGCAAACATACCCTTCCCGAGGCTTTCAAAACCAAAAATCCACACCAACTTTTTCTCGTAATACCTTTTCCCATCTCTGGCAGGATCAGAGAATAAGCAATCCCTTGTTGGTCTGCCTGGAAGTTTGGCCCTCAAAATGGAACCATCAGGAAGCACTAGTTTCCTAAGTAGATTAAAGTCATGCTGCCCAGGCTTGTCACTGCAAAATGTACATTTTTCAATATAAGAAAATAACCATTTTGGATACTGTTGTATGTAACTAGAAATGCAACACTATTGAGCTCACCTAACATAAATAGCACAACCTCCCACTGCTCGTGCTGCTCCATGGTATTCAGCCATAGGATGTAAGCTCTGTCATAACACGGGTTTAAGGAAAATATTCATTAATCTAGCAACTTGGAAACAAGAAAACATGTGGGTACAAATGTCTGAGTTCCAAAACAAAAAAAGACATCACTGGTCATGGGCTTACATGAAACATATCCCAGTCTGGCTGCATGAACTCTCCCAGGAAAATGGTGTTATATGCAACTGATGCAATGTGAATTGTGTGTGACGCCGGATCTCTGGGCCAAAAATCATCTGATGCCCTTATAATAGCTGTCCTTTTAGCACTGCAAGGATAAACCAACTTTATATGAGATCAAGAATCCTTGCACTCCACTACATTATAATACATTCAACTTACGTGGCTAATAATTGTAGATTTTTATGCAAGTGAATATAATACCTGTATAGACCATCTGTATTATGACTCATACAAGAAATAATACCATTGTCAGGAAAGTTCCTAGAAATAGAAGCTTCTAGTGCCTGATGATATTTCCTAGCAAGTGTCACTCTTCCGCCATGTCCTGCCCCAAGAGTCTCAAGAATGTTCTGGACATCTACTTTGACCCCATCAATACCAGCTGAAGCAAGATAAGAGTGCAACTCATTATAGAAACTAAACACTTTCTCAGGGTTCACAAGGCCAAGCCCATTTTTCGTAATGCTATCCAAAGCATCACAAGGTTCATTTGACTTAACTCCAGGAGATGGAATAGGGTATGCTAACTTAGATTCATAGTGTTCCATCTCTGTAACTCCCGGTCTAACACCACCCCAGTATCCTGTTATTGCATGCCATACATATATGTACCTACAAATTCAAGGAGAGAATGTAACACAGTCAAAACTTGAAGTAAAAAAAAAAAGAAAAGAAAAAGAAACAAGTTTATGAGTACTGAGCAAGGAATTCTACTTTATGGCATGTTGGTCTTTCATATCAGTAACAATGTGGTGTAGACCCAATGCAGGATCCTCTATCCTGTGACCCTCTTTCCCATCTTTCTGAAATTTGTAATTTTCTTTGATATGAGTTAATCTATTTGCAAAACTGGAAGGACAAAAGAAAAAGATAAGAAGAATTGTTAGCAAACAAACTAAACATGGCAATAGAAAACAATAACTATCCTAGTTTAGGTGCTCACTTGGCAGCGTTATCAGCTTTAGCTTCAACGCTAGTGGGATCCATGCCAACTGATTGCCAACCATCATCAATGATAACAAATTTGGGAACAATCCCTCCTTTCTTCAAGCTGAAGAATATAACTAGTAGTTACTACATCTAACTAGTTTCTAGATCATGCAAAATTAGGTTAAAGCCCATATGGTAAATGCCTTACCTCTCTAATCCTTGCATCACACCATCTGCCGTAACATCAGTATAGAAAGCATCCCATGTGCACCAACCGAACCAGTTCATCATGTCTGGCATCTAAACAATGTTGAATAATAAAAACATCAAAATTTATGTACATAATTGAAACTTGCACTAATTTGGATTGTAGTGACTGCTTATCTTTAAAGAAGATATATAACCTTTTTCCTCTCACGATGGGAGAATGTCTGTAAATGTCTCTCAACTGTCCTGCATAATTTTGAACTGAAGTCAACAATCTATCCTTAACAAAATGGACAAGGAAGACCACAATTAAGCTAAGAACCCAATCCTAGTTATCATGGATGAAAGAAATATCAATCTTCTTCAGGCCAATTAATAACTAGCACAATGAATTCTCATTTCCCATGACTAGTAAAATAAACTTGTTAATAACATGAAGGAAATGAAGTTTGAAAGTATAAAAATTGCAACTTACTCAATTTGCATTGAAGATGATAGAAGCAAGCAACATAGCTTTAAAAAGAAAAAAGAAACAAAGATGGGGAAGTTATATTTCTTAGGAGACAGGAAAAGCATTGCCATTAGTTGTATTTTTAAGATTAGATAATATTGCAAATAATCTGATGATTGCGTTTTTAATTTGTTTACTCATGCTCTTGTCATTATTATTCATGCATTTCCAAGTTTGTTTCTTCTGTTTGTTAAGAGATAGAAAACAAAGGAAAAATAAGGAAAATGAGAGTGAAATTAGAAAAGCAAATCACTACTTCTGTTTGGGTGGGAAGGAAACATGAAAATAATCTGAATATGAAATCAATGAAAACATCGATTTGCTTTCACAATGCATGCATCCATAGCTCACAGCTCACAGCTCACTTTTACTAATTTCCGCCCAAACCAAGAATCTGTCATATCCTTATGAATCTGAAGCAAATAGGAAATTCCATCTACAAATTCAAGATTGAGGAGTAAATGAAAATCAAGCTTTTTCTTTGTTGGACAGAAAAAAATTGACATCAAATTTCAAGACTATTTACATAGAAAATCGCTTCAAGGATATTAAAACTCTGCATTCAGGGAGGGATTGAACTTACTTGACTGCATTTGTGATGACATCAAATGGATTTGACCCAGCAGCCACAAACACCAAATGACTCCCTTCAAATCCTTCCACAGCAGGATCACCTGCAATCATACCAGTGTTATCACCAAACATATTATTAAACGTGAATACAATCTCATATGCTGAATACAAGGGAAACATGAAATATTTGTGTTCTAAACTTTACCACTTTCAAGACAGATCTCCAACTCATTGTTGGAGTTCCCCTGAAGAACAGCCCGGAAATCACCCTCCAGGACAGGCAAAAATACAGTGTATAATGCCGTGTCTTGGGATTCTTCCCCAAACTGTGAACCATCTTGTGCCTCCACAATCAGAAACTGGGTCTCAAAGGGTATGTCGTGGCCACAGCTTCCCATTCTTTGAGTCATCCACCACAACTTGAACCGAAACACGCACATAAACCTCAATCCCCTGCAATCACAAATACATGGAAACCAAAGCCAGGAGTGAATTTGTAAATCACCAGATCGTAGATCCCAAATAGAAGGGTAATCTGGCACACCTGACCATCCTAAATCATAAAACTTCAAAGACCTAAACAACAAATGCACAAACTAAAATAATATTCTTACATAATTTTTATACAGAGATGCAACAGGAAAATATGATTGACAATTTCATAAGCATAAATTATTATTATTTATCGTCATCATCATCAGATTTTTGCTCATTGTAGCAAATAATAAATAGAGACTAAAACTTCAAATCAAACAGCTCTATACATACAAGCAATATGCATTGCAGATGTCTAAGCAAGCACAGATTGTTTCAGTTTCAAACCGGCACTTGTCTCAAAGAAGAAATGAGGTTTTGCTTTACACCGAGTTTTAACATTGAATTCAAATCTCCTTTTGTGTTTTTGCAATTATATGTTTGATTCTCATAACATCTAGCAGATTTTTCTTCCACTAATATATTTTGATATTTGTACTGCTATAACTTCACAATCATTTTTGTTTGTACATTTATTAAGCATTTGCACTAATTGATTATTCAATTTTGAGTGACACTTCTGTACATGTTTTGGTATTTTACATGTCAATAAGAGGATGTCATACTCATCGTGTATCCAGCAGCCCCCAAATAAAAACTAAAAGCTGGTAATAGAACAAAAAACAAATACTCAACATACTCAGTGAAAGTGAATTAGAGTTAACTAAACTGATATTGTGTCCATCCGATTCAGGTTCTATCCCTAGATCAAAAGAGTTAGTTCCATGAAAGTTACAGAGTTCAATTAGTTTAGTGCAACAATTCTACACGCCATGATGGCAACAAATGTGCGGGACATCACATCAACATGGTAAGAAGTAAAAAAGAGAAAGACAATGATGGAGAGCCATTTTAAAGAAAAAAGGACATAGCTATCATGTACATGGCTTTGTCACGCTGACGCAGAGCATCCTTCCAAATAACATAGGAACCATTTCTATGCAATGCTTCTTGAAATTTCCATCATAGGCTACTTGACGCAAAAGGAGAAAAAAAAAAAAAACGTCTTAAAGAAATTTCCAGTTTCCCATCATTCTCAAGTGGCAGCCAATATCAGTCATGCAATAACTGGCACCCCTAAGCCTTCTCAGTTAATTTCATTATTTTCTATCTCCCAGTAAGTTCTAAAAACCCGGGACGGGAGTTCTCCTTTTCTTTTCACTATATTTTTCATGTTTTCCTGTTTTCAGCTTTTGAGGGAGAGCTTTTTTCAGGAGCTTTTATTCAGGCGAATTGATCTCAAATCCGAGAGGGTATTTTATAAACCTCTCAGTCCAAATGAGATCTGGAAATCAATCCTTGCCCCTCATTTGTTAGCTAAAGAAATTCCAATCCTTGCCGCTTTGGTTGACCAACGCATTTTTTCCACTGGTAATTCACTGTTTACTTTCGGTTCGAATTGCAAGAAACAAAAAAAAAGAGTGCACTCAGGATGAAAGTAGTTCTATTCTCCTTTGAATATCATTTGAGAAGGCAACAATTATAATTAATCCTACGATCCCTTTTTCATTGATTGGGGGAGTTTGATCGGACATACTATGGACTAAGGAAGATTATAATATTTTCATCTTCTTTTTTTTTTTTTTTTTGTGCTTCTTGTTGATCCTACATTTGATAAATTGGATTAATTCCTGCGGATTTTGAAAAGAAACTCTGTACAAGTATGCCTTTTTCTGTGTAAAAGTTCTGCTTTCCGACTATCAAAAGAACTGGAAAGAGAAGAAAAGAAAGAAGAAAGACGTACTGAAGCTTGCCAACAGGGAAGACGAGGCGGCTTCCAACCCGATCGGATCGGACACCAATAAAAGCTCCATGGACGAAGGCGTCACCGGCGGCCGGAGTGACGAAGACGTTGTCATGTACGTCCGTCAGAACACAGCTCCCCACTACATTCAGCTTCCCGTCGGCCACCGTTATCCCCGCCCCTACCGTCATTCTCTTCTTCTCTCTCGCTGGCTACTCTCACTGAATCAGACTCAAAAATCTCAAAGCAACAATACTGGAGATGACTGACAGTGCAGAGGTATTATATAGTTGGCAATGCAATAGCAATAGCACTAGCAAACAAGCAGAACCCAACGGTGAAAAGGCAGAACACGGTGGTGACGACTAACAGTAACAGAGGCAGAGAAATGTGGCTCAAATAAATAATTTTAATTTATATAGTCATGGGAATGGCATGTCAGTCTGCAATCCACGTCACTCTCTCTCTCTCTCTCTCTCTCTCTTCAATCATCACGAAAATAATTCTTCTTTTTTCTTTTTTGCTTGTTATGAAAATTCATAGAATTCTCGTAAAATAAAAATTTATCAGTATTTTATTATTATTATTATAAAGTAATTAATTATAATTATTAATGGTTATCCTAAATATAAACTTTATTTATACAAAATATTATATACGTTCGGCGGATTGCCAGTTGTGTTTTAAACTCCGGGAAAGCCCAGCCAAGGCCCAGGCCTTTAGAAAGCTGGCCTCCCCTTCACCTTCAGATGTTTAAAATTGTATATTTTTTTTCTTTTTCATTTTGCATTGAAAATTTATCTTGATATAGATATTTTTAAAAGTATAACAAATTAGTTGTTATATTTTAATTTTTGTAGTCACAGCAATTGAATTATACTTTTTATTAATTTTTTTTATCATAAACTAGTACACAACCTGTCATGTCCTACAATTTAATAAATCCACCAAATTTACAACCAAAAATGCTGGGTATTTTGCTAACCATCAAGTTGTGCTATTTGATCTTATTTGTTGAGGAATTTATTTTACCTCCATATAATATTAACTCAATGTGTGTTAGTGTGGGGGTGAAATAGATTTTTCAACTATTTTTTTCATTCATTATGTTATGCCAGTAATTGGCAAAAATTCGAATAGCAGAGTGACCAATGAGCAAGTATCTAAGTGGGGTAGAGTTACAAATAATCAACTGGCCTGCAAAGGATCAGGTGACTTGCAAGCCAAAACCATCCAAACCAGAAAGATCCAAGAGAGCCAAATGAGCCAAAAACCCAAGGGAAGCTAAGGACCTAGCCATGATCGGGTGGAGTGCACTGCACCCGATCATTCATGGTCTTATCCACTCAAATGCCTAATAAACTTATTTTTGAAGAAGATCTCGTCAAACAAGAAGTTATAAAGCAAACACAAGCAAGGAGAAGAACAAAAAAACCACAAAACTGAGTGGAAAAGCCTTCACTCGACCCATGATTGGGTGGAGTGCACGCCACTCAGTCATGACCGAGTAGGGTGCACCTCACCTGATCATGCATGGCTGATCGGGGCTGTCGAACACCAATAGATTAGATAGTATGATGATGCGGATTTGCAATATAGGTGCAACCCTAAGTCGTCTCCCAACGAACCTCAAACGGATCTGTCAAAACAAGGCTAAACAAGGGGGGGAGTTTTTGATGAAAAACAGAAAACAAAATGAGCAAGAACACAATAAATCAAGATGCAATCAGTTGCAAACCAATCCTTCTATCCCAGTTTTCATTGCCTTCTCAATAAACCATTTGTTTAGTTTTAATCCTCAAATCGAAAATCAGAAAAATCCTTTAACAACCGCCAAAGATTTGGAAAAAAAAACAATAAACAGATTTCAGAAACCTCTTAATTCAATCTATCAGTTTTAATTCCCCTTATTGCACAGATTCGAGACTGATTGGATTACCATCCAAACAGGTTGTTCTTGATTCCAGTTAAAGCCTCAACCGAGCACAAAAACCTTGGATTCTCAAACAAAGACAATGCATGCATTCATCCAACCGGTATCAACACATACACAGATTTAAGAGAGAACGGAAACAAGAAAACAACAAAGTTAAAACTAAAACAAACAGATTTCCATTAAATCCAAGACTCAAACCGGGAACAAGGATGGTGTTGCAACTTGATTACAGAATCCTTAGCCCTCCATCTTGACAAGAACAATGGAGAGAAGAGAAAAATCGGCTACTGTTCACGTCCTTCAAGAATCCCCCTTTAATGGCCTCTTAAGGTGCTTAAATAGAGTTTTAGGAGGAAACCCTAGGTTTCCGCAACTTGATGGACGATTTCGAATAGGTTAACGCGTGTTCTGGGCTTCGTCCTCTTCATAAAAATTGTAGATCAGGAAGAGTAGATGAATTTGGGCTTTTGAATCGCTTGATTTGGATATCGGACGCCCAAGATATGGCCTTTTAAAGAATCAGCATTCAATGTAGGTTTACTAATTTAACCCTGCTTTCTGGTCCCGACTTTGAAGCGCTGTTTGAAGGCCCAAACGAACTCGGATTTTTACAAACCATACCATTACAGAAAGCTCAAGAAGTCTCCTACAATATCTCTGAAGACATCATCTTCATTCTGGAATTTTATCTCGGCCAAAATACTGAAATAAGTGCAGAAGGTCAGATCTGCCAAAATTGCCCTTGCTTCTCTATCTCCAATTTCCAAGATATCTCATTGCCATCAAGATGTCTCATGCCCCATCTCATGCTCCATGGCCCTAAACCTGGCAAAATAAAATAAAATAGTGTGAAGCCCAATTCCTATAAAATAAAATGAAATAAAATCAAGATGAATAAAATAACACAACTAATGTGCAGAAAGGACTAAATATGAGGGCTAAATAGTATGGAAATATGTGCTCTATCAAATTCCCCCACACTTGGACTTTTGCACTCCTGGGCAAAACACTAAACACTAACATTCACTCTTTCAAATAAAAAGGATGCAAAGAATGCAAAATGAGAGGCATGGCAAGTTTTATAGGAATTCAACACTTCAAAGATCATCTTTCTTACACTTCCCGAACAAACAAGTAGCATGGCAATTTCACTTGGCAAGGTGAGTCAAAATAAGCAGACCCTCATAGAATAAGAACATGCTTTCAAGTTCCTCAAATGCTATGCCCAAATCCACCCAATCATAATTCCACTACCAGATATGCTCATCTTCTAAATCTCCACTCTCAGCGCTTTATGCATGCAAATCAAAAGGACTTTTATTCATGGCTCAAACATGGTAAGGTGAAAGGGATAGGTAAGCTTTAGGAAGAAAGAAAACATTCAAGACAATCCCAAGATCAATGAAGAACTATTAAGCAAGCAGAAAATAGAACCCTTTTTTTTTTTTTCGCATGGTGGGTGCGTTTTACGCTCCATCCCACCTTGGTGAGTGCGTTTTACGCTCCATCTCACCTTGGCCTTTGGCCTTTCTATCTTTTTTTTTTTTTTTTTTTTTTTTTTTGATTCCAAAGGACTTGCTTAATTTTTTTTTTTTTTAATCAAGGGATGCAATGAATGTTCTTCAACCTAAAGAAGGGACAAGATCACTTTTTTCTTTTTTCTTTTTTTTTTTTTTAGGTATGACGGGTAAAATGAAAGAATGCCTTAATCATCTTTTCATATGCATGAGCACTGATAGCTTCAATAAAGATTCAAAACAAGTTCTGGAATGATACCCATAATTCAGTGGATGCAGGCATAGCATAAGAAAGAACAAGAACATGCACAAATATCCCCACAAAGACTACCTCAATCAACTCACCAAGCCAAACTCATTTCCAATTTACTTGAAAGCCCAAAAAGATAAGATCAACTTTCTAATCATGCTAAATTCTTTCAAACTCAATTTGCCTCATTTTGCAATTTTTTTTTATATTTTTTTTATTTTATTATTATTATTATTATTATTTTTTTTTAACTTTTCTAAAACTCCTCCCCCCACACTTAAACATTACATTGTCCTCAATGTAAGCATGCAGCAAGAATCAGGTATAGGACAAGTAAATAATAAAAAACAAAATAGGGAGAGAGGAACAGCCTGATTTTGTCAATTGTAGGTGGCGTTGAGGAGATGCAGCTCCTCCATAGTATGCTCCTGAAAGCTCTCGTAGAATGGCTTAAGCCGCTGCCCGTTGACTGTGAATCGCCTTGTGGTTGACTCATCCATAAGCTCAACTGCACCATAAGGAAAAACATGAGTAACCACAAAAGGACCAATCCAACGAGAACGCAACTTACCTGGCATTAGTTTGAGACGGGAGTTGTATAGGAGGACTTTCTTGCCAACTTCAAACTCTTTCTTGTTAATCAATTTGTCATGAGCAGCCTTAGTTTTTTCCTTGTAAATTCTGGAGTTCTCATATGCTTCCAATCTCAATTCCTCAAGCTCTTGCAATTGAAGCTTTCGTTGTGAACCAGCCTCTGTCATATCCATGTTACATTGCTTTACCGCCCAATAGGCCTTATGCTCGATCTCTACCGGCAGATGACATGCCTTTCCAAAGACCAGTCGATATGGGGACATGCCAATAGGAGTCTTGTAGGCTGTGCGGTAGGCCCAAAGTGCATCTTCCAACCTTTTGCTCCAATCTTTCCTGTTGGGTTGGACTGTCTTCTCTAGAATATGCTTGATCTCTCTGTTTGAAACCTCAGCCTGCCCATTGGTCTGTGGATGGTAGGGTGTCGCCACTTTATGTAAAACTCCATACTTTCGAAGCATGGATTGCATCGTTCTATTGCAGAAGTGGGATCCTTGATCACTGATGATGGCCTTGGGAATGCCAAACCTGCAGAAAATATGAGATCTAACAAAATCTGCAACCACAAAAGAATCATCAGTCCTGGTGGCTTTAGCTTCCACCCATTTTGAAACATAATCCACAGCCAAAAGAATGTACAGAAAACCAAAGGAGACAGGAAAAGGGCCCATGAAATCAATGCCCCAAACATCAAAGATCTCACAAAATAATAAGGGTTGCTGAGGCATTTCATTCCTACGTGATATTGATCCTGTGTGCTGGCAACGTGTGCAATTCTTACAAAATGTATGAGCATCTCGAAAAAGGGATGGCCAATATAAACCTGAGTCTAGGACCTTTCTAGCTGTGCGTTGAGGACCAAAGTGACCACCACATGCAAGTGAATGACAGAAATGCAAGACTGAAGCAAACTCAATATCGGGCACACATCTCCTAAGGACTTGGTCACTACACATACGCCATAGATATGGATCATCCCATACATAGTACTTGGCCTGACTTTTAAATTTACTTAGCTGATCTCTCTTAAGATGGGCAGGGATATCAGATGCAGCTAGAAAATTAACAATGTCAGCATACCAGGGCTCAGTACCATGCAAGTGATAGAGTAACTCATCTGGGAAGTCATCTTTGATAGGCTGACAGTCCATGGTAGTGGCATCTGAAGAGGACGGAAGCCTGCTCAAATGATCAGCCACAAGATTCTCAGCTCCACTCTTGTCTTTGATCTCAACATTGAACTCTTGAAGTAGGAGCATCCACCGTATCAACCTGGGTTTGGCATCGTGCTTTTTCAAGAGATATTTTAAAGCTGCATGATCAGAAAACACAACAACATTAGAACCCAGGAGATAAGAACGAAATTTATCTAAAGCAAACACAATGGCAAGAAGCTCTTTTTCAGTAGTGGTGTAGTTTGCTTGGGCGTTGTCCAAAGTGCGCGAGGCATAAGCAATGACGTGTGACTTCTTCTCCACTCGTTGTGAAAGGACGGCACCAACTGCATAATTAGAAGCATCACACATGAGCTCGAATGGCAAGTCCCAGTTGGGTGGCTGAATGATGGGTGGGGAAGTCAAGCGCCTCTTGAGCTCCTCAAAGGCCATCTTGCAAGACTCATCAAATTTGAATTCCACATTCTTCTGAAGCAGGTTGGACATTGGAAGGGCAATCTTGCTGAAGTCCTTGATGAATCTCCTGTAAAATCCTGCATGTCCAAGGAAAGAACGTATCTCCCGCACAGACGCGGGGTAAGGCAAAGAAGAAATGATATCAACCTTGGACTTATCAACCTCTATACCCCTCTTGGACACAACATGACCCAAAACAATCCCCTGCTCAACCATGAAATGACATTTTTCAAAATTTAGGACAAGATTCTTCTCAACACATCTCTCCAAGACTCTACCCAAACTGATTAGACACTCATCAAAGGAGGTCCCATAAACAGAAAAATCATCCATGAAAACTTCCATGCAATGCTCAAGTAAATCTGAAAATATACTCACCATGCATCGCTGGAATGTACCTGGGGCATTACATAGACCAAATGGCATCCTCCGGTATGCAAAAGTGCCAAAGGGGCAGGTGAAGGTGGTCTTCTCCTGATCCTCCGGTGCTATACAAATCTGAAAATAACCAGAAAAACCATCAAGAAAGCAGTAATGGGACTTTCCAGCTAACCTCTCTAGCATCTGATCAATGAATGGGAGTGGGAAATGATCCTTCCTGGTAGCTTGGTTTAGCCTCCTATAGTCAATGCAGACTCTCCAGCTGTTCTGTACTCGCATGGGCACTAGCTCATTCTTCTCATTGGCTACCACTGTGAATCCTGTCTTCTTTGGAACTACCTGCACTGGACTCACCCACTTGCTATCAGAAATAGGATAAATAATGCCAGCTGAAAGTAGTTTACTTACCTCTTTCTTGACCACATCTAGAATGGTGGGATTGAGTCTCCTTTGGGGCTGTCTCACTGGTCGAGCTTCTTCCTCTAAATGAATCCTGTGCATGCATAAGGAAGGGGATATACCAGGAATGTCTGCAAGTGACCAACCTATGGCTCTCTTATGTTGCTTCAACAGATTCAACAACTTCTCCTCTTGGTCAGGCTAAAGGTTGTTGGCAATGATCACGGGTAGCTTGTCTCCATCTGCCAAGTAGGCGTACTTCAGATTCTCGGGCAGGGGCTTACACTCCAAGGTGGGTGGCTGTTGAATTGAAGGCACCAGTCTGCTTATGTTGCCACCTACCTGCAATACATTCTCAACAACAGAAACTTCCTCTATGGGAGGCACATCAGAATCACATATAGTATGAGAAGGTGCACTCTCAATAATACTCAAAAACTCATCTATTTCAGAACAAGCACTACACTTACTGAGTTCGTCATGACACTGAAGGCAATGCATATCATCAGGAAAATTATGGATGGTGGGGAATTCAGACTCAAGATCATACAACTCAACACATGCTTTCTCCACCATTAAGTCAATAAAGTTAACATGCAAGGCAGAATGATCTTCTAAGGGATATTTCATGGCATCAATGATATTGAATTGAATAGTGTTACCAGCGAACTCCATAGATAAAGTACCCTCATGCACATTAATTATTGTCCTTGCAGTTTTCAAGAAAGGTCTACCTAGAATAAGTGGTGCGTGTCCAGGTGTGTGATCATCCTCCATATTCAAAACATAGAAGTCAGCAGGGAATATGAAATCTTTTACCTTCACTAACACATCCTCTAATACTCCCTCAGGGTATGCTGTGCTCCTATTTGCCAACTGGACCACCACTCCTGTAGATGTCAATGTGCCTGCACCTGCCTGCAAAGAAGAATACACAGATTTAGGCATCACATTAATAGAGGCTCCTAAATCCAACATAGCATTATGAAATTGCAAATTTTCAATAGTGCAAGGAATTGTGAAAGTCCCTGGATCTTTGCATTTCTGAGGCATGGCAGGTTGAATCAATGCTGACACATTTCTTCCCAAATTGATCTTTTCATTTCCTTTCAGTTTCCTTTTGTGGGTGCACAAGTCTTTGAGAAATTTGGCATACTTGGGAATCTGTCTGATGGCCTCCAAGAGTGGTATGTTCACCTCAACTTTTTTGAAAGTTTCCATGATCTCCTTGTCTAACTCAGCTTCTGCTCTCTTTTTATTTTGAGTGGCTCGATGAGGAAATGGCAGTGGATGGTTGTAAGAAGTCTCTCCTCTATCTTGATCAATGGTGGGCTGCTTGTCCTTTTGAATGGGAGGAGGCTGATCTTTCTTTTGGCTTCCTTGTTGTTGCTCAAATTCTGGTTGTGGAGAGGGTGGGCTGCTCAACTCCTTGCCACTGCGGAGAACGATAGCACTTACATTGCCCCTTGGATTTGAAACTGGCTGTGAAGGTAACTGACCCGAACCTTGACTCCGTAGCTCACTGATATTGGTTGCAAGCTGTCCAATCTGTGTCTCCAAATTTTGTATGGCAGTGTCGGTCCTTTGCTGAAACTGGAGATTGTTGGCAACCAGCTGCTTCATGATATCTTCCAAGCTTGATTCAGATTTAGGTGTTGGTTGTGGTTGCTGCATTGGTTGACTTGGTCTTTGTGCATTGAATCTGTGCTGCTGCTGAGGTTGCTGATGATGTGGCTGGAATGGCTGGTTGGAAGGACCTCCATACCTCAAGTTTGGATGATCTCTCCACCCTGGATTATAGGTGGCAGCATATGGATCATATCTGTGTTGCTGCTGATGATGTTGTGGCTGGAAGGGTCTTCCTGGAAAAATGCCAGCACAAGCTTCTGTATTCTCCTGCAATTGAGGACATTGGTCAGTACCATGGGAGGATAATGAACAAATACCACATACCTGTTGAGATTGGGACTGTCCTTTATTAAGGGCTAGCTGTCTGACCATGGAAGCCAATTCCTCCAGTTTGTTCTCTATCCTCTGTTGGTCATTGATGGCAGCAACACTAATCTCATTGGCCTGTCTCATGGGAATGGCTGACCTGGTACCAAACTGTTGGGCATTCTGTGCCATCTTGGAGATTAGCTCTTGAGCAGCTGCTGGTGTCTTTTCAGAGAGGGCTCCTCCACTAGCTGCATCCACCAAATACCTATCCATTGGAATAAGACCTTCATAGAAGTATTGGATCAGCAGCTGGTCACTGATTTGATGGTGTGGACAACTAGAACACAGTTTCTTGAATCGCTCCCAATACTCATGTAATGTCTCCCCATGATTCTGCCTTATGCCACAAATTTCTTTCCGAATAGCGGCTGTTCGAGATGCTGGAAAGAACTTCTCCAAAAAGATCCTTTTTAGCCCATCCCAACTTGTGATGGCAGCAGGTGGTAGGTAGTATAACCAATCCTTTGCAGCTCCATCCAATGAAAATGGAAAGGCCCTAAGCTTTATTTGCTCCTCATCAACTCCTTGTGGCCTCATTGTGGAACAGACAACATGGAATTCTTTGAGGTGCTTGTGCGGATCTTCACCTGCAAGGCCATGAAACTTGGGAAGCAAATGGATTAGTCCAGATTTCAATTCAAAGGTTGCATCCAATTGGGGATATTGAATGCATAAAGACTGATAGTGCATATCAGGGGCAGCCAATTCTCTAATGGTTCTACCATCCAAATGACCATGATTTACAATATTTCCATTATTTCCATTTTGATTGTGTTCATTCCCATTAGCTGCCATTGTGTTTAAGTCAGGGTTAGGAGGATTATCAGATGCAATAGCAGAAAAGGCAGGAGGATTATCAGCTATCCGAAGCTCTAACTCTCTAGCCCTCCTTTGCTTCCTAAGGGTCCTTTCTATTTCAAGGTCTAGGTCAATTGGTATGTCCTTAGAGGATTTGGTCATGCACTAAAGATCAGCACAAAAACACACTCAAGATGACTCACAAAGAACAGCACACAAACTGGCCCTAAGATGATTTTTTTATGCACACCAAAAATGCAAAAACGTAGGGCACATAAAATCTATCAATCAAGAAGCCCTAAGACAATTTTTTTATGCAATTTTTCACAAAATTTCAACACAAAAACACTGAGGGACCTAAAAACACTGAAAACCACACAAAATCAGCCACTGAGAAACACAAAATGGCCCAAAAAGTGGTCTAAACGTTGGAATTTGGCCAAAAAAAGGGTCTCCTCACTGTATAAAAGTGACATTGATTCCTCACACCCCCATTTCTTTGGACACCAAAAATCAGCGGAATCGGAGCAAGTGGAAAAATGTGAACAGTAACTATTTGCCTCAAAATCGTTTTTTTTCTAAAACTGGCTCCTATTTTGCCTCAAAAACCACTCTAAATGCAAGAAAACATCAAGGGAAGCATATAGACATGAAATAACATCAATTAAGGATGAGAAAGGAAGAAGATAGAACCGGTATCTTGATCTCAATCCTTAAATATTGCTATCTGTCATGGAGGCTGTCAAATCTGCTGAATAGGAGTTTGTTGTTTTGCACTTGCTGATTTTGTTGCTATCTCTTGCACTTGGATGCAGCTTGTTGGTCTCCTACAAAACAGATAATAAGAGTTTTCTATCAGCAACGACAAAAAGAGAAAAAAAAAAAATAAATAAATAAGAGAAGAAGAGAAGAAGAGAATAAGAGTTTTCTATTTTTTGCTGGTCTTCTTGATCTTCTTGATTTATTTATGGCATAGACTTGGTACGTGGCGTTGTATCTAGCAGTGCCGAGTATGGTTAACTTGCTTTGGACCAGTAGCCCGCAACCAGCTAGTTTCCAACCTATATACCAAGTAGCAACCACAAATTTTTTTTTTAAATCAGTCTTCTTTGACAGAAACGAAATTGGTTCCCCGGCAACGGTGCCAAAATCTGATCGGGGCTGTCGAACACCAATAGATTAGATAGTATGATGATGCGGATTTGCAATATAGGTGCAACCCTAAGTCGTCTCCCAACGAACCTCAAACGGATCTGTCAAAACAAGGCTAAACAAGGGGGGGAGTTTTTGATGAAAAACAGAAAACAAAATGAGCAAGAACACAATAAATCAAGATGCAATCAGTTGCAAACCAATCCTTCTATCCCAGTTTTCATTGCCTTCTCAATAAACCATTTGTTTAGTTTTAATCCTCAAATCGAAAATCAGAAAAATCCTTTAACAACCGCCAAAGATTTGGAAAAAAAAAACAATAAACAGATTTCAGAAACCTCTTAATTCAATCTATCAGTTTTAATTCCCCTTATTGCACAGATTCGAGACTGATTGGATTACCATCCAAACAGGTTGTTCTTGATTCCAGTTAAAGCCTCAACCGAGCACAAAAACCTTGGATTCTCAAACAAAGACAATGCATGCATTCATCCAACCGGTATCAACACATACACAGATTTAAGAGAGAACGGAAACAAGAAAACAACAAAGTTAAAACTAAAACAAACAGATTTCCATTAAATCCAAGACTCAAACCGGGAACAAGGATGGTGTTGCAACTTGATTACAGAATCCTTAGCCCTCCATCTTGACAAGAACAATGGAGAGAAGAGAAAAATCGGCTACTGTTCACGTCCTTCAAGAATCCCCCTTTAATGGCCTCTTAAGGTGCTTAAATAGAGTTTTAGGAGGAAACCCTAGGTTTCCGCAACTTGACGGACGATTTCGAATAGGTTAACGCGTGTTCTGGGCTTCGTCCTCTTCATAAAAATTGTAGATCAGGAAGAGTAGATGAATTTGGGCTTTTGAATCGCTTGATTTGGATATCGGACGCCCAAGATATGGCCTTTTAAAGAATCAGCATTCAATGTAGGTTTACTAATTTAACCCTGCTTTCTGGTCCCGACTTTGAAGCGCTGTTTGAAGGCCCAAACGAACTCGGATTTTTACAAACCATACCATTACAGAAAGCTCAAGAAGTCTCCTACAATATCTCTGAAGACATCATCTTCATTCTGGAATTTTATCTCGGCCAAAATACTGAAATAAGTACAGAAGGTCAGATCTGCCAAAATTGCCCTTGCTTCTCTATCTCCAATTTCCAAGATATCTCATTGCCATCAAGATGTCTCATGCCCCATCTCATGCTCCATGGCCCTAAACCTGGCAAAATAAAATAAAATAGTGTGAAGCCCAATTCCTATAAAATAAAATGAAATAAAATCAAGATGAATAAAATAACACAACTAATGTGCAGAAAGGACTAAATATGAGGGCTAAATAGTATGGAAATATGTGCTCTATCAATGGCCTTACCAACTCAAGTTACCTGAAAAGTTCATTTTGAAGAAGATTTCACCAGTCAATAAATCATCAAAACAAGCACAAGAGAAAAGAATGCTAGAAGAAATTACAAGGCTGAGTTGAAAGACCTTCACTCAACCATGATCGAGTGGAGCGCACTCTTCCTGATCATGTTCATCAAAGATCAGTCACCAACTTTTCCAAGCCCGACCATGTGATCCGTCACCCTCGAGAGCCTCTCTTGTAACCAAGAGACTTTCCCAGGGAATCCCTTAAACCAAGCCCAAGAGCCTCTTTCCAAGACCCTCTTGAGGACCCACATGAATATTTCAAAATTTCAAAGAAAAAAAAAATGTTAGGAATATGCCAAGAATATGTTATCCTAAAAACGTGGGTTTATCGCCACGTGTCCCCTCTCTCCCTCCTCTATAAATAGGGCAGCCATTTCCTTCTTTAGGGAAGTGGAGTTCTACTTTTAGACTCCATTTTTGCGCTCAAGCATTTGAAGACTGACTCACACATCAAAGGGTTTGCACGGTGGCACCCACTTGCTCCCCTAACCAGTTGTTCATCTCAACAGGGCACCTGATCAGAAAGGCATCCAGTCAACAAGAAGGCACCTAAATGAAAAGGAATTTGATCATCAAGACGGTACCTAATCATTAGGACACTTAGTCATTAGGAGATCACCCGATCATCAGGGCACTCAGCCATCACAGCATTTGATCAACACAAGACTCTCAAGATCATCAGCTCTCAAACTTATAGGTCTCTTGATCATCAACATCTAGACTTACAGGTCTCTTAATCATCAGTATCCAAACTTACAGGTCTCCTGATTATCAGCATCTAGACTTATAGGTCTACATTCAAACAGGTCTCAAGATCACTTGTACTCAAACTTAAAACTCTCAGGGATCATTTTAAGCTAAAGCCTACTCTCTCACGCTACAAATTAATTGTTGTATTAAGACAATAACAATTGGTACTATCTAAGTAGCTAAGCAAAAATCACTCTTGATGGCTAACACCAAAGGCAATAGTAGGGAGCAATTGTTGCTCCCAATAATTCATTCGAGTTCATAAAAAAAATCAAAGTGACAAGAAAAATTCGCAATCAAATAATATAACCAAGTAAGATGAGTGCATAGCTAGAAGATCAAATGAAACCCAAAAATCAACACAAGTTAGTTGAGAAAGTGGGCGGCCCACACGATTATAACCGAGTGGGAGGTGATGTTACATCCAAATATATAAATAACCAAATGGGTGTTCACCCACTCGGTTATCAAGTCCCTTCGGCCACAAGAATGGAAAATTAGCAAATTCATATACATGAACAAGGCTATGTTGAGCCAACTTACTCTATTTAATTTTCAATTAAGTTTTGATGATTAACAAAAATGATATTTTGTACCTAATTAATTTATAAAATATTTTGGCAGAATATATGTATTATCAAAATTAGTATTTTTCATTAAAATTATTTTTCAAGTAAGTAAAAATTCATACATATATTTTTCTTCAAAATTTGGACCAAAAATTAATTTTTTTCACTATTGCTACAATACTCTATAGTGCGCTACAGTATTCCGAATGTTGTGAATAGTAATTCAACTATTGTGAACATAAAATTTGACCATTTTGAACAATATTTTTTAGAATTCCTATAAATACCACCCAAACTCATTTTTGAGACATCTAAGTGCTTCCATTAGATATCCAAAGAACCCAAAAGCTCTTAAATGCTCTAAAGCAAAACATCCAAGCAATCTAAGGCTCTAGAAACATTATTGCACATCCACTGAAGAGTCATAAGACAAGAGAAAAAAAGTTTTTCAAGTCTTCTACGACAAATTCGAACTTCTCCATTTGAGGTTACAAATTTGTTTAATTTATTTATATTTCATTTTCCTTGTATAATTTGTTCTTAATTGCTTATTTATTTGTGTCCAAGTGTGGATAATTATCTGTAAAATTTTAAAGTATTGTTATGGATTGTATAGATTTCTTAGAATAGTTGAAATCTAGGTGAATCTAGTTTCCAAGATAAGATAGGGTGAAAACCTTGGTGTAGTGGTTGCCTATAACCCCTTGTAATCTAGGTGTATATATATTTTTCAAGGTGAAATAGCGTGGAAACTTCAGTGAAGTTGATTTAGTGGAACTCCAATGGTGGTTAGATCTTGAGAGAGTAAACTAGATGTGTATAAAAATATCGAACTACTATAAATTGTCTTGTGCTTCATTCTATTTATTTTTTCTATATCTTGTGGCTTACATTTATTATTAATCTCAAATATAATTTATTATATTTATCAAATATATATTCTTCAATAAAATTAATAATCAAAATTATTTATTAAAATTTTAAAAAAAAAATTAATCACTCAATTCACTCCTCTCTTGAGTGGCCATACCCAAAGAGATTAATAGGCTGGAAATTAATTGGTTGAACCCTTGGCAATTGAGGCTATGAAATCAATTAATTAATGTGAAGCCTTAGCGATTGAAGTTGTGGAACTTAGATACTAATTAATTAATCCAAGAAGTGGAGCTGGAAAATCAATTAACTAATGTGAAGCCTTACCAATTAATTAATTGAAGATGTGGAGTTGGAAAATCAATTAACTAATGTTGAGTAGGAAAGTATGGAAAAATACCTTTAATTCTCATTTTTGAATAGTCGCTCAAAAATAGAGTTTAAACAGGTAGAGCCAATATAACAACAAAACTAACAACATGAAACTAACTACCACAATCATAAACTACTACTTCCAGCTATACTAAAAATATAGGAAAATACAACAACATGTGATAACTAATGTGAAGCTTAGCAATTGAGGTCTTGGAATCAATTGAATGGTCGATAGGGAATCCGTGAGAAGATAGTATGAAGATTGAATGTCTAGGATTATATTGAAGGAGCAAGCACTTTGATCGAGAAAATGGAAAACACAACGACAGACGGTGAGCTGAAATTGCATGTGAGCATGAATGCTCAGAGTAAAGTATGTGTCGATGGAATGTGTCTTGACTGAAGGAGGCATTGACCAAACAAGTGAAAAATAACCAAGTGACCTATACTCACGTCACCTACACCCTCGAGTCTTTGATGCTGCTTCACAACTAGGAGGATGAGATCCCTCTTCTATAAATATGGGAGTCATTTCCTCCTTCAGGAAAGTGGACTTTAACTCTCAGACTCCATTTTTGCACTCAAGCACTTGAAGATTGACTTAGGTATTAAAGGGTTTGCGTGGGACCCACCCTTGCCTCTAAAGGGTTGCTCATTTTAATAGGGCACCTAATTAGCATGGCATCCGGTTAACAAAAAGGTACTTGAACAACAAGGAATCTAGTCATCAAAAGGGCACCTGATCATCAGGCCACTCGATCATCAAGGCATCTGATCACCAAAAGACTCTCAGGATCATCTCTCAAACTTACAAGTGTCCTAATCATCAGCACCCAGACTTACAAGTCCCCTAATCATCTACGTTTAAACAAGTCTCAGGATCACTTATTCTCAAACTTGAAACTTTTGGGATCATTTAAGCTAAAGCCCGCTTTCCCGCATTACAAATTAATTATTGTATTGAGCCCAACAACAATTGGAGTCATCTGTGAGAAATAAAACAAAAAACTAAACAAAGATCATTATTGATGGCAAATACCAGAGGCAATCGACAGACTCTCTCCCAAGGCATGGAGACTCGCCCTCCTCTATGAGACTCTCAGCATTCGATGGGAACACAACCACCTCAACTAGACTCTCAACAACAAGGGGGTACTCATCCAACTCCCTTGGATCCCCAACAACTAGTGGGAACTCATCCAACTCCACAGGACCCTCAGCGATAGATGAGAACTTAGCCACCCTGATCGAACTTTTAACACCCATTAAGGGTTAATCCTTATGGTTTTCTTACTAATTAGCCTGGCACCTCTCAACAGGCACGACCTATGGTCTCTCAGGAAAAATGTGATGCCCTATGACGACAACACATTAAGGGGATGCAGGCGCTTTGAGACATGGCTAGGATACTACAGAATATGGTGCCTATTGAGGCATTGCCAACAACTTTGAGGAGATTCATACTAAAAATTACACAGCCATAGTGAGCTCCATAACGAGATGTGGAGGTCAACTCTTATCGGGAGGCCACATTAGTGTAGGTGCTCTTAGCCAAATCAGATTGGACATGTTGTACACTAACAATTGCAATCATATTTATTATTGAATAAAAAGCTATTCAATTTCACAAGAAGTTGTTCTATTAGTTTCTTGTTATTATTGTAATGATCAGATGATACTAGATACAAGTCCATATGATGTATACTATGATTAATTTATAAAGATGTGAGATGATGTATCATAGTTTATAAACATCTTTAAATGTCCCAAGTCGTAGCAATGTCAAAAATGGACATTGACAATTGCGGTAAGACTTGTATGTGCTATGTTTTTGCTATTTGATAGCATTAGGGGTCTCACACCTATAGGCATGGGGATGCCTAGACAAGTACATAGGTGGCCAATGTTGGAGAACATGTCATTGGACATGACTCGCCATGAGAATCTATTTTGGTTATATGTTGATGGAATTCTCATACAAGATAGGTGTAACTAATTCTTAGATCTGAGGTTGTCACGGTCATCTCATAAGAAGACCGATATGCTTTGACATCGTTCCGATGGGCCTAAACAAAGGCTACATATGAGTGATCATTGGGCATGTGGTGAGACTTATGGAGATGGATGCATAACCAAGATGAAACTTATTTATCCCTTGAAAGAGAATGATGTATCTAAGGCGTCTTTGGTGGATATTCACTTTAAATCCATGGCCATGGTGAAAGAGATTAATAAGGAGTTATTGATTCATTTTCTATTAAGTGAGGATATCCAGAGGACTGAAAAAAACTCATGTGATCCTAATCAAGCAACATATCGCCAGACTCAAGATCACAGAAGATACATTGAGAAGATGATCGAATTACACAGTAACCATGCTCGTGAAAGATTATTTATGGATTATGAATCCTTCTGGATAATTAGGTAGGCATGATGCCTTACTAGAGGCCAATCTTGTCTTATGTGTTAGTTTCGACACATTGCTAACATATTCGGAAACCTAATGAGTCATACGCAAAAGGTACGGTCCCTGGCTTAAACAAGGAGAGCGAACGTATGGTTAACTGAGACACTTTGGCAAGTTGTGCCGTTATAGGTTCTTGAGGAAAAAGAATAAATAGAAGTAATGATATTGGTTTGATAAGGTTCGTCATAAAGGAAAGAATTTTCTAAAATGCCAATTGATTAAATTAGGAAGGAGTTTCTAATTTAATAATTTTCTATATTTGTTGGAGTGGAAAATAGGATATAATATATATATATATATATATTTGGACTTAAATTAATATTTAGGCTAAATAGAGTATTTGGGCCAAATATTAAATTAAATATTATATTTAAGCTAAATTGGATTTGAACTAAATATTTTATTTAAACCATTTAATTAATTACTAGTTGGACTAGTAAAGGGCCAGCTTGTATCCATTAGAGTTTAAAAAACCCTAGGAGGCCTTACTTCTCTATAAATACCCCTTTAGGGGTTGCCCAAAGTATCAAGGTTTGTGTGCTACTGTGTGACGCCCCGCTCCCACTTACGGGTGCCACTCGTGAACAATCATCCGAACTACTCACATGCCTGGCTATTTGTGAAGGGCGGACTATGTTTCAACATGAAACACCCTAGGTGGGAACTAGGGTTCATCCTTCCATTTCCTCAATCCCAGGATCAACTAGCAGATTTGGGGTTTAACCATACCACAGTTGGCTAATTAATTTTCCATTAAGCTTGCCCAATCATCATGATTAATATTTTAATTCTTCTTCTTTCCAAGAATTCCACCGGGCTCCAAATATTTTTAAAATTCCAAACATCCCATTGGTTTTCCAAAATTCGAGGAAAAATTCATAAATTTTCATTTTTCAAAAATTCGGCATTTATCTCAAAAATGCCCGATAAATCCCTTTATTTTGAAAATTCCTCCGGGGCTTAAAATCAACCAAGAAATGCCTGCAAAATTCCCAAAATTTCCAATTTTTTTTTAAAAAATTGGCCGACAGGGCCAGCGGCGCCCCTGGCCGCGGTGTGCTGGTTGCATGGGCTGGTCGAGGGGCCGCAGGCACCTGTCGCGCCCCCCAACGCTGCTCGCCCGCGCGCGCCCTAACGTCTGCCACCTGCCACCTGGTCGCCCCATGTCTGTCGCCTACGCGCCCTACACCTCATTTGCTATGGCCCTAGCGTGCCCACCGCACGTCCACTGCAGCCCACCTACTCAACTCAAAATCTTTCTTGGGCCTTTTTAACCCAAATTTTCCAGATTTCATACACATCATACATACATCAAAAATACCCACTTTTTTCCACAAAAGCTTACACAAAAAAAATATATATATACTCCTTACACCCATTCATGGCCTCCTTACCACATGAATCCAATAAACAAGATAGGCTTCCAAAAGCCATACCCAATATGAGATTTACACCTATACTTTGGCTTTCACATGCCATAAGCCAATATCTCATTTAAAAAAATAAATAAAATCATACATGACCATTACAATACATACTTAGGCTTCACCAAGCCACAACTAACAACACAAAATATTACTTCACAAGGCTTCCAACCTCAAGCTTGCCACCATCCCAATCTCTTGCCATAAGAATAACTTACAAGGGGAGGATAAAACCTCATGAGCTATTAAGCTCAATAAGGGTGCAATGACAATAAGTATGAACATGAATATAAAATATGATGCCAATGCTTGCAATGCAATAAAGTTAGGGCTTTCACATCCTCACAACCACCTTGGTTTGAGGCTTAAACCTACCCTACCCTACACAACCTCATGGCCATAGGTCCTTGAACACAAACAACATGCCAATGCACACATATTTGCTCATGAACCATACTTATAATCTTGCAAAGCCACCATCCCATGGGGTTATCCCTTACCTCTTTCCGTTCTTTGAGGTTTCAAGAATCTCCTAGCTTCATTTCACACTCTTCTCCTTAAAAGATCTTTGAAACAAAAAATAAAGAAACTAAGCTACCGTTTAAAAGAAATAAAAAGGGATTTACACAACAAGGAAATAAAAACTTTCCCTTACCTTTCTCTTCTTCCCTTTTCTTTTCTTCCTTCCATTCATTTCTCTCTACAAATGGCCAAAGGAAGATAAGTCTTTCTTTCTTGCCAATTTATACTAGCACCCCATCTTTCAAGAATAAATCCTAGCCATTGGATTTATTTGGTGAGAATAAATCTCAACCACACAAATAGCATAATCCATGCCACTTACTCTTGTGAAATATCCACCATTGGATTATATCTCACTTTACAAGGTTAGATTTTAACCATCCAAAGAAAGCACAATCCATGTGCCTAAGCCGTCTTTAATCTCATCCATTAGATTTCCTTTACTTTCCAAGAGAATATCTTAACCTTCAATTAAAAGCATAATCCAAGTGCTTTGCTAGGATTTAATCCTAACCTTCCATCTTTTTAACTCATGATCTCCACCATCCAAAAATCAATTTTAAAAAGATTTATTAAATGAGTTGGCAATCCATGCCAACTTGAAGGATTTTATCTTATCCCTTAGATCACTTCCCATTTTCAAGAATAATCCTCCACCCTTGGATCATCTTGAATTTCCATTTCCTTCTCATTCTCATATTTTCCCAGGCATTAATTGTGACTGATTACCATTTTCTTTTGAATTTTCTTTAATCCACATAATCATGCCTCTCATTAAATGCTTGAAAGACTAATATCATTTCTTTTGCATTTATTTAAATCTCTCCATTTATCTTAGACCACATAATGCCATGTGTCACTCTAAGACACCATACTTGGCTTCCAAGCTTCCATCTCAACCATCCATGTGGCATTACCACATTAATTCACCAATTTAGGGAGAAATCAATTATTTCCTCACATAATTGAATATTCATCATTTTTCCTATTTTCCATAATTTAATTACTTTATGGAATTTCACTCCAAATTACTAAAATGCCCCTTGTGAATTATTAATCCCATTTATCTCCACATAAAAACAAAAATGGGAAATTAACCCACTTCCATGCTTAATTCCACCTAGAAATTATTTCCAATTTACCAAATTACACTTTATTGGACTTCACTATCCAATTTACCAAAATGCCCCTCTCATAGGGCACAATTTTTCTCAAGATCCGTCACCTTCTCAAGGGAATTTTTGGAAGTTTCTCACTTCCTTTCCCTTTCTCCTAACACTATAAGCACTGGGTGTTACATGCTGTTTCTCAAGAGTTGAAAAACAAAGGTTGTCATTCACTCTCTCCCATTTTATTTCTGCATCGATTTGAAAAGAGGAGGTTCTCCTCGCCAAAGAGAAGGAGCTAGCACTTTTGTCCCACTCTCCTCACCAAAGGACGTGTGCTACGTATCATGAGTTAAAGGCTAGACACTTGGACAACTCGAATCCGTGAATGACTCAGAAATCTAAAGGTTAGATTTATTTTATTATGTATGTGAATGTTTTGATTTTGACATTGATCCAATCATTAGGATTGAGGTAAAGTTCAAAATTTTTTGAACTACGCTGCTTGCCTGTAGCGATATTGATTTACTTTTAGCCATACCTGATATTCATTCCCAGTCCTCTCCTCATCATGGAAATCAGCCAAGATCCCTACCGCGGAAGACTAATCCTCAAGCTTTCCCACCGCTACAAAATTAGGATCAGGACGGGGATCACAGAAGAATGGGAGAGGATAAGCAAAGCCCTTGGGGGGGAAGATATCAAGAAACTGTGGCAAGCATGCAAATAGGAGGAAACCGCAGATCCACAAGGCGTTCAATGAAAATAAACAAGGAGGCGGATAATCCCACAACATTTAACATGTAAGCATATATGAGAAAAATGGTCGGAGAGGTGTTTGGACAAAAAAGGCTACTGCCAGCTGGTCGAGAAGTTGTCGAACCACTCTAGAATTAATTATCTATCTTCTCTAGTTTGCAGCAAAGCACAACCTAGGTCGTCTCTCACAAGGAGCCTCACTTTCTTCTACCACTTGGAGAACCAATATAAGCATCACAACAGTTTGTTTAGGGGGGGTTTTGACAGAAACTTAAGTAACAAAACAGAAACACAAATATAGATGAAAATCAGTAAATAGAGAGCAACCAGTTGTGTATTTATCCCCTATGTGAAATCTTCCTTGTCCAACCTATAGATCTTGGTTTGTTAGATGTTATAATCTCTGGATATCAAACTCAAAGCATCCCCAACAACCGTCCAAGGATTAGAATGATTGGAACAACAAAATGAATACAGAAATCTCTTATAAACAAAATGCAGCCATTCATTCTCTATTCAACCCATCCGAAGCTATGCAAGAACAACCATTCAAGCACATTATATTCATTTCCGAGATGTTATACCAACCAGCTACAACACTCTATTCTCTTAAGTATTTAACAGAAAATGAATCCATGTAAATTCACACAAACCTGCCATGAACTTCATGCATTCCAAAATCTGTTCAAACTAAACCAAATGGAAATGAATAAGATTAAAACAAACAAACCAGGTTTTTGTAGTTCATCCGGGACTCAGATTCCACAAGGGCTCAAGATACACAACCAGTTACAATAGCCTTAGCCTTTCATTGCAGCAAGGAAGACAAAATGGAAACAAAATGGAGAAAACAGAAAAATGCTACAATCTGAAAAACGGCCAGAATTCTCCTCTCTATCTCTTCTCTCCCTTTGGAAATAAGTGCTAAGAGGCCTTAAATACATGGCTAAGAAATGAAGACCTAGGAAGGCTAGGGTTGGGCCTAGTCTAGCCCAACAGATATGAGCCCAAGACAACAAAAACGAGCAGCCCAAATTCAGCCCAAAACAGTAGAATTGAGCAGCCCAAATCTGCTCCTGCTGGATGCTAGCCTCCAACAATTTCTCTAAATGCATGGCTCGCTGCTTCCAGTATACAACAGTATCATACTCGGCATCTATCTCTAGTCCTTTGTTTTGAACAACCACATCATTTCTCCTCCGAGGAACCTTAGGCCAAATGTCGTAAACATCATCCAATATAGAAACTGGGCGTTTATCACCACCATAGCTTTCTTCCTCAAAACGATGTTGCTCCAAAATCTCCAACTGCTTGAGCTCAAATTCCAGCCTTTCTATATTGAATTGCTTCCCAGCTTCATTCATATCTTCAGGCCACATTGAAGAGACAACTGTATAAATGCATAAACAGCAAGTTCAGGCTATTCCAACTGCTTCTCTAGCTTGGATTCATAGAAGTAAGACAGAAAATAGTGTAAGGACAATTTGAAGTATCATAAAATAGAAACAATGAAAGATCAGAAAAATTACTTCAAATTGTGTAATAAGATTGAGGTGAAATGCCAACATATAGCATAAATATGCATGCTATCAACTCCCCCATACTTATACTTTTGCACTCCTGGGCAAAACACTAGACTCTATGACTCAAAAATAAAAACGTGGAAAAACACAAATCAGATGCAAGGTAAGTCTTCAAGAATTCATCATTCAAAGATCATCTTTCCTCTACTTCCAAGAAAACAAGTGACATGGAAATTCATTCAATAAGACAAATCAAAAGTAGAAGCCTCTCACAGGACAAGTGTATGCTCAAAAATCTCTCAAGAGGTGGTGGTAACTGTTTCGCTCAAATTCACCTAATCACAATTCCACTACCATAAGCTTGTTTATCTTCTCAATCTCCACTATCCATGTCACATGCATGACACAAATCAAAAGGACTTATTCAGGGTTGCAATGTGGGGAAGAAAGAAATGGAAAGACAATAATGAAGTAAAACATGCCTTAGGTCGAGAAAACATTTCATGCAACTCTAAGATCAAGAGATAGAATTTCCAAGCATTATGAAAAACATTGCATCTTTATTTGGTTGAGTGCGTTTTACGCTCCATCTCAACTTTGCTTTCTTCTTTTTCTCATCAATTTTTTTTTTTTCATTCATTTTTTTTTTTGGATGCAAATGGCCTTTGGCCTTGTGTCATGCTTGATTGATGAATTCAATCTCTCTCCTTAGAATGCACTTAATATTCCTCTTTCTAAGGTTGGAAGGTCCAAAAAGGTGTATGAAAATGAAGGGTAAGAATGATGGCTCTAAGTGGCAAGCGAAAGGGATTGATCATTTTTTTTTTTTTAAATAACAAAATGGCCAAATGGGGACAAGAAAGAATGCCTTAATCATGTTTGAGTCATGCATGAACAAATATAGCCTCAACCAAGAATCAAAACAAGTTCTAGAGTGGAGATCATGATAAGTGAATGCACACACAAGAAAAACAATAGGCTCAAAATCCTTACGGCTGTAGACTACCCAATCAATCTATCAAATCAAACTCATTGCCAAGTCACTCAAAATCAAGGAAGATAAGATTGAAGTTCTAATCATGCTGGGTTCTTTTAGACTTAATTGCTTAACTTGCATTTCCACACAAAACAGACTCAACTAGACCCAAGGAAAAAGAAATATGAAAAGATAAAGAAATTGCTGCAAAAATAAGAATGCTACCCCCCCATACTTAGACTTTACATTGCCCTCAATGTAAACATGCAATTCCAACCAAGAATAGGACAAGTAAATGTAAAGTATTAGGGAGAGGGAAACAGCCTGATGTATCAAATGGAGGTGGCGTTGAGGAGATGCAGCTCCTCCACAATATGCTCCTGAAAGCTCTCGTAGAATGGCTTAAGCCGCTGCCCGTTCACTGTGAATTGCTTTGCATTGGACTCGTCCTTGATTGCAACTGCACCAAAGAGAAAAACATGAATAACTATGAAAGGACCAGTCCAACGGGAACGTAACTTACCGGGCATCAACTTGAGACGGGAATTGTATAGTAGAACTTTCTGGCCAACTTCGAATGTCTTCCTCACAATATGCTTGTCATGCACAGCCTTGGTCTTCTCCTTGTAGATGCGTGAGTTCTCATATGCGTTCATCCTAATCTCCTCAAGCTCTTGAAGTTGGAGCTTTCTTTGGGACCCCGCTTGACTGATGTCCATATTGCATTGCTTCACCGCCCAATATGCCTTATGCTCCACTTCTACCGGCAAGTGACATGCTTTTCCAAAAACCAACTTGTAGGGGGACATACCAATGGGGGTTTTGTAGGCAGTGCGGTAGGCCCATAGCGCATCTTCTAATCTCATGCTCCAGTCTTTCCTATTAGGCTGGACAGTCTTCTCCAAAATCTGCTTAATCTCCCTATTTGAGACTTCAGCTTGCCCATTAGTCTGTGGATGATAAGGAGTTGCCACTTTGTGTATTACCCCATACTTACGAAATAGGGTGTCTATCTTTCTATTGCAAAAATGGGATCCTTGGTCGCTGATGATGGCCCTAGGCATGCCAAACCTGCAAAAGATATGAGAACGAACAAAATCTGCAACCACAGAAGCATCATCAGTCCTGGTGGCTTTAGCTTCCACCCACTTAGAAACATAATCCACAGCTAACAGGATGTACACATAACCAAATGACACAGGAAATGGACCCATGAAGTCAATGCCCCAAACATCAAAGATTTCACAAAACAATAAGGGCTTTTGAGGCATTTCATTCCTACGTGATATAGTGCCTGTGTGTTGGCAACGTGTGCAATTCTTACAGAACTCATATGAATCCTTAAAGAGTGAAGGCCAATATAATCCAGAATCTAGGACTTTCCTAGCTGTACGTTGGGGACCAAAGTGACCACCACATGCAAGTGTGTGACAAAAATTTAAGACAGATGCAAACTCATGGTCAGGCACACATCTCCTGATGACCTGGTCACTACACATGCGCCACAAATAGGGATCATCCCACACATAATACCGAGCCTGACTCTTAAATTTATTTAGCTGTTCCTTCTTAAAATATGCAGGTAATTCAGAAGCAACTAAATAATTTACCAAATCAGCATACCAGGGCTCAACACCATGAATGTGGTATAATAACTCATCTGGGAAATCATCCCTGATAGGCTGGGAGTCCATGACAGATGGATCTGAGGTGGAAGGAATGCGACTGAGGTGGTCGGCTACCAAGTTCTCTACTCCACTTTTATCCTTGATCTCAATGTCAAATTCTTGGAGCAAGAGCATCCACCTTATCAAATGAGGTTTGGCATCAGGCTTCTTCAAGAGGTACCTAAGAGCTGCATGGTCAGAAAAGACAATAACTTTAGAACCAAGTAAATAGGATCTAAATTTATCCAATGCAAAAACAATAGACAAGAGCTCTTTTTCCGTAGTGGTATAATTAGACTGTGCCGCATCCAATGTACGCGAAGCGTAGGCTATGACATGGGATTTCTTCTCCACACGCTGGGAAAGGACGGCACCCACTACAAAGTTGGAGGCGTCGCACATCAACTCGAAGGGCAACTCCCAGTTGGGTGGCTGTATGATGGGTGGAGAAATCAATCGACTCTTCAGTTCCTCAAATGCCCACTTGCACTGCTCATCAAAGTGGAAGGTCACTTCTTTCTGGAGAAGGTGGGAAAGTGGAAGTGCAATCTTGCTGAAGTCCTTGATGAATCTCCTGTAAAATCCAGCCAATCTCTCCAACATCTGATCAATGAATGGGAGGGGAAAATGATCCTTTCTGGTTGCTTGGTTCAGCTTTCTATAATCAATGCAGACTCTCCAGTTGTTCTGCACTCTCATGGGGATAAGCTCATTCTGCTCATTTGGAACCACCGTGATGCCCGTCTTTTTTGGAACAACCTGCACGGGACTCACCCACTTGCTGTCAGAAATAGGGTAAATAATACCGGCTGCAAGTAATTTACTTACCTCCTGTTTTACCACATCAAGGATGGTTGGGTTAAGTCTTCTTTGAGGCTGCCTTGCTGGTTTTGCTCCTTCCTCCAATAAAATACGGTGCATGCAAACAGATGGGCTGATTCCATTTATGTCCGCTAAAGTCCACCCAATTGCTTTCTTATTCTTTATCAGCACGTCCAGCAACTTTCTCTCTTGGTCAGGCTGCAAGTTGTTTGCAATGATGACTGGCAGCTTCTCATCTTTCTCCAAGAATGCATACTTGAGGTGCTGAGGCAAGAGCTTGCACTGAATGGTGGGTGGTTTCTGCAAAGAGGGGGCTGATCTATTTGACTGCAAATCTAACTCCAAAGCACTATCAACCTGCTCAACAAGGTCAGCAACACTATCTTCCACTTGGGAAATGTTATCATCAAAATCAAACTCATGCCTATGCAAAAATTCAGCAATCTCTAAGCATGCAGCACATTGATTCTCTCCATCACTACAATCAGTACAAATAATCGTATCTGGGAACTCATGCACAGTAGGGAGTTTATCAATTAAATCAGAAGACTCAAAACATGCTTCATTCACTAACAGGTCAACTCTATTTACTTGAAAAGTGGAATGATCCTCAGCAGGGAATTTCATGGCATCAAGTATCTTGAAGTTAATTGTGTTACCAGCAAATTCCATGGAAAGTGTACCCTCATGCACATTGATAATAGTTCTAGCAGTTTTTAAGAATGGTCTCCCTAGTATCAAGGGTGCATGCTCAAATGTGCTATCATCTTCCATATTCAAAACATAAAAATCAGCTGGAAATATTAAATCCTTAACCTTAACCAGCACATCTTCTAGGACTCCGGTGGGGTGTGCAGTACTTCTATTGGCCAGCTGGACAACCACTCCTGTTGGCTTTAAAGGGCCACACTGCAATGAAGCATAAATAGAGTTAGGCATAACATTAATGGATGCACCTAAATCTAGTAAAGCATTGCTAAATTGCATGTCTCCTATAGTACAAGGAATGGAGAACGTCCCTGGATCTTTACACTTTGCTGGCATGGCAGGTTGGATAAGGGCTGAAACATTCCTCCCAAGGTTGATCTTCTCATTCCCCTTAAGCTTCCTCTTGTGCGTACACAAATCTTTGAGAAATTTTGCATACTTGGGAATCTGTCTGATGGCTTCAAGGAGGGGTATGTTGATTTCCACTTTCTGGAATGTCTCCAAGATCTCTTTGTCTAATTCAACCTCTGCTCTTTTCTTATTTTGAGTTGCTCGATGTGGGAATGGCAGGGGCTGCTTGTTGGAAGACTCTCCTTCTCCTTGTTCTTGGATTGAGGAGGGTTGCTGCTCTTTGCTACCCTCTACATGATGCTCCTTTACATGCTGCTCCATGTTTGATGATGGTGGAAGGGTCGGGATGATTACTTCTTTCCCACTTCGAAGCATGATGACACTAACATTACCCCTCGGATTGGCAACTGGTTGTGAAGGGAGCTGCCCCGAACCTTGACTCCTTAACTCATTGATGTTTGTGGCTAGCTGGCCTATTTGGGTCTCCAAATTTTGAATTGTGGTTTCTGACTTGGGTAATGGTGGTGCTTGTTGCATGGCTTGATTCTGCCTTGGTGGTGGAGCATGGTTGCTGGAATTTGAAGGATGGAACCTCTGCTGAAATGGTTAATTATGGTATGGCTGTTGCTGCACATGTTGATTGGAAGGGTTGCCATATCTGAGGTTCGGATGGTCTCTCCAACCTGGATTGTAGGTGGAGGAAAATGGATCATATCTGTTTGGAGGTTGTGGTTGGCTGTGTTGCTGGTGCTGGAATGGTCTACCAGGAAAGATGCCTTCACATGTCTCATTATTTTCTTGCAACTGTGGGCATTGGTCTGTTATATGGGATGGCAAGGAGCAAATGCCACAAAGCTGCTGCTGGGGTTGCTTTCTCTCTAATGCCAACTGCCTGACCGTGGAAGCTAATTCCTCAAGCTTGTTTTCTATCCTCTGTTGGTCCATAGTGGCAGCCACATTGACTTCATTGATGGCTTTTGCAGGAGTGTTAATTCTGGTGCCAAATTGCTGGGCATTTTGTGCCATCTTTGATATCAACTCTTGTGCAGCTGCTGGAGTCTTCTCTGCCAATGCTCCTCCACTTGCAGCATCTACCAAGTACCTGTCCATGGGGATTAGACCTTCATAGAAATATTGAACTAGGAGTTGGTCACTTATCTGATGGTGAGGACAGCTGGAACATAGCTTCTTGAATCTCTCCCAGTACTCATGTAGAGTCTCACCACTTATCTGCCTTATACCACAAATTTCTTTCCTTATTGATGCTGTTCTGGAGGCTGGGAAGAATTTTTCCAAGAAGATCCTTTTCAATCCATCCTAGCTGGTAATGGCAGCTGGTGGCAGGTAATACAGCCAATCCTTGGCTGATCCATCAAGTAAGAATGGGAAGGCTCTCAACTTGATTTGCTCTTCATCTACTCCTTGTGGCCGCATGGTTGAGCAAACAACATGAAACTCTTTCATATGCTTGTGCGGATCCTCTCCTGTAAGACCATGAAACTTGGGCAACAAATAGATCAGTCCAAACTTTAGTTCAAAGTTAGCATCCAATCGTGGGTATTGAATACATAGGGGCTGATAATGCACATTAGGTGCAGCCAGCTCTCTAATGGTTCTACCATCCAAATGACCATGATTTCCATTATTGCCATTACCATTGTTTCCATTACCATTTCCATTTCCATTTCCATTATCTGCCATATTGATGAATTCTGGAACAGGTTCGGATGAAGTATTAGGGTCAATCCTATTCCGAGACCTAAGCTCTCTAGCTTGCCTTCTAAGAGTGTTCTCTAATTCAAGATCCAAATCAAGTAATTTTTCCTTAGAAGACCTGGTCATGCACTAGAGATTAGCACAAAAACAGAACACAAAATGGTCTATGCAAAACAAGAACTCAAAAATTCAAAAACAAAAACACAGAAACACAAAAACAAGAAACACAAAAACATAAAAGCACAAAACAAGAAGCCCTTAAATTATTTTTTTATGCAATTTTTCACAAAATTTCAACACAAAAACACTGAGGGACCTAAAAACACTTAAAACCACACAAAATCAGCCACTGAGAAACACAAAATGGCCCAAAAAGTGGTCTAAACGTTCGAATTTGGCCAAAAAAGGCTCTTGTCACGACGAAGAGAGTCTTGATCCCCACACCCCCATTTCTTTGGACACCAAAAATCAGCTCAATCGGAGCAAGTTGAAAACTGTGAACAGTACCCAGAAAACTGATTTTTTTTCAAAACTGCCTCCTATTTTGCCTCAGAAACCACTTTATATGCAATAAAACATCAAGGGAAGCATATGGAATTGAAAGAATATCAAGTAAGGATGAGAAAGCAAGAGGGTAGAACCGGTATCTCGAGTTCAATCCTTAAATCTTGCTATCTGTCATGGAGGTGGTCAAAAATGCTGTCAAATGGGAGGCTGCCAAAACTGATTTTCTCTTGGTTGTAGTAGCTGGTGCCTTTCTCTGCCAAACGAAAAGAAAGATTAGTGGAGAAGGGAAAGACTTAAAAGGAATGTTAAAAGAGAGAGAATAAAATGAAAAAGTGAAAAAGAAAAACAGAATATGCTCTTTGTCAAGTGATTTGTTGTCAGAGGCAGAAAAGTGGAGCCCTGATCTGATATGCTGCTGATCTGGTGCAGCCCCTTTTCTATTTTTTTGTTGGATAGTCTACTTGCTTGCTGTGAGCTTGCTGTGAAGAACATACAAAAACACGAGGTAGTGGTTCTGAAAAGAGCACAAGGACACAAGGTAGTGATACTGAAAAGAGAGCACAACAAACACAAGGTATTTTGTTTTTTCGCTTTTTCAGTTGCTGCAGGGTTTCTTTTCCAGTTGCAAGGTCGTGCAGCCCTCTCCAACAGCCACTTCTTTGTTCAAAAATCGTTTAGAGACAATAAAACAGAAAAGGAGAATACATACACACAAAAATAAAATTGAAAAGGCAAATAAGGATTTTCTGTTGCTGCTTGCTATCAGTTTATCTCAAGAACAGAACAGAATGTCTCTTCAAGTTGTGAGCAACAACTAATAACCTTATCACCGAGAACACAAAACAAACGAAACACTCAAACAAGAGAACAAAACAAACAGAAAATAGGGTCGGTCCTCTATGTTTTTAGAAGAAAAAACTTGGCTCCCCGGCAACGGCGCCAAAATTCTGGTCGAGAAGTTGTCGAACCACTCCAGAATTAATTATCTATCTTCTCTAGTTTACAGCAAAGCACAACCTAGGTCGTCTCTCACAAGGAGCCTCACTTTCTTCTACCACTTGGAGAACCAATATAAGCATCACAACAGTTTGTTTAGGGGGGGGGGTTTTGACAGAAACTTAAGTAACAAAACAGAAACACAAATATAGATGAAAATCAGTAAATAGAGAGCAACCAGTTGTGTATTTATCCCCTATGTGAAATCTTCCTTGTCCAACCTATAGATCTTGGTTTGTTAGATGTTATAATCTCTGGATATCAAACTCAAAGCATCCCCAACAACCGTCCAATGATTAGAATGATTGGAACAACAAAATGAATACAGAAATCTCTTATAAACAAAATGCAGCCATTCATTCTCTATTCAACCCATCCGAAGCTATGCAAGAACAACCATTCAAGCACATTATATTCATTTCTGAGATGTTATACCAACCAGCTACAACACTCTATTCTCTTAAGCATTTAACAGAAAATGAATCCATGTAAATTCACACAAACCTGCCATGAACTTCATGCATTCCAAAATCTGTTCAAACTAAACCAAATGGAAATGAATAAGATTAAAACAAACAAACCAGGTTTTTGTAGTTCATCCGGGACTCATATTCCACAAGGGTTCAAGATACACAACCAGTTACAATAGCCTTAGCCTTTCATTGCAGCAAGGAAGACAAAATGGAAACAAAATGGAGAAAACAGAAAAATGCTACAATCTGAAAAACGACCAGAATTCTCCTCTCTATCTCTTCTCTCCCTTTGGAAATAAGTGCTAAGAGGCCTTAAATACATGGCTAAGAAATGGAGACCTAGGAAGGCTAGGGTTGGGCCTAGTCTAGCCCAACAGATATGAGCCCAAGACAACAAAAACGAGCAGCCCAAATTCAGCCCAAAACAGTAGAATTGAGCAGCCCAAATCTGCTCCCGCTGGATGCTAGCCTCCAACAATTTCTCTAAATGCATGGCTCGCTGCTTCCAGTATACAACAGTATCATACTCGGCATCTATCTCTAGTCCTTTGTTTTGAACAGCCACATCATTTCTCCTCCGAGGAACCTTAGGCCAAATGTCATAAACATCATCCAATATAGAAACTGGGCGTTTATCACCACCATAGCTTTCTTCCTCAAAACGATGTTGCTCCAAAATCTCCAACTGCTTGAGCTCAAATTCCAGCCTTTCTATATTGAATTGCTTCCCAGCTTCATTCATATCTTCAGGCCACATTGAAGAGACAACTGTATAAATGCATAAACAGCAAGTTCAGGCTATTCCAGCTTCTTCTCTAGCTTGGATTCATAGAAGTAAGACAGAAAATAGTGTAAGGACAATTTGAAGTATCATAAAATAGAAACAATGAAAGATCAGAAAAATTACTTCAAATTGTGTAATAAGATTGAGGTGAAATGCCAACATATAGCATAAATATGCATGCTATCACCAACTATAGAGGAACTGCCATGAAGAAGGTTCTTGTTCACTGTAGACATACTGGAGAAACCTCTGTAGAGAAAATTCAAGATGCCACAAATAACCCCCTACTTCAGCTAGGATAACCCTTGCGAGAACATTCAAAATTATGAATCCTTAATAATGCTTCATGATTGGGAGGATGATATTATGTGCCAAGTGTTCTCACTAACCCTAGCAGGACATGCTCGAGCCTGGTTCAATAATTTACTTGAAATGTCCATATCCTCGTTTGAATAGCTGAGTGTAGAGTTTATCAAAGCTTATTTTATTAGCAGTCTGAGGAAGAAAGACATGGCATATCTCCTCAATATTCGACAGGAAGGCAAAGAGACCTTCTATCAGTATGTGAACAAGTTTCGTAATGCCACCCTTGAGGTTTCGTAATGCCAGTTGAAATGGTAGTTGAAAGTTAATGCCAACACTTGGTGTATCATGCAAGGGTTTTACCAATTTTCAAAACTTTTTCAAAAACTCATATAATACGCAGCAAAAATAAAGCATAAGAACACATTGCAAGACCCAGTATCGATAACCATATGAAATGAAAATCGAAACCAAATCATAGGGGGTTAGAATGTATACCTCACTAGTGGTTTTGATTCTGGTGAAGAGGTTGAATATCTTCCTAAGGTAGCAACCTTTTGCTTACCAGCAGCTCCCAAACAACTCTATCGAATAGTCCAACTATTTTGATCAATTTTCAAATGACTACTCTAACCCTTGAAAACACAAGGGCCCTAGTCGATCCACGCTTTGAATGGTGGATGAAACTGTGAGAACTGATAAACACCCAAAAGGGGGTTAAATTGGGTTTTAAAATATTTTTCTAAATTTTGAAGACTCTTTGGATAAAATAGTTTGAACTTTTCAGTATATAAAGACTAATGCTTTAAAATAAACCTTGACAGAAAATGGAATGAAAAAGAGTAATAGTTATTTAATACAAAAGGATTGCTTCTTTTAATGTTATAGAAAACTATTATTGTGAATTGTAAAACTAAAATCAAAGATGTTGTAAAATGAATCTTGCTAAAAGAATGAAGATAATACTGAAAGATATAAGTAAAGAATGCAGCACACAACAAATTTTTATAGTGGTTCGACCAACAAGCCTACTCCATTCCCTTGTCTCCTCACCAAGGATTTACTAATTCACTATAGCTTTTGCGGGCTCAGCTATAACCTCTACTTTTTACATGCTCAATAGTAACTAATACAATCGATTTTTCAAGGCTTAACCAAAACCACTACCTGATAGAATGGAAGTGTTATGGAACACACTAAGAGGGGGGTGAATTGATTATTTTCAAAATTAACTTGGGTTCTTTCCTAACCAAAGGGAGCGATCAGAGATGGGATCGCAACGGTAGGGAGCGGGGTCCGATGATTGGTCTATCTGGGGGACGGCTGGCACCTGCAAGCACTCTGACACTCGAGTGAGTAAGAGGGTAAAGAAATGGTGGTGTATCAGTAGGTCAGAGGGCAGAACATACCTTGGCTCTAAAGAGAGCTTGTTGATATAGGAAAAGAAGACGTCCTCCTTCATGCATGCATTGTGCTTTGCAAGTGATGGGACTGAGTATCCGGCATCGGTGGAGGTTCCCAAGAGGTAGCGTGGTGTCAACGGGACCCTCATTAATGTGGATGGGATCCATCATTAATGAGGATGGGATCTGGGGTGGGCATACGGATACCCAGTAGAGGCTATAATGATGTTGTTGCAAGCTGGTGCAAGGCTAGGATGAAGATGAGATCGGGTCATGGCCAGGATGAAGCTGAGATCGGGTCATGAGGGATGGGCCCGATTAGGCAATGAGATGGGTCGAGATTGGGCTTAGAGATGGCAAATGGGACGGGAGCCCCATGGGCCGGCCCGCCTCACAGTCTAGCCCAGCCTGGCCTGGTACTGTAACAGATGTGCTGGGTCAGCCCGCCTACCAAAATACAGACCGTGTTGGGCCAACGCTATGTGGCCAGCGACCTGGCCCTGACCACCAAAATGGCCCGTGGGTCGGCCCACAAACTAACCCGCCTAGGCCCACTAAAAAATAAAAAAAATATTTAAAAAATTATGTATGTAATTAGTAATTATAAACATATTTTAAACATAATAATTAAAAATTATGTTTGTAAAATTATGTTTACAGTAAACATATTTTTATATAAACATAATGTTTATATAAAAAATTATGTTTACATGAACATTATGTTTGAAAAATTATGTTTACTGTAAACATAATTTTACAAACATAAAAATTATAAATAAACATTGTTTACTTATAAACATATTTTAAAAATATTTATTGTATTTGAGAAAAAAATAAATAAATATTTAAAAATTAAAAATAAATGGCCCAGGGCCTATCGAGACAACTAGGCCCACGAGTTTGCCTATAGGCCCTGACCCGCCTTGGCCCATTTATTAAGGGCTAGAGGGCCGTGCCAGGCCCTAATTTCCATTGCCATAGCCTGGCCTCACCCGGTCCGCCTCTTTTGTGGGCCAAGCAGGAGGCGGGTTAGGTCGGCCCGACCCACCCATTTTCCATCTTTAATTAGGCCATGAGATGGGACAGATTGGGCCAAAAGGGATGGGCCGAGATTGGGCTATGAGATGAGCTAGATTGGGCCTAAAGGGATGGGCCAAGATTGGGCCATGAGATGGGTCGAAATGAGCCTAGAGGGATGGGCCAGATTGGGCTCGGATGGTCCATAGCCCCCCAGGTTAAATGCTTGAGAAGCAAGTGTTTGAGCTAGAAAAGGGAAGTCTGGGTAATTTGCTGTATACGCTACTTCTGGAGTGTTAGATTGTTATTAGGGCTCGACCGAGATGGATGACTGAGTTGACGCATGGTTTCATTTGAACAGATGCTGGTTCTGAAGGTATTTGTAGTCGGCTTGGTCTCTATGGTAAAGTAATTTTCTTCGTGTGTTGATTCGTAATGTGCGTGGTGCGTGTAGCATGCGTGATTTTGAGATTCGAGGCGTTATGCCCAGAAGAGCCTGAGGTGGCATCTGGGTGTGGTGGCTGACTTATTTATCTTGGATGTGCACATGCGAAGTTTTAGCTGCCATTTGGGACGTACTCGGGGCATAGTCGAGCTCGCGCTTGGTTTTTGCTACCCAAACTCGGAAGGTAGAGGAGAAGATCAAGCTACCCTTGTTCTGGACTGAATATGCTTTTGGGAGTGGTGCTTTGGTTATGGTCGGCCTCTTAATCCTTGTAAGATTGGGACCAGATTTGGTAGCTGGGGAAGTCCCCTAACGTTCTAACATACAACACTTGGAACTTCGAGGTATGGAGTATCACACTTAGGAGATGCAGTGCCATAGGTACGAGTGGCGGCTCATGATTTCCCTCTCAGATTGAATGCGCCACAGGTGGTATGCCCTTAGCGGTGGATTCATGACGGATGGTTTCCGACCATCAGATATACCGCTTGGTGGTTGCTAACCACCTGATAATGTTTCACTTTCTTCCAAGCGTGTCGTATGGGAACAGTATAAAGGGTGTGCCCCCTCTCTTTTGGGTTTTCCATCGTTACTTCTTCTTTCTCCTTACGTCAAAGTGTGTTGGTTTCCTAAGTCTTTCTCTTTAATCATTTGCGAATGGCTCCTCGCCTTAGTAGGGAAATGTTGAAGGCTCTCTTCGAGGGGAAGAAACAGGCTTCTAGAGGTGACAGCGAGGGAGATGTCACTTTCCTAGCTGTTGATCTTGCATCTTGCGCAGTCGCGCCAGTTCTTCTGACTGCTTCTGGTGTCGTTTCGGCATTTCCTTCAGAGGGACTTGCTATCGATGAAGGGCGATTATCGATTTGGAAACGCCTGAGGGATGCCGGAGGGGTTGAGCCATCTGCTAGTGTGCCTTCTGTGGGCGTTTTTAACCCTCCTACTTCAGGGGACCGATGGGTGGTGTATTGCCAGGTGGAGGATCAAGCTTTGGGGGTATTATCGGAATGCCATGCATTAGAGTTCAGGTTCCAAATAAAGATGGTTGCTCTCAAATGATCACATCGACAGGAGATAAGACGTGTCCAGGAAGAGCAAAAAGAAAGGTGGGAGATGAAGTAGCTAGGGTGACGATCGGCCTGAGTCAGTGGTTGGAGAAGGCGGAGGCGTCATTGGCTCGCTGCCATGAGGCATAAATAGTCACAGCAGGGACCGAGAGGTCTGATGTTAAGCGGGTTTGGGTGGGAGCAGTACTAGGATGGGTGAGACATGTCGTGTCTAGAATGGGTGATGTGGCTTTCTTGGAGTTTGCCTCCGGGAGGGGGGGGAGAACTGTGCTCCGGCACCTGACTATTTTGATGTTTGATTTTGGCATCTTTAAGTTGGATACTGTGGATTGCTCAACCGCTCCAAGGTTGAAATTGGGAGATCTTCACCTCGCACAGGCGCTAGGCTTTCCTGGATTTTCTTCGGGACTGATTTCCAGATCGGCTGAATCTGAACCCTTTGTAGGGGATAAGATGTCTGGCAATACAAAAAGAGTTTCAACCCTTGCCAAACGGCCTGGGACGAAAGCTGTTACTGATGATTATAGGGGAAGCGCATTCTGTAGCGACTGCTGCTTGGCCTTGCTTTTACTTCAAGTGTGCTTTTAGGCGCTTGTGTCTTGTAGCAATTGTAGCGTAATAGGTGAGTGTAACATAGAATTACTATAGATATGAAGCTTGTAATCAGATTTAAGTTTCGTAATGAAATGTAGGTGTCTTCTGGGTGCCTATTTTTGTTGTGTCTTACATGCTCCTTTTTGGCAATAACGTCTCTTAGCCTTTCTGGTCGTGTCTGATATAAGGTACTTTGGAATCAGATTGAGGTAGACTCGAGGTTCGGCTTACCTATTTGCTACAAGGCACGACTTTGGGATAGGGTTGAGGTAGACTCAAGGCTCGGCATGCCTATTTCCTACAAAGCACGACTTTGGGATCAGACCGAGGTAGACTCGAGGCTTGGCGTGCCTGTTTGCTACAATTCACGACTTTGGGATCGGGGCGAGGTAGACTCAAGGTCTAGCGTGCCTGTTTTCTACAAGGCACGACTTTGGGATCAAACCTAGGTAGACTCGAGGTCTAGCACAGGGTGGATTGACCATGTTGGTCTTGATCCTAAGCACAGTTTAAAGGAGGATCGAGGTTGGCTTGAGGTCTTGTGCGCCTGTCTAATATAAGGCATGGCTCAATAGAGACGAGGCAGGCTCGAGACGCTTAGAGCAATGAGGGGGCTGTGCCTGGGGTCCGCGCGAGGCAAACTAGCCATGTCAGTTTGGATCCCGAGCACGATTTAAAGGAAGACCAAGGCTGGCTCGAGGTCCTGTGCGTCTGTCTAATACAAGGCGTGGTTGATAAGGCTGAAGTAAGCTCAAGGCACCTAGAGTAATGATGAGGCTGTACCTGAGGTCCTCGAGGGGTGGACTGACCATGTCGGTCTAGATCCTAAGCATGATTTAAAAGAGGACCGAGGTTGGCTCGAGGTCCTGTGCACCTGTTTGATACAAGGCATAGCTTGATAGGGTCGCTTGTTACAAGGCACAACTTTGGAATTGGACTGGGGTAGATTTGAGGTCCAATGTGCCTGGTTGTTACAAGGCACGACTTTGGGATCGGACCGAGATAGACTCGAGGTCTGGCATGCCTGAAAATGCTTAGTAAACTATGAAATTTTTGAATACCTTGTTATTTTTGTCGATTTTGCCAGTGGTTTGTTTGAATGTTCGTCTTTGCTGGTGTGGGTGCTAGGTGAGCCGAGGTTACAAACAACTTAGTCTTGCATTCAATGGGTCAAGTGAGACTGGGGTGACCTAGGGTCCACTATGGATGTTGGACACAAGGCAAGTTGAGGCGATACGAAGGTGATTGGAAGGTAGACTGCCATAAGAAGAACTTGGGTTTGTACCCGTGTAAAGACATAATAAGTAATAAGTGGAAGCAACTATCCTTGATTAAGTGAAGCGTATTTTAATAGCAAGTCCCTAAAAAAAATGGTTGCTTAGCTATAGTATGTTCGTGCATTGGTCGTGCTTTATGATCTGAGTAGAAGTTTCCTTAAGGGTCCGGCTGAGTGGTGAGCTCTGTTGCCGATGCTATTAATGATCTAGTGAGACAGGTTTGTCGTGGACGATCTGCTTCGAGCGGGGGCCCAAGCCTTCATGGTGGAGTTCTTCTATGGGTTGGGGACGATTATCTGATGGCTTGCTTTGCTGATCTAGCTTTGTCATGTTCACGCTAGGGTGTGGGGCTTGGCTATTTGCTACTGCTGCTTTACTGCTGCTCCCAGAGGTTTTATTTCCTTTATCGTTCTTGCTGAGCTTAGGGCCCCAAGCCTTGAGGCTATTGTGGTAGCACTACCGAGCCTCCTTCTAGTTTACGTGAATGGCCACGATCTTGGTGTCTGAAACTAGGAATTTCATGGCCAGATGGGGAGTGGATACTATCGCACCTAACGTGTTGAGAGAGGGTTGGCTAAGGAATGTGTTATACGATGTCTGGTAGTCAATGACTAGGTAACGAATGTCGATTGTTTTGATAAGGGGGGACATTATAAATGAAGTTAACAAATCGACATAGCCCTTGACGCCTACCTGCTCTCCAAAAAAGCCAATTAGGTTCCCGTGAAATGGCTTCAACTCATTTTTGAGAATACCCATCTTTCTTAAAGTTGGTAGGTATAATAGGTCAGTCGAGCTACCTTGGTCCACGAGGACTTTCTTTACCAAAAATCTATCGACTATCGAGATTACCATGAGATCATCGAGTTTCTGATCAATGCCTTTGAAGTCCTTGTCTATGAAGCAGATCTCAAGGTGTTAGGTTATTCTTCTCAGCTTCTTCTCAGTATTACCTATCGACATTATAGTGCAGAGGTGTTGTTCCTGCGTCGAGCTCGACTCTCTGCCTGTAAAACCTCCAAAAATGGTGTCAATGACCCCGTCTATTTGATCGGCCAGAGGTGGGCCGACGTGAGAAGGGGTGTGGGTTGTTGAATTATGGTAGGTGTCATTTGGCTCTTGGGTAGAGGAACTTATGAGTCGTACCATGGTAAGGTGATGGGGTTGATTTGAAAGGCTCTAGTGGAATTATGGGGTAGGTAAGTTTTACTGAGCCCCACAGTGGGCGCCAGATGTTCCTTCCTGACCAAAAGGAGCGGTCGGAGACGGGATCTATAACATTCCAAAATTTGAGATAATTAGTAATTTTTAATTTCGGCATTTGAAGGGATTTGAGGATTTAAGTAAAATAATTAATTTATGGGTTTTAGGGTAATTTATCGAGTTATGTGAGCTTTTATGGAGATTAATGGAAAGTATTAAATTTGGTATGTTTTTGGGATTAAAAATAATTATTTGAGCTTATTATTGAATATTTGAAAATTTCAGAGAAAATAATTATTTATGGTGTTTTGAGAAGAAAAAAAAAATTGGAGCAGCACAGCTAGCACTAAGCCAAGGCGCACGCTTGCGCGTGCCATGCGAGCAGTATGCCAGCAGCCACGTGGGCGCCCGCTCGACCAAGCGCACCACGCAGGGCCTTGTGCGACCCTACTGCGCGCCCACATGGTTGCCTCCTGCAGCCACGCGACTAGCCTCTATTTTTGGTTAAAAAAAAAAGAAGTAAATTTTCTCCCATGTTCCCTACCACCTCCCCTACCCCTTGGCCTATAAATAGGCTATGTCTTTGAGTGGAATGGGGGATTTTGGGGGGGAAGGTTTGAGGAAAGTTTAGGAGAATTTTGAGAAAAATTAAGGGAAATTCCGCTTTTGTGAGTTTTGGGTTGTGACGTAAGCAACCTTGATTCGTAATAGAAGTTAAAGAAAATTATCTAAGGCAAGTTCTCTTCCTAGTTTTTTCAAGTTCTTCTTCCTCTTTGTTTCATTAAAGAGGCAAGATCTCAGTTTTCTTATTAAATTGCAAGTTCTTCTCCTATTTTACAAGTTCAGTTCCTCTTTTCTCAAGTTATGTTTTAAATTACAAGTTCTATTCTCTATCTCTTGTTACTGCAAGATCCTACCTCTTAATTTTTCTAAATTGCAAGTCATTTTCCTATTTTACAAGTTATTTCCCCTTTTTCTAGTAAATTATTTCATGATTCTCATTTATACCTATTGAATCTCAAATAGGTTTTGTATCACCCTATCTTTTCTTCGGAATGATGCTTGATTGTGAACATGTAAGGGTTTGATGTTGTCTTGCATGAATGTTGCCTTACTGTGCATATTGCTTCATTAATTGCATATCAGTTATATATATGAGAAGTTATTACAAATATGCATGTTATGATAATGCATGAAGCATATACATAAAAATGGTTTTTAAAAATATGTATAGGCCTCATGATGCGTGCAGCGAACGAGTCTGCAGGATATATCCGCAGAGAAAGTGTTGAGCTCAAAGTTGGACTTCGGTCCTAAGTTTATGTTATGGACTTCGGTCCCAAGTTTATGTTATGGACTTCGGTCCCAAGTTTATATTATGGACTTCGGTCCCATGTTTATAGTTCTAAAAAGTACTGCATATGAGCATGGATGCATGTATCATCATTTTATCATGTGAAAGTACCATAAATGGCATTTATGTCTCTTTTTCTTCTTGATACCCATGACTCTTATGCTCGCTTTCTTCCAGTTATACTTGCTGGACCTTGTGGCTCATGTTTGCTTGCATCATTCCAGGTAAGGGTAAGGCTAAAGTAGAGGGCGAGCCAAGTGAATCAGGATCCATAAGGTAGCAGTGTGTACAGAGCCATCTCAATCAAAGGTCCTTGGGGGTGTTTTGTTGTATGTAATATTAAGTCAAGCTTGTTTATGTTTTAAGTCGTACCCCTAAGGGGATATGGTGGGTTTATGGACCCTGATGTGGTGTGTAATATTCAGTTACTCTTGTTTATGTGACCATGTGGACACTATGGTGTTTGTCTATGAGTAAGAATGTATGAGTATGGCTTCCGTTATCAATATCAAAGAGGATGTGTAATGTTTAATGAGTTTTGGCATTTAAGTCATCTTATTGTGGGTCCCTAATTAGGGGTGCCTACAGGATTGAAACACTAGAGAGCAGGCTCCAGTGACGAGTCCGTCTGGGGGGCGATTGGCACCTACAAGCATCCGATGCTCGAGTAAATAAGAGTGTAAAGAAATGGTGCAATATTAGTAGGTCAGGGGGCAGAACATACCTTGGCTCTAAAGAGAGATGGTTGATATAGGAGGAGGAGACGTCCCCCTTCATGCATGCATTGTGCGTTTGGAGGTAATGGGACTGAGTATCCAGGGCTAGTTGAGGTTCCCAGGTGATAGCATGGTGTCAACGGGACCCTCATTAATGTGAATCATATCCGTCATTAATGAGGATGGGATTTGGGATGGGTGCGCGGATATCTAGTAGAGATTGTAATGATGTTGCTGCAACCTGGTGCAGGGCCAGGATGGGGTCGAGATTGGGCCATGAGGGATGGGCCGAGATTGGGCCATGAGATGGGCCGGATTGGGCTTAGAGGGATGGGCCGAGATCGGGTCATGAGGGATGGGCTAGATTGGGCCATGAGGGATGGGCCAAATTCCATCATCAAGAACCTTTCTTTACTTTGTCATTGTCAAAACTATGATCACAAGATTAAAATATCACTACCTTTTAAAGGGTCAGGCATAACCACTACAAGATAAGAACGGATTATAATTTGAAACACTTGGAGAATCTCTTACAAGATAAAGAATAAATTACGAATTTAGCTTCTCACAAAGAAAAAAGAGAGAAATAATATGAATATAATAAGCACTCCTCTTTTTTTCCAAATAAAGATGCAAGCTTGAAGAATTTCTTTGGCTCAAAGTAGAAGTAAGAAGATTTTCATAACTAACAGCTTTGTATTGTCAACTTCATCTCTTTTTATAGATGCTTCCAAAAGATTGAAATCTACAAGGACAACTTTTTTTTTTCTAATAAAAAATATCATTAGAATATTTAATTATCAAGATAATTTATTGAGGGAAAATTTAGAATCTAAATGATCAAGACAGTGCATTAAAAGCACTTACAATGACTAGTCTAATGACTCTATTTTTCAGTTTTACCAACCATTCACTCGGCTAACTTTGGCTCTTACTTGACTAATATAGGTTTTCAATTGATTATATAAGTTTTGAAATCGAGTATTGCTGCATCACTCACCCTGCATTTATCATTTTTTGTATTTTTCTTTTACTAACTCAGCTGATTTAGCAACTATTTATGTTCACAGAAAGGATGAGGCGTTTAGACTTGCTGTGCACAAGTGTGATTGTAGCAAAAAATTTTATATGTAATTTTTCTGGGCAAGACCGGGTCGACTCATAGTGAGATTACTCATGGAAGAAGTTAACCACACCAGTTCTTTTGATAATAAAATGAGGTCAAACTAAATGTAATGTGACTATAATTTGGATATGGAGAGATCTTGGGTCAAGACAGATCTGGTGCCAAACCCAACTGATTTACCATATAGCTTTCTGTGATGTAACTAGCAGTTTAAATAGCTTGGGTTTTCAACCATTAAATGTACTACTGAGATGATGATAACTCTTTGTTCAAGCAACCTCCATACGTGGCATAGAGATTCTATGTCAAGCAGCTATCATAAATCAGTGTATAAATAAGGTTTTGACAAAATAATTGCTCGGGGCTTGGGTATGAGAATGTTTCCAGGTCAAGCAACCCCCATACATGGCATGGGGACTCTAAGTTAGGCGTACGAACCAATCCAAGCCTGAGATTTTCGTTAATAACGTTTCCCAAACTACTTTTGCTTTGGTTACTTTGACATCTGGAGTTCTACTATAATGATTCATCAGTGGCTTTGGGCACCTTCTTTGCCTTAACCCAAGAATCGAATTAGCCACACATCTTCATAGGAAGTACACGACTAAAAAACTATTCTCAACAGATGAATATGAAATTCACAAAGAAAATAAATTAGATCAAATGATAAGATTTGAATAAACTACTGTTGTATTGATTACTAAAGCGAACTACAACTTAAAACAGAGATTAAAATGGACCTGTAATACCAAAGCTCAGAACTAGCAAGAACAAGAACGACAACTGAAGTGCTATTCATTTTAAAAATACAGACAAGAACTAAAGCAAGAGAAACAGACAGAATGAAGACTCCCTACTTTCCAATGATCTTCGTCTTTTTGTGTTTTTTTTTAGTATCCTCTATTCTCTCCAACCTCTGATTCCAAAGGATGTTGGTTCCTTTTTAAGCTTATGGCGCATGGAAGTGGGGGCCACTTGATGAAAAGTTGTTCAAAAGTTGGTTAAATTTACCTCAAAGCCACCGTGTTTATTTGCGCATGATAGATTTTTGTTCGGATGCTCATTCGAATATGCTAGCAGAGATATTTGAATGCGTGCTGAGTTTCTTTTGGCTGCTCGAGTCATTCGAATGAATTTTAATTCCATTCGAATGAATTTCACACTTTACTGTTCCTTGCACGGCGATTTTCTCAGTCATTCGAATGCAACAGTACTTTCATTCGAATGAATTTTTAATTTTCCTCTTGAGTTCTTCATAGCATTCGGATGACTGGGGGAGTATTCGAATCTGGAGTTCCTTGTGTTGCTTCTTATTTGAATTACTCAGCCTTCATTTGAATAGACTTTCTTCCTTCTACAATTACATTCAGATGACTTAGGCTTCATTCGGATATATCTTCATTACTTCTATACGATATGTTTATCTGAATTTCCTCTCATTCTCAGCTCATTCGAATGACTTGGTCTTCATTCGGATATGCACACTTTTACCTGGAGTTCTTGATTTTTGTTACTTCTCATTCGAATTGGGCCAAGCTTGTCCGAATACTTTCCCGAATTTTGCATATTCGAATTTTTGAATGATTTATTCGAATGAGTGACTAGCTTCCATCTGATTTGTTCCATATTCGAATATCTTTCGAAGACTCATTCGAATGGTTTTGACTCTTGTCAGAACACCTTCATTTTTTGACTTTTTCTTCCTCTTTCAATCATGCCTTTGGAGAGTTAAATAATTCTTTTCATCTCTTTTCCTTCTTTTGGGCTACAACAAGCAATTCTGAAGATTTTAAGTCGATCAAATGGATTAGGAGGTAATAAAATATAACAAATTTTTGTATTTTTGAGCATCAATCAAGTATATTTTGTCAACACTTTATTGTACTTTTCAGCTTTCAGCTACTCGAGTATAGAAGCAAAACATGATGCCAACCGAGAGATACATAAAATACTTGACTATTATACACTAATAGTTGATTGTTCATCAACTTACACTTGATTGCACATTAAAATACTCGATTAAACTCTGATCAAGAAATCATACTCAACTAAGAAAGAGATATACTCAACCAATAAGAATATACTCGATTATGCACAACTCTTAGTCAATTACATAGGTATAACACTCATCACATGGATCACTAGATTAATTTTGATATAACCAAAACCTTTCAATAAATGCTCGATTTATTCAATGCCTTACTTAACTATCATTCAAATGACATATTGTTTTGAAGAACATCATTAAAACAAATTTTTCCTCAATCTCAGATAAACATAAATCTTAAGCTTAAACAAATAAATGCTAAAGACATAAGTGTCGTTTGTGAAAGTTGGTTAAAATGAACTTTCCAATCACACTCACTTGGATACATAAACAGCCTTAGAAGATGAGAGATACTTTAAAGTACATGGCTTTTGATAACAAGTTGAGACCAATATATGATCCTTAACTAAAAACACCTTTTTTCTAGATTCAAAATAAGAATCATTCAACTAAGCTTATACAACAATGCACAATCAAAACATGCTCACATGAAACGTTCATAAGTCAAGTAACTTGCATTTACATGATTGAAATATGACACATAGAGCATTGCAAAAATATTGAGCACGAAATATGTTACTCAATAGGAAAGCACATCATTTAACTTACAGATACTTTAGCTTGAGTCAACATAAGCTTAACAAAGCACAAAGATACTCTTGCTTAGCCATTATGAAATCTTATTTATTTATCAAGACAAGAGCACACATATAAGTTGAATAATTCATATATATATATATATATCTATAAGATTTTAGGCATCATGTTTAATTATACTTACCAAAACACAAACGCATACAAGCTTAACAAAGCATATATGATTTTTATACTATAAGTGCTAAGCCTTCATACACAAATACTACTAATGCATCTCTTGAATAATTCATGAAAGATAGAAACTTTCAAAACTCTATTACTCAAATGCATTGATTCCAGACAAGAGCAACACTAGAAAGTATTGCTTGGAAAGCATACAACACTGAAATTCTTTCAAGAAATATTCTAACTATATCTAGATGCTTTAAGATAGCACCACATAATTGTATCTACATTCTTACTTGAGTGACTAACCATCACTCGAATATCAACCTGAAAAATATTTTCAATAGCTTAATCAAATGCAGCTTGAAAAACAATAATCCTATAAATACTTGAATGATTTTGCTTATCAAGCAATATGTAGTCAATATTGTAAGTTCTTCAAGAGTTTTTTCATTAAATTTTAGAACATTGAGAACTATAGGAATTTGATACTAAATGTCAAATAGATAACTTAGGCTCCATGATTTGGATCTTAGAATTACTTACCTAAGTATACACACATATATTCAAGAGCATAGATGAATAATACTATAGCATCAACTAAGGCATACTGATTTTAGACAAGAGTGATGCTTTCACATAAGTAGAGTGCTTAAGATATTCTCCAACCTTAAGCTCACTCTAAGTGTCATGAGGATATATGACATTTATCCATGATACTAATGCAATAGAATATTTAGAATATCCCTTGAGATTTTATAGTAGCTTATTGACAAAACAAGCATATTAACACATAAGAAACAAAACAACCTTGATCACTAATAAAACATATTAAGCACAAGCTTAACAAGAAGGATAAGACAATTTAAATTCTATAAATCAAAACTCAATTATCATTGCTTGAGTATATGATTATTTATATAACAATCTTGATGTTTAACACTTAAACATCATATATAAAATATAAAACACGTTACTATAGAACTTTGAGTAATGATGCCACCTAAATTATATAGAATATCATATCATGAGCTTTTAGAAAACACTCATGCATTATCTTTAGGATGACTCTAAAGAGATATATATCAATAAAGCATATAGCTAAAACAAGTTTAGCACATATGAGAGCATTAATCATACTAAAAGATAAACCTATCAAGGTTCCTTGACTAAGGCAACCTCAACATATATCTTATCAAGATAAGCTTAACATTCCCTTATGAAAAATGCTGAAGAGGGATAAAATAAATTCCACATACATAGAAGCTATCAAATTTTTGGCATAAAACAGTCATCATCAAGACATTCATGAACATATAACTCAACAGAAACCTCCCAAAAGACCTATGTGCTAGCCAAGCCTTTTGTAGGTGATTTAGGTTGTAATGGGCTCATATACAAAAGTTTCCAAATCCAATAGACTCTCTATTTGGATTAGATTGCTACACTAGCAACAAGGAATCAATAGAGCAAAGGGAAATAAGTGTTTCTAAAGCTCTGGAAGAAGGTAATGTTGTAGTCGAGAGAGAAAACACTTAAAGCATCAACATGCAACCAACAAGCCAGCCAACATATATACTCTTTTCTTCATTCCCTTTTATATCAAGCCATAAAACCCTAAATGTCCCAAATCGGACAAAATCAACTAGGAGAGAGAGAGAGGGGGGGAGGGGGACAAGAGAAAGGTGTGTTAGACGTATGCCATCCTTCCCGTCATCCTTCCCAGCCACGCGTCCCAAATTGGATGCATAAATGATAAAGAAATCATTCCAAATCACAACCCTTGCTATAAGAAATAGTCAATCGGTATTAAGGAAGTGGTCAATCAGTTTGCACCCATTACCAAGGTTCGATTGACCAGTTCAACCTTGATCTGGCCCACCACCTCCAAGGCCGACCGACCAGTTATGTTTCCTTATTCCAAGTTTTTGTAAATTGCATCTAGGCCTGCCATTAACACTTAATATCCCTTTCATTACCTCATAATGGAACCAAGACCCCCCATTAACTCTTAACAATTTCCTCGATTAATGGTGTCATCATTAACTTTTAATGGTAATCATTAATTAATTACAACTTTATATCATAAATCAACCACTACTCTCGGATATGCATGTGACCTTCTAGGTTCACCACCAAGTAGTAATCGGGACACGTTAAACACTTTAATTTACAACAAAGATCTCTTAGAGTTGGAAAATGGGTGAGCCGGGTCGGATCGGCCCACCTCCCGCTTGTCTAGAGTGTTGGAAATGTATGCCCTAAAGACACGTTTTATTCAATTTATGGTAATGATGTTTTCTTTTAGTCAGTTTATGGCACATATATCATTTGCATTTAATTGTTGGAAAAGTGTCCATGCTATTAAGTAAGTGATTCATGTGATGGGTCGTTCTTCACAGTTAGGCATGAATCATGGGTACTTAATTAGCAAGAAAATTATTACTCTTGATCTTTTGATAGAACTGGGCATTCTATCATGATAAGATCATTGTGCAATAGATCCTAATGGAGGATGGCTTGCCTTAGCCAGTAAACAGTCCGTTTACTCTAATTGTACAAGCGCATTTGGAATGCGTAGAGTGGACCTGTGATAGAAGCTAATGACAAAGTACTGAGTATCATGGAGCTAGTCTATCACTGCTACTACATGGACGAGTACTCTAATACTTGAGTGTTAGTTGGTGGTCTGGTGAACCTAGAGCTATATTCTTAGATTCACTATAGGTGAGGTCTATCAAAGATCAGCAACCTTGTGAGTTGGGAGTATGGTCTCTAATTAGCTAATATAGACTAATGCAAGATAGTTTCTGTGATTCACCCCCTTGTGATTGTCCAAGAATAATCTAATAATCCAGGGCCCTGGGAACGTGACTTAAGAGTGTGTGCTTCTGGGTAGCTCCCAGTGATAAGCAAGTACATTCGAGTAGTCACGGATTATTGGACTAGTGATCTAAGGATGGTAGAAATCATTTAGAGAGGTGTTAGTACATTATTCCTTTCTAAATGATGGGTGTTACACAGAGGGGTATTTTTGTCATTACACTAGTAGGTCAAAGACATCGCACATGCAAAATTATTCGTGGGGTCAGTGTTACCATATGGTGATAGTTGAAACACTTAGAATGACAAAATATAGCTACTGGGTAGCAGGGATATTTTGGTCATTTTAGCAGCCACGAATAATTTGTCTTTTGGTCCCCAGGGTAGCTCGATGTAACTCATGTATTTTTTAATACATTTTGGCTTGTTGGGTAAATTACATTGAGAGAGAATTATTTAATAGTTCATTGGTTTTAATTAATTAATTGGGCTAACCCAATTAGAGAATTAATTAAAAATGGACTTGGCCCACTAGGGTTTGGCCCACTAGGGTTTCTTTTTTAACCCTAGGGCTCTCCCCATATATATTCTCTCTGTAGTTGTTTTAAACCCTAATTCTGTTTTTCTCTCCTTCACCAAGAGAGGCCACGAGTTCGAGTCATACCTTGGAAGATCAAGAGATCTGATGCGAAGAAGCCGAAGGATCGCAGGACAGTCGACGACTCCACCACGCGAAGAAGCTGTCGCGCCTCCTCCTCCTATCGCCTCATTTCGACCGGTAATCCATAGGAAAAGTAAGTCTCCTAGACTCAAATCAATTCGAGGATAGTTTTGATGCTTAAAACGCTTCCGTTGCATGCTTTGATCCTCGTTTCGGTCCTTCATAGAGATGTCAAAAGTGTTAGTTCTATATAATGGAAAATATATCCCAAGAGGGGGGGTGAATTGGGAGTTGGGTAAATTTTTGATAAATTAAAACTTTAGCTAGTAGGATACTAGGTTTCGAAATCTAAAAGAGTATGTTTCGAAACTGACATCTCTGTTAAGTATGTTTCGAAATCTAACTTACTAGAAGATGTGTTTCGAAATCTACTATAGTATGTTTTGAAACCTTGCTCTCTGATTTGCTTATTTTGAAACTTCTTTACCTTTTAAAAACTGATTCTTTTGAATGCACAGATAACACTAATAATCAAAAGAAATAATCAAGACGCTTGCACACGAGATTTATAGTGGTTCAGCGCCTGCCTACTCCACTACCTTCAAGCTTACCCACTTGAAGGATTTTCAACCACAATCACTTTCACTAGTGATCAACACACTAAAGGTTTTACCTTGGTTCACCCTAAAACCTTACACAGTGAGTTTTTTATGGCTTAACTCAAACCTTCACTACAATGAGCTTTTTAGGGATAAACTAGAACCTTACAACTTGTGAGTTTTAGGCTCAACTCAAACCTTACAACTTTAAACAAGATAAATAAAGTTTTCCTCTTACAGCCCAATGGATTTACGTAATGAAAACGACTTACCAAAACACGGTTGTACAAACCTTCTTGATTTGAGAGTAGCAGAGCTTAGATGAAAGAATGCTTTAGCTTGCTTCTCCTTTTTCACTTCACACAGCACACTTAAAGATGAATACAAAGGATCTTCGTTGGATGCTTGTTAACTATTTTCTTTCACATGTGCTTGTGACTGTAACTTGTGTCTCTTGAGAGTATGAATGAATAAGTGCTTGCTCTCTCTTGTTCTTGGGTGTTGTGTGTGTCTTTACATCTTTAAAGACCTGCTATATATATTAAGAAACAAAGTTCTGACTAAAAATAGCTGTTAGAGACAATATCAGTAAAGTAGGTTTCGAAACATACATACTGTGTTTCGAAACATTACAGAAATAGACCAAGGTTTCGAAACATGAACATCAGGTTTCGAAACATCACAGCTTCCAACTAGACAAAGCACTTAGAGACACAGACAAGTGGGAGACAATATCCTAGAGGAATCTTATGGCCATTGGGATATAAAAACATTCTCCACTTAGTCATTTAAAAAAGAGATTGCAAGGCATGGAGAAATTACTTTAAAAATATATTTAAATGCTTTTTGATTAAAGACACATTCAGCTCCTATGCTACTTGGTTTTGAAAATATTTTGCTGACACAGAGTCAGAGGTTTCGAAACATAGATATGAGGTTTCGAAACATTCTTCAAAAACTTCTTTCAAAACATATGCAATTCAAAAACGATTGAATACTTTACAGAGAGAAACATAGGTTTCGAAACATGATAGGGTAGGTTTTGAAACATGATAGGGTAGGTTTCGAAACATACTTCTTAAAATTCAAGATAGGTTTCAAAATATGATATGAGGATTTAGCAAACATTTAACCTTAGGCTAAGACTATTTTGAAACATCTAGAGAAGCATGTGAAAACAGTGTTTCGAAACATAAACACATGGTTTTGAAACATCATTCATGCATTTGGATTCTTTCAAACATTTAAGCTTTCGCGCCTAAAAACTTTTTATGCATTGTTTCGAAATATGAAAGCCTGTTTCGAAATATGATTTTCTCAAAGATAGATTTTGCATCAAACACATTTTCTCATATACCAAAAAATTATGATACAACAAAAAGGGTTAGGCTATGGCCTAGCCCATCACTGTTCAAAAGGGTCGGGCCAAGCCTGGGACCCATAACGGCGTCAGGGGTGGCCAAAGAATTTGGGCCCACAGCCCGGCTTGACCCGTTGGGACCTTATAGGTTGGGCCCATAAGGCCCTTATAGGCCCGACTGGTTAGGCCCACTAGGCCCGACCCGTTGGGACCTTGTTCATTTATTTTGTTAACTATGTTATTTTTTATTAATTATTGATATTGGATGCTAAAAATTTTACATTTCACAATATATATAAATGTTGTTGCCAAAATACAATAATTAAAATTTGTGATGTGGGGTCCACTCGAGCTCTGTGTTGAGTGAAGTTAGGTTGTCGTAAGAGAGGTCACCTCAAGGGAGTTTGCCACTAGGATGCTCACCGCAAGGGTTTTGCCACTAACTCTTTCACCACAAGGTTCTGCCACATGGCTTCACTACTAGCTCTCGCCAAAAGGTTTTAGCCATAAGGCATCGCCACTAGCTTTTACCATAAGGTTCTGCCACAAAGCTTCGCCACTAGCTCTCGCCATAAGGTTTTGTCTTCGTCGCTAGGTCTCGCTGTAAGCTTTTGCCTTCGCCACTAGGTCTCACCGCGAGCTTTTGCCTTTGCCGCTAGGTTCCCTACAAGGATTTGACCCTGTTGATGCTCAGAAAATGGGTTAGAAGCCTCGCGGGAATCTTTCCTAGCGAAGACCCTCCACTGCCAAAGTCAGTCTCAAATCCCAATGTCTATTCATGAAAACAGTAAATATGCATTCAAAAGTGTCTAGATTTTACCGAAAATGGAAGTCCTCATTAATGTCCTGTAGCTGGGTATTTATAGGGCATGATTCTAAAGGATGCCTGGTGTTGACACGTGTCCATTACTAAATGGGTCAGATTTAACAAAAATAGGGGGAAATAGCCACAAAGCAGCCGCGAGGCTAGGCCTCGTGGCCAATCTGGATGCTGTCGTGAGGCAGCACGCGGCAAGGCTACCATGAGCTGGGCCTCGCAGCCAGCACATGCCTCACAGCAGGCTGTCGCAAGGTTTCCGAGGCTCCTGTGAGGCTGGGCCTCGTGGCCAGCTTAGATTCTGCCACGAGCTGGGCCTCGCAGCTAGTCCATGCCTCACGGCAGGCTGCCATGAGGTTACCTTAATTAAGACTGGGCCTTGCGGCCAATCTGGATGCTGCTGCGAGGCAACTTATGGCCAGCACTTTACGCCTTCATATTTTATTTTCTCTTTTAAAAATCCCTTATTTTCTTGCTAATTTTCATGGCACAACAATAAATAATAACCATCAATATATTTAAAATTTTTAAGCTAAATGTTTTATATATTTAAATTATAAATAAACATTCTCCTTTTTATATGTGCATTATTTTTCATATCAATTCACAAGGAAATTTACAAGGCATATAGAATTTTGAAATATAAAATAATGAAAAAATATTTAAAACTTAAGATAAAAAATTGTTTAAAAAGAAAAAAAAAAGAAAAAAATTGATTTTTATATATGTATTGTTTTGATATTTATATATGTATTATTTTTTAAAAAACATTTAAAAAAAGAAAAAAGGGCTGGGCTTGGTGGGCTTGGCTTACCAGGGCCTGTGAGCTAAGGCCCACGGGCTGGCCCGGCCCGGCCCGACCAGGCCCCCTTATAGGGGGTCGTGGGCAAAGCCGTGTCCTACCCACTGCAAAAAGGGTTGGATCGGGCCCAACCCTTTTAGTAAATGGGCCAACTTGGCCCGTTTAAAAAGCCCGTGGGCCAACCCAGGCCCGCCTTTTTGACATATCTACGCTTGGCCCACCCATTTCCTGGGCCGGGTCGAATTTGGCCCACGAGGGAGGCGGGCCAGGTAATGGGAAATGGGGGCCCAAAGCAGCCCTATGGCCCTTAATAAACGGGCCAGGTCGGGCTATGGGCTTGCCAGGTGGAGCCAAGCTGGGCCATGGGCTTGCAAGCACGGTTATTCCATCATGTAGCCATTCCATCTTCGCGAGAGAGGTGGGTCAAGACATGGGTCAGGTCGCGGACCACAAAGCACTGGCCCCTCACGGCCTGCATTCTTGGGGTCGGGTCAGGCTTGGTTGTTTGCTACAAACTAAGCTTGGGTGGATTGGGCTAGGAGGTGGGTCGAGCCGACAAGCCTATGGGCCGCCCGACCCATTTGCCAACTTTGGGATCTCTCCATCTCCCTAATGTACCTTAAAAGACCTTGAGTGACAATTCTACTAGTAATAAAGTCATACTTTAAGAGAACCTATCTGGGCTTTTGATTCACATGTACTATAATCTCTCCATCGACTAAAATCCCAATCGAGTGAGAGTCATTAACTGATCAAACTAACTAACTCGATATCTATGCCAAAATCTAGTGTGGTGTGATCGAGATGATACATTGTAACTCCTTCTAACATTGGAAACACCTTTCCAATTAAGTGCACCTTAGACAAGGGTTTATGTTCACTGATAGCATGCATATTTATGCTATATTTTGGCATTTCACCTCAGTCTTATTACGCCATTTGAAGTAATTTTTGCTGATCTTTCATTGTTTCTATTTTATTATACTTCAAATCGTCCTTACACTATTTTCTATCTTACTTCTATGGATCCAAGCTTGCTTAGCTTTGAGGAAATATTGGATGGGCTAGAGAAGCAGCTGGAAAAGACTTGAAGTGGCTCATTTCAGACTTCATGAGGGTAGGCCAGCCTTGGGTAATTGTGGGACTCATCTAAAGGAGCTTGGGCTCACTTTCAAGGAGCAGATTTGGGCTGCTCGATTTTGCTGTTTTGGGCTCACTTATTTCTCTTTTGTTTCTTTTCTTTTCTGTTGGGCTAGAGGCCCAACCCTAGCCTTCCTAGCTTTTCCTTTCTTAGCCATGTATTTAAGGCCTCTTAGCACTTATTTCCAGATATGGGAGAGGAGAAAAGAGAGGAGATTCTGGCCGTTTTTCTTGTTGTTAGCATTTTTCTGTTTTATTCATTTTGCTTCCATTTTGTCTTCTTTGCTGCAATGAAAGGCTAGAGCTATTGTAACCGATTGTGTATCTTGAACCCATGTGGAATCTGAGTCCCGGATGAGCTGCAAAAAAACCTGGTTTGTTTGTTTTAATCTTATTCATTTCCATTTGGTTTAGTTTGAGCAGATTTTTGAATGCATGGAGTTCATGGCAGGTTTGTGTGAATTTGCATGGATTCATTTTCTGTTAAATGCTTAAGAGAACAGAGTGTTGTAGCCGGTTGGTATAACATCTCAGAAATGAATATAATGTGTTTGAATGGTTGTTCTTGCATAGCTTCGGTTGGGTTGAATAGAGAATGAATGGTTGCATTTTGTTTATAAGAGATTTCTGTATTCATTTTGTTGTTCCAATCATTCTAATCCTTGGACGGTTGTTGGGGATGCTTTGAGTTTGATATCCGGAGATTAAAAACATCTAACAAGCCAAGATTTATAGGTTGGACGAGGAAGATTTCATAGAGGGGACAAATACACAGCTGGTTGCATTTCATTTACTGATTTTCATCTATCCTTATTTCTTCTGTTTTGTTATTTAGATTTCTGTCAAAACCCCCCCTAAACAAACTGTTGTTTATATTGGTTCTCCATGTGGTAGAAGAAAGTGAGGCTCCTTGTGAGAGATGACCTAGGGTGCACTTTGCTGCAAACTAGAAGAGAGGTATATAGATATCTAATCTAATCTGGAGTGGTTCGAAAGCCGCTGGCCAGAATTTTGGCGTCGTTGTCGGGGACCCAAGTTTTTCTTCTAAAAACATAGGGGACCGACCCTATTTTCTGTTTGTTTTGTTTTCTTGTTTGAGTGTTTGAGCGTTTTATGTTTTGTCTATTTTGTGTGTTTGAGTGTTTTGTCTATTTTGTGTTTTGTGTTTTTTTTTTCTCTCCTAAAAACATAGAGGACCAACTCCTTGTTTGAGTGTTTTGTTTGTTTTGTGTTCTTGGTGATAAGGTTATCAGTTGTTGCTCACAAACTTGAAGAGCTATTCTGTTCTGTTCTTGAGATAAACTGATAGCAAGCAGCAACAGAAAAGCCTTATTTGCCTTTTCAATCTTCTTTGTGTGTGTGTGTATTTTCCTTTTCTGTTTTCTTGTCTCTAGAACTATTTTTGAACAAAGAAGTGGCTGTTGGAGAGGGCTACACGACCTGCAACTGGAAAAGCAACCCTGCATCAACTGAAAAAAAGCAAAAAAGACACACCTGCAGTCCTTCTCTGGTCTTCATGTGCACTGATAGGTGCTGAAAAGCAAGATCACAGCAAGTAGACAACCCAACAAAAATCAAAAAAGGGTTGCAGCAGATCAGGAGCATAACCGTTTGACCAAGAGGATATTCCACTTTTCTTTTTCACCATTTCCTTTTATTTTCTCTCTTTTAACATTCCTTTTAAGTCTTTCCCTTCCCCACCAATCTTCTTTTTCGTTTGGCAGAGAGGCACCAGCAACTGCAACCAAGAGAAGATCAACCACAGCAGCCTCCCATTTGACAGCGTTTTGACCACCTCCATGATAGATAGCGAGATTTAAGGATTGAGCTCAAGATACCGGTTCTATCCTCTTGCTTTCTCATCCTTGATATTCTTTCAATTCCATATGCTACCCTTGATGTTTTCTTGCATATAGAGTGGTTTCTGAGGCAAAATAGGAGGCGATTTGAGGGAAAAGTCAATTTCCCAGTTACTATTCATAGCATTTCACTTGCTCCGATTGAGCTAATTTTTGGTGTCCAAAGAAATCGGGGTGTGAGGATCAAGAGTCACAGTTTTGCCGTGAGAAGAGCATTTTTTAGCCAAATTCCAACGTTTAGACCATTTTTTGGGCCATTTTGTGTTTCTCAGTGGCTAATTTTGTGTGGTTTTTAGTGTTCTTAGGTCCCTCAATGTTTTTGTGTTGAAATTTTGTGAACAATTGCATAAAAAAATCATCTAAGGGCTTCTTGTTTGACACGTTTTGTGTTTTTGTGTTTTTGTGCTTCTGTGTTTTTGTTTTTGAGTTTTTGAGTTCTTGGTATGCATAGGCCATTTTGTGTGCTGTTTTTGTGCTGATCTCTAGTGCATGACCAGGTCTTCTAAGGAAAAATTACTTGATTTGGATCTTGAATTAGAGAACACTCTTAGAAGGCAAGCTAGAGAGCTTAAGTCTCGGGATAGAATTGACCCTAATTCTAATACTTCATCCGAACCTATTCCAGAATTCATCAATATGGCAGATAATGGTAATGGAAATAATGGAAATGACAATAATGGAAATAATGTAAATCATGGTCATTTGGATGGTAGAACCATTAGAGAGCTGGCTGCACCTGATGTGCATTATCAGCCCCTATGTATTCAATACCCACAATTGAATGCTAACTTTGAACTAAAATCTGGACTGATCCATTTGTTGCCCAAGTTTCATGGTCTTGCAGGAGAGGATCCGCACAAGCATTTGAAAGAGTTTCATGTTGTTTGCTCAACCATGCGGCCACAAGGAGTAGATGAAGAGCAAATCAAGTTGAGAGCCTTCCCATTCTCACTTGATGAATCAGCCAAGGACTGGTTGTATTACCTTCCACCAGCTGCTATTACCAGCTGGGATGGATGCAAACGGATCTTCCTGGAAAAATTCTTCCCAGCCTCCAGAACAGCATCAATAAGGAAGGAAATTTGTGGTATAAGGCAAATAAGTGGTGAGACTCTACATGAGTACTGGGAGAGATTCAAGAAGTTATGTTCCAGCTGTCCTCACCATCAGATAAGTGACCAACTCCTAGTTTAATATTTCTATGAAGGTCTAATCCCCATGGACAGGTACTTGGGTAGATGTTGCAAGTGGAGGAGCCTTGGCAGAGAAGACCCCAGCAGCTGCACAAGAGCTGATATCAAAGATGGCACAAAATGCCCAGCAGTTTGGCACCAGAATTAACACTCCTACAAAAGCCATCAATGAAGTCAGTGTGGCTGCCACCATGGACCAGCAGAGGATAGAAAACAAGCTTGAAGAATTATCTTCCATGGTCAGGCAGTTGGCATTAGAGAGAAAGCAACCTCAGCAGCAGCTTTGTGGCATTTGCTCCTTGCCATCCCATATAATAGACCAATGCCCATAGTTGCAAGAGAATAATGAGACCTGTGCAGGCATTTTCCCTGGTAGACCATTCCAGTACCAGCACCAGCAGCATAGCCAATCACAACCTCCAAACAAATATGATCCATTTTCCCCCACCTACAACCCAGGTTGGAGAGACCATCCAAAACTCAGATATGACAGCCCTTCAAATCAACATGTGCAGCAGTAGCCATACCAGAATCAACCATTTCAGCAGAGGTTCCATCCTTCCATTTCCAGCAACCATGCTCCACCACCAAGGCCAAATCAAGCCATGCAACAAGCATCACCATTACCCAAGTCAGAACCTAGCTTGGATGATCTTGTTAAACAACTAGCAGCCAATACACTCCAATTCCAGCAAAAGACAGAAACCACAATTCAAAATTTAGAGACCCAAATAGGCCAGCTAGCCAAAAACATCAATGAGTTAAGGAGTCAAGGTTCGGGGCAGCTTCCTTCACAACCAGTTGCCAATCCGAGGGGTAATGTTAGTGCCATCATGCTTCGAAGTGGGAAAGAAGTAATCATCCCAACCCCTCCACCATCATCAAACATGAAGCAGCATGTAGAGGAGCAGCATGTAGAGGGTAGCAAAGAGCAGCAACCCTCCTCAATCCAAGAAGCCAAGCAGCCAAACTCCAGCTATCAAGAACAAGGAGAAGGAGAGTCTTCCAACAAACAGCCCCTGCCATTCCCACATCGAGCAACTCAAAATAAGAAAAGAGCAGAGGTCGAATTACATAAAGAGATCTTGGAGACATTCCAGAAAGTGGAAGTAAATATACCCCTCCTTGAAGCCATCAGACAGATCCCCAAGTATGCAAAATTTCTCAAAGATTTGTGTACTCACAAGAGGAAGCTTAAGGGGAATGAGAAGGTCAACCTTGGGAGGAATGTTTCAGCTCTTATCCAACCTGCCATGCCAACAAAGTGTAAAGATCCAGGGACATTTTCCATTCCTTGTACTATAGGAGACATGCAATTTAGCAATGCTTTATTAGATTTAGGTGCATCCATTAATGTTATGCCTAACTTTATCTATGCTTCATTGCAGTGTGGTCCTTTGAAGCCAACAGGAGTGGTTGTCCAACTGGCCAATAGAAGTACTGCACACTCCACTGGAGTCCTAGAAGATGTGCTGGTTAAGGTTAAGGATTTAATCTTTCCAGCTGATTTTTATGTTTTGAATATGGAAGATGACAGCACACTTAAGCATGCACCCTTGATATTAGGGAGACCATTCTTAAAAACTACTAGAACTATTATCAATGTGCATGAGGGTACACTTTCCATGGAATTTGCTGGTAACACAATTAACTTCAAGATACTTGATGCCATGAAATTCCTTGCTGAGGATCATTCCACTTTTCAAGTAAATAGAGTTGACCTGTTAGTGAATGAAGCATGTGCTGAGTCTTCTGATTTAACTGATAAACTCCCCAATGTGCATGAGTTCCCAAATACGATTATTTGCACTAATTGTAGTGATGGAGAAAGTCAATGTGTTGCATGCTTAGAGATTGCTGAATTTTTGCATAGGCATGAGTTTGATTTTGATGCTAACATTTCCCTAGTGGAAGATAGTGCTGCTGACCTTGTTGAGCAGGTTGATAGTGCTTTGGAGTTAGAGTTGCAGTCAAATAGGTTAGCCCCCTCTTTGCAGCAGCCACCCACCATTCAGTGCAAGCCTTTGCCTCAGCACCTCAAGTATGCATTCTTGGAGAAAGATGAGAAGCTGCCAGTCATCATTGCAAATAACTTATAGCCTGACCAAGAGAGAAAGTTGTTGGACGTGCTAAAAAAGAATAAGAAAGCAATTGGGTGGACTTTAGCGGACATAATTGGAATCAGCCCATCTGTTTGCATGCACCGTATCTTATTGGAGGAAGGAGCAAAACCAGCAAGGCAGCCTCAAAGAAGACTTAACCCAACCATCCTTGATGTGGTAAAACAAGAGGTAAGTAAATTACTTGTAGCCGATATTATTTACCCTATTTCTGACAACAAATGGGTGAGTCCCGTGCAGGTTGTTCCAAAAAAGACGGGCATCACGGTGGTCCCAAATGAGAGTGCAGAACAGCTGGAGAGTCTGCATTGATTATAGAAAGCTGAACCAAGCAACCAGAAAAGATCATTTTCCCCTCCCATTCATTGATCAGATGTTGGAGAGGTTGGCTGGTAAGTCACACTATTGTTTCCTTGACGATTTTTCTGGATACTTTCAGATTTGCATAGCCCCAGAGGATCAAGAGAAGACCACCTTCACCTGCCCCTTTGGCACATTCGCTTATAGAAGAATGCCTTTTGGTCTATGTAATGCTCCAAGTACCTTTCAGCGATGCATGGTAAGTATATTTTCAGATTTTCTAGAGCATTGCATGGAAGTGTTCATGGATGATTTTTCAGTTTATGGCACTTCTTTTGATGATTGCTTGGTTAGCTTGTGTAGAGTCCTAGAGAGATGCATTGAAAAGAACCTTGTTTTAAATTTTGAAAAATGTCATTTCATGGTAGAACAAGGAATTGTTTTAGGGCATGTTCTGTCTAAGAAGGGTATAGAAGCGGATCGATCTAAGGTTGATGTTATTGCTTCGTTGCCTTACCCCACCTCTGTGAAGGAGGTGCGTTCTTTCCTTGGCCATGCAGGATTTTACAGGAGGTTCATCAAGGATTTCAGCAAGATTGCATTTCCACTTTCCCACCTTCTCCAGAAAGAAGTGACCTTCCACTTTGATGAGCAGTGCAAGCGGGCATTTGAGGAACTGAAGAGTCGATTGATTTCTCCACCCATCATACAGCCACCCAACTGGGAGTTGCCCTTCGAGTTGATGTGCGACGCCTCCAACTTTGCAGTGGGTGCTGTCCTTTCCCAGAGTGTGGAGAATAAATCCCATGTCATAGCCTACGCTTCGCGTACATTGGATGCGGCACAGACTAATTATACCACTACGGAAAAAGAGCTCTTGTCTATTGTTTTCGCATTGGATAAATTTAGATCCTATTTACTTGGTTCTAAAGTTATTATCTTTTCTGACCATGTAGCTCTTAGGTACCTCTTGAAGAAGCCTGATGCCAAACCTCGTTTGATAAGGTGGATGCTCTTGCTCCAAGAATTTGACATTGAGATCAAGGATAAAAGTGGAGTAGAGAACTTGGTAGCCGACAACCTCAATCGCATTCCTTCCACCTCAGATCCATCTGTCATGGATTCCTAGCCTATCAGGGATGATTTCCCAGATGAGTTATTATACCACATTCATGGTGTTGAGCCCTGGTATGCTGATTTGGTAAATTATTTAGTTGCTTCTGAATTACCTGCATATTTTAAGAAGGAACAGCTGAATAAATTTAAGAGTCAGGCTCGGTATTATGTGTGGGATGATCCCTATCTATGGCGCATGTGTAGTGACCAGGTCATCAGGAGATGTGTGCCTAACCATGAGTTTGCATTTGTCTTAAATTTTTGTCACACACTTGCATGTGGTGGTCACTTTGGTCCCCAACGTACAGCTAGGAAAGTCCTAGATTCTGGATTATATTGGCCTTCACTCTTTAAGGATTCATATGAGTTCTGTAAGAATTGCACACGTTGCCAACACACAGGCACTATATCACGTAGGAATGAAATGCCTCAAAAACCCTTATTGTTTTGTGAAATCTTTGATGTTTGGGGCATTGACTTCATGGGTCCATTTCTTGTGTCATTTGGTTATGTGTACATTCTGTTAGCTGTGGATTATGTTTCTAAGTGGGTGGAAGCTAAAGCCACCAGGACTGATGATGCTTCTGTGGTTGCAGATTTTGTTCGTTCTCACATCTTTTGCAGGTTTGGCATGCCCAGGGCCATCATCAGCGACCAAGGATCCCACTTTTTCAATAGAAAGATGGACACCCTACTTCGTAAATATGGGGTAATACACAAAGTGGCGACTCCTTATCATCCATAGACTAATGGGCAAGCTGAAGTCTCAAATAGGGAGATCAAGCAGATTTTGGAGAAGACTGTCCAGCCCAATAGAAAAGACTGGAGCATGAGATTAGAAGATGCGCTATGGGCCTACCACACTGCCTACAAAACCCCCGTCGGCATGTCCCCCTACAGGTTGGTTTTCGGAAAAGCGTGTCACTTGTCGGTGGAAGTAGAGCATAAGGCATATTGGGCGGTGAAGTAATGCAATATGGACATCAGTCAAGCGGGGTCCCAAAGAAAGCTCCAACTTCAAGAGCTTGAGGAGATTAGGATGGACGCATATGAGAACTCACGCATCTACAAGGAGAAGACCAAGGCTGTGCATGACAAGCTTATTGTGAGGAAGACATTCGGAGTTGGCCAGAAAGTTCTGCTATACAATTCCCGTCTCAAGTTGATGCCCGGTAAGTTACGTTCCCGTTGGACTGGTCCTTTCATAGTTACTCATGTTTTTCCCTTTGGTGCAGTTGCAATCAAGGACGAGTCCAATGCAAAGCAATTCACAATGAACGGGCAGCGGCTTAAGCCATTCTACGAGAGCTTTCAGGAGCATACTGTGGAGGAGCTGCATCTCCTCAACGCTACCTATAATTGACAAAATCAAGCTATTTCTCTCTCCCTAATCTTTTACATTTACTTGTCCTATTCTTGATTGGAATTGCATGTTTACATTGAGGGCAATGTAAAGTCTAAGTGTGGGGGGGCAGCATTCTTATTTTAGCAGCATTTTCTTTACCTTTTCATATTTCTTTTTCCTTGGGTCTAGTTGAGTCTGTTTTGCGTGGAAATGCAAGTTAAGCAATTAAGTCTAAAAGAACCCAGCATGATTAGAACTTCAATCTTATCTTCCTTGATTTCAAGTAGACATGGCCACGGTTCATGAACCGCCGGTTCCGGTTCAAGAAATCTTTGAACCTGAACCGAACCGTCCAAGGGCAGTTTGGGACGGTTCGATTTCGGTTCCGGTTCGTGCCGGTTCGGTCAACGGTTTGAGCCGGTTCGGTCAACGGTTTGAGCCGGTTCGGTCAACGGTTCCGGTTCCGGTTCAAACCGATTTTTTTAATTTTTTTTAAAATATTGTTGTATTCAATTTTGGTCCTTGTTCCGTTGTTCGGTTCGGTTTGGTTTCGATTTTTAATTGTTAAATGTAATTGTAAATATAGATATTCTCAACCATATTTTTAATAAAAGACACTACTAAAAATTGAAGAAATATAAGTAATAATTTCATTAAAAATAATTAAAACAACTAAACAAGTATGTAATACAAGTAATTAATTTTTACAAATGTGAAAAATAAAAAATAGAATTAGACTTAATTTCATTAAAAAATAATTACAACAAAAATGTAATACAAGTAATTAATTTTTACAAATGTGAAAAAAAATAAAAAATGGACTTGGATCCTACGCATCTTCATTGGAGTCGGAAGTCGCCGTTGTTGAACCATCATTAACCCATTCGTCAGATGATGATGAATGGATAAGTTCTTCTTGACGTCGCATGTTAGGTCTTTCCCAATCATCGAGGCAAACTTGAGCTTCCAATGATTCTGGAGCCAATCTTGATCTTCTTTCGTCCAAAATGTTGCCTCCACTACTGAATGTTTGTTCAACGGCTACAGTTGAAGCTGGAACTGCAAGAAGTTGACTTGCAATAATTGCAAGAGTTGGAAATGTCTCCTTGTGCCTTTTCCACCACTCCAAAATTTCAAAATTTAAACCTGTATCATCACCAAACTCAAAAACTGTGGTTAGATAAGTTTCGAGCTCCGAATGTGAGCTCGATCTAGGTTTTTTCCTCCTTTGATCTAAAAATTTATGACCCCATTTCATTGGTTGGGAGGAAGAGGAATGCGAAGCCATGGATGGAAATGATTCTTCACTACTAGGAGCAATAACATATGCTTCATATAATTGATTGCATAAAGTTCTAACCTTAGAAATTATAATATTCACATCAATTTCTTCATTATTTTCTAATCCTAACAACGAATAATAGTTAGACAAACACTCAATTAAACCATCAAATTTACACCTAAGATCAAATACCATAGTAACAAGAAAAATTTCTCTCATTTCTAAAACAGCATGACAAATTTCTTCAACATTAATTCCTTCCATTAATACACCGGCCACATTCATTGCTTTTATTAAAAATTGATGTGAAGTTGGTTTATAAAAACTACTAAGTGTATGAGTAGCATCATTAAAAATTCGTAAAATATTCAAAATTGAACTACAAACATTCCACATAGTTGGAAAAATAGGATATTGTGGAATATAATTTGCTGCAAAAGAACACAATAAATCTTTATATTCAAAAGATTGATTAAGTAATTTAAAAGTTGAGTTCCAACGAGTAGGAACATCTTTTGAAAAACGTTTTGGGGTTTGACCATTGGAGGTGCAAAAATGTGCCCATGCTTTTGCAGTTCGAGGGTGTACCCAAATATAAGAAATAACATTTCTAATTGGATCTAAATAAGAATTAAGTGACTTAATACCATCTTGAACACATAAATTTAAAACATGGCATGCACATCTAACATGAAAAAATCTTCCACCAAAATTTGGTTGGCAAATTCTTTTCAATTCATTAATAGAAGCAGTATTAGCCGATGCATTATCAAAAGAAATTGAAAAAATTCTATTAACTAATCTATATTCTTGTAAAATTTGTTGAATTAATCTACAAATATTTTCAGCATTATGACTTTCATCAAAACATCGATACGCAAGAATTCTTTTTTGTAAAACATAATTTTCATCAACCCAATGACAAGTAATACCCATATATGAATGAGTTTGCCAATGATCACTACAAATATCACTACAAATAGAAACATTAATATTATTGTTTTGAAAATATGTTATCAATTCAATTTTTGAGTTTTTAAACAATTTTAACAAATTCCTTTTCAAAGTATTTCTAGGAATTGATTTAAAACTAGGATTAACAAAGTTTTGACAAAATCGAGTAAAACCTAATTTTTCACCAAACCTAAAAGATAAATGATCAATTGCTACCATTTCAGCTAAACCAGACTTACAATTAGCTTCATTATAATGAAATAATTGAGGAGAGTTTGAAGAGGTAGCAAACCCGGATATTTGTGTTTGATCGCGGCTCAATCCAACCTTGAGCGAGTGCTTTGTTTGCAAATGTCGGGCGAAAGTGCCATATCCACCTCCTTGCTTGAATTTGTATACCTGATTACAATAATTACAATATACATCAAATTTACCATCTCCTTTTGGTGTTTTCTTGAAATGAATATTAAAAATATCAGAAGTAGAAATTTTTCCACCTCCCTTTTGTTGAGTTTCACTCTCTTGTGTTTGAAAATTTTGAGTTTCAAACTCAACATTTTCAACATTTTCAAAATTTCTACCTTCACTTGCCATTTTTTTGAAAAAAGTATGATAATAAAAAAATATAATAATGATAAAATAATATAGTAAAAAATTGACAAATATAATGAAAATATTAGTAATAATATAATATAGTAACAAGTAATAAATAATTAACAATATAATTGAATAAATTGACAAATAACAAAATGAGAAGATTGAAGAAATTGAAATTGAAATATTAAATGAGAGACAAAATTGAGAGAATAATAGCTTGAGACTTGAGAGAGAGAGAGAGAGAGAGAAAGTGTGAAAAATGAGTGGGGGAGGGAGGGGTATATATAGATAGGAATCATAGGATTAGAAAAAAAAAATAAATAAAATTGGGTTGCTGCCCGTTGGCAGCAGCCAACGGTCCAATTTTGGACCGTTGCGGGGGGAAGGGGGTGCTGCAGTGCAGCACCCCTCCGCGGTTCCGTGGAACCGCCGGTTCCGGTTCTGCGGAACCTCGAACCAGAACCGGATCGAATTTCGCCGGTTCGGTCCGATTCCGGTTCGGCCGGTTCCGGGTCCGGTTCCGGCCGGTTCGAACCGCCGGTCTGGTTAAATTTTGGCCATGTCTAATTTCAAGTGACTTGGCAATGAGTTTGATTTGATAGATTGATTGGGTAGTCTACAGCCGTGAGGATTTTGAGCTTATTTTCTTTCTTGTGTGTGCATTCACCTATCATGATCTCCACTCTAGAACTTGTTTTGATTCTTGGTTGAGGCTATATTTGTTCATGCATGACTCAAACATGATTAGGGCATTCTTTCTTGTCCCCATTTGGCCATTTTGTTATTGTAAAAAAAAAAAATTAATCAATCCCTTTCGCTTGCCACTTAAGCCATCATTCTTACCCTTCATTTTCGTACACCTTTTTGGACCTTCCAACCTTAGGAAGAGGAATATTAAGTGCATTCTAGAGAGAGAGATTGAATTCATCAAGCAAGTCATAAGGCCAAAGGCCATTTGCATCCATGAAAAAGAAAAAGAAAAGCAAGCAAAGGATAGAATGGTGAGAAGGAGCGTAAAACGCACTCACCTCTTTTAAAAAAAAAAAAAGAATGAAAAATGAAATGAAAAAAAAAATTGATGAGAAAAAGAAGAAAGCAAAGTTGAGACAGAGCGTAAAACGCACTCAACCAAATAAAGATGCAATGTTTTTCATAATGCTTGGAAATTCTATCTCTTGATCTTAGAGTTGCATGAAATATTTTCTCGACCTAAGGCATGTTTTCCTTCATTGTTATCTTTCCACTTCTTTCTTCCCCACATTACATCCCTGAATAAGTCCTTTTGATTTGTGACATGCATGTGACATGGATAGTGGAGATTGAGAAGATAAACAAGCTTATGGTAGTGGAATTGTGATTAGGTGAATTTGAGCGAAACAGTCACCACCACCTCTTGAGAGATTTTTGAGCATACACTTGTCCTGTGAGAGGCTTCTACTTTTGATTTGTCTTATTGAATGAATTGCCATGTCACTTGTTTTCTTGGAAGTAGAGGAAAGATGATCTTTGAATGATGAGTTCTCGAAGACTTACCTTGCATCTGATTTGTGTTTTTCCACATTTTTATTCTTGAGTCATAGAGTCTAGTGTTTTGTCCAGGAGTGCAAAAGTCTAAGTATGGGGGAATTGATAGCATGCATATTTATGCTATATTTTCGCATTTCACCTCAGTCTTATTACGCCATTTGAAGTAATTTTTGCTGATCTTTCATTGTTTCTATTTTATTATACTTCAAATCGTCCTTATACTATTTTCTATCTTACTTCTATGGATCCAAGCTTGCTTAGCTTTGAGGAAATATTGGATGGGCTAGAGAAGCAGCTGGAAAAGACTTGAAGTGGCTCATTTCAGACTTCATGAGGGTAGGCTGGCCTTGGGCAATTGTGGGACTCATCTAAAGGAGCTTGGGCTCACTTTCAAGGAGCAGATTTGGGCTGCTCGATTTTGCTGTTTTGGGCTCACTTATTTCTCTTTTGTTTCTTTTCTTTTCTGTTGGGCTAGAGGCCCAACCCTAGCCTTCCTAGATTTTCCTTTATTAGCCATGTATTTAAGGCCTCTTAGCACTTATTTCCAGATATGAGAGAGGTGAAAAGAGAGGAGATTCTGGCTGTTTTTCTTGTTGTTAGCATTTTTCTGTTTTATTCATTTTGCTTCCATTTTGTCTTCTTTGCTGCAATGAAAGGCTAGAGCTATTGTAACCGGTTGTGTATCTTGAACCCATGTGGAATCTGAGTCCCGGATGAGCTACAAAAAAACCTGGTTTGTTTGTTTTAATCTTATTCATTTCCATTTGGTTTAGTTTGAGCAGATTTTTGAATGCATGGAGTTCATGGCAGGTTTGTGTGAATTTGCATGGATTCATTTTCTGTTAAATGCTTAAGAGAACAGAGTGTTGTAGCCGGTTGGTATAACATCTTGGAAATGAATATAATGTGCTTGAATGGTTGTTCTTGCATAGCTTCGGATGGGTTGAATAGAGAATGAATGGTTGCATTTTGTTTATAAGAGATTTCTGTATTCATTTTGTTGTTCCAATCATTCTAATCCTTGGACGGTTGTTGGGGATGCTTTGAGTTTGATATCCGGAGATTAAAAACATCTAACAAGCCAAGATTTATAGGTTGGATGAGGAAGATTTCATAGAGGGGACAAATACACAGCTGGTTGCATTTCATTTACTGATTTTCATCTATCCTTATTTCTTCTGTTTTGTTATTTAGATTTATGTCAAAACCCCCCCCCCTAAACAAACTGTTGTTTATATTGGTTCTCCATGTGGTAGAAGAAAGTGAGGCTCCTTGTGAGAGACGACCTAGGGTGCACTTTGCTGCAAACTAGAAGAGAGGTATATAGATATCTAATCTAATCTGGAGTGGTTCGACAGCCGCTGGCCATTCACAACCACTACTGATTGCATAATATGTTCACCTCACGTTGGAAGTCAATGGATCCCATTAGCAATCATCTACCTCCATATGTTACTACACAGAGACCACACAGTACATCTCCCACCACAGAAACCAGGTGGTTCTTAGTAAAGGAAAATCCCAGGCACCAACATACAAGATAATTGTCTTGCCTCCAGTCTAAGGACTAGCAACACAATCGAAATTAGCGATAGATCATAGATCCTTTCAACCATGTGATTTATCACTTGTGCCACATTTAATAAATGTTCAACTAACATCCACCCATATATCTACTATATCTATCTCATGGATTATGACATGCCACTCACTATCATTTATCTTTAGTATCTCATACTAATCAAAGGTAGTAACCCATGTTTAAGTCCTAATAGATTAATCATATCTCTCTTTTAAGAAATCTAAGGACTGAGAAACATTTTAAGAAATCCTTAATCTAAATGTCTTTGTCACATAATTTTAACACTTAAGAATAAAACTTTCATCAAGAAATCTAAGGGCTCATTCATATATATAAATTGGAGAGGTATGAATGAATATATGACCTTAAAATATGAAAATATATTTTATTATATTTGCAAGATTTACATCATTAGTTCCATAATACAACTGCTAGACATCATCTAAATCTAGCATTAGGGGCACCAACATTAACAGCAGTATCCCTATCTTTGGACCTGCCAACATCTCTGTCTGATCTTCTTGTAAGAGCAAATAAATATATACTCCATGCGGAAGTGATGAGGACCATAGGAGGAAATGAAGACAAGGAACGAAAAAGAAAAGAATGAGACATTAAAGAAGGCCCTAGTCAGTGACAGGATGAGACCATGGACGTAGGCACATTTGGCTGAACCATGTAAAATATTTATACCCCATATGCATTACATTATTATTTGGTTATAGTACTCTATCTATTTTATTTTCCATAATAAAAGATGAGAGGTAGGTCAACCATGAGTCCCCTCCTCGTGTAAAAGCCCATTGTCCCACGAGTAACCCCAAAACGAAGAAGTGTAAGAGCTCGTCGTCTTTTGAGTAACTCAACAAGAAGGAAAAATAAGACCATTGTCCTGTGAGTTGTAACACCCCACTTTCTCGGGCGTGTCATAACTTGGAAAATTTTGGGCTAAATTCTTTTTGTTTTTTGAAACAATCTTCGCATGCTTAATTTAATCATTTTATAATTCCCAAAATTTCCTTCTACCTATCTAGCATGAGAACATCATACATCTTAAATGCTAGGCTATGTATTTCATCAATAGCGAAAGCAAGAATCGAACCTTAACTAATATTAACCGAAATAAGGTATTACATCATTATCTTTCCAAACGTTCATAATTCCAAGTAGTAGAACTTAAATACATAGTTGCATAATCATAAAACCAACAACATACACTTGCTAAATGCCATTATATGCTTTTTCCATGCTTGCTTCTGCTACATCTTCATACAGAATATTTAAATATTCCAAGGACAAAGTCTAAGTTAGATGATAAATCATTTAAGTAAGGGTATAAAACTTCATATTTCATGCATATATGCAGAATGCAAAATGTCTTCATTTTTTTCGTTTGAGCCGACCAGGCATTAACCACACTTTATTACTACTCTCCATTTTTATGACCTCTTTACCAGGACAAGGTGTCTGGGGGCACCCTTGGTAGAGCAGCGATGTCTGTCTGTACTCTCAAACATATGCGATGCATGATCAATAATATTATTATGAGCATATGCTTATTTCATCATCATGACATGTGAATGCAATCTACATGACATATAGCATAACAAGGCATATCAACATGATAAAACCATTTACATAAAACCAGATCTAGGGTTGAACCACTTACTTTGAAAGCAATTTAACACCAAAACCTCGAAGTACGTGTTTGTAACACCCCATCCCATCGAAGGGCATGCCACTATGCTGGGGTCCATCATACATACATAATCCCTTTGCACTATACATTCCTTATACCTCAAATACCGTATTTCAAAGGGAAACCCACCCAGCAAATCATTCACAATGCGGAAGCAATAATTGAAACCTGATATGGCACATACCTGAATTCACCTTATTTTATATCATAAAGAATTCGTACCATATATTACATCATATCCTCAATACATAAATACATGGATACATGTCTCCCGAGATAATATCTAACACCCTAGGTGCAATCATATGATACCTCAACATACATAGGCAATTCTAAATAAATAAAATACTCGAACCACCTGCTGAATCTATCGGCCACACCATCACGTGCCGTCATCATGTCGCAACCTGCTCCTTACCCTAACTGCAAGTCTCAACTGGAACGTTGAATGTTCCAGGGGCATAACCCATTAGAAGATGAAACTTCTAGTGAGGGTCCATAAATATATATATGAATGCATGATGCAATAACATGAACAACATTTTTGCCCTTAGTGTAACATCCCTGGACCGTAAGCCCGGCTAGGAATCCTAGGCAAATCTTGAACCTCTGCAGGATAAGCCTAACGTTATTCCCTCAACGCCCTTAGGGAATTACGGCTACACTCTAGGGGCGACATCCCATTCCCATGCACAAATATCAATATGACAATAATATCGTGCAATGCAAATATCACGACTTTCAATGCAATATGATAAAATGAATATTGTAATTCATAATAACATGCATATATAACAAACATATTGTGAATATAAGTTCTTGTGAGAATACCACTCACCTTTGCTCAAAGATCAAGACACCTCGAAAAGCGTGCATCGCCTCGATATGCGTGCCCCGCCTCAACTTTTGTGCCAACTCTCAAAATTTGCACCAACCTCATCATCTAGATCTCCTCAATCATAAAATAATATTTAATTACTAAATATTCTCAATATTCCATTTATTTCCTATTTCCTTTTATTTTCCTTCATTTTTCCTTCTAAAAACCCCAATAATTATATCGAGACTATTTCCTCAAATCTATCTTCACAACAATTCATTATATGCTATGAACTTTCAAGGAAAAATACTGAACTTACCCGGATATCGCGTTTTCACGCAAAATGAGGCTCTTTGATATGGAAACCGAGATATCGGGAATCTCAAATCCCAATCTTTTTGCACAAACCTCCATAAAATATTTTTCTCTATTTTTTCATGATTTTTTTAGAATTTTCCAGAAGTACACGCACTCGCACGCGCCCCAACATGCTAGGGCGAGTGGGCGCGTGACCGGCACGCGCCAGTCGTCTTCTCCGGCGACGGCCGTGCCAGCGATCAGGGCTAACTCCACCACTTTGAAGCCCTTGACCAGTCGATCCTTTTGGCATACCTTTGAGGCTGAAAGAAGCACCGGAGCACGGCCAACCGGCCGCTTGAAGTCTCGGATCGGCCGTCCGCCTCCAAACTTCGTCGACCTTCAAAACACCATCAAACCTCCATGGAAATGCTCCAAAGTTTCCAGATCTCTTCTATCTCTCATGGGCTTCAAAAGCCCCTTAATTTCGAAGGCCAATTCATTCGATTTCACGAGCAATTTGAAGCCCAAAAACCTTAAGTTTTGGCCACTTATGAGTGCCTATTTATAGGCAAATCCGAGCAACCCACTGCCTTTGGTCGCCTAATACACCCTCTAAGGAGTCTCAACCTCCCTTAGATGGACCTAGAAACAACCCTTGCCGACCAAGGAAGCCCGTTGCAGGCGCGACCAACCGACCGAAACTTTCGGTCTGTTTTTCTCGATTTGCGGCCACCATAGTGGCTATTTTCGACCAAGCCTCGTGCAACCCTATGGTTGGATAGGCCGAAATCGACGACCAGAGACTTGATGGTCGGATCCCATTGGCCAAACTTTCCTTTAATTGCACTTTGGCCCCTTTACTTTTGGCTATCTCATTTTAGCCCATTTCACTTAACCCCTGAACTTTCCAATATTGCATTTAGAACCCTTAGGTCCTAAAACATCAGTTTGACCCTTGAGGATTTCAAAAATACCTCATTTCGGCCTCCCTCTAGCAATTTCCAAAAACTGCACTTAGGCCCGAATCTTCGTTTTGGCCTTAAACCCATTCGTTTTTTCCTGAAACCTCTGAAGGGTTGTTCCTCATGAAAAACCGAAGCCCCCTCAAGTTTCCGTTGACTTCCAAAAAGTCGTCTGTGACAATTCGGTATTACAGCCTAATTGGCAGCTGCTTTTTTAGCTGTACCGAAAACTGTTCCTGATCTCATTTCTTTTAGCACCATAAATTTTATCTCGGGGTGCTCATTAATGTCATATAATTTTCCTTTGGCATCTCGGCTCCAGGGTACTCTCGGTAGTCGATTCAGACAATCATACGGTAATAAATTACCGTTATACCCTTAATTTATCCTTAAATTTCATTTTTGCCCCAAGATAAATTACCCTTGAGTCCTCTAGAATTTCTCGGGTATTACAATGTTGACCTCGATTGTTGTGTTGGGACCTAATAATCACACTCTTGTTCAAATCTCGATGCCTTAATGATCCTTGGCTATCACATTTATTCAAGATTTTCAATACCTATTTTCCAGAATTTTCCTTTATTTTTCTCCCATTTTCCTCTCGATAATTCAAAAAAAAAAAATATCTCCTCAAATATTTTTTCAAATTTTTCTCCATCATAAATCATAAAATATTTTTCTAAAAATAATAAAAAAATCAAAAATTACCTAGCTCTCACGCGCCCTCATGTGCCCATGCGTGGCCTACCTGCACACGTACTACATGCTCTTAACTTTTTGATTGTCTTCAACCTTTTTTCGATCACCAACAAGACTCTTATCAACGATCTAATCCCACTATCTTGAAGTACTCTTCAAGTCGATCTTAATGGCACAACCCTTAGCCTAAAAACCATCACTAGAGGTGCCTCAATTTGGCCGATTTCATACCAGCTTCGGCAACCCACTCAAAATTTCGGCCAAGCTCGAAACCTATTCAAATGAACTCGAAAACCTCTCAAATTCTCTGGAAACGAGCCTCTAGGCTTGGAGAACAAAAGCCCATTATCCTTCTCCTTCAATTTTTTCTCAAACTCTCAAATTCTCGAGTTTAATTTTTTAAAATTTTCAGCCACCTCTAACCACTATTTATACTCAATTTCCAGCTATGTCGAGCCATCCCTTATTAAAACTGAACCTTTAATGCTCTGATATGCCCTTTAATCACCTCAAATCGTCATGATTTGCCTCAAACACCCTCTCTTAATTTTTCTACAACTCACGGCCATACCCCACCATCTCTCCGTCAAATCACAACCATACTCGAACCATACACACCCCAATCAATCCACCATACCTTCAGGCCCACTTTGGACCCCGAAATGTCCCTTCCGACGATGGCATGGAGGTAATTGGTTGTGCAATGGTGGCCAGCGGTGGCCATGGCTATTTTCTTTAAAATTACATTTTGGCCCCTTTAAATTTCTAAATTTCATTTAAACCTTTCCATGCAACCCCTTGGGTTCCCGAAAATTCCACAATGAACATTAAAATTTTCTCTTTCACATTTTAATGAGATATTTATTTATTTTGACTTGAGATATTACATGAGTAGCCTGACTACGAGGAAGTGTAAGAGCTCGTTGTCCTGCGAGTAGCCCTACGACAAGGAAAATTAAGATTGTTGTCTTATGAGTAGCCTAACAATGAGAAAGTGTAATAGCTCGTTGTCTTACTAGTAGCTCGAAAATGAGGAAGTGTAAAATCCATTATCTCGCAAGTAGCCCGACAACGAGAAGGCATAAAACCCATTATCTTGCAAGTAACCTAACAATGAGGAAGCATAAGACTTTTTATACCACAAGTAACCTGACAACGAGGAAGTATAGTTGTCTAGCAAGTAGCCCAACAATGAGAAAGTGTAAGAGCTTGTTGTCTTGCAAGTAACCCTTTAACAAGAAAGTAAGATCCGTTGTCCTGCAAGTAGACTAACAACGAGGAAGCATAAGACATGTTGTCTTGTAAGTAGACTGACAATGAGGAAGCATAAGACTTGTTGTCCAACAAGCAGCTTGACAATGAGGAAGCATAAGATTGTTGTCTCACGAGTAACTAGACAATAAGGAAGTGTAAGAGCTTGTTGTCCTGCAAATAGCTCGACAAAAAGGAAGCGTAAGATCCATTGTCTCGCAAGTAGCTCGATAATGAGCAAGCACAATATCCATTTCCCCAAGTGACTTACATCACTTTTCCTAGTGATAAAATAGCATAATATATGTTCTCCCTCAAGAAGCCCGACAATGAGGAAGTGTAATATCTATTTCCCTACGAGTCTTTTGGTAACGAGAAAGTGTAATTTTTGTTGTCCAACAAATAGTCCAACAATGAAGAAGTGTAATATTCATTACCCCTCGAGTCGTGCAGGTAACGAGAAACTGTAATATCCATCATCCCACAAGCAACCCGACAATGAGGAAATGGAACATCAATTATTCCGTAAGCACTATATTTCACTACAAGAAAAATACTATTTAGCAACGAAATTAGCGACGGGAAAGAATTCATCACTAATTAGTGATAGGCCAACGACGAATATGCCGTCGCAAAAATTTAGCGACGGAAAGACACGTCACTAAATATTTTTATATTTAGCGATAGAATTAGTGACGACAAAAATATGTCGCTGAAAATGAAGAAAAATGAAAATTAATATACAAATCTTTTAGCGATGGAAGAGATTCGTCGCTAAAATAAATTAAAATTAAAATTTAATTTTAAATTTTTTAGCGATAGAATATTCCGTCGCTATAATATTTGAAAAAAATATAAATTAATATTAAAATAGTTAGCGATGGAAAATTCCGTCACTAAAAATGAAAACTTAAAAATTAAATAAATCCTCTTTTAGCGACAAAACTATTCCGTCGCTAAAATAAATTAAAATTTTAAATTAAAAATATAAATTAATATAAAAATCTCTCAACGATAAAATAAAAAAATTTAAAAATTAAGTTACAAATATTAGCTCTATAATACAAATAATTTTTAATAAAAAAAATTAACTAAATTTAAAAATTTTTAATGACGGGACAATTTTGTGGTTAAAATAGAAGAACATTTGAATTAAAATTAAAATTATTTAGTGATGGAATAAAATTAAATTTATTTCAAACAGCGACAGACATGAGTTCAATAGTGGAGTAGGAAATGCCCATTAGTGGGTACATATTTTTAGTTATAATATCATACTCAAAATTATATATTTAATTAGCTAACTAAATTGTTTACTATGCTACACTCCAATTAATTGTATAATTGAGATAAATAATTTTTTATAATATTCTTAATGTTTTTAGTGAAAAATATAAAAGCAAGACTGCAAAATCTCTTTTACTACTGTTTTCTATCTATATTGTTTTACTCATTTGAACAATGATATAAAATTTTATTCTTTAATCAATGAAAGCATCTTGAAGTTTATCTCAAATAGCACTTTTAAAGAGATGATTGTTTATTTTGCTTTCCTCTTAAGAGACTTGTCCGAGAATATAACTTGTTAAAAATCATTTTTTGCTTAAAGAATATTTATAATTTAAAACTATAAATTAATTAGTAAAATAATTTATATAATTATTATTATTTATAACATAAAAACTATCGATCATTTAAAAAATAAAAGATTAATCTTTACCTCCCATTTTATAATTAAGAATAAACTTGCATACTATTGAAAAATATAGATTGCTTGTTGAACCCTGTGAATTGCACAAAAGTAGGATACTTTAAATTTGGAATTTTATTTATTATTTATATATATTATTTTATGTTTATTATTGAGTATAAAATATATTTTTCTCAATATATATTATTTATATTTTATGATATTTTTTAAAAATATTTGAATTTTTTTTTTAAAAGTTTTTGAAATTTTTTTAAATCCTTTCCCATTTAGCGACGGGAAGATGCCCATCGCTATTTAGTGGCGGGCATCTTCCTGTCACTAAACCCTCCCCTCGCGTGCCCCCTTCCCCATTTTCTCGTTTAGCGATGGGTATCCTCCTGTCGTTAAACATTTCCATTTAGCGACAGGCATCTTCCCGTTATTGAACCCTCCCCCGCGCACCCCCTTCCCTTCTTTCCATTTTAGAGACGGGCATCTTCTCGTCACTAAACAGCGACGGGAAGATGCCCGTTAGTAAACCTCCAAATCGCGCTTGCATGCGTGGCTGCCCCCCTTTGAATTTTCCCTCCCCTCCCCCCTCTGCACTCTCTGTCTCTCCCCTCTTCACTCTTTGTCTCCCCTCTCTTCCCCCTTTCCTCGCCCCCTCTGCACTCCCCCCTCTTCACTTTTAATGTATTGTTTATTTTTTTTGTTGTAGTAGAGTCTTCATTTAGAAGATACGAGCATCACCAAAATTTATAAGGTATTTTTTTTTTCTCTGTGCATTATATTTTTAGTATTTTGTTATTTTAACTTTTAAATGCATCTTTGAATGTTTTTTAGATGAAAAATATCCATGTTATTCATATTTATTGCATGCATATTATTATTTATTTACATTTGTATAGTTGCATATTATATATATTATTGTGTTTAGTGTAATATTATTGATGATTTAAACAAGATAAAAAAATTAGAAATAAAAAATTATTATGTCAATTTTTTTTCAATGAAATATTAATTATACATAAAAAATAAAATGAATATACAATTTATTTTTAAAAATTGTTTTCAAGTAGTTATTTATTAAATATATTATAATAATTTTAAATAAAAAGCATAATATTTGTATTTTAATTAGTTCTCATTTGTATTTTGAAATAAGAAGTACAAATATAATGTTATAAATGTTGTTGTCGAGTTAGTTATTTAGTAAATATAATTTTAAAATTAAAAATACAAATATAATGTTATAAATATTGTTGGTAAGGTAGTTATTTTAATTAATTAATTAAAATAAGTTATTAATTATAAGAAATTTATTTATATATTTATATTAAATAAATATAAAAATTTACATTCAAATTTTAATTTATATATTTATATATATATTTTTATTATTATTATTATTTTATTTACATATTTTTTTTATTTTTTTAATCAACGACGGGTATATCTCCTATCGCTAAAATTTATATATATTTTTTATTTTTTTATTTTATCCGTCGCTAATTTAGCAACGAGGCTTATACTCGTCGCTGATTCCATCGCTAAAAATATATGTCGCTAAATTTTAACGACACCCTTTTTAGCTACGAATAGGTGCTTATCACTAAATTCGTCTTTAAAAAAATATAACGACGTATTTTGATACTTTAACGACGAAATTTTTCATCGCTAAAACGTTGATTTTTTGTAGTGCTTTACTTAACTTGATAATGAGTTAAAAATGGCCCTGCTGAACAACATACCTTGTGCTCCCCAATAATGAGCCACTAGTTGTCCCGCAAGCAACACAGTCCATGCAGTGCAATAGCCATAGGGTCAAATGCTCAACCCAATGGCAAAAGGTCGCAAAATCGTCAAAGGACCACCATGGTAAACAAAATTACCCATGGTTCACCTTGTGATACAATAACTCAAATCACAAATTCAAGATATGACCCCTAGTGGGAAAATTAGCATGGAGAATCATCCATGGTTTGTGGAAAATTCCCAATGTTCCAACGTTGATCCCAGGATAGTATAGATGCATGTATGAGACGAGCACCAACCTCGGACTCAGTCATTGATCTATGTCTAACATTCTTGGGCAGATCTGAAAGTCTTTCCCATAAAGCATGGAGCCATCGGGAAGTCAAAACATGAAAGTGTAAGAATGATTTTAGACTAACCCAACACCAAAAACACGTGAATGCATGAATAAGGAAAAGGAAAGTCGGAAGGACTAATTGGTTACAAAAAATGAAGACCCTCTAAAGATACAAAATTTAAGAATCCTTCGATAATGCAATGTCATCTCAAATAACTAGGAGCAAAGTACCATCCAAGAAGGAAATAACATAAGAAGAAGACGTGGATGAGTGGCCCATGTGAAGCTTTCTCAATTTCAATGAGGTCTCTCAGTCAAAAAAGGATGTGGATGCTAGGAATTAGACCTAAAGCAAAGCTGGACTACCACATGATTAACTTACTGATTTTTGTGGGGTGCCCAAAATGCCGAGAGACATGATATAATGAAAGACTTAGATAAGTTGATAAATTAAAAATTAATTGAGAAAATTGATTCCAAAAGATAACACAGTGATGGGGGAGGGGGGTATAATACTCTTCCACTCGGGATACCCGACTGAAAGAATATGAAGCAATTGTTATGCCTAGTAATCAAGGAAGACCCACGAAAATTTGAGTGGCTGAGTGGTAAATGAACATGTATCCAAGTGGTAGAACTACAAATGATGAGGTGGCTTGCAAATGATCAGATGGCATGAAATGATCAGGTGGCATAAAGTGATCAAGTGGCTTGCAAGCCAAAACCATCCAAACCAAGAAGATCCAAGAGAACCAAATGGGCCAAAAACACAAGGGAAGCTAAAGGAAGCCAAGAACCTACCCATGACTGAGGTGCACCCCACCTGATCTTTCATGGCCTTATCCATTCAAAAGCCTAATAAACTCATTTTTTAAGAAGATCTTGCCAAACAACAAGTTATAAAGAACCATGAAATCAAGTGGAAAAGCCTCTACTTGACCCATGATCAAGTGGGGTGCACCCCACTTGCATGGCCTTACCAACTCAAATTGCTTGAAAAGTTCATTTTGAAAAAGATTTCACCAAGAAATAAATCATCAAAGCAAGCATAAGAGAAAAGAAGGCTAGAAAAAATTACAAGGCCGAGTGGAAAGACCTTTACTCGGCCATAACCGAGTAAAGTGCACTCTACCTAATCATGTTCATCAAAGTTCAACCACCAAATTTTCCATGCCTGACCATGTGATCCATCACCCCCAAGAGCGTCTATTATAGCCAAGAGACCTTCCTGGGGCATCCTTCAAACCAAGCATGTGAGCCTCTTTCCAATACCCTTCTTGGGACCTATAAGAATATTCCAAAATTCCACACAATATGATTGGAATATGCCAAGAATATGTTATCTTAAAAATGTGGGTTGGCTACCACATGTCCTCTCTCTCTCTCTCTCTCTCTCTCTCTCTCTCTCTCTCTCTCTCTCTCTCCTCTATAAATAGAGGAGCCATTTCCTTCCTTAAGGAAGTGGACTTCTTCTCTCAGACTTTATTTTTGTGCTCAAACACTTAAAAATTGACTTAGGCATTAGAAGATTTGCACGAGGACACCACATGCACCCCTAATCGGTTGTTCATCTCAATAGGGCACCTGATTAGCAAGGCATCACATTAACAAGAAGACACCTAATCATCAGGGTACTCGATCAACAAGAGGGTACCTAATCATCAGGGCACTCGTCATTAAGGCATCTAATCACCATAAGACTCTCAAGATCATCAGCTCTTAAACTTACAAGTCTCTTGATCATCAACATCTAGACGTAATTACTGGTCTCTTGATCATTAGCATCTAGACTTACAAGTCTCCTAATCATCTTCGTTTAGATAAGTCTTAGGATCACTTGTACTCAGACTTGAAACTCTTGGGATTATTTTAAGCTAAAGTGTGTTTTTCTGCACTACAAATTAATTGTTATATTGAGGCTGAAAACACATTATATCCAACAAGAAAGACCAAAAATATTATCCTCGACTTATTTTAGATAACTAAGATTGTACCATTTAGAATTTTATAAAAAATAAATTTACTTTGGTGAGAGTTCAAATTCACTAATATTATTACTGTTATAGTCTAAATACAATAATAAATTTATAATTGTAAAAGAATATTTGTCTCGAGTTTCTAGTCTTTGGGAGACTTGTGAAAGAGGAAGCAATTAGGGATGTATGGTGTTTCCTGCCTAGACTTTCTAGTGCTTAAATTAGTCTCCACATAAAAGTGTCGAAAAATAAGATGATTCTAGTATGAGTAAAGTTTTAATCTTATCTCAATCAGATGAATTACCTCTTATTTATAGAGGTCTAAGTTGATAGTGGACGCACGTCTATGTCTTTCGAATAATCTATTCTAGATTTCTAACTAAAGACATTGGATATGGGTTTAACATGTTTTCGAAATCAAGAGAAGCTTTTGAGAAGATCTCTTAAGGATACTCGAGAAAGACTGCCAAGAAGGTCACTTGGGGACAACTATGTCAAAAAAGCCTCTTTGGAGTTTGGGTTTACTTTCTTGAAAATAATAATTATTTATTACTAATGTTTATAAGAAGTAAAAAACACTAGTGGCATTCAATTAAGTGCTTTTTTTTATTACACTCATTTTCATGTTGCCATGTAACATCAAATTTACTGATTTTTTTCCAAATAATTAAAAACTTAAGAAACAAAAATAACCCATAAAGGTGACAGGAAAAATGGTTGAGAAACTACATACGTGTTTCAAACTCTAGATCTGTGATTGTTTTACACCTTGGTGATTTGATGGGAATATCTATGGACGAGAGGTAGTGGAATGCACCAAATGCGTAGCACCGGATTAGTACTCAGTAAATATCTGCTTTGCTGCATGAAAAGGAGGAGCCGACAATACCCGACAGAAAAAGTGATTTGACGTTGTTCAATTCAACAAAAGTAGTCACGGGCGGGCGGGCGGCTAATCGTGCACGACCACATGTGACCTAACGTACGCGTCTAAAATGTTTGCTTGGAACAAACTAACTTTTAGTGACTTGGAAATTCAGTCTGAATTAGTGATTTCGTCGTTATTTCATTAGTTTATTAAATGTCAAGAATTAAATATTTAATATATTTATTGTATTGTATTAGGGACAAGCCTTTTAGAATGAATTTACACGTAAATTTTATATATTTATTTAATATTTAATATTTTTCAATCAGCGCATGAGTACACCATATTTACACCTAAATAATTTTTTATTATATTTGAATTAAATATATTTTCAATATAAAAGAGCTGTTATCAAGAAAATGAGAATCTCATCACGTGTCTGCCGTGGCGGGACAGGAAGGGTCGGTAGGAAGTGATTAAAATGGAATGTTAATGGATGAATTTATTTTGTTTATAAATTTAGAGATATTTGTTATCATGTGTTACCTTTTAATTAATTTAATAGTATTAAATATTAATTACTAATGATAGAAAAATAAAATTTATTATAACACAATTAAAATTTACTCAATTCTAATTAAAATTTACAAACTTTTGCACATTGTGTAGGAGGCCACATAGATAAAAAAGTTCAATTTAAATTTGAACCATATTATTGGTATTTTTTGAATTACATAATGTATTATAAAATAATAAAAATATTCTTCGTATCTCACCGTCTCACCTCACAACTCATCATCAACTTAGATGAGAGATATTTTAATAATGCGTCATATCATTTCATATTGTCTCATCATCTCATCTCACTATTTTGAATAAAAGGTATTTTAAATATTTTAGGTGTATTATATAGTTTAAGGTGTAAATCGTGATATATTAATAACTTTTTTCTTTAAATTTTGAGATTAATAATTAAAAAATTTAATAAATTTAATTATAATTATTTATTAAATATTCTTTAATCCAATCTAGGCATCCATCGAAGCTGACAGGCGGCATTTGAAAGCAAAGCAAGGCAACACGCCTGTAGCCACGTCATAGCCGTCCACGACGATGCCACGCAAGTACAGCTCTGAGCCAGGTAAGCATCTTAATTAATCAAGGTAAGTGGCAACAAAGACTGGTATTATTGTACTTAAAAAGGGGTGAACATGGGTCCTACATGACTTGATTGGTTCAGGTTGACGTCAAGTAAAATCTAATCTAATAACTTTTTTTTTTTATAAATTTTAATTTAAATTAATTCTAAACAAAAATTTATAAATATATTAATTTAAATTATAAAAAATTGAATTGTGTTGGATTGGTCTAATATAACTACCAAGTTGAATTGAAGCGGAAAAAAATTACCTTTCATTAAATTCGTTGCATGATTTATAACTCAATATTTGATATTTAACAAAGCACACTTGCATCTTTAAATTAAAATAAAAAATATGCAAAACTTGAGAAATGTTAGAATAAGTTTTGGAGTATAATTGGGTGAAAAAACAAATGATTGACAATGTGTTAAGTATTTTATATCGAAAGCTCGATTAATGTTATACTAAAAACATTATTCAAGTATGAGAATTCACTACTCGAGCAATTGCGCAGAGAAATTGAGAGCTCCAAAATATCAATCGAGTAATACTGTACTCAAGGTATTTATGGATCATAACGAAATAGGAAAATAAAATTTTTTAATCGTAAATACCTTACAAGTGATCCACACTAAAAACAAACTTTATTCAATGCCAACGAGTATGCCTCTTTGGCCTCCTTGCATCAAAATGCAAGATCTATTGTCTTAACTTTTCTCAAAAGTTGCTTATCTCTTTTTTTCTTTTTAGAGGCAAAGGCAATTACTGGCTTTTAAATAGGGAAGAAAACCAAACCTTACTCAAATTGGGGTTGGAAACCAAGTCCCAACACGTTCGCGACCAACCCATTGTTGGATTGGCCACGCGCACTGAACATGCGATGGGTTGCACTAGGCCGCACGCCTTGGGCTAGACGTGCTGGCCATGTTGGACCTCGTGCGGGTAGGACTCGGGGCCATGCTTAGTGCCACCCCTTGCCGATTTCTATCCTGTTTTTTATTCTTACTCATTTTTTGCATCCCATGGACTTTTTCACAAGTGCTAGCTCACCCCAAAACCCATGAATTCATTCAGATCAAAACATTTTTCGATCCCATTGAATTTACCATAAAACTTCTCTTTATTTGTGTGTAACTTTATAAGTTCACTATGAAGATGGCAAAAGAAAATTAAAGAATCCTACTCTTAATCAAACTCTTCGATTATGATTATTAATTTATGTCATCACATAACCAAAAATTACCATCTTTTTTTAGAGCAAGATTAACGTCTAGCAACGTATCATGTCTCCCATATCATAATGAAATGCAAACGATACTTCAGACGAACCTTTCTGCAACTAGTTCTAGTGTTATTTAATCTCTCTATCATGATGCCTCGGTATGGTTTAGAAGTATGGTGTAATTTTAAACCTCCAATAACTAACATTAAGTGTACGAATGTTAAGTCTACAACTTCTATAGTTAAATTAATAACTCTTATTAATTCTAAACTATCTGTATTGACCAATGACTTCTTGAGTTCTGACTCTATCATTCACATAAGGCATATACCTTTTGAGATCCTACTAAGGTTGATAGATTTCATTTTACGTACTTACATACCTTCGTATAATTCAGATCACATTCAATAACCATCATATTAGAGACTTGCCTTCCTAGACCTCGTATAATGGCATCAAAGCATGACTCTCCAAATACAAGATAACTGTTATACCTCAAGTCAAGAGATTAGTAGTACCTATCGCCACAGAGAACTCCCAATTAACATTTAGTAAGAGTTACCATTTGGGTGTTCTTAAGTTAAGTCATTCAGTGAAATCATTCACCAATGAGCACCTACACACTTTACAATAAAAGATAAACACCCAAAAAGGGGGTGAATTGAGTTTTCAAAAACCTTTTAAAATTAAAGTCTTCTGAGCAAAGGAAACAGATTGATCTTTTTTTAAAAGATGAATATAAGAGATTTTGTTGAAAGCTAAAACTCTTAATGCTTTAAAGAAAAATGATGCAAGTATGAATTAAGTGACAATAACCTTTGGAAGATCAATTTATATTGTTGAAACTGTAAACTTTGAAAATTGGAAATAAAAACTAACTTGTTGAAATAAGGTTGAATGTGCTGAAATGAAAATAAAGAAATGTAAATAATGTAATACACATAGATTTATAATGGTTCGACTCAACCAACCTAATCCACTATCATGGCTCCTTATCAAAGACTTTAACAATTCACTATACCTTTTACAGGCTCATCTATAACCTCATCTTTTCACAAGTGTAGCTGTATCCTTTACTTTTCATAGATTCAGTAGTAACCAAATATAATTGGTTTTTCAAGGTTCAACCAAAACCACTGTCTTTTAAAGGATGAGGTGTAACCACTGCATTTTCAAAGGATCAAGTGTAGCCTCTTGCCTTTTATGGGTCAGGCGTAACCACTCAAAGGTAGAAAAGATTTGTAACGCCCCGTATCTTAGATATCCTAAGATACTAAATTCAGCCTATTTACAACACACAAGCGTTATTGGAATCCTTTATTAGCGGAAGTAATGATCGAACATGAGTAGCTAAACTGTTAGGATTTCTGCTAGTTCAATATAACTCAAACCTGTCATATACCAAAATATCCAAAAACATTTTATGAAATCATAACAGTCTTACCAATACATGAATTTTAGTGATATGATTGCAAGAACGCAGACATACATCGTACATCTTTAAATATCATAGTCGCTATTTACAATCCAACATTTGAAACTCAAGTTATACAACATTCTCACAAAACTTACATTATACTTCTACCACTTCCTTGCCTCTACTATACCCTGCACCTGGAGTACCTAGAACATTTGATATACTTGGGACGTTGAATATCCTAAGGGTATGAAACACCCAAGTTCGATAATGATATTTAAGTGAGATGGTTTAGAAAAGAAGATATATGTGTGTGTATGCAAATATGTCAAATGTCATGAAAATCTTCCCCTCTATGGAAGCCCTAGCCAGGGTGTTACAATCACCCCAGTGCCAACATGTCCACACACCTCCGCCTACTGCATGGCCACATGGTCCCCGACCACACATGTTGGTCCACAAGTTTGCCACAACCACAAATGTTATGATGCATGAAAAATAGAAAGGGTATGCTCAGAACAAAGAAAACATGAGATGTAAGCCACAAACCACACACAAATGAAACTAAGAATGATAAAGATGAAACAAAAACATGTAGGAACCACTCATGTTTAATGGTCAGTGCCTGAGTTGTAACGACCCGCTTTTCGGAGCGTTACTTCTACTTAGAATTTTGGGAATACTTTTTTTTTTTTTCCAATCAATTTCTAAGAACCATAAAATCCCAAATTCCAAGTCTTGCCTTCTCAACTTAACAAATTCAATAAATAGACAGTTAAGACAGGCAATAAAATAGCGACTACGGAAGACTGATCGAACCTGATATAGTGCATAAACATATTACATCACTTAATATATGAAATCGTTCCAAAAGTTGTCCAAACGACATACATGATGATGTCTCCCAATACATTAACTGAATGCCTCAAATATAATCAAAACATGCTAGGGTTTACGTCATTTAATACATCATACATAATAAAAGACATGATAAGTGTGCCACATGCGGCAACATAAATCTACCCTTCCGTTATTTCTTTTCCTTTTGCGCTGCTGGTCGAACCTGGAATGTGGAATATTCTAGGGACATAGTCCAATTAAAAGATGAATCTTCTAGTGAGAAAATCTAAAAACAGTTTATATCGATGCATGATCAGGTATAAAATGTATGAGAAGACAACGAGAACTGCTCTGAAGTGCCTCGTGAACACGTCAGCCTCCTTCAACGAGAGCTTTCTCAATGGCGCACGCATAGCGCCTCTCGGGAGGTCCTTAACCATGTTACTTCGGCCCAACTTCATAGAACTCATGCAAGCACCACATCCGTTGTACCTTAGACTCACGGTCTTCCCCACGAGAGCTTTCTCGATGGCGCATGCATAGCGCCTCTCGGGGGATCTCCGACTGTTGCCCTCGGCCAACAACAAATAGGTACAACAGTATGGCCACATGAATTTTATAAATGCAACAGTTAAAAAGCCAACAGCATATATTTTCAGGAAAATTCAGTTCATAGATGCAACATGATTTCACGTAAGCAATTAATAAGAGTTTACGTATAAGAACTTCACGAAACACATGTCATGCAATAGAAGTATCTCATAAAAGAAATAAAAATAGGATTTGGATTATAGGAGTCTCACGGAGTCTCACGTTGTTGAGTTATCTTTTCGACGGTATAATTTTACAGCAAACGGCCTAGGTTTCTGCAGAAAACACATGTTTCGGTAAACCTAACCTCAAATATTTTTAGATAAGGTTGAAGGATATTAAAGTGGGGGCATAACTAGAAAATTTCATGTAAAAAGGACCCTTAACGAGCTCTCACGCTCCCCAAGAAGTTGGGCCACGCGCCCCCACGCGCGGCCATTTTCCGGCGCGTGTAGCTCACGCGCTGCACAGCAGAATTCGGACAGCTCGCGTCGTTTTCGTATTTCGGCCATATCTCACTCGTTTTAACTCCGCTTCGACCCCCGTTTGAACCTACGCGACCCTCTCTTCCCTCTCTACAGGATTATCAAAAAAAATCGGACTTACCTTGATTTTATGCTGACTGATTTTGGCGAACTCCGGCGAAGACCCGCAACTCCGACGAGGCTCGTTCTCTGCCGCTTCTTCGTCGCTTTCTTCCCGCCTTCTTGCCGAACCTCCTTCTCTCTCTCTAGAGCGAGCTCCTCCTCTTAGAGTGCTTCACTCCTCAAATTTGTTTGGAATGGTTTGAGAAGAACTCAAGGTGCCTATTTATAGAATCCTCCAACCAATGGTGTTATGCCACTTGTCACAATTTTAGCCATGGACTCCAAAGATTCAAAGCCATAATTGAGTGGCTTTTGAAATCCAAAACTAGAATTAATCTAACTTTTGAAATCCAAGCTAAAACCCTAAACTTCTTCCAAATAACACTTTGGCCCTTATTTCAAGTTTTCAACTTTAACATTTCACCACCTAAGCTCATAATTTCATCATTCTTTCATTTGGATAATTTCTCTAATTAGAATTATACCCTCAAACATCAAATTTATCGAGATACTTAAAATCCCAAAATTATTAACTCAAAATTACTCAATATATACGACTTTTCGAAAGCCCCTTACCATCATTTGGTATTTTTAGGGTATAACCTAGCTTAACCGAAAACCATTTCTGATTTGATTTCTTCTAGTGCAATAAGTCTCACCTCGAGTTGCTCATTAAAATTATGCTTTTGTCCTTAGGTATCTAAGCTCTAGGGCACTCCCTGGGACTGATTCGGTCACTTGTTGCATTTCAAACATATTTTTCGGTATTTTAACTCACTTAAAATACGTGGCAATTTCACGAAAATATAGGGTGTTATATTCTCCCCCCCTTAAAAGAATTTTGTCCTCGAAATTTGAAATGTACTCGAAATCATTGAAGGTTAAATAATTATTTCATTTTGGGATACAATTTCTGGAAGAAAATATAAAAATTCCCTACTCTATTTCCATTTCCTCGAACAGATGAGGATATTTCTTCCTAATTGTTTCCTCAAGTTCCCACGTTGCTTCGTCATCCGAGTGCTTTCCCCACTGAACCTTCACTAGCAGAATCTCTTTATTTCGCAACACTTGAGTCCGACGATCTAAAATTGCTCCCGGTGACTCTAGGTAGGTCAAGTCATTCCTTAGCTCAATTGTCTCCACTCGAACTCCGAGGGTTGGATCTGGTACATGCCTTCGAAGTTGGGAGACGTGGAACACATTATGAATCCCAGACAAGCTAGGTGGAAGCTCCAAACGATAGGCCAAAGGTCCGACTCTTCCCACAATCGGATATGGTCCTATATACCTTGGCTTCAACTTTCCTTTACTACTTCCACGCGTCACCAAATGCTGGGGTGACACTTTGAGATACACTAGATCTCCCACCTCGAACTCTAGATCCCTTCTTCTTTGATCTGCGTAAGATTTTTGCCCGCTTTGCGCCGCTCGGATCCTTTCTTGGATTACTCAAATCTTATCAGTAGTCTGTTGCACAAGCTCGGGCCCTAACATCTGTCGTTCCCCTACTTCGGCCCAACAGATAGGCGACCGACACTTCCTTCCATACAAAGCCTCATAAGGAGCCATCCCAATGCTGCCGTGGTAACTATTGTTGTATGCGAATTCCACTAATGGCAGATGCTCCTCCCAATTCCCACCAAAATCAAGGACACAAGACCTCAACATGTCTTCAAGTGTTTGAATGGTTCTTTCCAATTGCCCGTCCGTCTGCGGATGATAAGCTGTACTCAATTTCAGCTGAGTCCCCATGCATTCCTGCTAACTCTCCCAAAACCTCGAGGTGAATCTCGGGTCCCGATCTGAAACTATACTTACCGGCGCACCGTGGAGTCGGACTATTTCCTTCACGTACTGCTCGGCAAATTTTCGTACTGGTTGATCCATCCTCATAGGTAGGAAATAGGCTGACTTTGTCAACCTGTCTATCACCACCCAAATGGCATCATTGCCCCTTCGGCTCTTCGAAAATCCTGTCACGAAATCCATCGTGATATGTTCCCATTTCCACTCGGGAACTTCCAAAGGTCTCAACAACCCTGCGGGTTTCTGGTGTTCAATCTTTACCCTTTGGCATATATCACATTGTGCCACCCTCCTTGCCACGCTGGCCTTCATCCCAGGCCACCAGTAGATTTCTCGAAGATCTTGATACATCTTTGTGGCTCCTGGGTGCACGGTATACTTGGCTCTGTGGGCTTCATCCAAAATTTTCTGCCTCAACTCCCGAAGGTTTGGCACATACACTCTACCCCGAAACCTGAGAATGCCATTCCGTATCTCAAAATCCGAACTCTTGGGCTGGCCATGCTTGTCTACCCATAAATGAATACGTCTGTCACTTCCACTAGCCTCCCGTATCTCGTTCTCTAGATCCAGCCGAACCGTTAGGCCAGCTACTAGAACAAATGATCCCTTTGGTACTACACTGATCGTCATCAGGCTAAAAGCCTCTAACAATTGCCACTCACGGGCCATCATCCTGGCCATAGTAGGCACAGTCCTACTCAAAGCATCGGCCACTACATTGGCACGCCCCGGGTGATACAAGATGGTGCAGTCATAGTCCTTCAGGAGTTCCATCCACCGTCGCTGCCTCATGTTCAGCTCTTTCTGCGAGAACACATACCTCAGACTTTTGTGGTCTGTGAACACATCAAATGTCTCTCCGTATAAGTAGTGCCTCCATATCTTCAAAGCATATACTACTGCTGCCAGCTCCAAGTCATGCGTTGGGTAGTTCACTTCGTGCCTTTTTAACTGGCGGGATCCATAAGCGATCACCCGACCATGCTGCATTAATACACAGCCTAAACCAACCTTCGAGGCATCGGTGTATACAACATATCCACCGGGCCCACTAGGCATTGCCAGAACAGGTGCCGAGGTTAGTCTGCTTTTGAGTTCCTGAAAACTTTCCTCGCACTTGGCAGTCCATTCAAACTTGACTTCCTTCCGAATAAGCTTCGTCATAGGTGCAGCTATCTTCGAAAATCCTTCCACGAATCTTCGATAGTAGCCTGCCAATCCCAAAAAGCTTCGAACTTCACTCACACTCGTCGGTTGCTTCCATTTTTGAATGGCCTCAATTTTTGCCGGATCCACCGAGATCCCATCGGCTGAGATCACGTGTCCAAGAAATGCAACTTGAGATAGCCAGAACTCGCACTTCGAGAACTTGGCATATAATTGATGTTCCCTGAGGGTTCCTAGCATTATCCTCAAATGCTCCTCGTGCTCGCCCTCATTCAAGGAATATATCAATATATCATCAATGAACACGATCACAAACAGATCTAAGTAGGGCCTAAACACCCTATTCATAAGATCCATGAATGCTGCTGGAGCATTTGTTAATCCAAATGGCATTACAAAATACTCAAAATGGCCATACCTTGATCGAAATTCCATCTTTGGAATATCATGTAACACCCGGTGTTACAGGTGTTAAAAGAATGAGGAAATGAAGTGAGAAAAATTCCAAAAATGCCCTTGAGAAGGTGATGGACCCTTGAGATTGAGAATGCCCATGGGAAGGGTATTTTGGTAATTTGGATAGTGAAATCCAATGAAGGGTATTTTGATAAATTAAAAATAATTCCTATGTGGAATTAAGTGTGTAAGTGAATAAAAATCCCAATTTGGTAATTATGAGGAGATATATGGGATTAATAAATTCACAAAGATTATATAGGAATTTTGGAGTGATTCCATAAAGAGAATTAAATTTTGGAAATAGGGAAAATGGTGGATATTAAAATTATTTGAGGAGAATAATTATATTTTTCCCTAAATTGTGAATTAATGTGGTAATACCACTTGGAGAGATGAGATTAAATTTGGAAGCCAAGTTAGTGTCTTGTTGTGACACTTGGCATTATGTGGTTCAAGTATAATTGGGTGAATTAATTAAATGCAAAAGAAATGTTAAATAGTCTTTCAAGCATTTAATGAGAGGCATGATTAATTTGGATTAAAGAAAATCCAAAAAGAAATGGTAAATGGTCACCATTAATGCCTTGGAAAATATGAGAGTTAAATAAATCCAAAGGAAAATGGGAAATTAGTCTCCCATTAATGATGGAAAATTTGTGGGATTTATTAAATGTGAAATAAATGTATTATGTCTCTCAAGTTGATGGATGAAAATGGTTCAATTAAATTAAATGGGATATTATATGATATTAGTCTTTCAAGATGATAGCTTGAAAATAGTCCCATTTAAATAAATGAGAAAGAAATGGGAATTCAAGATAATCCAAGGGTGGAGGATTTGTCTTGAAAGTGGAATTAAATCCAATGAATGAAATTAAATCCTTTAAGTGGGCAAGGATTGCCAACATAATTTAAAAGTGTGTTTTCTCTAAGAGATAAACCTTGTTCTCTTGAAATCAATGGTTGAGATTGAGATTCTCAAAAGCACATGGATTGTGCTTGTAATGAATGGCTTGGATGCATTCTTGAAATGTGGGAAAACTAGTATAAAAAGGCAAGTGTGGGAGACTTGTCTCCCTTTTGGCCATTTGTAGAAATGAAGGAGAAAGGAAGAAAGAGAGAAGAAGAAGTCTCTCATGGAGGAAAGAAATGGAGAAGAAAAGAAGAAGAAGTTAAGGTAAGCTTTAATCCTTCTTCTCTCCATTTTAGTATACTTGAATGTAAAGTGAGTGGTTTGTTGAAATGCCATTTTAGATGGGGGAAAATGAAGATGGAAGCTCTCTTGAAATGGAGATTTAATATTCAAGAAGAGGTAAGGGATGGCCCCATGGGAGGGTGGCCTTGCAATGTGTTATAAATGTGTTTCATAAATGTATATGTTGCATTTAGCATGTTCTTTTATGTTCATGAGACTTATGGCCATAGGTTAGTTTGAGAACATGGTTGAAAGGGTGGGTTGATGCCTCAACCTAGGCGGGTTGTGAAGGAAAAGAAACCTAGCCACATTTGCATGCATTTGGCATCATATAACTTGTTATGTTCATATTTATTTGTCATTGCACCCTTATTGAGCTTAATGGCTCATGAGGTTTTTACCCTCACATGTAGGTTGTGAAAGCATGGTAAAGTCAAGACAAAGTGAAAGGACATGGGGAAAGCATAGAAGAAGATTCAAGTGTATATATTTGGCTTATGGAAGCCTATCTTGTTATGATTGATTTATAAAATGTAAACTTGTTGGTTGGTGATGGCTTATTCAAGCCTAAGATCATGTATGTAATTTATATTTTAGGATGTTTGATTTTATTGTGAAATGAGGCTTTGGCTTAAGGCATGTTGAAGCCTAGGTTGGATGAAAGCCTCATTGTTAGGTATGTTGTGTGAAGCAACTAAGATGTATGTTATGGAAGCATTGAAAGTTGGATTTAAGCCTTGATTATGGAGAATTAGAGGCAAAATCAAAATAAATGAGAAGGATTTTGATTATTATGAATTCTGGAAAAATTGGGTTAGGTGACCCAAGAAGAAGAAAAAAAAAAAAAGGGATTTTTCGGGCAATTTGGGAGAAAATGCCAAAAATTTGAAAAATTGAAAATTTGAGTTTTTCCTCCAAAATTAGTAATCAATCAATGGATTGATTTAAATGGTGAATTATGGAGCCCGGTAAAATTCTTTGTTTGGAAAAGAATTAAATAAAATTTGAGAAAATAGCGATTGGGCATCGGAATGAGATTTCCTCTTTAACCAATGCAGTGTGGTTTAAAGCCCAATTCTGCTAGTAAATCCTGGGGTTTAAGAAAAGGAGAGGACGAGCCTAGTTCCCACCTAGGACGTTTCTTATTGAAACATGGTCCGCCCTTCGCCAAAGACCGGGCAGGTGGATAATTTGGGTAATTATTCACGAGTAACACCCGTAAGTGGGAGCGGGGCGTTACATATCATCAGGCTTAATCCTCAACTGATAATACCCAGATCTCAAATCAATATTTGAGAACACCTTTGCTCCCTGCAGCTGGTCAAACAGCTCATCTATCCTTGGAAGAGGATACTTGTTCTTTATCGTGGCCTTATTCAACTGACGGTAGTCAATGCACATCCTTAGACTCCCGTCCTTTTTCTTTACAAATAACACTGGCGCTCCCCACGGCGACGTGCTAGGCCTAATGAATCCCTTATCGGTCAACTCCTCAAGTTGGGTCTTCAACTCTTTCATCTCCGCCGGAGCCATCCGGTATGGCGGGATTGATATTGGTTGGGTCCCTGGTATAAGCTCGATTGAGAACTCAATCTCCCGAAGTGGTGGTAGTCCTGGTAATTCTTCTGGAAATACGTCCTCGAATTCTTGTACCACTCGCACCTCATGAAGCTTCCATACCTCCTTTGCTTCTATCTGAGCATAAGCTATGAATCCCTGAGCTCCTCGGTTCAACCACTTCATTGCTTTCATTGCTGAAATCATCTTCCCAACCTCAGGGTCACCTTGCCCCCGAAATTTGACCCACCCTCCCTCGGGTTTCTGAATGGTCATTACTTTCTTTCGGCAATCTATTTTAGCATCATACTGGGATAGAAAGTCCATCCCAAGGATCACATCAAAATCATACACTTCTAATAAAATCAAGTTAGCCTGAAATCGATTATCGCCCAAATTAATCTCGCATTCCTTTACCATTTTAGAGGACTTCATACTTTTACCCATAGGCGTCGAAATCACCATTAGACACCCTAAAGGTTCGGTTTCTACCTTCAAACTTTCAGCCATTGCATGCGATATGAAAGAATGAGTAGACCCTGGATCTACCAATGCATGCACAGAAGTACCCAGAATGAAAACAGTACCTTGAATAACTGCAGGATTGGCCTCTGCGTCCTCCTTGGTCATATTGTATACTCGCCCCTGTCGAGTCCCTTTTCCACTTTCAATCTTCAGCTGCTGCTCTTTCTTCTTTGGGCAATTCCAGGAGATGTGTCCGTGCTCGTTGCAGTTGTAGCAAACCACGCCCCCAGGTGCTGCTGTTATGGCCTTATCTTCTCGGGCCACATTCTTCTGGCAATTTCTATAGACATGTCCGGGCTGTCCACAGTTGTAACAAATGATGCTTTGGCCATTGCACCTCTTCCCCGGGTGCCTCTTCTTGCATCTAGGGCATGCCTTACCCGTCTTAAAAATCTTCCCATCCCGAGTTTTCAAGTTCGGGTTTGTTTTCTCTGTCGGTCCGCCACTTTGAACTGTCATGGCCTTCAGCTCCGCTACTCGCGTCATGTTCTCTTCAGCTGTCATAGCTTTGAAGACTATGTCTGCATAAGACTCCACGTGAACAAGACCCATCAGCTGTTGGAACTCGATTTGCAAACCTTGCAGGAATTTTCGTCCTTTCTCCACATCATCCATTCCGTACAGCGGCATATACTTGATTAACTGCAGAAATTCAGCTTCATATTGGGCTACTGACATGTTCGGCCCTTGGCGCAGACTCATGAACTCTCGAGCCCTTGCTAGTTTCCAGCAAGTGGGAAAGAACTTCGCATTGAACAATTCTTTAAAGCGATCCCATGACATCTGGGGTGCCGACCCCTGAGATCCGGTCACACTAGGTATTGACCGCTGCATGGTCTTCCACCATTGGGCTGCTTCTTCTTCCATCATATAGGTCGCACACTCGACCTTGTCTTCATTCGGGATCCTCAACCTCAGGAGGATCTTTTCAGTCTGATCCAACCAGTACTCACTGATAGTAGGATCATCCGTCGGCCTTCCTCGAAATGCTGGCGGATTTTGTCGAAGATATCTCTCCACGGCATCTGCTCTTCTTTGCTCGGGTTGCAATTCTAAGATTTGCCCTGCCATTCCTTCTAGGATCCTCTCGATCCTATCCAGCCGACTATCGCCAAGATCGGCATCTCCTTGCCTTCCCACACCATCTCTCGGATGGGGGTTGGTGTTGCTTTCCTCGCTATTGCCTCGTCCGCGCCCAGTCCTTCTTGTGTTCACCATCTTGCAAGAAGAAAAAGGCGGATCGCCATTAGGCATGGCAAAAATTAATTCTAAGAAGCAACAAATAAAAATTCTGACCTAACTTGGGTCCTATGCGGTTGCCTATGGCATAACCTAACCACATGTCCCAATCTAAAGATCGTACCTAGACTACGTGTCTTTCTTACACGTATATACTATTTCTCACTTACCCTCAAATTTGAATAACCTTTATTAGGTTTATTATGCATTCCTTTCTCTCGAATCAGATTCTTCCTACTTCCGCTCTGATACCAACTGTAACGACCCGCTTTTCGGAGCGTTACTTCTACTTAGAATTTTGGGAATACTTTTTTTTTTTCCAATCAATTTCTAAGAACCATAAAATCCCAAATTCCAAGTCTTGCCTTCTCAACTTAACAAATTCAATAAATAGACAATTAAGACAGGCAATAAAATAGCGACTACGGAAGACTGATCGAACCTGATATAGTGCATAAACATATTACATCACTTAATATATGAAATCGTTCCAAAAGTTGTCCAAACGACATACATGATGATGTCTCCCAATACATTAACTGAATGCCTCAAATATAATCAAAACATGCTAGGGTTTACGTCATTTAATACATCATACATAATAAAAGACATGATAAGTGTGCCACATGCGGCAACATAAATCTACCCTTCCGCTATTTCTTTTCCTTTTGCGCTGCTAGTCGAACCTGGAATGTGGAATATTCCAGGGACATAGTCCAATTAAAAGATGAATCTTCTAGTGAGAAACTCCAAAAACAGTTTATATCGATGCATGATCAGGTATAAAATGTATGAGAAGACAACGAGAACTACTCTGAAGTGCCTCGTGAACACGTCAGCCTCCTCCAACGAGATCTTTCTCAATGGCGCACGCATAACGCCTCTCGGGAGGTCCCTAACCATGTTACTTCGGCCCAACTTCATAGAACTCATGCAAGCACCACATCCGTTGTGCCTTAGACTCACGATCTTCCCCACGAGAGCTTTCTCGATGGCGCATGCATAGCGCCTCTCGGGGGATCTCCGACTGTTGCCCTCGGCCAACAACAAATAGGTACAACAGTATGGCCACATGAATTTTATAAATGCAACAGTTAAAAAGCCAACAGCATATATTTTCAGGAAAATTCAGTTCATAGATGCAACATGATTTCACGTAAGCAATTAATAAGAGTTTACGTATAAGAACTTCACGAAACACATGTCATGCAATAGAAGTATCTCATAAAAGAAATAAAAATAGGATTTGGATTATAGGAGTCTCACGGAGTCTCACGTTGTTGAGTTATCTTTTCGACGGTATAATTTTACAGCAAACGGCCTAGGTTTCTGCAGAAAACACATGTTTCGGTAAACCTAACCTCAAATATTTTTAGATAAGGTTGAAGGATATTAAAGTGGGGGCATAACTAGAAAATTTCATGTAAAAAGGACCCTTAACGAGCTCTCACGCTCCCCAAGAAGTCGGGCCACGCGCCCCCACGCGCGGCCATTTTCCGGCGCGTGTAGCTCACCCGCTGCACAGCAGAATTCGGACAGCTCGCGTCGTTTTCGTATTTCGGCCATATCTCCCTCGTTTTAACTCCGATTCGACCCCCGTTTGAACCTACACGACCCTCTCTTCCCTCTCTACAGGATTATCAAAAAAAATCGGACTTACCTTGCTTTTATGCTGACTGATTTTGGCGAACTCCGGCGAAGACCCGCAACTCCGACGAGGCTCGTTCTCTGCCGCTTCTTCGTCGCTTTCTTCCCGCCTTCTTGCCGAACCTCCTTCTCTCTCTCTAGAGCGAGCTCCTCCTCTTAGAGTGCTTCACTCCTCAAATTTGTTTGGAATGGTTTGAGAAGAACTCAAGGTGCCTATTTATAGAATCCTCCAACCAATGGTGTTATGCCACTTGTCACAATTTTAGCCATGGACTCCAAAGATTCAAAGCCATAATTGAGTGGCTTTTGAAATCCAAAACTAGAATTGATCTAACTTTTAAAATCCAAGCTAAAACCCTAAACTTCTTCCAAATAACACTTTGGCCCTTATTTCAAGTTTTCAACTTTAACATTTCACCACCTAAGCTCATAATTTCATCATTCTTTTATTTGGATAATTTCTCTAATTAGAATTATACCCTCAAACATCAAATTTATCAAGATACTTAAAATCCCAAAATTATTAACTCAAAATTACTCAATATATACGACTTTTCGAAAGCCCCTTACCATCATTCGGTATTTTTAGGGTATAACCTAGCTTAACCGAAAACCATTTCTGATTTGATTTCTTCTAGTGCAATAAGTCTCACCTCGAGATGCTCGTTAAAATTATGCCTTTGTCCTTAGGTATCTAAGCTCTAGGGCACTCCCTGCGACTGATTCGGTCACTTGTTGCATTTCAAACATATTTTTCAGTATTTTAACTCACTTAAAATACGTGGCAATTTCACGAAAATATAGGGTGTTATATGAGTAGGAAGGTGAGTCCTACGACATCGAGTGGAAGTGTGGGTTCCACAGGAGTGGCAAGGGTGATTTCTGATGGGTGGAGTTTAAATTGAGGCGATAGTCGATGATTGCAAGTGTGGTGCCTAGAGGAAGGTTATGTTGGTTGTGAGCCGAGCGATCCGGCTAAAGCTAACCAGGTTGGTTAGTTGAAAGTTCAAGGCGAATTTAAGATGTTGCCAATGGGTAAAGAGAGCTTGAAAGAAGAGCTTATGGGACGAGATTGATTTCCAGGAATGGTGTTGAGGTGCTGAAATCACCTAATGGTTGTAAGCGATACAACTAGAGGGATGCCTCAGAGTGTGGGCAATTGATGAGATTTAACCTCGTGGTTTGGGGTTAATGGGTGTGAAAGAAAGCAGCTAGTGGAGTCGATTGGTGATTGGCTAGGGATAGCCGATGGTGACCAAAGGCGCCAATTGGTGATAGTACCAGTGGTGAGCGGCTGCTGGCCATGGTCGTGCGACATCGTGAGAATAGTCGATCAGTGGCGTAGATGGCTCTAGCGTCGTGGTTGCGATTGGATGTGGTGCCAAGCAATAGAAAAAGGTCATCTTAGCCGATAATGGTGACATTAGAGCCAATGTGGTCATTCACCGAGTGGTGTGAGCTGACTGTAGCGAAGGGTATAAGAAAATATGGGAGAAGCCAAAGTTTTTCAAGGGATTAGTAAGCCATCCGAGAAATGTCAAAGTGGCAAAGAAAGGCTAATCTAAGATTAGGGTTGTACAGGTCAAGTTGGCCTGTAAGAGTGAGATGTAATGACTGTGGAAGGAAATTCATTGTTACCCTGGTATGTCATGGTCAAGGAGGATAAGGGGAACCATTATGTATGGTTTAAGTCAGGTGTCTATTACAAATTGAGAATGAACCTGATTTAAGATGGTCGAAAGTTTTTGTGCCCCTAGAATATGAAGCTCTATCGAGAAATGGCAAAATTTGAAAGGTCCCAATGAAATTGAAGCTGGGCGAGTGAATTTGGCTAAAAGACTGCTACAAGGGTAGGGGTGTAACCATGTTAGCTTGTTATGGTATGGGACCAAAGGCACGAGTCATCCTACAGGTGCGGTGCAATAAGTGATTATGCAGATGGTAATAAGCCAATCACTTGTGCCACGCACCATGGGTGATGATAAGGGTCAGTTAATGGTTCCAAGCCTTTAAGCCCAAATGGTAGGATCCTTGACTCGCGGTAGGGTTTAACAGCCAAGGTAAGGCCTAGCATGGGATATGATTGTAAAAGATGAAATGGGGTAGAGAATTGAAGAGGGGTTGCTTAGTGAAGAGTTCCCTGGAATGGGTATGAGACCCTTACTAGTGTGTAATATCGGCCAGAAAAGAAGGCCAAAGTAGTTTGTGAGCTTATGCGAAAAACTCCTAGTTGGGAGAAGGTTGTGGCTCATGCAGGTTTAAGCTTGAGGTGAGATTGTGATGGTGCGTGCATCGCCAAGCTCGAGGTGAACTCGGGCAGTGCACGTATGGTTGCGAAATAGCCTGGCATGGTGTTGGGTGTGTTGATTATGCATAATCGTACCGATAAATGAGGGTCGGTTGGTCAAGGTAGAAGACCATGTATGAAATGGTCGAAGTTGGCTAGGTGGGCTAAATGGTTGCTTCCGATATAGTGCTAGCATGGTTAGTTGATCGGTAATGAGAGGTTGTCATGAGGATCGACTCAAACTATGCATGCTTGTAATAAATGGTTGTATGTCATGGTGGAATGGGTGTCTGAGTGTCTTGTGGGTACTAGAAGTGACATTGCGGCGGGTGGTCAGTGCTAAGATGTTGCTGGTTGGACCAACGTAAAATCGTGGTCATGTGTGATTGGCAGTGAGAAACGTTGTAGTGTGTGATCGACATAAAATCGTGGTAGACTGATCAATGATGCAATGTTAGCGTATATTGGTTTCTGTTGGTCCCTTAACACACACAATGGCCACTTAAGAGGGGGGTGAATTGAGTGACTAAAACTAATTAAACCAAATTCTTTCCTTTTTAAAAACTCTTGAGATTTTGATATACACAAAATACACTTGTTATAAATATATATGTTGTTTGGAAATGATAACAATATAAATACACAAACAACCACAATAATCAACACAAGAGATATAGTGGTTCGGTGTCTCCAACACCTACTCCACTCTCTCAAGGTCAACCCGTCACTTGAGCTTTCCACTAAAACTACACCTAGGTTTTCCACCAAGTTCACCTAGGAAACTTTTACACAATGCCTAGGTTTTTCCCTTAGCTCACCCCGGAAACTAATACAACAAAACACACCTAGATTATTTGGGCTCTAGGAGGCCACTCACAATCCACAATAAATATAAATAATCAATCCTATGTCTAACACACTTGGACTAAAATGGATACCAATATAAGAACAATATACAAGACAAATATGCAAATATAATGATACAATTTTTACCAACTTGGAGAGAATATCTTCTTCTCCTTTGCCTTGGGCTCCAATGGATATATCTTTGAGCTTGAGCCTTGGATTGCTTTGAAATGAATGCTTGAGAGTTTGGAAGTGCTTTAGGATGATAGATCTTGATTGTGCATTTGCCTTCTCCAAAAATCCCACCTTGATATTTATAGTAGAGCTTCCAACGGATCTATAACGGTTAGAAAAAATTTGACCATTGGAGCTGAGAGTCAACTTCTCTAAAATAGGAGTCGACTTCTGTAATGCTAGAGTCGACCCTTTGAAAAACACCAATGTTGCTAAGTCGACTCTGCATCAACTGCTCTCGGTTGGGTCGCCTCTCACTTTGTAAGAGTCGACTCCAACTGAAGGGGAGTCAACTCTAGATATATAAGAGTCGACTTTTAGGCCAGATTTTATAGAAAATGGATTTTAAACATATTGCAATTGTTTGAAGGCATAATCCATATAGCATGAATACACTATAAGTTATTTCCATTTTAGTAAATGTCCTCATTTTATTTTATTTATATATTTACCTTTCATATACTTTAATATATAAATGTAAATAAAAAAATACCCCCAATTTGGATTCAATAAAAATATCCAAAAAAACAAAATCCAAATATATAAGAAAGTAGATTTTGGGTGCTAATACAAAATCAAAATTTAACGATTTTACTACCCCCAAAATAGATACTTTCTATTTCTTGAAAAATTCGTTAAAAATTATTTTAATATTAATGAACATTAACTATGAAAATACTGGGAGTTAGTTTTTCAAAAAGAAAACATTTTCTTATATGTTCCCTTATAGCTTGCTAATATTCTAGACTTAGAAAAATATCATTACTTGGTTTATTTTGATACACAAAATACTATAATATTTAAGATATATCAAAAATACATTAGGAATTTTAAATATACCAAAAATAGTTTTACTAAAATTATATTTTTTAATCATCAAAACACACAATAAGTTGATTGGAGCAATTTGGCTCAACAATTTCGACTGAGGGGAAAATGGGAAGTGGACTGCAAAGTGATGCTTCGAGGAAGAGAAAATCCATCAGGAGATGGTTATCGTTGCAGTAGGTGTAACGACCCACTCCCACTTACGGGCGCCACCGGTAAATAATCGACCGGATTACTCACCCGACGAACCACAACTGAAGGGTTGGACTATGTTTCAATAGGAAAAGCCCTAGGTGGGAACTAGGCTTCGTCTTTCCCTTCGCTCCACTCAGGAATCGGTCCCAACTCAAACAAGAAAACATAGCAGACCGAGACCCGAAACCCGAATGAGCTTCAACTTTTTTTCAGCTCGCCTCATAGCAAGCCAAAGGTGACCCAGGCATAAAACTAGCATAACAAACACTTTGCTGAGTATTGAGGATTTATGGGAACATACCTTGCTGATCTTTACCTGATCCAAACTGAGCTCCACTAACTAAAACCATATACATCCCAATATATCATAATAAACTATCCCACTATAATGTTTACATCAAACTGGATGCCATCTAGTGCTCAACAACATATTCATTTACACACAAGGGTATTTATACATACCACTACATGAATTCATACTAAAGATAAATAAATACCCAAACTCATCAACACAACTAGTTGCCACAATAGCTTCCTGACACCATCCCTGCTTACATCTGGACTTGCATCACCTACAACATGAGGTAAAACCTCATGAGTCATAAAGACTCAGTAAGGGTACAATGCATGTAAATATGAATATAACCATGATTATGTATGCCAAATGCATGCAAATGAGGCTAGGCCCATCCATCCTCACAACCCTCCAAGGTTTGAGGCATCAACCTATCAACCTCCACAACACTAGTCCTCCATATGGCCATAGGTCCACTAGATCTCACGTCACACAAGTGATAACCACTACATGCAAATGCTACATAAAAATATTATCAAACATATTTACTAACTTGCAAGGCCACCTCCACGTGGAGCCATCCCTTACTTGGCTTGAAGCCTCATCTCTGCCTCGGCACGAATTCCAGCCTGAACCTCAAGTTCTGTTAGGATCACTGCCTTCCCGGTCGAACTTAGAGGCAAACACACAAAACCCTAACTCTATTAACATCACATTAGGGCCTACGCATTTATTATTCACCGCAAGAACCACCCACCAACAACTACAAACAACTCCAACCATGGGTTTAAATCCAACCAATTCTTCACATTATAATATTCCACATCTCACATAAGCAAATAATTCAAAAAGAAATAATTAATTACCTCATCCAATCTGGAAAGAAAAATTGGCCAATCTCCTACACCGACGTTGCCTCATTGACTGTCATCTCTTCCTTGAAATCCCGTTCTTGAGCTTCCAGTATGCTCCTCAAGCCCCAAAGTAATTTCTAAAATTTTTCTAGAATTTTATGGAATTTCTTCCTATTTTTCCCCTTTTTCCAGATTTTTTTCATTATTTTCTTTTCTTTTCTTTTTCTTTTATTTTCTTTCTTCTTCTCCATTTCTCCTTCCCGCGTGCAACCGGCTCCTGTTCACCTTCTTCTTCCTCGTGCACGGTAGCTAACCATCGACGCCTGGCCCGTCAACCGTCGTTGCTACCCATAGCCACAAGCCGGACACCACCTCAGCAGCGATTTGCCGCCACCGGAACCAGTCTCCCTACGCCTCAGTTGCTGCCACCGTCAGCAGCCATGGCGGCCTCCCCTAAGCAGCCTGCATGCACCGCCGCTACCATCATTGCTGGCTGCTCAGTTGACCATTGACGCACCCAAGCAGCTGTCGCGCGCCACCGTGAGCCAGCATCGCCTTCGGCCTCCACGAGCTCCACCGCGCGCCCTCACTAGTCCGTCGCTACTCTGCCTCACGTCGGCCATGGCCACCATCCCAACAGCTTCTTCATCCAGCCACCGGCTATCTCCGCCATCTCTCAATCTCTCTCATTCTCTCGATCTCTCTCTGCCAAACTCAGCCTCCCACAAGCCCTCTCTCTCGTTCTGCTCCTCTCGGCCATTTCAAAATGGCAAAGACAAATACATAAGAAGCTTCCAGGAAGCTCATGCACATACTATATATATATATATAATTTATATATTAATCCCACAATTTCACATTAATTCCACTTAAGAAATTTTTAATTGGACTTGGGGATTTTATATTTGCACTTTAACCCTCCAAGCTTTAACTTAATTATCCTTAAACCACAACAAGACTTGATTTCTTTAAAAATTAATAATCGACTTTACTCAATAAAGCCAATTTCGTCCCTGTGCCTACACGAGACCTTTATTCGACCCGAAAACGCTTCAAGGTTGACTTACTGGCAAAATCGGACTACCCCTAGGGTCCCTTCATCTTTCTAGAAGTCCCCTGCAACTATTCGGTACTGACACTCATTCAGACTTATACAGAATTTATTCCAAAAATTATTCCCATTCAGACCGCTTCTAGAATCATTATCCTCATCTCAAGACGCTCACCAATTGCTTGTCCTCTTCCCTGGATATCCAAGTCCGGAGGCACTTCTTGCCACCAACTCGGCAAATTTCATTAATTAATTTCTCGAAACCAACTTTTGGGTTTCCCAGACCACCCGAGGTCCTTTCAAATCACTGGAAATTATTATTTTCCATTATCATGTAATACCGAGTATTACACAAGGTCAACCCATGACTTCACCCTTGAGTCTTCTTGTAGCTTGTTGGATCTGTTCCATCAGATGAAAATGAATCGTTAGGTTAACGATGTAAGTAGATGTCCTCACATGAACCATATCCACTGTCAACAGGCTAAAAAGCCTTCACAAGTTCCCATCCCTGGGTCATCAAATTTTCTATCAAGGTAGGCTCTCCCTGGTCAACACATCAACTATCACATTGGCCCTCCCAAGGTGGTACCAGATCACACAATCATGATCACTCAAAAACTCCATCCACCATCGCTGCCTTATGTTTAGATCTTTCTAAGAGAACAAATACCCCCAAGACCTCGAATTTTCCTTGTATAAATAGTGCCACCTAAGTTTTAGGGCAAACACGACTGCCACAAATTCCAAATTATGGGTGGGGTAATACTACTCATGATATTTTAGTTGCCATGACCTATAGACTATTATTTTTCCATTTTACATGAGGACACAACCCAAGCTGAATTTTCGAGCCATCTGTATACATATTGAGAACCTACCTATTCTCTACGGCACTACTAAGATATGAGCAAAAGTTAATCTTCCCTTTAATTCATTAAAGCTACGTTCACAAGTCTCGATCCATTCAAATCTCACTCCTTCCTCGTTAATTGTGTAAGTGGCAAGGTAGCTCTAAAAAATCCTCCAACATATTTCCTATAGCAATATTGCCTCAACTTTTGAAAGATCTATGACCATTCCTTACCTTGATATGATGTGGCCTAGGAAAGTTACTTGGGTTAGCTAAAATTTACTTTTTAAAAATTTGGCATCCAATTGATGCCTCCCCCAGCCGGTTGTATCCCCAGAACGATCCTTAACGGTTACTCATGTTCTGTCTTGCCTTCTGAATAAATCATAATAAACACAATCATAAACTAATCCAAGCATGATTTTAACACCCTATTCATCAGATTCATAATGGCCACAAGTGTGTTAATTAACCCAAATGGCATCATGAAGTATTTATAATGTCCATACCAAAGATCTAAAACAATCTTTGGCACATTCTCCTTTTTATTTCTCAATTGATAATATCCCAAATCTCAAATCAATTTTTGAAAATAATTTAGCACCCTACAATTAATCAAATAATTTGTCGATTCTAGGGAGCGGTTCTTTATTTTTAATGGTCACGTAATTCAGTGGCGGTAGTCTCAAGCTGTCATCCGTCCTTCATTTTTTTTTTTTGTAGAATACTTCTCTTAGAAATTCTCTCTCAAAGTATCCTCACTTCCTTCCTTTTCGGATGCTTTAAAACCTTTCCCCCAATGCCTTTATTTATAGAACTCCCTGGTGAATCATCTTGTGCCATGTGTCACCTCAAGATTTGAGCCCATCATTGCTTTCGCCACTTGTTAAGTCACTTGGGCCTTTAGGATATGTGCATGACCAATAGTTTTTTGCCACATTTGGGGTTATTTATGAGGTTTCATCATGACTTTTCAAATAGTCAATAGTTTTATGACACCTACGCACCCTCATCATGACTTCCCATGTGCAAATAATCAAAAGCTTCCAAATGTGCACCCTCATCATGACTTCTCATGTGCAACCAATAAAAATCCTCCAAATATTAATCCATGGACTTGAAATTCCATCCAAAACCAAATTGGAATGAGATTTTAAATCCAAAACTACATTGGAATAAGATTTAAAATTCAAAGTTATATTAAAATGAAATTTGGAATCCAAAACTAAATTTGAATGAGATTTAAAATCCATATCATTTAGGTCCCTAGGTTATCCTTGAATTTCCCAAACATCCATAGGAAAGATATATATTGCTAATTGACCCCCAATACTTCTGGTTAATTGCACTCACTCCCCAAGTTTCTTGGAGATTGTACTTTCACCCTAGTATATTTCACAACCTTCGAAATAATTTCTAGTGCATATATTTATAAAATTCTCAAGTATTACAAGATTATAGTTTAAAAAACTTGAGAAGCTCTTACAAGATTTAGAACAAACAATAAGATTGACTTCTCACAAATAAAAGAAAGATTGACAGAATAAAAAGAATTTAAGCACTCATTCTCTATTTTTCTAAATGAAGATGAAAACTTGAGAAACTTTCTTGGCTCAAAACAATAGTAGGAAGTATTAAAACATCAGCCTAGATCTTCATCTTCATCTCTTTTTATATTTGCTATCAAATAGAAAGATATCTACAAGGACAACCTTCTTTTTCTCATAAAAAAAAATTAGAATATTCAATTATCAAGACAAATGATTGAGGGAAAATTTAGAGCCATTTTGAAGCCTTAACAGTCCAAATTGTGCATTAAAAGCACTTGCAACGGTTAGTTTAAAGGTTAGTACATTGTTTACTTGAGTACTTTTAGTTCTTACTCGACTAAGTTTGGCCTTTACTCAAGTAAGTATTTTCTCTACTTGAGTAAACTTTGACAACACTCAAGTAGACTCAGTAGATACTCGATTATACAGAGAGTTTGCATAAATTAATTGACCATCACTCACTAATAGACGATTGTCCAACAACTTATACTCGATTGTACACCAAAAAATACTAAATTAAAAATGAATGAAACCTTATAATCTTTTGTGTTGGTCCCTTAACACACAATGGCTACTCAAGAGAGGGGGTGAATTGAGTGATAAAAACTTATTAAACCCAATTCTCCCATTTTTTAAAACTCTTGAACTTTTCTTATACAAAGAAAATACTTGTTATAAATATATATGTTGTTTGGGAGTAATAACAATATAAATATGAAAACAACAATAACAATACAAGAATATATAGTGGTTCAGTGTCTCCAACACCTACTCCACTCTCTCAAGGTCAACCTGACACTTGAGATTCCACTATAACCACACCTAGGTTTTCCAACAAGTTCACCTAGGAAACTTTTACACCACACTGAGGTTTTCCCCTTAGCTCACCCCGAAAACTATTACAACAATACACCTAGATTACTTGGGCTCTAAGAGGTCACTCACAATCCACAACTAATACAAATAAACAATCATATGTCCAATAGACTTGGACTAATATGGATATGAATACAAGAACAAATATTATAAGGCAAATATACAAATGTAATGATACAATTTTTACCACACTTGGAGAGAGTATCTCATTTGCCTTGGGCTTTAAAGATTTGACTTTAAGTTTGAGTCTTGGATTGCTTGAAATGGTTGCTTGAGAGCTTGGGTGTGCTTTACAATGATATATCTTGATAGTGCATTAGCCATCTCCAGATTTCTCCCTTTCCTTTTATAGATTTTGGCTTCCAACAGATCTGTAACGGCTAGAAAAAATTGACCGTTGGACCCGAGGAGTCAACTTTTCTAAAACAAGAGTCGACTTCTCAAAAAATACCAATGCTACCAAGCCGAATCTACATAACATGCCTTCGGCTGGGTTGACTCTAACTTTGTAAGAGTCAACTTCAACTTAAGGAGAGTCGACTTCAGAGGCCAATATTATAGAAAATAGATTTTATACATATAACAATTGTTTGAAGATATAATCCATAGCATGTATACACTACAAGATATTTACATTTATTTAATTTAAGTAAATATCCATTTACTTTAATACATAAATGTAAATAAGAAAGTACCCTTCATTTCGATTCAATAAAAATATCTAAAAAATCAAAATTAATAACAATAAGAAAATAAAATTTTGGTTTAGTACAAAATCGAGATTTATAGATGTTATCACCCCCAAAATACATGCCTTCTATTTCTTGAAAAATTCATTAAAAATTATTTTAACAATAATGAATATTAACCATCAACATATCGAGAGATAGTTTTTCAAAGTGAAAATATTTTCTTATAAGTTTTCTTATAATGCGCTAATATTTCAGACTTAGAGAAATAACATTTCTTGGTTCATTTTGATACACAAAATACTATAATACTTAAAATATGTTGTCCACCATAAGACATATAAAAAATCCATTAGGGGATTTAAATATACAAAAAAATAGTTTTACTAAAATTATGTTTTGTTAAACATCAAAATACACAATAGGTTGATTGAAACAATTTTGTAATACCTAAGAACTTTGGGTTATTATTTTATTAGAAAAATAGAAATTTGAGGAAGATTGGTATCTAAATAACTCGAAAAAATTATCGAATCAGCTGTAGGGAGTACGCTGAAGCTTAAGTGTCAAAGGAAATAGGAATGCCTCTGACGAACATCTTGAGACATGATTTTTAGCATCGAAAGAAATCGAATCAGCAATCATTTTCGGTACAGCTATGGATCAGGCTAAAAAACTGAATTATCATAGGAGACTTCCAAAAAGATAATGAAAGGCTAAGGAGGTTTCAATTTATCAAGTAGAACAACTCATAAGTGGTTTCGAGTTGAAATGAAAGGATTTGAGGGTCAAATTATTCAATTTGGCCTAAGTGTAATTTTCAAAAATTACCCGAAAGAGGTCAAAAAGATGTTATTTCTTGATTTTCAGGGGAGAAATGAAAGGATTAGAACTTGAGGGTCTCAATGGAAATTATGAAAAGTTCAAAGGCTTTGTGAAAAAGGGCCAAAGCGTAAGAGACAAAACAGGAGGGGCAAAAGTGAAAAAACCAGAAAAGTTCGGTAATGGGAAACCGACCAGCCATTGCTAGTCGTTGACCATTGATTTTAGCCATGGGGAACACAAAAGGGATGGTCGGGGATGCTTTAGGATCGAGTATGGGCCGACAACAACCATTGGGGTGGCCGATTTTTTGAAATTCCTGACCGAAAGTTTGGCTGGATCGTCGAAGCTCTGCAAATCATGTTTGTGGTCAGGTAAGGATCTTTTCAAGTCAATCTAAAGGAGGTAAAGACGCCTAAGGCATTGGATTGAGCGGCCAAGGGCGTTTCAAAGCTCAGTTTTGGTTATAAATAGGAGTCAAAGTGGCTGAGAATTTTCAAAAGTTTAAAGCTCAAATCGAAGGCATTTGAGAGTGAATCGAGGGCTAGGAATAAGGGGCTTTTGATCCTTAAAAGTAGTAGAGTGTTTCTGGAGAGTTTGGTGAGCAAAGGAGTAGAATCGAGTGAGATACAAAGCCTCGCTGAAGCCAAGGCGGACGAGTCGGTCGAGACTTCGAGCCTCCAGTTGGACCTCTTTCGGCCATCCTTTTGAGCCATTCGAGGTGCCATCGTGATCGAATGAGGCTGTAGAGAAATCTAGGAGCAGAATCCAACATCGCCGATGTACCGACATTGAAGAACACGACTAGCACGTAAAGCTCACGCACCAGTCTCATTCTCATTTTCACGTGTGGAGTGTGCAGGCACATAGGGCTTAGGTATTTATTTTGGAATACTAGAAAAAAATTGGAGAAAAATGCAAGAAAATTATGAAAAAATAAGTTTTAATGATTATTTAAATAAATATATTGGATAGGCACTACAAAAAAAATGGCATTTAGCGGCGATTTTTTTTTTTTTCATTTAGTGGCAGTTTTCAAAACCGTCGATAAATCAGCCGTCACGAAGCATTTAGCGGTTGTTTTTAGCAACCGTTGGAATAATCACCGGAAATCATATTTTTTGTGACGGTTTTTAAACCATTGCAAAATTAGTGATTTAGTGGTGGTTTTAAAAATATTTAACGGCTGTTTTTGAACCGCTGTAAAAATTAAAATTTTAACTTTTAGCGGCGGTTTTTAGAACTACTGCAAAAATTAAAAAAAAAATTAAAGAAAATTAAAATTTTAATTTCTCCCATGGGCGGCCAGGCCAGCTACCTACACCTGCGCCCAAACTAGCGCTCGGGCTCACGAGTGCACCTCAGCCTTACGCGCCACGTGGCGATGTTGGAAATTAAATTTCCAGTCTTCCCCTCCCTAGTTTCAAAATCATCGCAAATGTAATTTAATTTTAATTTTAAATTATTTAATTATTTTTCAATTTAGCGACGGTTTCTCAAAAATTGTCGCTAAATTCAATTTTTTAGTCAATTTTGCGGCAGCTTTGAAAAATCGCCGCAAATATATTTTAATTTTAATTTTTTAATTAGTTAATTATTTTCTAAATTTAGTGGTGGTTTTCAAGAAAATCGCCGCAAAATGTTAAAAAAACAACTGCAAAATGCCATGTTTTGCGGCAGTTTTAAAAACTGCCATAAAAAATCTTTTTTTTTTTTTTGTAGTGAGGGTGCTTTGGGGCTTGAGGTAAAGTGATTTGTGCGAATTTCGAGGTTTGGCACGAAAATTGAGGTGGCACACATTTTTTGAGGTGCTCCGAACTTTGCGAAATGTGAGTGGTTTTGTCTCTAGAGCTTGTATGTGATATGATTGTTTATATTATGCATGATATTTACAAGATTTTTATGATCATTTGTTCATATTTGTTCTTGCACTGTTGCATCAATAGTTGTAATTTTCACATAGCATGATGTTATTGACATATTAACACTCGTGCATGGGATTGTGATGTCACCCTGATAGTGTAGCCGTGATTCCCCAAGGGCATTGTTGGAACAACGTTAGGAGTATCTGATAGAGCGCATATTTTTATATTATTTAGCCCTCATATTTAGTCTTTTTGCACGTTAGTTGCGTCATTTTATTCATCTTGATTTTGTTTTATTTTATTTTATAAGAATTGAGCTTCACACTATTTTATTTTATTTTGGAAAGATTTGGGCTTCCTGGGTCAAGAGGAATTTTGATGGCAAGAAGGGAAACAAGGAGATTGGAGACAAAGAAGCAAAAGTGTGCCGACAAATTTGACCTTCTGTGCTTCTTTCAAATTTTTGGCTAAGTTATAATCCCATAACGTGAATGATGTCTTCAGCAATATTGTAGAGGACTTCTTGGGCTTTCTGTAATGGTATTGTTTGTTCAAATCCGAGTTCGTTTGGGCTTCCAAACATCACTTCAAAGTTGGGGCCGAAAAGTTGGGTCAAATTAGGAAAGTTGCACAGACGCTGAATCTTTAAAAGGCCATAACTTAGGCGTCCGATATCCAAATCAAGTGATTAAAAATCCCAAATTTATCTAATCTTCCTGATCTATAATTTTTATGAAGGGGCTGAAGCCCAGAACGCACGTTATCCTATTTCAAATCAGCTGTGAAGTTTCGGTAACCTAGGGTTTCCTCCCTAAGCTCTATTTAAGCACATTAAGAGGCCATTAGGGGAGGATTAATTCTTTTCTCACGTGAATAGTAGCCAATTTTCCTTTTCTCCATTGTTCTTGACAAGATGGAAGGCTAAGGATTTTTTAACCGGTTGCATGCCATACTCCTTATCCGGTTTGAATCTTTGGACGTTTTTGTATATCTGTTTTCATCTTTAATCTTATGGTTTTGTTTCTTTGCTTCTTCTCAAATGTGTATGTATTTTATGCGATTGTATGAATGCATGCATGATGCTTGGGCAGATTTGACTAATAGGCTCGATTGGGGTATTGGTTTGCAAGAAACAACATAAACTTAGTGGGCGATTGTTCATGTCGGTTTCAGATCTGTGTGCTAAAAAAATTGAAACTTGTATATTGATTAAGAAGATCTTCTGTGATTTTTATATTTGTTTCGATTTAGTCTTCGGCGATTGTCAAGCATTTTTTTTAGATCTGGGGATTAAAGATAAATAGGTTCTTTATATGGTGGATAATGATACTCGGGTAGGGAGGAAAGGTTGCAACTGGTTGCATCTCGGTTTACTATGTTCTTGTTTATTTTGTTTTCTGTTTTTCATCAAAAAAAAAAAAAAAACCCCCGTTTAGTCTTGTTTTGACAGATCGTTTAAGGTTCGTTGGGAGACGACTTTGGGTTGCACCCTTATTGCAAATCCGAATCATTATTCATCTAATCTATCAGTGTTCGACAGCCCAACCAGTATCCCATAAGTAGGTTGGGATTACTGCCCAGGGTTTCGTGCTGGGCCGGTTGCAAGGGAAGTTACACTAGGGTATCTGTTTATACATGTTTATGCATCATTCATTCATTTATTATTATTTTAACCCTCTCTTAAAATATTTCATCTTCTAATGTTAGACTATGTTCTTGGAATATTCCACGTTCCAGGCGAGGCAAGCGGCCAAAAGGGTAAGGGGGTGATCTAGACATGAACGCGGTGGAAATTTTTGTGGGTCCCATGCAGGGTTAGGACCATCTATTTCATTCGGTTGTGTTGTATGGTGTTAATAGTATTTGTAATGATGTGTTGGGTAAATGATGTGTATAAACCCATGTATGTCATGATTTTTGAGATTCCTTAAGGTTCTGATCTTGCTTTCCCTTATGTTTAAGTACATTCCTCCACTATATTTGGGAGTGTTAATCTTAAAAGGATATGTTGAGGATTTTATTGTGATTCGTGTTGATGTATGAAAAAAAAAAAAAATCCTAGCATATGTTTTAACTCCCTGGAAAGGTGGGGTGTTACAAATTTGGTTCAACACTTTGATCAAGAAATCATACTCAACTAAAGAAGGGAGTATAGTCGATTAATACAAAATCTTACTCGATTATGGATAATACTTAGTCAATTAACAACATGTAACCCTCGACTACAACATAGATCACTCGATTGCTTTTGATATAATTGAGACATGCAATAAATACTCGATTTACAAGAGTATTCACTTGAGTGATATTTAAACATTCTCGAGTGATATTTAAACATTCTCGATTGTATTCTGTACCTTACTCGACTATCATTTAAATAACATATATTATTTTGAATATTATTAAAACACTTTTCTCATCAACATAAACATCTAAACATTGAGTTTAAATATAAAACTCAATTTTCTCTTCGACATCTAAATAGCATAAACTTTAAGCTCGAACAAATAGGATGCTTAAAACATAAGTGACGTTTGTGAAAGTTGGTTAAAAACTAACTTTCCAAATAAACTCACTTGGTTACCTAGATGATAAAAGAGATATTTCTCAAGCACATGGCTTTGAGAACAATATACGATACTCAACTTAAGGACTTTCTTTTTTCTAGATTCAAATAGGAATCGTTTTATTAGGCGTAACATGGATCATAAGGATGCATCATACATATGCACAAAAACTTTATGAAGCATACTCACATGACCCATTCATAAATCAGGTAATTTACATTTACTTCATTGAAATAAAACACATAGGACATGTAAATATGTTGAACACAATATATGTAACTCAAACCCTAACATACAACATAAAGATGCTCTAGCTTGAGCATCATGATCTCTCAAAGTAAGAGCACACATCATATATCACAAAGATATTCTAACTTAAACATTACAATTATTCAATCAAAACAAGAGCACACATAGGTTAAACAAAGCATATATGATTTCTATACTATGAACTCTAAGTCATCATACACAAATGCTACTAATGCATACCTTGAGTAATTCTTGAAAGATAGAATCTTTAGATTTCTATTACTCAAATACATTCAACCGAAACATGAGCAACACTAGGAAGTATTGCTTGGAATACATTCAAGATAAAAATTCTTTCAAGAATTGTTCTAACTATGTCTAGATGCTTTAAGATAGCACCACGTAAATGCATATTCAGTTTTTACTCAAGTGACTAACCATCACTCAAATATCTACATGAGAAGATGGATCTATAGTAGCTTAACCAAATGTTACTGGAAATCAACAATCCTATATTCAGCTAATAAAATCTCAAATGCTCTTCCATTAAATATTAGAACATTAAGATCCTTAAGGATATGATATTAAATATCAAATAGATAACTTAGGCTTTGTGAATTAGAACTTAGAATCACTTGCCTAAGCATGAATACATTTACTCAAGAGCAAAGAAGATAGATAGTTAAAATACATTGCTCCAAGATTTACGAAAAGTTTCCACATATTTTGAGTATTTAAAATATTTTTCAACCTTAAGCTTACTCTAAGTGTCATGAGGATTTATGACATTTTTCCATGACACTAATGCATTAAGATACTTAAGATATCCCATGAAATCCTATAGCAACCTCTTGACAAGACAATCATATAAATAAGAATAAGATTAATCACAATCAAAACATAGTAAGGTCATTAGCATAACCTTAACATGAAGGATAAGACCATTTAAATTCTATAAATCAAAACTCAAATACCATCACTTGAGTATATGATTAATCACATAAACAAAAGTTATGAAATATAGAATACATTACTCTTAAACATTGAGTAATGCTGCCACATATTCTCAAAGCATATTATGAGCTCTACAAAGCATTTATGCATTATCTTTAGGATGGCCCTAAAGAGAGACATATCACTAAAGCATATGGCTAAAACAAGTTTAGCACACATGAGAGTATTAATCATGCTAAAGGATAAACCTAACCTATCAAGGTTTCTCAAGGCAACCTCAACATATATTTTATCAAGATAACCTTAACATATCCTTAATCAATATTGAAGAAGGATAAAATAAATTCTACATAAATTAATCCTATAAAAAACAAGTTGACCAAAAACATATGAGGACATTAAAGTTTTTGGCATAAAACAGTCATCATCAAAACATTCATAAACATATAACCAAACAATCTCCCCATTTTTGATAATGACAAAACTTTTATGTTTAAGAGAACATTTATCGCAAATGTTCCACTAATCCTTCTCCCATTTTTTGTCATTAGAAAAAAGGATAAGAAGTTTGATACCACATGAAACATATGATACCAAAAGAATAACATTCTCTCCCTTTAGAAAATTTCATTCCTTTGAGGAGTAAGACATCAAAAGACAAACTCCCCTAGACTTTATTACCTAATGCTCAATGAATCTTTAAGATAGATATCTTCTTGAGCATGACTTATACTAGAAAAGCTCCCCTTGAAATATTGACCTTCCTAAAACGATTCTCCCCCTTTTTATGAAAGAGAGAAATATAATTCATTCTAATAAGCACATATATCAACCAATTTAAAAATTGATTTCAAATAACATATAGAGCATAAATACCTTAGTGCTAATAATAACTTCACCAAAGTAAAGAGAAAATAAAGTAAGCACTTGAGGAAGATCAAGAAAGCATAAGGAATAGCTTGTTTATCAACCAAGCTAATTCTATGTAGTGCTCCTCCTTGGAATGAGCACAACATTTCAAAAATTCAAGAAATAATTTTATTAATTTCCAAAAGCATATCAGATCATTAGAAAAATTGAAATCAAACTTTATGAATATTTATACTAAAATATTCCAAATGCTAAAGTGCTTTTAGGCACTAGGACTCTAGATTTATGTCACTCTAGGAACAAACTTGAGCTTCTTTAGAAATGTCTATTCTATCTTAACAACTTGAGTAATATTCCTATTACTCAACTGATTTCCTATGACTTCTTGTAACAACTTGGTATTTTGGAAAAAAGAACAATGAAAGGGAATAAGTCAATTGCTTCTATGTTGGCTTAAATGTGGCTCGCTAGCTATTTGTGGGCTATGAGGAGCATCGCATGTAGAGTTTGAGGATTTGAGTAGTTAATCTTGATGTTGGAAGTTTAAAGTTTAAGGTGGAAAGAAGTATAGAAAGGCCAAGAAAAAGGGGATTATAAAGGAGAAGGATGTGGAGTAATCAAAGGCAAAGGAGGAGGTAAGGATTTGAATACCGAAGGGTCCAAGTTAGAGGTGTTGTGTAATACCCCGAGAGCCTAGGGTCAGTTCCAAGAAGAGACTCTAGAGAAGCTAGTACATATATCGAGGATAGTAAAGAAGAAAACAACATCAGCTAGATACCTTTTGGGCTGAATGTGGATAAAGAACTCTCAAGTTAAGCGTGTTTGAGTTAAGATAGCTCAAGAATGGGTGACCCTTGGGAAGTTGGCTTAAGTCCATCAGGGTAAGTTGATTCGATCCTCCTATCACTCAATGCGGGATGTTACAGGTGGTATCAGAGCCAACCCCCGAGCCTTTAAGCATGATGGTGGTGCAAACTTCAGTGAGGATGCTGAGTCCCTAAGAAGTGTGTGTATAGGCACCTTAGGCCAATCCCACATCGACCATGCAAAGGGGGGGAATTGAGCATATAAGTGCGGAGGGTGTTCTACATAATGACACGCGTTTTGGGATTAAATCCCAGAGTGACAAAACTGGGGATTGGTTGCAACTAAATCGGATAATACCTTGCTATGTGAACCCTGATCGTTACAGAATCGTATAAGAAATGACCCTTGGAGAAGGCGGTCCAATGAGGGCAGGGAACGGCGTCGGGGTGAGAGGGCTTGAACAAGGAGCGTCTCTTGACAGGCTTCTAGGATGGTAGCCCCCAAAGGGGAGAAGATTTGAGACCAGTTATAAGGTCACATGATGAAAACATCATGTGCTCAAGGGAAGAAATATAATACCCTGAGAGCCCAAGGTTAGGTCTAAGAAGGGACTCTAGAGAAACTAGTATATATATCGAGGATAGTAAGGAAGGAAATAACACCAGTTGGATACCTTTTAAGCTAAATGTAGATAAAGAACTCTCGGGTTAAGTGTGCTTAAGCTAGGGTAGCTCAAGGATGGGTGACCCCTGGGAAGTTCGTGTAGGTCCATTAAGGTAAGTTGATTCGGTCCTTCTTATCGCTTGATGCAGGATGTTGCATGTTAGGAGATAGGTTGCTAAGGATGTTGGAGGAAATTAGGATCGATCGGTCGGCAGATAGGGGTAGACTGTCAACAAATTCGAGGGAAGGATTCTATCTATCAACAAATGGGAGTGATCTGTTGACAGATTGTAAGGAAATGGAGGAATGTGTCTACAGATGATAGTGGATATGTTGACAGATTGGGAAGGATGAGTTTTGGTTGTTGACAGATGTCTTCAAAATTGTCGATCAATTATGCTTGGGCACGATTTTCTAGGCCATTTGGCTTATAAATTCAAGAGGGGTGAGAGAGAGAAGTCAGTGGAAGCTTGTAGAAGGTGGGAGAGGGGCGAGAGGCAGTGAGTACTCTTTTCTTTTCCTTTTCTTCTTCTCTCTTTCTCCTTTGATTGTTGGTGCTTCAAGAAGGGATTTTGGGAAGAGAAGGCTGATCTTTCATCACCTTCTTCTTTCTCTTGGGTGGTTTCTTCTAGGTTGGAAAATATTGGATTCTTGTAGGACGTTTTCTCAAGCTTGGATCAAGGAGGAACTATAGTAAGGCAAGTTCATCTCATTTTCTTACATATGCAAGCTCTTTGTTTATTTTTCTCCTTATTCTTAGCAAGTTCTACTTCTTTTTTCTTTTTGTGAACAAGACAAGACTCCTGATTTTATGCTTCTTGGTCGATGCAAGTTCTTCTTTCTCTTCTCCTTTTAAGAGGCAAGATCTAATCCTTCTTTGAGCTCCTTGAGTCTTGAAGCAAAGATTCTATGTGGCTTAATCACCAAAACCTCCTATTTTTGGATAAGAGTTCTTAAAAAGCATCTATGTAGAAAGGATTGTAAATCTCTTTTGGTCTTTGTTTATTCTTGTTGAAGTGCTTTGGAACTCAAAATAGGGTGTGTTCTACCTTATAATCCTTTGGGAATGGTGTGATTTTTGTTAGGGTGTAGATCATGCAAGTATTTTTTGAGAAACTTGCATGTCGAGGTGAAATCTCGAGTGGCATGGCATTTTGTCAGTTGACAGATGCCTAGAAGCTTTCGATTGATTAGCCTAAAATATTGAATTTATCGACCGATCATAGGAGGTTGTCGATCGATTCTGCTTTTGTTCTTTTATAAAAGTCAACTTATTGTCTAAGTATTCTTATCTTGAATTCACCTATTGAATCGACGTTGTTGGGGAATAAATATGCGTACTTGGGCATATCATAGGGTTAATATTAGGGTTGTTTGGAGTTGTGGAATGGATTGGATTTAATGTGCACGTTTTTGTTTGATAAGTTTCACATGCTATGACACATATATGTTGTGGCGTTGGAGTTCGAGATTGCATTCACTAGGAGGAATGAGCATCTTAGGTTGGCTAGGGTGTGGTCAAACACTAGCATTGCATTGGGTGTGATTTCCTATATGGGCGAAGCATGGCTTGATGCTTAGCTTTATGGGGGCCTTGTATCACATTTATGCTCATATCGCCATGCATCTTCTACATGCTGCATTGCATGGTTACAAATGCGCGTGATGGATTTATTCGCAGGGTACCTGTAAGCTTGGCTCACTATATTATGATGATATTACATGAGCATTAGCTTGAGATTGTGTTGAGAGCTTCAACTCATGCTCCTGTTAAGGTGTTGTGGGGGTTGTGGTGGTTACGGTGTTGGTGGATCTAATATGAGAGCTTCATCTCATGTTCTTGATATGCTGGCTAGTTTATGATAGCTGTAATACTCGAAAATTTTGTAAGCTATTATCGTTAAATAAAAGAAATATCTTTCAAAAATTTAAGGGTCTCGGGATAAATATGTAATTCTTGGAAAAGAAATTTTGTGGAAGTAATGATGGCAGCCCAAATCCCAAGGGACACTTGGTGCCATAAGATGAAAGTAATGATGGCGACCCAAATCTCGAGGGACACATGGCACCATAAGATAAAACCAATGATGGAGACTTAAATCCCAATGACACGTGGCGTAAACTATTCGTCAAGAGGTTTGATATGTCATGATTAGGCCCAAATCTCTAGAGCCACGTGTCACAAGGGGAGAAAAGTCATGAATAGAGTGCAAATCTCAAGGATAAGTGTCAAAATCTTGTTGAACCAAGTGGTGTAAGCATAATGAAGCCAAATCTCCAAAGCTAAGTAATAATGATCTAGATAACACTTGGCACCATGGGATTGGAACACATGGAAGAGCAATTATGAGGCTCAAATCTCAAGGCCAAGTGGCCTAATCTTGTGGCACCAAGTGGCAAAGAATGGTGAGAATAATGATGAGTTATGATTAAGGGCGGCACGTGGCGAAACGGGATTCGCCGAACATTTCTATAAATAGGGAAGGAGTTTGGTGATACCTAAAGGAGAGAAGGGATGTCATTTTGAGAGGTTTCTAAGTGAGGATTCTATTCTTAAAAAAGAGGGGAAGGTTCTACAAAAAATGGGAGTGAATTTGGTGGAGAAATGAAAGAGATATGAAGGTTAGACAAAAAATCGCACCTAGCGGGAGTCTGGGCCAAATTAATTAGAAAATAACAAGGTAAGTATGTTTTTTGTTATAATCTTATAGAGCATTGAAAAATGGAGCTATAGGAAAAAATAGGGGTTAAATCAAAGTTAAAACAGATGAGTTATGGCCGAAAAACGAAGGAGATCGGAAGTTGTCCGAAAATGGGGTAGCGCGTGAGCTTCACATGTCGGGTGAGGGCTACGTGTGAGCTTCACGCACTGGGTGAGAGTTACGCATAGCAGCGCGTGAGGTCCCTTCTCGGGGCGCGTTCGACCTTCTTTCTTTTTAAAATTTTGCATCAATGACCCTTACTTCAATACCCACACTTTCGTGTAAACATTTGATATTTACCTTACGAAAACTCATGTTTTGGTAGTAAATAGCCTTGATTTGCGTGTAAATAA